>OX424496.1:11707125-12907125 GCA_949152395.1 Agrochola litura
GAGAAATACCGATAATGAACAAAACATTTCATCACAAAATGTTGTGCCTATTTAAAAGCCTTTTAACATGGTGCTGCTAATGAAAATATGGCGCCGGAGTTCTCAATATTGTGATTATTTGACGTTATTCTGACGCGAAACGTTGCAATCGAAATATTGTTTATCATTGCGGAAACAGACAAAACTCTGAAACAGTTTTAATTTTGCTTCAGAAGCTGTTTTGGCTGTACAATTTCGCAGTAATGTTTGTATATTATATACGGATGTGCACACAGTAATAAGTTGGTGAGTAGAAATTAAAGGTTAATACAATGTTTTCTTAAGGTATGGTTAGATTAAACTGGTGTCAGAATATTTATGCCGCCCATGGGCCTCTGACTTGGCTTCACATCCCGTCGAGTTATATCTCTCAAGCGTTTCCTCACGATGTTTTCCATCATCGTTTTTGAAGCAAGTGATTATTATTAATCAATTACAAAATGCTTTAGCCCTACTTAATTTAATACCTAACGAGAATGACTCGTGTATGTTAAACATCGTTTTGTATGGCATACGAATATATACGAATGGCGAAAAGCCAACAAAATTATGACACTGAAAAAATACATAGGTAAATCGAGTAGGTAGGTACCTAGTAGAATCCAACAACGAATAGTCGGCTATGGTGATGGTGGTTACAGAGAGACTTAGCCCAGGTGCAAACGGGCGATTTTTTCCCGCGGTGACGTTTTTCGTGCACTGGATTTTCAACGCTCTGCTTAGCGCCGAGAATTGAAATTCCAACAGTGTGTTTTTTCAACGCGCTGGGACGAGAGTGCGTCCCAGCGCGTGGGATTCTCAACGCTCAGCTCAACACCAAGAATTGAAAGTCCAGTGCGCAATAAAATCCCGCCTCGATATTTTTACGTCCGTGCGAACGTGGGCTTACTCCTTGCTAACGTTCATATTCTGACCACAGAGAGCCTTTCACTTCTTTACCCTTACTCAAGTAAGAAGAACACCGTAAAAGAATCTGCCCTTTCATAATAAAGTGTAACGTGTCCATATAATATTACCTCATGTTGCCATAAACGACGTCATAACACTCCTGTGTAACATTCGTCATCATTAGATACTCGATTAAGTATCTCTGCCTACCTAGGAACATTCCCATGAAGGCAACCATTGATATACATATACACAGGTCACTCAAAAAGTTTTGCGACTAAAAGTGTTTGTCTATGGGACACTGGCTGGTTTGGATGTCAATTAAAACTATGACTATTATTACAAAAAAAATACAACATTCTAAATTCGAAATTCCCTCCACATTTTTTTACGAGCAAAATCAAAATACTCTGTCTCACTGAAAAAGGATTTACAACTAAACATTTTTGCGCGATGATTTTATACGATTTCAAAAGTCGACTAAAACCAGAAGAATCGTTTGAAAGACTTCGAATGGTGTTGATAGACAAAAGCCCTTCTAAAGCGACTGTTTTCCGCTGGTTCAACGAATTTATGCGTGGTCGAGTAACTTTGGCGGGCAAATAAAGAAGTGGCCGCTATGACGGCTGTTATATCAGAAAACGTACTGGATTACATATGAAAAGGTTCAGCATATACTGCAGATTGGATCGGGAAGTGTGCATGAAATTCTACATGGGCATCTTCAAGATAGTTTCACGGTGGTACCGCAAAATCTAACGCAGGCTCAGAAGGTGGTTCGGGTAGAATGGTGCCGAGACTTGATAGCAAAATTTGATGCAGGCTCGTCTCGACGCGTTTAAAATATCATTACGGATGGATTTATCATTTTTGTTTCCCAAAGTAAAAAATCAACTCAAGGGAAAACAGTTTTCATCACCGGAAGATGCTCTGGCTGCATTTGAGAAGAGGATTGAAGAGGTGTCTGATACGGACTGGAAAATGTGTTATGAAAATTGGTTTAGACGTATGAAACGGTGTATAGATGCTCATGGAGAATTCTTTGAAAAGTAATAATAAAAAATATATAACCTGTAGTATTTTTATTTTAAAGGCTATATTTAGCCAGAAGATGGAAATACTGTAGCCCCAGACAAAGTGACAAAAGAACTTCTTAAAGGTACCCTTGAGCAACTATTACCAATACTCACCTCACTATTCAACGAAATACTATCAACTGGTCTAATCCCTACACAATGGAAAACATCAAACATAATTCTTATATTCAAGAAAGGTTAAAAAGGAAGATATAGGGAATTACAGACCTATAAGTCCGATGTCAAATGTCTACAAGGTATTTTCCAAAGTTATCCTGGAAAGAATAAGCAAAAAGCTAAATAAAAACCAACCACGGGAGCAAGCTGGCTTTAGACAAAAATACTCCACTCTAGACCACACACACAGTGAAACAAATAGTAGAAAATATTATTCTGCAAACTAGATTGGAAAAAACATACAAGGTGTAAAACTGAACTACCTACGATTTGCGGACGATATAGTCTTATTTGAAAAAAACCCGACGCACCTAAACAAAATAATGGAATCACTTAGCGAAAAGTGTATAAAAGTAGGCCTATGCATGAACAAAGACAAGACGAAATTGCTAACAAACTCTGAACCAGTATCCATAAAAATTGACAACCAACCACTTGAATATTTGCCTGACTACATCTATTTAGGACAGATAATGGTGTCGATTCCCTTGTTCACAAACTAAACTAAATTTAAGTTCAGTGTATCTTTTTCTTTCTATTTCATTAAGAAAAGGACAGAAGATAAATGTTAGTTTAGTCCTGTCAAATTAATCAGCGCTTGACGTAAATTGACGTAATTTTAGTAGGCAAGTTTTTAATCACGTCTAAACTTGTATGGAGTAGTGACAGGCGCTGATTAATTTGACAGGACTGAACTAAAATTTGTGTTCTATCCTTTTCTTAATGAAATAGAAAGAAAAAGATGCACTGAACTTAAATTTAGTTTAGTTTGTGAACAAGGGAATCGGCACCATTATCTCACAAAGATCAAACCACTAAAGAAATTGAGCGAAGAATAGGAAACGGATGGAAAAAATACTGGCCTTTGAAAGAAGTCTTGAAATCCAAGGAACTAAGTATGCAAATAAAAAGGAAAGTCTTCAACACATGCATACTTCCAATCATCACCTATTGATGCGAAACTTGGGCACTCACCGAACACCACCGAGAAAAGTTAAAACGCTGCCAGAAAGCCATGGAGAGAAGCTTGACAGGAATAAAGAAACAAGACAGAGTGAGATGTAGCAAAATAAGGGACAAAACCAAAGTTGTTGATATAATAACCTGGATAGACCAACAAAAGTGGAGATGGACAGGGCACATGTTACGCGACCCACAAGAGAAATGGTGTAAAATTGTTACCAACTGGTATCCCAGAGATGGCAGGAGAAGCAGAGGACGCCAACAAACAAGATGGGAAGATGATCTGAAACTCACGGCTGGACTTCACTGGAGAAGAGTAGCAATTGACAGGTCCCAATGGAAATTGTTAGAGAAGGCCTATGCCAAGAGGCAAACTGAGCTTCGAGACATAACAAGAACATATTGTACTCATACTTATGAGGAGTTCAGAATAAAAAGGCTTATTATTATTATTTTTACAAATACACAAATACAAATACAAAATAGTTTATTGTGCCAAATAGAAAATTACATTACATTTTAACGTATTATTTTTACGTCTCTTGATATTTCTTGGAGGGGCCGAAGCCAACTCGCAGAGGCCTGTTAGACGTTTTTAATTAAATTAGGCACCAACCGACGATTATCCCTGTCCGCACTATGTAAGTGCATCCAAGGACAACCCCCGGTTGGTGTAGGACTATTGCACGATATGGAAATAAAGATATTGGGTTATGAGTTTAGATGGCTAAAGTGAACTGGTTATCTAGGACTATGGAAAGACTATGGCCCCTGCCGCGTCTTTCCATTCTGTACAAGGCCAGAACGCAGCCATAGGAAACTGCTCACGTATAGATTGGAAATCACTTTTTTACTAAGTTCTTCCAATCTATACAAGAGTAGTACGCAAATACTCGCGTATACTTTGTAGTGACCAAATTAACTACCTCATTCCATAGTATACAGTGCCAGTACCCATACGGACTAATCGAGTTTAGAATGCGAGAAATTGTGAATTGGTAACCAACTTGTTTGCGACGTAATGCACCTTGCGCTAATATTAAATAGCCTGCTTGGCTGCGAGCAACTTGGAAGTAGCGCTCGCCGGCCGCTGCCGCGGCACCGCTCGCTTCGCTCGCTCGGCTCGCGCGCGGTTGGTCACAGTTCTAACCTAACCTAACCTAAGCCATTTCACCCTTCTGTTCTTTTCTTTTTTTTTATCTTTAAAACTCTTATCAGGCGTAAGTGATGTAGTACAGTTTGGAACCAGGACGCGCTCGTCCACGTTACAAACTATACACCAGCAATACGCAAAATTCGTGTATACATTGTAATCACAGATTTCAAAATAGCATTACAATGTATACGCGAGCAGTTTCCTATGGCTGCGTTTTGGCCTTGTATAGATTGGAAATACGCGCCCCTGCCTAATCAATGTTTTATACGAAATACACAGATAAAATGGTAGGGGGTGACTTGCACACTTAATAATGGGCCCCAGAAAACGGTCGCTATCACATAGTGTCGTAGCGAAAAGGGGGCAACACGTCCTGAGGTGCTTATGAGGAGTGGAGAGGTATTCTACGGCCATCAGGACAATCCCGGAAGTACGGTCAAGATCCCTACCAGCATCTTACTGGAATACTTCCTTCCTCCGAGCACGTTTGCTCTTGCGAATCTCCACTCAAGCTAGCCAATAAAGGCAAGAATGAGGTGGGAGCTCTGTTCCTCGTTAGTTTTCACTCCAATCGGCCAATAAAGGCAAGCCAGAGGTGAGGAACAAGACTTCTCTTGGGAGATAGGGTCCGTGGGGTCGCTACTGCCCAACAGCTCGCCACATGCTGCCCTGCGGATTTTTGTATCTCTCTTGGTCTGGCTCCCAGACCTCTTCCGGCAAAGTACACTCTACCGGCACAGACCTAGAGTCCGGAGCGCGCAAGCCCCACCATGACGTCAACATAGAGATACGGCGGTGGGGTATTATTACTTTTTTTTTTTTTTTTGTATCGCAATACTTTCTAAGCGCCCCATGTATAAGAACTATGGATATTAATTTTACTACAACGTTGATAGTCTCGTCTCGACTTGGAGTAATAAGACAACAGTGGTCGTGTAGGCTAGTGTTAATAAAAGTAATTTATTTATTTATTGAAATGGCACCTCAACAAAAATCACATACTGTTTTTGTATTGTGAATTCGTCACTTACAGAAGTGCACAGCACTAGCAGAGAACTTAGGAGTAATGATTACAGGACGTTTTAGTTATCGTTAGTTGATTTAGTTACAAGTTACAAAATCAAAATTAAATATGTTCACAAATACGATGGAAAGTACAGAAATATTTAACGAAATAACAAAAAAGACCTAAAAGAAGGAAATGGATACAATTTTATTAATAGGTGGCTTGTGTCACACAGAAGTCTTGAGACTCCGAGCTGGTTAAAAGTCTCGTACGGAATTGACGAAAAGATCGATCAGCGATGATCATCATTATTCAGTCGGTGTGAGAAAAAGATATACAGAACAAATGGTAGGTATCTTCCTACCATCAAATTTTTTGCACTGGAACCATGATGACATTCACACTTCTCGGTGGGTACGACCTTAGGAAAATAGGAATGAAGGAGACTTTCCAGCGACTGAATTGAAACATCTGTTGTGAACTATAAAACGATTAGTTTTAGTAGTATTTGGTATCGCCAACTTGAACAAGCACAAATGGGAATAGCGCACCACATTGTCTACACAGCGCATACATCGCTTTACCCAGTTTAATACACAACAAACGTACAAATCTTAGTCAAGAGAACGAGCTTGGTCTTCCGAAACGTGATTCTGTGTTCAACAGTCGAAAACAACTTATTCGAAGCCAACAGTAACTTTATTTCTTCACAAATACATAAAGAAATATATAAATCTGCTTTATTGTACAAATTTTACTAACATTAGGTACTGAATTAAAAGACTAACTATCTGTATAAATAAAAATAATAAAAACAAAACGACATTTAGGCGTCAAAGTATTCGTCCGCATCGCTGTCATCCGGAAACGTGCCCAGAAGACTGGCAGCATTGCCACGTTGAATGGCAATGCAAATTTTTTGGCCAAAGAACGAGCTTGCTCTCTGGTCTCCAGTCGACGAGAAATTTCCTTAAAAAGGAGACGTGCACTCGGGCCCCATGATCCGAGCGTTTCGACCCCAAACGGCTCAAAACTGTAGTTACCCATAAGGTTACAGTATTTGCGCCGCTTGAGGCGCAAGGGTGTCGACACAGGTTGCATCCCACACCAGAGGCCTACCCACCTTCCAAGGCAACAACTTCATCCCGTCTGGTCTCTTCCCATCGTCACGTACCAATCCGTTTGGTTCTAATACCGCTGGTACACCGGCGGTGACAAGGGCTCGACGAATAATGTCGTTGATGCTGGCGTGCCGTGCTATGCGACCTGCGCTCCTGCAGCAGGACAGGCCATGGTGCCCGAGCCTGTCGACAGCTTCACCGCAATGACACCGATGCAGAGCAACACAAAATGCACCCAAGCGGAGACACGTAGCGAGCCGAAACGATGAGTGATGAGAGTTTAACGTGATGAAGGAGCACCTGAAGCCACACTGCCTGACTGCCACAGCCAGCAGACGGGCGCGCTCAACAGTATTAGGTGACGTGTTTAACAGGGTATTCCGTATAATACCGCAGAGCGGCACGTCCCATCGTCTCTGGGAAGAAGGGTTGTCGGGCAGATCCGTATTGAGACAAGCCATTTTCCAAGCGTTCAACGCTTCGGTCAGGCACAGTACCTCAAAATCGGCCAGTGAGGAAGATAAAATGTTCCTGGTTAATTTATTGTTACTGTGGACCGAGGAGAGGAACGCCGCGGTAAACTTATAAGTACTTGAAATTTTGCAATTTTGAATTTTTTATATATAAATGGTTACCAAGATGATTCAAAACCACCGAAACTGGATTATTTTAGGTAGATAATCCAGCCGCCAAATTCCTATTTCGCGGCCCGCATACTTTTATACCCATGTTGGTTGAGAAGAACACTTTCAATAATTTGGAATGTCACAAGAGATTTAGGTTCTACCCTAAGATCATATATTTTCCACATTATCGCGACCTCTGAAATAAGAGTATGTCTATTTTAAGACTTCAGCTGTAGGCCATTGCAGAATATTTTTATTAGAACTTAATTCTGAATTGTAGTGGTCAATTTAGATTGTCAGAAAGTACTGGTTTCATGTCAGACATAATCCGTTTAACGTGAGGAAGGTCGCACATATTTGACAAAACAGAGAGAAATGTTCTCTCACATCATAGAAACCATAAAATTAGCAATTACGCTCGTAATACAATGAAAATACAACATCAATCTGCTCCACACATTATTGACATAAAAATTGCTCTCTGTCTCCCGTGACGTGCATCGCGTTACGTCATAAATATTAACACGAAATTACCATTGTGGGACACAGACAACCAACTTTTGTGACCACAAATAATTAGATATTTCAACTGCGATCCCACAAACTAATTGCGCGTCTACACTCTACATAATAGATAAGCTTGTTAAACCACTGACGTTTAATTCACATAACTTGCCTGAAATTCTGACTGTTGAGTACGAGTTACACAAAATGTTCAAACATCTCAATGGTTTGTAGGTAAATCTCGATAATTGTGCTCAGCGAAAGAGGCTTCTCCTCGATAATGAGTCGGTAGAAGAACGTCTTTTATACTCGCGCAGCGGTAAGATCTTTTGAATTATGGGTGTCGAGGGAATTCGCCTTGTCTATACTGAAGTTGCTTGAGGTAAGAAACAACATAGTTTAAGAACTTGTTCAACTCGTATTTTATTGAAGATAAAATAAATTCTCCTTTCTGATAAGTAAACGCTGATCAACAATCATTCGATACTTGCGATTTGACCCATTTCCTGTATAAAATGATTGTAGTATGGTTGTTGAGTCCAGACGGATATTTCATTAGCTGGCGGCGCGGTGTGTAGCCGGCGGACGTAGCGCCGCGACCCGGAGCGAACTTCACAAACATCAGACAGAAACTCGTTAGCCATCCCCCTGCACACCTTGCCGCACTCCCCCCCCCCCCCACCGTTACTAAATAAATGTCTCACTCCAATTCCGCAGATTGTTACAACTAAATATGATGAAACAGCAATTTTTCATCTACAAAAAATTGCTGTTTGCATTCTAACAAAAGATTCAATTTCAATTATTCGATTAATAAAACAGTGTAGCTAAAAGGAAATTCTTACGTTTTCCTCATGTTTTCCTGTCATTAGCTCTGAATTTTTCATGATCTCGAAAATTTTATTTTGTGTATTACGTTATGAAATGTTAGAGGGGCTCGTGACTTAATAATAACAGCCGCACGGGTCAATCGAAAGTTAAGCTACGTCTACTGTGGTAAGTTCGTGGATGGGTGACCTTCCATTACATCTTCATCCATTCATACTGTCAGAGCCATTTATAATCTATGTCGTCGCGAATCTCTCAGGGAACTATTTAAAAAGATTAATATTATGACAGTACCTTGCCAATTCATCTATGAAAATATTATTTATGTAAGAAAAAATCTATATCTTTTTAGTAAAATAAGTGATAGACATAATTTTAATACTAGAAATAAAGATAAAATAGATCAACCATTTTTCAGATTATCTAAAGTACATACATCTTTTATGGGGTACTGTGTTAAATGTTACAACAAAATACCTTGTGATATATTACAATTAACTGAAAGAAAATTTAAAACTCATATTAAAATTACTCTTTATAAACAAGCATTTTACAAATTAGAGGATTATATCCAAGATAAGAATGCTTGGGTTTCCAGTATGTTTATACTGGTCTTGCTCCATAGGACAATTTAGAGTCTAGAGACAAAATCAAACTGGTTGCTAATTTAATTGTATGATTAATTTAATAACATTGATTTTACATTCTGTGATTACTTGAACTCACACACTGATTTATTAGCTTGTAAAAAAAATTGGAATATCGTATAGGTACCTACTTTTACAATGCTTGTAAAAATGTGAACACCATGTATCCATTACATAATTATTTTTTCTGTCATTGCTTCATTTTTTATTATTTTTACCTATTCGGGTACAGTAATCTTATTCCAGGTGCATCGTCTTCACATATAATTAATGTATACAAAATATTGTAAAACATTTTAAAAGAGTAACGGTGGAGTTTCTTGCCCATTCTTCTCCTTACGAAAACTACCTTTTGGAAGGGGCGACTAGAATCAATTCTATTTTTTGTAAATTTTGACGTTCAAACGTGCCTGTTATGTGCCTAATAGAAATAAATTATTTGACTTTGAGTTTTTGACTTTGACATACGAGAAGCCTCGGAAACTCTCGGCTGTCATTCGTAGAGCCGTCGTTACGGGTATTCACAGTCAGAAGCCCGAAAGTCTGACAACCAGTCTTACCAAGGGGTATCCGTGTTACCCAATAACAATGGATTGTAAAATACTCTTATTCAGCTGCATTCAGTTATTCTGGAGCCGACAGCAACATAGTTGGGAAAAGGCTAGACGGATGATGACATGAAAAAAATATTTTTCAAAGAAAAAACTCGGAATTTTAAACATTAACCTGAAAAGAGTCTCATGCGTTTCCGTGGCGACATATACAGGGTGTCCCGTAAATAATGGATTAACCTTAACGGGTAGGTAGCTTACCTCATTTACAACAACTAATTTGAACCGTTTAAAAAAACCATTACGGAAACCAAGATTTTTTTTCTTCGAAATTTTCTCTTCAAGAATTCAGTGTTTTTAATGCTGTCGCTGCAAATGATTTTTAGGTTTGATTTTTGTCATACATTTCTGTATAGCTTACTAATGTTATAAGATTCCGTTTTTTTAAATAACGTTTTATAAAAAAAGAAAATAGCTAAATAAAAAATATAGAATTAGAAATTAGAATTTTTTTAAATAAAAAAATATCTTGATTACCGTTACGGTTTTTTTTAACGGTTCAAATTAGTTGTTGGAAATCAGGTATGCTCCCTACCTGTTACGTTTGATCCATTATTTACGGTTTATCCTGTATGTTTCATCATAGATTTTATATGAGCACAGGACAGCATCTTGTTAAGTGATTTCCTTAGTAACTTACCTTGAATGTAAAATACCGAGAGGTACCTATATACGTTGATTGCGCTACAATCAGTATTTTCTCAATGCGTATATGCAGTTTTTTGTGTTTTAGCCTATTCCTGAAACTCGAACTTGATAAAAAAAATCTTAAAACTACATTCATTAGCTTATCATATATAATGCAAACAACACAAAAAACTTGATACTATGATATATCGACTCTTGTATGTCGGAGACGGGTATCTGACTCTGCGTTATTATCAGCGATATTTTAACTACTGTGGGCGTAGTGAGGGTAGTGTTGCTTAATGCGCAATAGAAACACAGTTTGCAGTTCAGATCACATTATAATTTACTATCAAATTAATCACACTAGCTAAATTATACACACACAATGATCAGAAATTACAACTAACACAATAACTGAGCACCACGAATCGAGAACAGTTCCACGACGTCTTGACTCCAATGCGACCAGAGGCTGAATGCCCTCCTCGCCGTGGCCCTAAAACATCACGATTCTGTAGAAGCGCGCCTTTTTTGGTGTAGGTAGATCACTCTTGATGTCGCCAGTGGCGCGCTTGCAATTCGTTTCGTGTCCGTACTAATGACTGGATCCGACATGTAGATAATTAAAATGGATAATAACTACTATTATACAACGTGTAACGTTAAATGCGCAAAACCTCAGACACCCCAAATGATTTTTAATTCAATTGACCTATTTCAGAGAGAAAAAAAAACATTTAAAAATTGTAAAGGTTTTATGTGCTGTTTTAGTTCGGAAGATTCGTATTTGCATTGAAATAAAAGCTATTATAATCCCGCGTATGAGAAAATTTAAATTGGTCGACAACAATTTGTGTTTGTTTACCTATTTTGGCGGGTTTGCGCATGTGATGGCTTGACCTATTAATAAATAGACACGGCAACGATTTTAGTGAAGATTTTTGAAAAATGTGACGTATCTTAAAAAGTAGTTCAATTGATTCTGTTCGTTATTCTGATCAAACTATTTTCAGGTTTTGCGCATTTAACGTTTCACGTTGTATAATAGTAGATAAACCTATACATTTTTAAACACAAACACGAAAATTAGGAGCAACATATCCAATAGGTACCTTATTTACATTTTATGTCAGTAAAATACATGCCCGTACAAGAATAAAGTCAAACATAAAACCTTAACTTCCGTACAATACGCCAAGACAAGTAAAACAGTACATCACTTCGTATTTAATATGTATGTACGTATAAATCTCCAATAAAACGCTTCCACTCCATTAAGTAAATTGAAAAACTTTTCGATGATCCGTATTCCGAACCACATCCAAATTATTATTTGATTATCTTACACAGTAAGTCTGTATCTCAAATCAAATTAATAACCGCTTTGTTTAAAATCGGGAAAAGCTGAATATCCTTTGAGAATAGATAAGCCATAGAAAGTTCACAAAATCGTCGAAGTTTTGAGCCTTCCACCCCTAATCCCCGACAGTGTCGCTCTAAATTTTATACAACTTGCCTAAGATGTAGCAAAATGTGCAAATTCTTTAAAAATAGTCATACTTTATTGAAACTCTTTAAAAATAGTTTTACTCCACTGAACCAGCTTAAATTTCTAAGTAGAGTAGAATCCTAGAACTGCGATGAATAAACAAGAATTCTAGTGAACCTTACCAAAGAATCAGTCGGACATCACAATGGGTATATTAATATATATGGCAGCAACCTCTCGTAACTGCAGTGAGAATTTTTTCTGTGAACGTGTATTCTGGGATAATACTTAACAAGGTTATATCACAGTTTGTATGAATAGCATTACCTTGAACATGGGAGTTGTTACTTGCTCCGAGTTAGTTATTCTAGCATCAGACTATTTCTCGCAGAACGGTTGTTAAATTGATCCGTAGCTAACAACAATTCCACCGAAGAAAATACGTGGCAACAAATCTTCTTCGCCGGAAAAGGTTCTACTAACCGAATCCAGATTCCAGGTGTCGGCGGAACAATGCAATTCCCGAACAAATCGCGTCGGGGACGCGGCGGCAGCGCGTCGAGGAATCTCGCCACAGTTCCGTTGCCGGCTCGGAGTCGTCTCGATGTCGCCCCGTCGCCGGCTAGAAGTCGCCGCGCCGTCGGCTCCTAGTCGCCCCGACGCCGCACCACCGACGACTGCCTACACGTCTTCTGTTCTTGTTCTACGAGTGACAGCTAACTAATATCAGTCTAGTGAGCTATGAATCGAATATGCGAGGATATAAACTGCTAAACCTCTATAAGTAAGTTTATAAATGTGTTCCCATTCATACCTCACTATGCTTTTTCAGCGTTTATGTCTTCAAGTTATGTAGTCGAAAAGAGTTGGTGTGAATTTTAATTCTCACAATGCTTATGTGGGTAATCAATTAGCAATATATCAATCGAGTGAAATGAAAATAAATTACATTACAGTCCTCAACGAGAAACTCTGTTCAATATTTATGTAAATTCTTCATAGATATGCTTAGGGCAAATAATATAAGTTCAGACCAAGAATTTTTCATAATGTTTGCTCGCAGTAGGTACATGTACAAGTACTCATAAGCGTAAGTCCATCCAGTGGCTGAATAACTTTGTTGAAAAGAAAACCAGTGGAAAAGGGAAAAGAAATAAAACTGTTGGCTGACGAATTCGACAGAGATTTATCACCTCCGCGAGGTTTTAGCGGTTCCTAATTTACCTACCGGGGAGACGGCTGAAGGACGATAATTCATTTTTATACATTTTCATGTTATTATACTAAGTTAGTATCCTAAGACCACATATTTTATACTTAATGTACCCTCGCGGCAACATTTCATAATAAAATTGAAATAAGATTTTTTTATATTTTAGTCCTTAATTACTGCAATTTATTTGATTATTTATTCTACCAGATTGATAAATAACTCTGCAGATTTGTTATCTTATTATCTTTATGCGAAAATGTCTTTCCAATGAGTTCAGTAAAAAGTAATTATAATTTACATTTTTTTACGAATAAAATAAACATGAAATAATAAATTGATGGTTATTTCAAACAAGCCACTGGGCACGTTGTTTATTGTCGGTAGATAATCAATATTTTCCATTTCACAATACCACGATTTCAATCTTTGGGAAATCAACAAAAATTTGCATACAAAAAGCGCTATCTGTTTTGCATAAATCGATTTACCTATCCTCTTTCGAAAAGCTTTTTCCTTCCCAATTTCAACGGCAAGTTTATTTGTAAACAAAGTAGGAATTGCTCTGGGGTATTACCAAATAAAAGTTTGGAATGTAGCAGAAAATTATTCGAAATTTAAGTTTTTTATGGGCGGTGATAAATATAAGCACGACTGTAACACGTCATTTGGTTATATTCAAGAAGTTTCCAAGTCACACACAACTCTGTAGACGAAGAATATTAAATTTTCGTGTTAAAATTTTACTTTCGTACTATACTAGTAGGTAAGTTTAAGGTTTACCTTACAACATTGTAGGAATATTATTTAATTATAATTTGGTAGGCATATTAAATAAATACGCAAGTGTCGCAATATGATACTTTATGGTGATTTGCTCCCGATTAGAATACGAAACTAGACGATTCCCGATTCATGAATCGTTCTGTATCGAGTGTTGAATTCTAGATACAGTTATTGAGGCCGTCGACTTAAGAACTTCCAAAGTTCATTTCGCTCTAGACCTTTAAACGAAGAAAAAAAAAATTTAAGCTACCAGAGTGTCGATACCCAAATTAACGTGGAGCGTCAATTAAACTGTACCGTTCTGTAAATGGCGAGAGTGTTACAGAGACGAATGTCGAAAGACATGGAACAGTCACGAACATGGCGATACGAATGAATTTATCGTTTTTTCAGGATTCTCTTCGATAAAACTGCTGATGTAAGTAAGTAAGTAAGTATTTATTTGCATAAAACATGGTATACATGGTGTTACAATAATTTACAATAAAGATCTTACATGTTTTGCCAGAATTGTACTTAGCATGCATATGTTGATGCTGGTTGGATACCTCTCATTGATCCTAAAATGGAATATTTTATATAACCTAATTATGTATTAATCTTTGTGGTAACGTGTCTAACAATAGTATATATTTAATACATTCAAAATGGCTATTTGCATACCCAGATATACTTGTGTATATTCTTCAATTTGCATGTTTTTCATCAAAACAAATTTTACAAAAGACAAAGGGAGAATACATTTTTATTATTACCGGATTAGAACTCGCGTCATCGCATTTCATTCCGGCACCCCGACGACAGCTCTGTCAGCGTCCCACCTGCCGCAAGGGAATATGTAATCCTGAATAGGATCATACTTAAATGTCAGGTGCGAAACCTCCACGGTAGAACAAATTCGCGGCTGGCCGTTTTTTGTCTCTTTGCTAACGAATCACCAAGCTCATGGGGCTTTCAGTGCGCTGCTCGTAACGGCTATTGTTTCGTGCCAGTTAGTTTTTTACTTGCTTTGTCCGTTTCGTTCTTTTATTCTAACAACTATCGATCTTCTGAATATCGGATATCGAATGACACTTCTCAGTTCTACGCTTTTCGCTTCGCTGTGTTTACGAAATATGAGACTGCGACCGCTCTGTCGACTACAGCCGCCGTGCCTATTAATTAACATGCTTGTTTTTTTCTCTTTTTAGATATGTTGTTTATTCAAAAAGATTTATTATTTCATTGATTTAATCTTTTAATTTTCAAAGACATAAGACACCGGCCGGATACGCAGTTTAGGTATATTATAACTCAGTTGTTTGGTTTAAATGTAAAAATATTACTGGGTGCTTTTCGTGAAATTCTCACCTTTGAATGCACAAATTAATTTATCAAATCATTAAAAGTTTTATCCGTGTTAGAATAAGAACGTATACTATTCACACTTGACCTATTACTTTTGTGGTCTCACCCCGGAGACTGCCACATGATTGATTACCACAACTCCGTATGTTCAAACTTCCCTGTACCTATTTATTCTTATGTATCTACTCAATAAATGTCACAAATAACACCGAATAAATGTCTTATTACAAAGACAGCTCGCTTTCTCCCTAATTGGTATCATCGATTTTTATGATTCGTGTAAAGTAATTGACGATAACTGCTTTCAGTTGTTTATCTAGCTAGCCTATCAAATATTTTTATTTTTATTACGGTCGATTGAAGTCAAAGTTATTGTTAACATATGAACGTCACGAGCGTAATTCCTAACTGGCATATTAAAAGTAAACCTTTTCCACGTTATTATTTATGTAGGAGCAATTTGTTCTTAAATCTTTTGGCAGCTATATTGTCTCATGGCCTAAAGCTGTAAAAGTAAATTGAATCGGAGTTCTTAGTATCGAAATAATACAAGCAAACTATATTATTTTGTCTTCGATAAGAATTTACTTTAAAAATGTAGGGCCATCCGATTGCAGTGCTAATTGAGAATTTAATTCTAAAAAAAAATAACGTCAAACGTTTCCGAGACTAGAATATTGACTGACAGACAACGCACAACCTAAATGACGCAAGATGCCCAAAAATGTTTTTAGAAGATTTACAAAGTCAAAACTTCTCTTCACCAAACGGGTCGAAGTCTGTCTGCAAACGAAGTGACAGGTCACAACTAGTATGTAATAAAAACTTTGAATTTTTGTTACCTGAGCAAGTAAAATGGTAGCAACGGAGACTGATGTTGATTATTCTCATTTCTATGCAGACATTATTGCGATTTCATGTGATCGTGCCCGTTGTAGCAAGATGTAGAGTCTGTATTTTGGTTGCGAAAAGTAGGAATACTAAAGTGAGAGCTTCGGGTTTTCCTATTTCTATTCACAAATTGAAAAAAAAAACTCTAAACAGCATGATAGAATGTGTAGTAATTCAATTTTATTTAACCCCAATCATGGTTACAACTGATTAACGTAAAATATTACACGATAAAAGTATTAGAACAGTATAGTCTTTGTTTTACCAACATCCGTATCTTATTTTGCACATTTCATAAAAGGGTTATGACACTCATGAGAACCAATTTCGCAACAGAGTGGGGTACAAGAACACTGTACTTACATGTAAATAAAAAAATCCGTATTAATTTTTCACCAAATATTGTGTGAGCATTCGCTGAAAATCCTATTTTACAATACGTATTCAGTTAATCTTTTCATGCTCGTATTGAACGTTTCGTGAATGGTGAAAACAAAGATTATTTTAAAGCTCCGCTTGGTATTAAATTTAATAAAAAATAGGTTTCGCTGAATTCCATTAACATAATTGATGCGGCACCACTTTGTGTCTCACAATAATATCACACCAATTATGTTTTCGAAGTTAATTGGTAATGCATTCGCCTCATAATTACACGCGCTGACAAATTACTCATCCAGATATTTCCGTATTGATCGAAGAGTAACAAACAGCGTTGAGTCGGAGCCCTTTAACAAAAATAATATCTAGTTATTGATACATCTAGGAATTGTTGTAGTGATGACTTTCGGTATTGTTATCATACTGATGCACAGAGTTGCATTCTAAATCCTGTAAGCCCTCCCACTAAGGTAGTAGTCATATTGTTGGACGAGTACATATAGTGCAAAGGTGGACTAGAGGATACAGCTCCAAAATCAACCTGCCTAGCCTTTTTCCAACTATGTTGGGGTCGGTTTCCTATTCGGTTGCAGCCTATCTGACCTCCACAACCCGGTAACTGGGTAATACTAAATATACCCCTTGGTTGACTGTTTGTCAGACTTTCGGGCTTCTGACGACCAGTAACGACTGTCAAAGATCCACCAATGACAGCAGGGACCAACGGCTTAACATGCTTTCCGAGACATAGCGAGAGGTATGTAAACATGGTCACCCATCCACGGACAAACCCCGGCAAGCGTAGCTTAACCTGATGGATCGACCCGTGCGGTTATTTTTACTGTCATGAGCTCCTCCACGAAGCCACGAGCTCGTCTTCATACAGCTCCATTCAATTCTAATAAATCGCTTAACCTTGAGTTTGCTATAAAGAGCAATACATTCTTTAGAAAACCAGTGTATAGAGAACTAGGTATATAATTTCGTCAAGCGAGGACGTACAGCAATCAATGTGAAGCACCCGAAATGCCATGAGTAATGTTCACAATTTTGTCACCCTCATTGCCACCCGGGACGCTCACTTTTTATTTCAATAAATGCCAAATGCCTGTCACCCAAATATATATATCGTTATTATACACCTTATATTTTAATGAAGTGCTTTTTACATTACCTTATCCGATCTAAAATTATATTTCTCGAGATTTGGAATCGCAAATGGAAATACCTGGGAAGCATTAGAATTAAAAAAAGACATTTAGACTCCGGTAGACAATTTGTAGGCATACCTGAAACTCGATACCTTTTCAGTTGGCAAAAATATCTTATGATGTTGTTCTATTTTATTTACAAAGTACTTTAAAAAAAAATCTTAACATTACTAAAGTCATGATACTGTATAACTGTCACCAAGATTTTCATTTAATAAAAATAATTGGTCAATTAATCAGCAAAAGGTACCTAGTATCATAATTAATTCGGTGGATTCCACTTGTCGCCTGCAGATTCTTGAAATGAAGAGCCATCGGACCTTACCGCACACGCTCCATACAGATAATTCAATTTGCAGGGGTGACTCACCCAATTATAATATCAGCACCAACTCATTTTAAAGGCTACTCAGTTCTAATTTACTGTAATTTCATTCGGCTTTCCGTTTTATTCTTTCCGTAAGTATTTGAGATATAAACATGGAGTCTGATTACGTGAGATGGAAAATTTTGGACCCAAGTGTAATAAGTTGAGATATGATCTAAAAATTAGTAATATTTTTTTATCCTTGAATATCAAAAATCATCTCAATTCTTTGCCTGGAAGCGGAGAAATATGTTAAAGATAGTTTTCGTGAGATCATCGATTATAGTAATCGATTACACAACCACAAAAAGAAAACCTACCCACTAGGTAGCACTAGGTAATATAATTAACTCAAAGTAATTAAATGCACTATGTATACTTTTATACAATATAGTGCATTTAATTTAAAATAAACATCATTAATTGCTGAAAAACCAAAATAATGATTATCAATTTCATATCGATTGAAACCAGTTTTATTTTTTTGTCTATTTCACTGGCAGTACATATTCTGCACTGGCAGACTGACATTGACAATTTGACACATTAGTGGTGGGTTATTCTCAAATTTTTGGCGACCGAAACCGTTTTGCCGACGACGAAAACGGTTGCAGAAAACGGTTTAAGGACGAAACTTATCCAACATGGAATAGAATTGACTTTTCGTCGAGCGCAGTTTCTTAAAACTATCAACGATTTGAAATGTATGAAATGGTTTTTTCGCATCACGAACGACAGCATTGACAACTGGTAATACATTACTGACTGTATTTTCATTTCATAGAGTTCACTTTTTAAGAGTTCACTTTTTATTGGAAGGCCTGTTTTACGAGTGTGATAGATTGTACCCGCCTGTATTTTCTTAGATGTAAACATCGCAACAAGTAATTCGAAGACTGGTTTGTGCAATGAAGACTGTTTGAAGTTGAACTCAGGACGTAAAACGGTTTCATCATCACAAAACGGTCTCTGTAAACGGTTCGTTGTCGCAACGCCCGTCCCTACTAGAACTAGATAGCTATCACTTATTTCGTGTTTTCGGATATGTTTTGAGTGCTTTCCCAATTATTTTTCATTTTCAACGATCACTGCTTTGATTTTTACGGATTCTGACCCTGCCTACCTTGTACGACCCTTGCTTTCACACTGGCCACCGAAGATCGCTCACACGATTGACTTGGATTAATAATGGATTTTACCGCCGCTTTGTGGATTGGATATTGTTGAAACTATGGATCGCTATGTGAATTGTGGGATAGCAACTAGTCACTGCAATACACTAATGTATGTATGAATCTATAAATTCACACCATTTACATCTCGTTACTATTCAGGCCCAAGAGTGAATATAATCGTTTCAGTCTCCATTCCCTAAATTATATTGGATTTGTCGGGTATCAGAGTAAACACAAAAAGTGAAATCAGTTCACCTATTCCTTCTTTGATAAACGACTTCTTTTACATATTATTTTATCAAACGAATTAAATACCTAGAACAAGTGAATACCTAAAACATTACGTATCTTTTAGGAAATTCGCGGTTCAGAGTAAACGCAAAGAAAACACGTTGTGTAACTACATTACGTCTGACGTTAGTAGCCCATTGTAAATATTTTCAATCTTTAATTTCTAAATCGTAGTTTTGAATCATTTAATTTATAGAAGCAAAATTTTTCGCCCTATTGATCAAGTGTATTGTTTAAATTTAAAATTTCCTGACTTTTGGAGCACTTTACAGGGCTCACGGGTCCGAGTAGACAACCCGTGACCACGAATGAGGCAACCGCTCGTAACCACGACGGCTCAATATTTACAAAATTAAAATTTGAACAGCGGCCAGGAAAGTATCCGTCAGTTTGGCTTTATTTTAAACAAAATTAATGTTCCACGCACTTAATAAATAAATAACGCTGAGTTGGAAACCAAAATTATTACTAACGGTAAAAACCATCCCAGCCTGATTAATAAACAAGAACTACTCAGGTGTAGGGCTCAGTGAATTAGGCTTCTTAGGTAGGTACTAACATAAAAAGGCCTTTCTTTCATTCCATCGACTTTTACGAATTACTTCGAATGAAGCTGAATGATGTGCCCATATTATTTGTTTGGCTCCCAGTAAAAGAAAATGTTGCTCTGTTTGCTCTTGTAGATAAAATATAAAACTACATTTATGTAACATTTACAGTATGCATAAATACCGTAGGTAACTACGTTACACAAATATTTTGTGTACTTCGGTGCCACAAAGTCCTATGTGCTCTCTCTAGTGAGATAACAAAGATACTCTACAGAGTGTCAGTGATGAATGCACTCCACGTTGCATTTAATAGCCGAAATACAAGAGGCGCCATGTGACGCGATAACAAACCCAAAAATATTCCTGAATTAATATTTTTTTTTTGCAATATCTTAGTCTTAAGTCAAGTCAGCCATACGAAGAACTATTCAGAACAAAAAAAAACATGTTATAAAATAAAACCAAGTTAGTTTTATTACTGCTATATATTTCAACACGGAGATGCAGGATCGCAGACTAGCTCCGTTTAACTAAGATATCTTTGAAACTTCCCAGTTCTCTCTCCGTGAATAGAAACAGAATCGGAAGTCGTTTTTCCCTCTTCTCACGAAACTCTTCGCTCGTTATACATTTGTAAAAATAGACGTTTACTATACTTATCATTAGCAACTTCGGCCAAAGTAAAAACTTCCTCCCTTTCGTTTTACCCTTCTCAACATGGATTTATTGTTTGAAGGTCAGTTTGATCCTTATCTTGTCTTGTAATCGATTCCGCTGGATTTTACCACTTACGTTTCTGTTAACCCCTCAAACATATATTTTGATTACGATGTAAGTGGTCTAGACGTATTTGCTTTATAGAATAATCTATTCGCCGTATTGATTTTTTGAAATCAATTAAATAAATAGAAACATCTTTCTTCATTCTCAATCTTGCTTAATGTTTTCAAGTTTTGGTTTCTTTGCTTTATCATAGATTACATCTTTGAGACCTTGAATACAAAAGCTGACTCACTACAAAACTGCATCCTATGGTCCTATATGGTTTATAAAAGAGATGCCCTAATATAAAAAACGCAACATATTACTTGATTCTTTTATTTTTTTAAGGTACGTTAACGTAAAAGCGTCCGTCAGACAAAAGGTGGTCCGGAGCGGTCTAGAGAAGAGAGCGTAGTTTTTGTATCGTCCGATTTCCTATGAAATACGTGAGACGAGATAGCGCCCGGGAAAAATTCTGTGCGGGAACGATCCCATAGAAGATCGAATAAAGCAATCCTGAATCGCTGCTACCGCCGCCGCCGGCCAGCTTTCAGTCCGGGGGTTTCGATTGAACAGACTAAGTATGTGACAATATCTCTGATCTGAATGGCAAATATTTGAAGAAAAAACAGGACTTTTTTTAACCAGAGCACAAACTTAAACACGTGACTTTACTCATCATTATGAACAACATTTACTATGGGACCAAACATGAAAACGCGAAAAAAAAATCATCTGTTCCCTACATTTTGACGAGTTATGCGAACATAAATGTAGGGAACAGCTGATTTTTTTTCGCGATTTCAGGTTTGGTCCCATAGTAAATGTTGTTCATAATGATGAGTAAAGTCACGTGTTTAAGTTTGCGCACTGGTTATAAACTTACCCTGTATGATTCAAATATTGCTTCAAGTTCATTAAAATATGGATTTTGAAGTATATCTGATTTTTTTCAACCATCTCAACTGAAGAATCTGCAAAGGACAGCTTACTAGGAAGAAGCTATCGATATGCTTCTTCCTAGTTAAGCTTCTAAGGTATAAAATACTGTGAACTTTTTAGTTGAGAGGTTCCGTATCTCAGTGGCAATAAATCGAGGATCTCCTCTCAGAACGATGACAAAAGATATAAAATAAGGTTATGTCACAGTGTAAAGGCGTAAATTCTCCCCTTATCTCACAGGTATGCTGCCGTCAATCGTTGCTTTATAGGAAAATGCACTGAGTTATGAAACATACATATATTTTAGAACTTGAAACATGCCATTTGTATAACCAACCATCTTGAAAATACGTTACATCTCTAAATACCAATCAGTGTGTTAATTTATAATTAAAGCACAAACTTTTGAGCCCCGTGATATGAAAGTAAATTCCACTGTTACTCATAAAATTTGTAGTTTCATGACGCAGATTATTTTAAACTCAGTTGTTTGTTATTTACCCTTTCATAATTATTACTACGCTTCGTCAAAATTCATAAACCTAAACTCATTTGGTTCAAAAGATGTAACCGCCCCGAGGCATGGTCTATTTACTATGTTTATCTCTTTTGTTGTGTACTAGTCGTATTCAATTCACTACATTATCTTACCGTTCATTTACGTTTACCTACACAACTTAGTTATGTTCATTCATTTTCATATTTTTCTGATGAGGTCATCTTGCTCTGACACTTTTTCGGAAAATACGTAAATGAAATATCGAGGTACTTTTCTTCGCAGATATAAAATCATCACAGTAATATTTTCTTTTATTCAGTCCCTTTTTATGTTTGTAGCCGTCAGGTGCAGGTAGAAACGCGGGTCATTAGGACGACTCGTAGCGCCGCTACGGAGCTACGCCGTAGCATGAACTCAAATCACACCGACCCTCAATCAACACCAATGTCAGGGCTTGTATAGTTAGGTTAAAAGTGAAAATATATTTATAAAGAAGGCATGAGTTGAATATAAACGATGATTAAGGAGTTTGAACTTTTATACCTCCTCGCATTACCTATTCCAGAAAATTCAACTAAAACGTAGAATTGTGTGAAATCTACAAAATACCGTGTATCGCCAACAAAAGATCTTGGAGAAACTTTGCTCTTCCTTTCGGCATTCACAATGGTATTACAGGCAGGATTCAACGAAATGGGACGGAAAATCGCTTTGATGCGTAAATAATTGAAAGTTAGATGTAAAATTGGGGAAAGTCGATTGTTGGTCTGGAATATGCCAAAAACCTTAGGACTGTATCGGTCGTGTCGAATCGACAGTGAAGTGAGTGCTGTAAATTGTGGCGTTGGAAGTCGGGAGTGCGGTCTTATGTAGTGGGCGTGCGATCGATAGCGCACTAATGAGCCGTGACATGCTGTCGACAATCGACATGTGTGTATCGAATGCGTCGATCCCGGCACGGTTCGGGCGCGTCCCGTCGTGCCGCCGGTTCGTGCCGCCGGTCCGGGCCGTGGCACGTGCGCTATGTGCATTCCCACCGCCGCGGCTTTCAGCACCAAATGCTCTCTCGAATACGAATTAGCTCTCTCACGCAAAAATTAAACCATAACCGTGACGATTTTGATGCATGTCAAACTGGTTTACGTTTCACGTTGGAGCCGAAACAAGTAGTTTATGGATTTGGATTTTTAATAATCATTGACATAACTTTACAGTTTTTAACTAACTATCTGTCATATAAAGGTATTTAGTTTTATAAAAGTGAAGATAACCATTGTCTATGTTAACATAATTAGCACAAATGGTCAAATTGTGCTAATAATTCGATTCGATATTACTCGATACTAACTAAAGAAGAAAAGGTTTAAAAATGTTAAATTCTTAAAAATAAAGGAATACTAAACATTTTATGTTCACTGGCAAGTAAGTATAATACCTACCTAAATAGTTCACATTCCAGTTGTTAAGAACAAACGATATTTGTGTGCCTGTGAGGCGGACAGCGGTCGGCGCCGCGCGCACCGCCCGGCGGAACATTACTCAGCCGCTATCTGATGTCGTCTGCTAATTGACTAGAAATACAGATAAACGCTATTTTTACTCCGCCATAAATCTTCAAATACCTTTGTGATTTATAGATCGATCATTCTCGAGATTTCGTTATAAATGAGTAGATATATCATGGTCCTACGTTCAAGGATAAAAAATAAAAGCAGGCGTTTCAAAAGGCAAATTTTATTCATGGTCCAACGTATACACAATGAACGGACCCTTTCAATGTAAAATTTTGCATTATTATGTTCACTCGCATATATTACAATATTTACAAATGGATACAACTCACTTAATTGAACACCGAGGGCGGTTAACTACTCGCGAGAAAGACGAGCGTAGCAACCGTGAGTGCAAGGCGCGGCGAGGAGAGCGCGTCGCGCGGGCGTGCGCCGGCGCCGGCCGCGCGGGCGCGCGCGCTGCCTCCCGCCTCGCCTCGGCACCCCGCGCTGCCCGCTCCCACGCTGCCTAGGCTACGACCTCGCACTTTTAATGGCGATATACAAAAATTCTCTTCGGGGAAGTCTTGCGTCAGGGCCAACGGATTAGCAAGAGGGTCCCGACCACACTCACACGGCACGTGATTCCCGCGTATCACTATATTCTCAACTTCTAAAATGACCGCCTCCGGCGTCTCCAGCATGTGGTTACCGGTTAGTTTAAATGTCGTGACGCTGTTGTTTTGTACTAGGGAGAGTTCCTCGATGCCATCGATTTTATTGTTGCAAATTTCTAATATATCAATACGCTGTAGACCGTCAAATGCGCCGATTCGCACTATTCCCAGATCAGATTCCCGAAGAGCGAGCCGTCCGACACGCACCAGGCCACGAAAAGTGTCGGGTAACACCGCCGGTAGATCCATATATGCCAGTTCGAGCACGCCGACCCCTTCCAGCCCAGCAAAAGCTTGAGGCTCGATAGATCTTATTCCGGATGGAAGTTCAATCTGCGCTACGTCATTAAGCCCCGAAAACGCATGTGCTAATATACGTTTAATTGGATTATTCCGTAGGGAGATGAGCTTTATAAAATTGGTTCCTGCAAAAGCGTATCCTTCGATTTGAGCGATCCTGTTGTGTGTCAGGACGATTGAAGTGATGTTTTGCAGAGCAGCGAACGCGAATGCATCAACCGTCGCAAGTGGTGTGTGCTGGATGTAGAGCTCGCGGAGACGCGGCAGGCCCCGGAAGGCGAAGGGGCGGATGCGCGTGAGGTTGCAGGCGTCGAGCGCGAGGCGGCGCAGCGCGCGCAGGTGTGCGAACGCGTCCGATCGCAGCACGCGCAGGTCGGCGCGTGATAGCGACAGCTGCGTCACGCTGGCACTTAGCGCCGACGGTACGCCGCGCAGCGTCGCGCTGTTGCACACCACCTGCCACCAAACAATAACACTAAAATAAACATTTCACATTGTAATCAACGCTATATCCTCTTCAAATATTTTCCAGCGCTGAGTCCGTGACAAACAACAATCCTACAAAAATGATTGAATTATCAGTTTCGCCGTGTCACGACCTAAGCATTATTTCCACTGTTTGCTCGGTCAATAAGGTTAATCCTTCCCGAAATATTGTCATCGGCGTTCACAGGCCGAAGTCCATAATATTTTGATTGAATTGTTTCAAACTTAAGCTTCGCACATAATCGACCAAAACAAATATCAATTTGATTCATCCCTGTAGGTACAATCATATAAAGCGTCGATGATGAAGCTTCAATTCAATTTAGTAGGTGCGTACCTATTCAATTTACGTGTATTAGTGGCCTGTTTGTCCATCCAATCGATTGATATCAAATACGAGGCACGTCTCGTGACACACTGAATTATTAATATAACAATACTTTGCAAAAGATAAAGTACATTAACAAACTTGCTGAGAACCGTCCCAGGTTTTGTTTTCTGAGAACTTTCAGGAGTTTGAATTGAGGAAACTGACTCTATCCTATAGCATTAAAAGAGGCAATATTTGTTTATACATAGGTATATATTTGTAATCACCTTCTCGAAAACGGCTCTAACGATTTTGATGAAAGTTGCAAAATAGGGGTTTACGGGGGTGAAAAATCGATCTTATATCTGAGAAAAATCGTTTTCTCTATTTTCACAGCCTCAGGAATGTGATACAACGTTGGTACACCTTTTTTTTTTTCACGTGAGCAGAGCTCGGTCGACCAGGTACTGCTTCATAATAAAACCAATCTACAAAAACTGTTTAAACTATTTTGTTAGGTAAGTATACATGAAACATGAAAGTGACGGATATTTAAACAAATAGGAGTTGATAAAGGTACTATGAAAATTATCTTTCCCGGAAAAGAAACCTAACAATTTATCCTTCACAAAAGCTGGGACAAGGGCGGACTTCAATCGTGAAGATTACAGTCTCTAATTTCAGTTTAATCCAATAATTTGAGATTCCTTTGCCTTTAACTATATACCATTAAATAGTATTAAATTCGGTGAATTGCGCAACTGAGCAATTAGTTTATAATGTGATTGGAAATAGCTATAGAATAAAGGTATATATCTGTTTTTGTTTACAGGTAACAAAAAGGGGTACAGAAACAAAAAATGTTTAATTTTGATTAAAAAATATTAAACAACTTTATATTTTCAGAAAAGAATCGTGGCTAACATTTTCATGATGGTTGATTTTAAATAGGCAGCAATTAGAGAACATTTAATATTTTCATTTTGCTTGAAAACTTTTTCGAGTTAACGGAGTTGTCCACCTAAAAATGCAAATGTATATTTTCGTGGATAAGCGACTGCGAGTAGCACATGGGGGAGTGGGACATAGCGTTGAGAGTAAATCATTTTGAAACACATTATTATATAAGTTTGGGCCAATTTAAGTCCTATTTGTACAGTTACGACTTATAAGCAAATATTTTTTTTATTTGCCACATTATATGTATTTACACACACGTATTTATATGATTCAAAAACTAACAGACTTAAAATAATAATAATAAAATGAAAAAGAATATAAAATTTTATATAATTATATATTTATTTTAATACCTACTTCAAGCACACAAATGTACAGAGACGGACTTCATTCGCTTATACAAACATAATGAAGGTATGTAGGTACCTACTAACGATTTGGATTGGGAATTCAAGCGTTGTTCACTTTGTCATGTTTTTGATCATTTCGGTTAGCTTACGTTCTACATTGTTTATGAGGCGTCATGGAGAAACATTCAACACCGCTTTTCAGTCGTTTTTTTTTTTTGCTGAAGAATGGATCTTCTCAAAAGGATATGTGTAGTTGTTCATCGATTGCATGGGTTACAAACGTGTGTAAGTACCTATTGGATTTATTTGACTACGTAGTCGTCAGCGAGTCAATACAAGGATACAACGTAACCAAAATATGTGTGACAACATTACGTGTGACAATAAGTTACCTGCGACTACTCAGACAGATGCAGTGCATCGGACACTCGTCAACATATTGTGAGTCTGTGACCAACCTACGTGTGACAATATTAACAAGTTACCTGCGACTGTGACAGACAGATGCAGTGCGTCGGACAGGGTGGCGTGAGCGCAGGCGTAAGCGATGGCGTATGCGCACGCCCGCCGCCGCACAGCGCGCCCCACGCCGTCGCCGTCACCAACCACCGCAACACCCATCTGATGACAAATTACGTAATAAGATCATTTGGGTAATTATCAAATACCTTTAAACGAGCAATTCTTGTATATATGTACTTTTATATATAATCTGAATCTCGGAAACGGCTCCAACGATTTTCATGAAATTTAGTATGCAGGGGATTTCGGGGGCGATAAATCGATCTAGCTAGGTTTATTTTTTTTTAAACTACCAAAATAAAAACCAGGTCATCCAGATATTATTAGTACCTAAATAAGGAATTGTGAAAACAGCGCGACTATTTAAATTTTCGGGAACCTGTCAATGTTTGTGTTTGGTGGATAGGTACTATAATTGAAAGTGAAAATTTACTAATTACTGACTTGTATACTTGCATACTTAGTGCCTGTTCTCCTAGGATCAAAATGCATAATTTCCCCAATAAACCTCAGCCTTTCACACTGAATAACCCGATTACCGATATTCACAATATTCTCATTCCCGACTGTTTAAACACCTTTCAGGTGTCACGGTTGTATGCCACGGCTGAAATTCGTAGTGTAAATGTACCTTCATTTTACTAACGTTACATACACGTTAGGGGCGCGTGATTATTAGACTCCGCGTGACTGTCAGAAATATTATCCTAATATCCAGCTCATTTGTGAAAACAGTCTACTGCTGAAAACGAGTCCGTAGTTATTCAGCAGGGAACTGTTACATGAGCCTCACAAAATAGGCATCCAAGTAACCCACCTTTTTGTATGAGCTTCTATCTCCCTTAAGGCTCATCGACACTGCAATTCATGCAGATAAGTTCGCAACACCTTTTAAGGTCGCAACCCATCCTTATTTTCTCGTCAACGATATCGCGGGATGATCCCACAATCCAAATTGGATAGATAGGTACGCACATATGCGCACGAGCTAGTCTCACACAGGCATGGTGATTGAAGTGACGATTGGTGACAGTAGATTGGAAAGTGTTTGCGGGTTTTAAGCCAGGTAGCGGTTCGTGCGGGGTCAGAGGTTAGCTGTATAAGTTATGGCAGGGCGGTAGCCTATCGCCACCGAACATTATCAATGCGCCTTCGTATGTCAACAGCGTGTTACCGCAAAATCTAGTGTTGAAGGTTATTATGAAGTTACAAACTTGTGTAACGTTTCAAAGATATGCCAGTGCAGGTAAACTGTAAATTGTTAATCAGTATTTTTCAGTTTCATAGTATTAAAGTATCGTGCCTTTCAAAGCTTATTTCGCATTTTGAACAGAATAGAATTTGGATTTAGAGAGATCGCCAAGCGGTTCGACGACTCTTCACGTGATCAGAGGGCTGACACTTTTCTTGTTGTAAGCGATGTGATGTCCTATGATTCTTTCCCCTTCGTTTTTTATATACATGCACATATTATTATTTTAAGACTGTTAGCCTATTATACGTTTCATATTATAATATGTAAAGTACCTGAGCGACCGAGCTCTGCTCGGGTGAAAATAAAGAAAACGAATTTTCCCAGATGAGATCGAGCTAGATCGATTTTTCACCCACGAAAACCCCAATACTGCAACTTTCATCGAAATTGTTTGAGCCGTTTTCGAGGACGTGATTACAAATATATACAAATATTGCACATTTAATATATGTCTTGTTTCAAAATAAAATGCCCAATAATAATTTAGGAATATCATTGTTGTACGATAAAAACGAACCAATGCCTAAAAGTCTAAGTTAGTCTAGTAAATTTTTATTGAACATAGAAAATATCCTCGGTAGTAGTTGTAAACTAAGGTATGATTATAAATTAATGACTGTAATTTTTATGGTGTACATAATAAAGAATATTCTATCTTCTATCTATCTATATTTCGATATTCGTGTAAATTACATGAATTATTTCGAGTAGTTTGACGAACGATATTCAATAACAAGACTAATCATAAGGTTTAAAATTAAAATTCTTAAATTTAACTGTTTTAGACAATGTTTTAGTCGCAATAAAATAATAATAATTTTGCATGTGCTTGTCGTTTGTAACAATAACAATCCATTATTGTAATGCACATTTTCATATGGCAACACCACCCAAGGACTCCACGAGATAGGCTTGTCCTTCATAAGCAAAGTACTCCCTTTGCGGCTTATTAAAAATGAAAACCTATATTTTAATGTAGACTATAAGGAAATGTAAGGCACTGTTTTTGGAAAAAAATAAACATTATTAAATATTATAAATGAAGCAGAAGTAATGTGACCGAAAGCTGCTTATCTGGAGAATATATTTGATCTTTTTGCCTTATTAGTTTTAATACTGAATTAAAATCTTTTATAATCTTGTGTACGAATTTACTCGCAAAAGTAATAAACAAAGGAGAACATTCACCGTCCATACATTTTTGGGCTAAATGTGAAAGTCAAAAAAAAATGTTATATTCCGTTACAACAAATTATTTTCTTCACTTTCACTATGGGACCAAATCTGAAGGGCCATTCCCTGCGCTGTTATACGAGTTTGAAAAATACTGTTTTCAGTATGTTTTAGATAAAAGAATAACAGCAATCTAATTATAGTAATAGCTTTTTATGCCAGTAAACATTACAGTTATTACTTTTACTGTTAAACTAGGCTCTAGGGTTATTCTCCATAT
Organism: Agrochola litura; assembly: GCA_949152395.1. NCBI lineage: Eukaryota > Metazoa > Arthropoda > Insecta > Lepidoptera > Noctuidae > Agrochola > Agrochola litura. Next base: position 11,737,103 of record OX424496.1, read on the forward strand.
AACTACAGTATGCGAAATAAGGTTTTTTGAAGTGAAAACTTCTTTAGGCGCGTTGGGCATTTTTGAGATAGGACTAAACCATTGATTTCGCGACACTGTAACGACACCTCATTTTGTAAACGCGATTGTGCTCTTTATTAATATTACGTTACGGCACTTTTATAACTTAGCCCAAAATGAATGATCTCGTTTCTAAAGTAAAATAATTAACTTACGTACCTACCTGCAGAAGTATTAAAACTACATAGATAACTTGCTTATATTTAGTTCTATTATATTTCATTAAGAATCAATCCTATTCGAAGATATTCCTTGTAATATCAAATTATTTTCAAATTCAAACACTATAGTCCATTTTCGTTTATTTATGTTTGTACCAAATTATCTGAAATCTATTTTATTAGATACGTTATACTTCAAGAGTTTCAAGAATTAACACTTTGTTGTGCTAACAAACTATGAAATCCGAACTTTACAAGCTTGTTGCCAGTTCAATGTATTTGGCTTTCGATAATGAATTTGAACGCAACAGTTTGCCAAACTTTACGATTAGGAGGTCCGAAGTTTGAGATCTAGTATCCAATTGGTATTAACTCAAAGCGTTAGTGCTAGTTATCTGTTTAATTACTGTAGAGAACTGAAAATAATAGTGGAATTGACGTAGTATAGGAATTCAATCACCAATCCACCGGTGAAGCGCGATGGATAATTATGGTAATTCCCATTTAGAGCCGCCCGCTGAGGCGGGGTATCGGAAGGCTTATGTCCAACGGTTGGATATTTACCGGTTGATGTAATCTGTAGAAATTAGTGAGCATATGAGATGTCGACCAAGTACCTACACGTTACTAACATACTACATAGATTGAAATTGATATCCAACTTATAATACACCCAGTAGGTTTTTATTTCCAACATTTCTCGAACTCAAATACTGCACCCATATTTGCAAAGTTTTTATAAAATTGGACTTCCAGTAAAAAGCTCCAGCATTTTTATATAAATATGAAATACCAAAAAAATCGTGCGCAATGCGAACACCCAGACATTTCGAAATAACAGAATAAATAAACATCAAACATTCCCAGGTGTTATTGTTACAATAGCCGACCTTTATTCGTAAATTTTAATCGAATGAAAACAACGTGGAATTGCTATCGAGCTCAAAGGTAGATAGTCTACAGCTTTGATGTGACAAAGTAGGCGACCACTCCGAAGATTGATACTTGTACAAAAACATTGACTTCCATTAAGATCAAGTGACCCAATCCGTAATTCGATTACTAATTAACGATAGACATTATCTACACACGTATTATTAAGATATTCTGGCGTTTCGAGACAATAGGTCATTATAAGGTACCTATAAATAACATTAGTAATTACTTGAAACATCCGTCGATTTAACATTCCTATATCTACCTAACCTATTAGGCTTTCCAGACTACCTAAAATATTATGCGAAATCCGAGAATAATGGCCACCTTCTAAAATATTACAGGTGATTCCTTAAAGCTTTCAAGTTTTAAGGGAGCTTTTAAAAATGTACAGGCTTGGGGTTTTTGTTTAGTCCAAACATTCCTTATTACTAAGCCATCATAGTTTGTACAAAAGCATTTAAATAGGGAATGTGATTGTTTACCTGAGTCGGAGAGTCGGGGCCATGGGCGGACGCAGGCGGAGCGCCCCGCCCGCCGCGCGCCCTCACCGGAGCCCCGCCATCACACTACAAATGCCTGTCAACAAATAATTAAACAGTTACTTCATCTACTTCCGTGAACGCAGTAATCGCATTACTTCGTCCGCAAATTAATCTCCTGCGATCCTACGTGGACTTGCTATTCAGGGAATTTGAAAATAGAATCTGTATAGCTGTTTTTCATGAACAAAAATTGTTTGATCTATCTGCGCTGTTTTCAAATTAATTCTGAGAAAAATGACAGCCTATTTTCCGTCACTTCTAGGAAAATTATATTTCCTCTAGAAAATATTAGCTTCAGGTCGACACTGCTGCGCATCAAGCTGATGGTAAATAAGATAATCTCTTAGTTTGCCCTTACGACACCACGAAAAGAGATGGGGTGGTCCCATTTTAAGCCCGCAAGCACACATCATAAATTATGATACCGCGTATGTTTTTCCTAAAGGGCGAGCAGCTCTTTTAACTACACAAACACAAAATTCGTTGTTTGCAGTTAAAACCACAGCTTTTAGCAATAACAACTTGGATTAAATATTGCCTTAGTACACAATTAGTAACAACTTGTTTACTCTTTCTTTTGCGCAGTTTGTAAACAGTTTCCCCAGTTAACTTTTACAAGTTGCGAGGAATAATAAGCCTCTAATGACTCTGTTTTTATTTCATTCATTTATTTAGTATATTTATATGGTAAAATGTTATCTTTTGAATACGAGCTGCTGAAACTTGTGCGATTGTTTTATAAAGCAAGACTATCGAGTAACACTCGATTTTAAAAGATGCTTCATTCTAAAAGTTGGCAACGTCGCAAATAGCTGTCAAATATTTCGCTGTTTTGATTAATTTGGCAATATTACTGTATGGAAATATATCGCTAACTAGTGAACTAGAATATTAATATGAATTGCAATTATAACACTGAGTTTGATGTTGTAATAGTTTAAGGTGTAAAAAGGGCATTTGGAAAGTTTCCAAGTACCTTTTTCCCATCTAAAACTAAATATTCGGTATATTTCATATTTCCATACAGTAATATTGCGAAATTAATCAACACAGCGAAATATTTGTCATTTATTTACGACGTTGCCCACTTTCGGAATGAGTACAATACCTGCAAGGATCGGAACTGACATGGCAAATAAAAGCACATGCAAATTGATAAAATATAATATCTCCCGATCTTTCACCTAGTGAAAGAAAAATGTGCATATTCAAAATTCAATTATACTTAAACGGAAATTGAAAATGTCGAGATGATGGGGCCGCTGTCACACCGCGGCCCTGCTACCTTCTGGCACAAGTTTTTACTTATAACTGTCTCGTGGCTCATACTAGTTTGACAGGTTGCACGACGACTATGTGGCTTTTGCTATAATTAGATTTAACCGCATATTCGAATACATAACAGGTACTAGGTACATAATACTGTAGAATGTATTAATATCTGTATTCGAGGAGTGTTAAATTCGTGAGTCATGCATTAGTAAAGCTTGGTTCATGTTGTATTAGTTACACAACATGGTGGTTTTCCTTTTTCAGGAACATAACGAACTGTATTAAATTGCTCTGACTGCAATTTCGACTAAAGCCAGGCAACATGCCACGCGTTGTTGAGCTTTTGTCACATTTTTACTTTAAAAACTAGGAACAATTTAAACGAATGACAAAAACTAGTATTTCATATGGATCTGCAGAACAAAGCTCAGGTTTTATTAAAAGTGCAACTAAACTGAGAGAATCTAAAGGTTCACAACTTCTTAATAAAACATAACACTCGTAACAAAATACTGCAAAATGAAATAAGACCAAACGTTGCCAGAGTAAAATACAAAGCGCCACTTTCCAGAGTGTAGTCGAAAATAAAGCGGCGGGAACATTGAAAGACCTACGATAAAGGCTTACACGTGATGACACACGTCTGAAGAGGTTCCTTGTAATACAAAACGCTTTGAATAATGTACATGTTGCATGCCAAAAACTTAAAATTGTACGAATATGTTTTGTGCTTCGCGTGGAGATTTCCTGCAAAGAATAGTCCCCCTGAGCGCCATTACCCCGCCCAAGAAAGACGCATACGCTTTTAAACTAAACCACGCTTAAATTGCTCGCAAAACAAATTATACTTTTTGTAGAATACACTGGAGGATAGACCACCACCACTAATCATGGAGCAGAAAGCAATTTAAGAGATAAAATATAAAGTTATGTAGACACCTATAAATTAAGAGCCATATTAAAATGTGTAGGAAAATAGATGGGGAAAGACTTTAAAAATATGTTACTTTAAAGAGCTTACCGCATGACGCTAGGGTAGGAAATTAAATTATTTTACAGGCAAATATAATGTTAAATGTTTTCATGGCACATTAAGAATAGCTAAAGCAATAATATTCAAGAGTTTTCCTCTTCCCTCAAACTATCAAGTAACGTTTTTATCAACGTTTTTTTAGGTAAACTGACATTGCTAGTTTTACATTAACATAAATCACGAGCGGTATTATCCCTTCCCGACAATGTTTTTATTTGACCGTCACCTGAGAACTAAAACAGTGATTTCTTTTTCTTTCATTTTATCGGCTAGTCAACCCTACCAAAATCGTGTTTTCCTAACTGAATCTTTTACCACTTTAGGTGCTACAGTAGAGTTATCAGTCACAGGTAGTAAAGAATTTAATTTAATTTTGATTGCGGCTAACATGCTTCATAGATGCAACTGAGTCGAGGATATAACGACTCAGTTACAAAGTGCATAAGATCATAAGTCACACACATAGAAATTTTAAAAACAGGTCACACATAACAGCATAAACTGAAGTGGAAAGCAATACCTATAAAAACGGGCTTAAAACTTGAAAAATAAACTATGCAATCAACAACCATTTTCATAATTATCCATAGCTCTAAGCAAAATTAAGAAAAAAAAGTATGTGCCAGCAATGTTCTCATAATTGCTATTACTCTCTGCTGTTAAGGTAAAAGTATTATAAACTTGAATTGTGTCATCTTACAGCGATTTTACGAACTAAATTCCTATTTTATAGTCATATTTATCCCGTTTATTGCATGATAACGTGTTCAAAGGATTTTAAAATGTCCATAAAATACCTCGGGAGGCAATAATAACGAATTACCTTCTTCGAAGATGTTAGTATAAATATTTGGAATGGATTCAGTGGTTTATTTGATGTCATGGTTGTCAATTGTTTCTGAACGAGAAAATTAATCATATCCTACCGTTTAATAATAAGATTAGATTACTGTAAGATAATTATCACAAAGAGCTTACCTACATGAGATCAATTTCAGCAACTGTGAATAGGACATTCTCAAAGGTGCAATAAGTTTATACCTAGTCTCATGGCCAAAACTGTGACATTCGATAAAACCAACAATACTGGAAGATAGTATTGGTTACAGAACTACACACGTACCTACTTACTGAACGTCGCCGTAGAGTAACTGCGACCTAACACAAGATACTCACTGGTATAAACCAGTAACTTTATTGTGTCAGGAAGATTAAGATGTCAGAGAACATGTTATCTTTGCAAGTTGATAACTCCAAACATGGTCGAAACGGTCCCTGGCAGAGCGGTCAGAAATATTGACACATCAATTAACCTTTTGTATACCCACCAATAGGGAGGGAGGTTTAATAGCAATGTTGTTATAATGTTACCTGCCACACACAAGTCCGAAGGATCCTGAATGCAATTTGCCTTCAAATTCAGTTGGGAAAATGTTTAAAGCTCGATATATCTTACTAAATTTGATGTCTGCCAGTGTAGTGGACAAGTTTAATTGGTTCCCGGCAGCGGACGATCAATCATAGCTATGGCGGGTCATGTCGACGCACCAAGAGCGCCCGCCATGATATGTGGACGCTTCTTCAACATTTTCACCAATAAATATTCCCAGCGCTTTGAGACCTCGGAAAATAAAAATATGAATCCACCCACGACCACGCAATATTCATCGAAGACTTCACAAACACGGCTTTTGAACTACCTAACTAATTGTACAAATAGCTGTGTTTATGACAACAGAAAGCATTCGCAAAGAGGACTTCAAAGTATAATGTTATAAAAGAAAATATAAACAGATACAACGTTAAATATATAAACATATTAAAGGCTTTTTGTAACGGTCATAGCTTTGTAAACAAACGGAATATTCGCATAATGATGTCGATATAAACGCAAACAACCTATACAAGCGTAAGTTCGTAATATTTTTGTTAAGATTCTACCTATTTCCGAGAAAAAGCACTATCTATGAAACACTCAAATATGTTCTTTTTTTTCAAGTGGACATGTTTCCTAGAAATTAAAAAGTGGCCAAGTTCGAGTCAGACTTGCACACGAAGGGTTCCGTATAACCATTATTTTTGAACTTTATTTTATTTTTGTTATAGCGGCTATAGACTACAACGGCAGTTAAAAAAAAACAGACAGTAGTAAGTATTTTGTGAAAATTTCAAGTGTCTACCTATAACAGTCCAAAAGATACAGCCCTGTGACAGACGGACGGGCGGACAGTGGAGCCTTAGTGTTAGCGAAGCAAAAGCGAATTCACCGTCCAAGTTGCCTTAGCCCAAAAGTGAATTCACCGTCCAAGTTGCCTTAGCCCAAAAGCGAATTCACCGTCCAAGTTGCCTTAGCCCAAAAGCGAATTCACCGTCCAAGTTGCCTTAGTCCAAAAGTGAATTCATCGTCCAAGTTGCCTTAGCCCAAAAGCGAATTCACCGTCCAAGTTGCCTTAGTCCAAAAGTGAATTCACCGTCCAAGTTGCCTTAGTCCAAAAGTGAATTCACCGTTCAAGTTGCCTTAGCCCAAAAGCGAATTCACCGTCCAAGTTGCCTTAGCCCAAAAGCGAATTCACCGTCCAAGTTGCCTTAGCCCAAAAGCGAATTCACCGTCCAAGTTGCCTTAGCCCAAAAGTGAATTCATCGTCCAAGTTGCCTTAGCCCAAAAGCGAATTCACCGTCCAAGTTGCCTTAGTCCAAAAGTGAATTCACCGTCCAAGTTGTTAGCCATAGCCCAAAAGAATTGAGATCTAAACAGTAACAAGTTTAAAGGTAATCAATTCTTAAACAATAATAGTTAGTTAACAATACCTCTATTGTATTTTGAATTATTAAATTTTTATTGGAAAACGTGTTAGAGTAAGAGAAAAGGGGATTGAAGTGTGAAGGAATAAGTATCCATAGCATTCGTCTGCCAAACTTGTGTTGGTTTGACTTATGTTATACTAGTGACCAGCCCTTGCAGCGCAAGGCTGCAAACCGTCATTGAGAATTACATGCTATATCTAAGTTAAATATTAAACTACTAGCTTTAGGTAACCCACGAAATTCACGAATTTATAACTAATTTTTTTAGATTTTTGATTCATTTTCTTTATGGCACCTCTTTAGGTCAAGAGCTATCCGAATATCATAAAACATTTGGCCTAAGTAGATCATATGGGAGAAGCGTGATGAAAATTGATTCGCTGTTACAATGTACCTATTAACATAACATCACGCCTTGTTTCCCCGAAGGGTTGGGCAGAGGTGTCCCTGTAGCAGGTACACCCACATTTCGCCAGTTATGTTTAAGTCCCATGTAATAGGGGGCGAGCCTATTGCCATCAACCGGGCACAAATCTAGACTCCGAGCTGCTACTAAGAAATTTCAGATAGAAAAACCCAATGACACTTTGCCAGACCCGGGAATCGAACCCAGGACCTCATGCTCAGCAGTAGCGCTTGCGACCACTAGACCAACGAGGCAGTCATGTACAGATAGCTCCATTAAGTAGTTACCCCCCAAAAAGACATGTGCGTTCAAATCCATGATAGGCCCAAGTTACTTTTTGTATTTTGCAAAAACATTTTATTAGAATGAATGTATTGTTTTAGTGAATAGGGTTAACATTTACAACAAGTCATTCAATGTCTAAATAGACCGTAGGTTTTAAAAGCGCTTGCCGTGCTAGGAGGTTCAAATCCTAGGCATGAAATGTGCTTTTTGTCATTAATTATATTTTTTGAATAGTATTTTTCTATTTTGTTTTAGTTTTTTATATTTATATTATTAGTTTATTATATTACATTATATTATATATATGAATAATTAAAAAATCCACAGTAATAAAATGCTTTAATAATCATTTAATAATATTTATTATTGCTATTATTAAACAAAACTTTGATCTTATTTTACTACAAAGATATAGAGTATATTTTACAATTTGATTTGATAATAAAATTTACAGTTATTTATAATATACATATTTTGCCAACTGACCCTAGAAAAATGACATATAAAATAGGAAGCGCCGGAAATAAACAATAGTTAGTGAACGTATACGTTGTAGTTATAACTTGAGGGTATAGATTAATTTTATAAAAAAAACGTTAATGGATACCCTCAAAATATAACATATACCGATTAGACAGAGACCTAAAGATAAAGTGACTCGGACGATAGTAGATAATAATTTCATCGCAATTCACATGGGCTCGCTGGCTAGTTCGTCAAGCTATATAGTATGTGTAAACTATCTAGTATAAGTGTGACGACGTTCGATCATGCGATGGTTCGAATCCAACTCAAAACTAAGAACTCTTTTTGAAGTATTCTTTAGATTATTCGTAACGAATTTAATGTTATAGCAGTGTAACATTTTAAAACTTGAGGGGCTAGCATATACTGACGCTGACTGTACCTATTAATAGATTAAATACACTTAAACCATTGACAATGAATCACAAAATACATTGTGTAGTTTAGAAGAACCAAGGAAGTAGTCCACTCAGTTAGAGCACCCATCCGAATAGTAGCTACGCGAATAGCACCTAGCCTAGTCCACAAAGAGCACCCAGGTGCTCTTCATGGATTAAAATTTATTTTTACATTTTTGTCCACGAAGAGCACCTACGACTCAGCAGCCTACTGCTGGGATGTATCTGTTTTACAGGACGTTATTAAATGAAAGAAATAGATAAAAATCACTAGAATGTTTATTAATTACATATACTTACGTACATCCGAAATTAGTCTAGGCGACATTTAAAAACGAAAAATAATTAAAATCACTATGACAATAATTATTAATCTTACCAAATAATAACACTTCTTATTTTTAATATATCACAATCAGTCTCCACATATCACTTTTATTGCAAAATCAGCCTTAATTAAATCTTACCTATCTATACTATAGATAGATGTTACTCAGTGTTAATATAGCATTCTACTAGTGAAAGTTTTTTTTAAATCTGTCCAGTCGTTTTTGAGTTTATTAATTACAAACAAAAATACAAATCTTTTCTCTTTATAATATTATAAGCAGTGATCGGAATAGGTAGATTGATTTTACGTACTCGCTTCATGAATAGTTATAGAAATCATAACATGCATAAGCCTTTTTTCCGGGATTTCATTTTGGTACTTACGGGATTGAATCAAATATTGTTAAAGTAAGGATTTTTAAACTACCACATTAGAAATTTATAGAATGCGATATATAAACATTTAAAATATATTATACTTATTATTATATTGTTTTTATAGTATACCTATCCTTTTCTTGGAGTCTGATCACCTATATAATATTAAAAAGACAACAAAAGGGTTAAACATTTCTTATTCATATTGATGTATTCTTTATTCTACACATTACAACATTTGAAATTCCTTAAAAAAGTCTTAATAATTTCAAAATCCTGGAATCCCAGAGGCATATCCATACTAGTATATACGTGCAAGTTCATTGAACCCAAATCAATCTACCTACTCCGATCACTGGTTATAAGTGCAGGTGTAAATAGAAGAAGTCCTTCTAATCTATCTTTTATATGTGATGCTTTTAAAGGCTAAACGCTAGCCTCACATTGTTTACAAATGCCTGTCTGTCATTTCTGTCAATTTAGCTTAGTATTAGGGTTAGTCCAATTTATATTTTTGTTTTAAAATAAAATTATAAAATGAAATGAATGTTTGCCGAACTTGTTGAACTTTGTCTGACTTTCTGCTGGAGGTCGAAAAGGGCCATAATTATGTCGATGGCTCTTAGTCGGAAGATTTTATAGACGTCTATCTTCTACAGCCCAACAAAAGTCACAAAGTCAAATTCAGGGTTCTAAATCACTTTATTTTCTGACCTTAGATCTACATATTTTCACGTTTCTATCTAAACCGATGAAAGCCGTTTAGTCTACAGCTACGACATTATCTTAAAACAGCGTTTACTGTGAACATATTGCAATGTAAGATAAATAAGTATTTCGAAATAAAAAGATTAAAGGCTTTCAATTTGTATCTTTATTACTTTAATGAAACTAATTCATAGCGTAGACAGTGGCATATGAAAGTTCAAGTCTGCTAATATTATTTCAAGAACATTCAAGTAAATTCTTATGAAAAATTGTTAATGATGCGACACTGTAAATTAAATTCTAAGACTAATTTACATATTCAGAACTTTCTACATTAGCAGGTTTATCATATTAGAATAAATACTAAGATCTTTTGTCTAAGTAAATTAATGTTCATTATTTAAAGTAGCAAAATTCGACTACAATCTTTTTCAGAAGATTATTATTTATAAAATCTTTTGAATATTGTGAAAATCACGGGAGATATACAAAGGTTGACGGGTTGCACACAGACACATAATTTGGAAACTTGACTAACTTTGCTTGTGGTGTGCCCACTTTGTAATTTACGAGTTTAGTATTACGACATTGTCTCAAATTGCTCCGTAATTTGTAATCGCCTCAGTGGTCTAGGAGTATTCTTAGGCTAGGAAGATGGAGGTTGCAAGTTTTGTTACTTCTAATTTTCGAGGTAAGACAAGTTAGTATTCAGATAGTGTTCTTTTAGAAAATCCTAAAACAGCTACAGGGCTGGATGAATTAAATAAATACAGAGAAGCTCGTTTCTCGGAGGATCTGTCACAAGTTCCTGCACCATGACATTATTTAGGTACATAAAGTAAAACTGTCGCCATCCTGCTCTGAATATTAGAACAGTTGGTATTATGCTGTCAGAAGAGTCAATATACTAGTTTTGCAAATCTAGAAGAATAGATCTTCTAGATTTGCAAAACTTGTATATGGGTACCGATATGATTCAGTAAAATGTATCTTCTTTAATTTTATTTTTTGTTTGCTATTTTAACAATTTTCACAATTGTAATTCTATCTCTATACATGGTGACATGACATTGACCCGCAATCTGTTACCATGGATTCAATATATGTTTCTGACGAAAAATAAAATATAAAATGATATAATTGTAATATAATAATAAATTATTACATTACAGTTTGCACGTCAATGTCCCTGCCACCCTGTATATACCACTCCAGCACGCTTAGCATCACCACAATAGAAACCGGTTTTGTCGACGGAAGAATAGAGAAAAAGACAGATAAACAATCACAATCTGTCATTTTGTCTATTCTTCCGTCGACAAAACCCGTTTCTATGGTTGTCATGCTACGAGTGCTGTTAACCTACCCCAACGCGATACATCATAGTCTATTAATAAACATACCATGCATTCTAACCGACTAATTAGCAGGTACAAAACAGTAGCAATTATCTCTAAAACGTATGACACAAACAATTTACACGTTAAACAACTTGACGTTAAAATAAATGTAACAAAAGTAGAATTGGGGAAAATTGTTTTCGTTTAGATAGGTACTGGTGTCGGAAACCGCGAAATGTTTCCATTATCCATTATCCCAAGATAAACGAAATGGTACATGTTGACACATATAATCTTATACAAGACGAGTGTAAGATTACATGTGTCGGCTAATAATTCCCTGCCCTTCCCGAACACAACTGGCTTATGTAGGTTGATTCGCACGAATTTACTCGCCCGAAACAGGTGAATCGACACTTTTAAATAATATTATTAAAAAGTGTCGATTCGCCCATTTCGGGAAAGTAAATTCGTGCGAATCAACCAATAAGCCAAAACGTTACTAGAAAAATAAATAAAACAAATCACACCTTCGCGATATGTTGAAATAATGTTTGGTGCGCGTTCCCAAGTGTGATATAGATTCTAATATGTATTATCATGTTTGCAGAAAAGCATCATCTATCGATAATTAAGTGAATGATAAGATTTTTTTTTTCAACCTCCTCTTTAATCTAGTGGTAAGACCACCTGTCTCAGAGTCAGAGGCAACGGTAACGATTCCCAGCGGGGGCAAAAATTTCTGCTCGGTTTGATTGATGGTAGGTGGTTTTAAGTTCGCCTGGCTGGCTACCACCATCATTATCTAGGTCTGTCGCCATAACAACATTAACAGCATTGTTGTGTTTCGGCAGTTAGAGGTAACATAGCCAATTCCTCTGTAGTTGAGATGCAGGCCAAGAGAGTCCCCGTTGTGGATAAAAACAATATTCATGAAATGTTGGAGGTCAAAATGGTATTAGCATTTTCTTTTACCCATTGTTTGACCCACAGTTTGACTCATTGTTTGAATTTAAATTTGACGCACAATAACATAAGTAATGGAAATAATTGACCAACATGTATTGTAATAAAGGCCTCAAGGAAAATTAAACCAAAATACCTTTTCACAAGCTGCCACTTCATAAAATAACTTCGTTTAAAAATGTAACAATGGTAAAGGCTCCATTGGCACTTAAAAAAATAAAGTTGCGGCTGTATAAAAATATTTTTCATAAAATGTCGCGAAACTTTATACTTTCCTCCTCCCTATATATACGATGCCCGTAATTCTTTCGTGAGTGTGTGCGTGCAACTTACGTATGAGGAACAGCGACGTGCGGCAGAGGCGCGACGCGGCGGAGGCACGGGTTTACGACGTATTGTCGCGAACACAACACAAATCTTCCCCAGGGCGTAGTGTTTCCCACCTCGGTCTCGCGCCTCGCAAACCGACCGGCTCCCCATTATCATTCAGGCCCGAAAAGCTTTTAAAACATTCTTAATTTTATTGGAGTTCGGAAATTCTAAATCTGTAATTCCGCAAAAAACTGATTCTATGTAAGTACAACCATCAAAACCTTTCCTATTTTTTATCTTATTAATTTACTCAGTTAAATTGGTGTTAAAGAACCATGCTCAAAAATGTGTATTCCAAACTGTTGCTAGTTACTAGTTTGTACAGTGGCGTGGTCAGCAACTTAGTTGTCAAAGTCCACAAAGTAGGATTTCCTGTTTCTAACCGTTGTTTTAAGTTCTTAAGTGGGTTAGTTGTAGCCAGTCTATTTTATAACAAATACTCCAAAATTAAATTGGAAATGGCACGTGACTGCGGCGGCACGGACGGTCATTCGTATACCTAGTGGCCTCTTCAACTAAATATTAACCGGCGAGGGGACCAACCGTGACTATGCTAAAAGAGTTTCGACAGGGACATAGTTATGACACGAATAACTGATGGATGTCGTCCTCTCTCCTCATCACTTGATTAACATTCAGAGTAGCTCGCGACTCGCAGCTTGGCATTCTTGTAACAATACCCGAGCACAAAATAAAAGCTTTGCACGTTCATTCGCTGAAAGGCGGACTTCCCCAACTTACGTCATTCCAGTTCCCGTAGTTGGAGAACTTTATCGAAAACAAAACACTGGTACCTATTGTCAATTGTAAAGGCTCTCATACATACTTTAGAACCATTTTTACCAGAGGAACGAGTTATTTATCAGATGTTAGAACGAAGTTGGAGTGAAATCAAGTTTATTGCACGGAAGCCACGTTCTTGTGGGGACTGGTAGCGTCGGAGACGCATCAAGTTGTTTCCAGACACTAAGTTATCTTACATTCTGAAGGAAAATACGAGGCGGAAAACGGAATGTCGGTCGGCAAAACATAGGTAAGAAAAAAGGCTTTCTTTTTATTAAAACCCCTGAGGTTAAAATACAACGTGTTTAAAGTGAGCCACAAGAATGGCGAGATTCCCTCACGCTCGTTAATTTTAGTTAGGTATTTAATTTGTACTGTACATTTTACCCCAAGCATTTAACCTATGACGTAGAATCATAAAATTCGTTATTGCCTATTCCCTTCCCTTTATTGTTCGCGCGTTTAGAGTTGCCATTGTCACCCGAAAGCTTATTAGCAGCCATTACTTTCCTCAGTCGGCGCATTTATATTTTAATTAAAAGCCGTTCTCCAAAAAAAATGAGCAATAAAATGTATATATTTACAGTATAGTTTATTAAATATTTGAATGGTACAAATAACACAAACGTATTTGCATTTTGTAGAAAAAAAGTACTTGGTTATTTTTATTTTATATAAGCAAATGCAATCACGTCAAATTATTGACAATATGAAAGACAAATAGTTTCTAAGAAGTCTAGAAAAGCCTACTTCCTCTGAATATTGAACCTCTGAACTTCTGAATCTCTTGAACACTAAGATGTTGGAATATTATAGAACTTTCAGACCAGAATCAGAAACATGATATTTTACTTCAATTAAAATTCATTGAATTCACTTAAAGTTGGGTGGCACTGCCAACTTGAATGCCATGTTTTTGACCTGTATTTCATTACTATAAACTATAGCCAAGTAATTGTTATATTTCTATAAATAAACTTTGTTGATGCAATTAAAAATATCTACTGATCAAACTTGAGGAGTACCCTCAAGATGAAAAACTTTTCGAGAAATGTGTTGGCAACAAAAACACAGGCAGACCCTTAAATCTCACCATCAAGAGATTTTTCGTATCTTTTTATTACGGAACCCTACACCTACAAATACAACAGTCGTTTAGAAGGCACCTATCTGAAATAAAAATGCAAATTAGAGTAAGACGAATTGGGTTAGCTAAGACTTTTTATATTTTGTTTTTTCCTTGTAAATTAAAATAATGTGAGGTACACAGAGATACACCTACACGTCGGGAACACAATGGTTGTTCTCGTTGTAATATTTAGTGCTAGACCGGCTACAATTCCCCGAAGTCTAGCTTAATCTGGTGTGTTCTTGATATCTCTCACATGTTTTTTGTTGCATGCTGCGCTATAAATTCTTCTGTGTTTATTTAAAAAGTTTCTAGTGATAGGTTTATAAAATATCAACATTTTTATTACAGACGTTGTCATAACTCATTCATGATATAAGTTTTTAGAAAAAGGATAATAAGATGGAGGAGGGATAAGAGATTGTGTTCCTTTATAACATGACTTGCCATGTACCCGAAAGGATTTCCCATCGGCAAAAATGTCGAACTTCCATACAAAACTTTCATCCCCTAGTTAACCCCTTTACGGGATGAATTTTCTAAAATCCTTTCTTCGTGCTCACTTTCAATAAATGAATGAATGAATTTAAGATTTTTATTAAGTAGAAGATAATAATAATCAACTTTGAAGATACATAGCAAAATCGATTTAACGCTAACGATAGAGAATTTATTGAGAGAATATTAAAAAATTAAATGAAAGAATATTAAATGAAAATTTATTGAGAATTTATGAATCTTAGAACGTGATCCTTTGAAAATAGGCACCACATTTGGGAGATCCAGTTCCTGATGTTTTATTATATACTCAGAAGTTATTATACACTCAAAGAAAAATATGGTCCCTTTCCTAAAGATACGGTTTCCTAGAAGAGCGGTGGCCGCCAAATAGCGTCTGAAATTTACTGGCGAATGACGACACAAAGTAAGTTGGTGTGTATTACAGGAGAGCGTTTCTTGACACTGTAAAGTCAAGCCTCGCTGCCATCATTTTCATGACCGCCGTCATTGCGGCCCGACAACCGTCTTTTAATGATTTTATACTAAAGATCACGTCTAAATGAATAGTGTTAATGATTTGGAAAAAATATATGTTAAATTAGAGCATTTTCTTAATAACTTAATATAGGAATAATTACATAGTAGATAAAAAAACTGAGAATAACGCAAAATCTATTAAGTGACTGCCTCGTTGGTCTAGTGGTCGCAAGCGCTACTGCTGAGCATGAGGTCCTGGGTTCGATTCCCGGGTCTGGCAAAGTGTTATTGGGTTTTTCTATCTGAAATTTCTCAGTAGCAGCTCGGAGTCTGGATTTGTGCCCGGTTGATGGCAAAAGGCTCGCCCCCTATTACATGGGACTTAAACATAACTGGCGAAATGTGGGTGTACCTGCTACAGGGACACCTCTGCCCAACCCTTCGGGGAAACAAGGCGTGATGTTATGTTATGTTATGTTCTATTAACCCTTGGTATGCCGGAACGTAGATCTACACGAGACACAATGGTTTTTTAATTGTGTCTGTAATTACGGCATTCGAGAGGTTAAGTGTATTTTTCTGAAACCTTCACCATTTAAAAAATATGTTTATTAAAATACTTTTTGTTTTATATATAATACATTAATAATGCGTCTAATTTGGGACAGCGCTCCTTGATTGGCGAGTCCTATTACTGGCTAGACGTACGACGCGTTGCGTGAGCTCAGTACAGAACACGCAAGCTAACCACTCAAGGTCACTGACATATATCTACGTCTTAAGTGGCGGCCACCGCTCTTCTAGGAAATCGTAGCTTAAGCCAGTAACTAGGACAAGTCATGACGACTACTTATAACTTATATGAAACTCTTCATATTTGGTTTTTTTTTTCTTATCTGTTAGTTTAAGTACCGTGTATTGATATTTGGCACAAGAAGAAACAATTTATCTTTCTTTATTTAATCGAACCATAGTAAAAATACACCAATGTGTCTTTATAGTTTTTTGTAAGTGCCCTCACGTGACTTCTACGTCCATATAACGTAAAGAATATAATTCCAAGAGCTTTTGTCAAAATCATCTACACTAAAAAAGCTTATACTTTAAAATTATTAGGTAAATAGCGCAAATAGATACCTATTCGGGATAGAAATACTTAAATAGTTTTAGTTTCACACACAATAGGTGTGGAAACAAAAGGTGTGCTTCCACACATACGTAGGTACTCCGAGCACTAAGTTGGAGCGCGCTTTCAAAAGTAGAAATTCTTAGTGTATATTTGAAGACTAGGGTCGTCAAAGTTAAGCAAAAATAAAACTCATTTAACGTACACTAGAGCTCCTTACTAGGTTCAAGCGCGCGTCTTTAGCACATATAAGTTTTATTACACACACATATACCTAGTTACGCTTTCAGAATTAGAGGAAAACGTTAGAGCGCTTGTTTTAATTAGCAGCCGCTCTCCGGTCTCAAGTGTGTGCATAGCACAACTTAGTACATAAGTGTATGGAACGTTTCAATTACTGGCATGTTATGGTTGACCACTATTATTGTGTATTCGGCGCCTAAAATTTAGTATAGAAGCTTCCATCGTCGGATGTTAGCCTTAAAGCTCGCTCACTCTGCATAGTGCAGAGGCAAACCAGTTAGTATAACCTTTGGCAAAGGCTCGTTACTACATTATTTTTCATAGAAACTAGAGTTCTTTTCGCTAATTTCCTGTGAAACCTAAACCGTGAACCTAACGGAATTACATAATAAGAAACAGTAGTGTTCTGAACAAAGCTGTTAGTAATGTAAATAACGCTTTTAATCGTATGCGTAAAGTTGTGTACCTACTACGTACTTACGTCGTATATCTGAATCCTCTGAGGTGGAATAAAACCCTTATCAGATGAAAACTTGTGAATTACGTGTAAATAATTTATTGCTTATTTTGTCAATACATCGTTGGTTAATATTTTACACCAAGATTTGCAATACGCATTATTTATTTTGACAACAAACCACCTACTGATATTATATCTACAAATGAAGGCACAATACAATAAATTCTTCTGGGAATAAAAATGTTTGTGCTCTGTTAAGCATTTAATTAATAAAGCACAGCATTTAATTAAGGCAACTGAAATCAAATTATGTCATGAATGTGATAGTTATGTAGGTACCTACTTGTGTCGACATTATGTAGGTAGTTCAACCACACATTTTAAGCGCGTTCACATCAATTTCAATGAATTAGGTGTATTTCTGACGTGCACAGTTGGTAATGTATTGTAAAGTGAGTAGTGTTACAAATATGTTGTACCTAATTTAATGCAAACGTCAACTTTGTTGTTTTTGGAGAGCATTGCTTTTTGAACGTTTTGGTTGAATAAGGATGATGCCTGGGTAAAAAAAAACTATTTAGACCGTTAGTCAGATAATAAAAAAACAAGTTATGTATTTTTACAAATAGACAAGTATTTTTTGCTTTATCATATTAATAAAAAATTACTTAGATAAAACTTATTAAAGTTGGAGAGCGGGGGTTGCTACGTCACACATACTCGTGACGTCATGGCACATTTTAACTCAATGTAAGTTTTTGATTACGTAAAAAAATAAAAACCACGTGTCCAATATTTTTTAATAATATGGTAACAGACCGACAGATTTTTTTTTGTCATCGTCCCAATTACCTTGTTCAGGCAAAAACATATAGCAACGAGATCTTAAACCTTCTTATTCTTATCTCCAGCTTATGGATTTGGACTGATCTAATACGATAGAATACCTACTCTTAATTAGACCTACACCATCAACATAATAAGAGATGTATACCGCCATCAGCACACTGTGGGCGTAAGCAATTAATATACCTCTGATGCCTCTCCCTGGGATCAAAGGCGAAACAGTTAGGTATAATAATAACATGAAATGTATACTATAAACACAGAACCATTCAGCGAAACGTTTATATGTTGCAGCATTTCCTTTGACCACAATAAAACAAACAAGAGCGACAATTTAACCTTTGTCTACGGAATATATGAAGCTCATAGTAAAATGGCTATAAAAAATTCGCATAGATCATCTACGAGTGACCGCTCACATCCCCCCTACCCCCTACGCGTCCGGCAGGGGAAGGCCTTAAAAATCTCATTACCATCGTGACCGCATAAAAAATGCAACGGGAGTATCTATCGATACATGTTGTACCAATGTCATTAATTAGGATTGTAATTGAAAAGGCTGCATGTTTTACTATCCTAACTATAATAATATTATAAATTTGAAAGTGAGTTTGTTTGCTACCCTTTCACGCTAAAACGGCTGAACAGATTTGGGTAAGATTTGGCACATGGGTAAACCATGACCTAGATTAGGACATAGGATACTTTTTATTCCAATATTCCCACGGGATCTAGACTTATGCGGGTGTGAGACCGCGGGGCGTTGCTAGTGATGATTTTATATCTTAGGCAATTAATTTCGAATGAGTTAATTTTACATGTAATGTACATTACTCACAAATAGGGAGATACTGGTGCCGATTCTCTTGTACACCGAACTAAACTAACTAAACTATCACTAAAATTCCTTACTTTTGATTATGAGAATCTCAAAGCTACAAACTAAAATCTCTTTTAAAAATAATTTTGACACATCTAAATCGAATTTGACAATCGCGACTCCACACGTGATTTTTTTTGAGCCGGAGGCGCGCTGGCGCCCAACCTTGACGTGTTTTATATGGAATTTTTCACTTTTGTATGGAAAATAAAAAAAAATATCACCTGCATGTTGAGTGTTAGGGGTTCAACATTTTCATTATTTTTGTGATTAGACACACCATTTTCGAGATAAGCAAAAGAAAAATACGGTACTGTTTTTGCAGGTAAAGTCGAGGTGTTGGTGTGAATTTAAAGTTCATGACAACCAATTTTATTCCACAAGTTTTTAAACGCGATTAAAAATAGTCAAATTAGTTAGAAAATCTAAATTTTAGGCGAAAAACGTCAAATTCAGAATAGCAAAATTGCCATTTTCAATAAATTAATATCTCAGTGCCATCTTAGGTGCTGTCAAACGAAAATATAGTTAAGTTGTGTCAATGGGAAATCGTCGTTTGACAGAAATAAACTAAATTTTGGTGATGTTTAGTTTAGTTTAGGGGCATTTGTGACAAGAGAATCGGCACCAATATTAACTAGGAATGCTATCCTAAACTTGAACCTTATTGATTTTGTGAGACCTACGAATACGAATTTAATATACCAATAAAGTTCTTGAATTCAATTAGATTCAATTCAAAGTTAAAAAAGCTCCACGAGTTCGATCTCATATGGTACGGCTAAGGCAATAACTGAAATATAAAATGTACCAGTTTTTGTATTCGAAAGGAGCTGTAGAATTGAAAGTAGGTATGCTTCGACGGATTGTGAGGATTATCTTCACAAAGCTGTACCCGAAATATTAAACTTTCAACAGTTTAGGGGACAACTCTTAACGATTTAAATAGGTAATAGAAACTGGCCTACTACGACCAAGATCTACATAAAAATAAAGTATTTATCTATTCGGGCACAGCAATAAAAGAAGCCATGCCGTTTTTATCCACAACTACATCCAGGTTAAATTATACCAGCGGCGCTATAAAGGTTAGCCTGTGGATTTTCGCAATTATGGAAGAGCAAATTTTTTACTGTCCTGCGTAATGAGAGAGGTGCAAAAACTCTAACACCGTTTTTGTGCTACACATCTACTAAAATGAGAGTACCTACTAATAGTGAATGCTCCTCCTGGGGCTCAGTACACGATTAATGTGTGTCGCCCACATGTAAATCTCTGCAAGCACACCAAATAAATGTTCTGTAAAATGTTTGCCCCCGACGGAATACAACACCTGATAAATGATACCTACAGGCGTTTTATGAATATGTGAAACGATAAAATGTTGCCAACGTCACTCGCCGAAACATGCTCTTCTGGAAATAGGAATCCACTACACTATCTGCAAATCTAATACTGTATTATATATTTGAACCCTAATAAATTTTAAATAGCGACACTTACACTGTGCATATTTCAAGATTTCAAAACGTAATAGCCACATTCCGCTCGTATATGAATAATATTCCGTAGCCCAAACCTATTCACTAAACTCTACTTTTATCATTTTGAATTTTACGACTCACTAAACACCTACCATACTGTTACGGAAATGAAAGAAAGCACGTGTAGTTTGCCAGTTCACTTCCCACGCATGTTGTAAAGGTCAATTAAAGTAAATAGGTCGCCATGGCATTCATAGGTAATGAGCCAAACTTATCACTATTTACGTACCACGTGACACTATGAGCGCGGCTTCATTAGCTATTTATCCATCTCTTGTTGGTTCATATTATACTCCAACTTGCATTAAAAAGGCCCGGCCTAAAGAAGCTCTTTTCACTTTTTATGTGTTCGCACTTTGCAGTGCGTCAGAAACAAGCATCCCAGTCGCTTATAAAAAAGGCAGGAAGAAGGTCACATTGACAAAAAGTTTTCAGGCCCCTAATGTCGACGTACAAAGACATATTTAAAGAACGTGAGAATTTTAATTAAATCACAGACAACACGGCCGTCATTAGGGACATGTTTACTCAAGACATTAGATTCCTGCGTTAATGACAATTTACTCTAATAGATGCTTGGGATAAACAAAGTAGTAAAATTACACAATGTTTGTTGAAGGGATTCGCTTAAATAACAGAGTATAATACGCGTAAAATTGCAAAATTGTTACTGGAGGTACTTTGCTTACGGATAATATATTTTACGGCAGGTAATTTACTCTTATTCTAAGTTAACGTTCCTAAATTCCCTGTGAATAACAGATACACGTGGTTAGTCTGTTTATACTATACTAACAAAACCTAGTTTTGTTAATAATATTCTATAAAGATTATGATGAAAAATTCGCGCGATCGTGCTAGTATTTTTCTGTGAAAATAAGCCAACATAAAAATTGGGCAAAGAATTTCATAGATAACAACTGTACAATGTACAACTCTAACATTTTCAGCAAGAATATTGTGCTAGATGTTTTAAATTTGTTCGCTCAAGAAATTAAATGAAACATTGAGAAATCAGATGGCTGTCTAGTCTACTCTTTGTTATAACGTGAAAATGTATACTGAGCATATTTCACGGCAGTTTCAGACGTACAAAGAACTTTAAGTTCAATGTATCGTAAGCACTTTATAGTTATTGTTTTCGTCTTTTGTATATTATTTCAAAAGATTTTCTAATAGTTTTTATGACCAGATAATTTTTAACTTTCAATAAAGGAGACAATTCAGATTCCATAGAAAAACCCAAGACCGGCAAACGTTAAACGTTTAGTGGTAAACGTTTTGTGTAGGTATCAGATTAATAGGTTAGGAAGAGTACTGATATACAGAGTGTTTTCTTTTGTAACCAGGACAGTTTCTCCGAACCTATCTCTTTTGGATTCGGATTGACCCATACTTAAAAAAAAACACTCTGTATCGTAGTAGGTATAGTATACAGTCTTTATAATATATGCACATATCGAAATGAGGGATTCTATGCTTAATTTTATCGACGGAAAAATATTTTAACAAATCTTTTTTTTTTGTTCTATTTGGCGTCTTATTGAGAAATTTTACGATTATTGTAAAAATTTGTAAAAAAAGAACAGATTTTTGCTGAAAAAACATGTCAATTGAGAGTAGTTTTTCTCCACAATTTTCATGAGGATGCCTAATTACTACCTGAGTTTGTTTCATCGCGATAGATCATTTAGTTTAAAAGTTACACCGTTTTAGTAACAAAAATTTAAAAAAATCTTTAAAAAATATTACAAAAATATGTAGTTTTTTTTTTTATATTTATAATGTTATTGTCGATCACTGCCGTAATTATTTAATTAAAATTAAGAAGCTCTCTGACAGCGTCACTGCTGCCCTATCCTGGTTTGGATTCAGGACGGTGAGAAGGCAAGGAAGGCCGGTGTTTGCATTTGTGCTCTACACCTTGGCGGGGCACAAGAGTAGACTTTCTACAGAGACCAATCTTCATACAAATGTGCCACAATAAGTACGGGTATGTGCATCGGTGCATCTACTCGCAAAACCACATTTCCCTTACGTAGATCCCCTCTGCCTTAAGCTTGGCCTGATTTTGTACACAGCCTCAAGGGATCTCCACGACTTAATAAAATAAAAGGTTGCTTATATACTTTATAAATATATTAGAGCTTTGCCAGGCTTGATGTTGCCGCATGTGAAATTCCATTAGGATCCATTACTTTCGCGGAGGCGAACTTGAACAATAAACAGACAGGCTATCGGCTTTCTGTGTTAGATGGCATAGCATGACATCACATACCTAACTAGAGCGCGTTTTCAAGCGGTGAAAAATCGCCAGACCATCCCACAGTGACAATATTGAATTCAAACATGTTTTTTGCCAACTTTGTCTTATACTTGTAATGCTATAAAAGTTCTATGTTCGTTACCGTTCTTCAATAACTAGGTACCTATTACTTTACAGTAGGTACCCGTCCTTTGTCCTCCTTTGTTCTCTAGTCCTTGAAATGTTTACTTCCTTATCACGCAATAATTCCAATAAAACACAAAACTAAACTTCGTATTCCAAAGAATAAATTAATTTTCCGAAATATTTTAAATTCTAGTGAGCGCGTCGTTCGCAACCTTGAAAGACTTTAACGGCTTGACTCCGAAACCTTTTTAAAAGGTTAATAAATAAATTCCGGCCTTTATATTTCTTAAAGGTCTGTACCGCCTGACTTAACAGTAAAAAATTAGGACATTCTGATGTTAGTGAACATTTTCTAAGAAAGTAGTGGGATACCTAAATCATTAACTGAATGAAAATAGTTATTTCAATACGCTTGCGGTGAGGTGGTTTTTTACAAGAGTAGGTATATAAGCCTAACTTAGCAATCAAGAACGTTTCAACAAATTAAAATTATGTAATTCAAATTAGGCTGACATTCAGCATTTTCGAAGGTGTAAGTTATTACAGTAAGCCTCCAAAACGCCTACCGTTTCGTAGTGTTTCCTCCTGAAATGTTTTGCGATTCTCGAAGGATGAAAAACTGTCGATACATTCTGTTACCTACTCCTTAGTATACTTCCATCAGCGTCGAATAAATACGCAAATTCAAAAGTAATTGCTAGTCGAAGTTCAGCGAGAAATAGGGTTAAAGTAAGCGCTGCATACTTTACTTCTAAACTCTGCGTCTTCGGGCTAGCCACTGGTCATTACGACTAAGAGTGAGTCTTAGTACCTTCCTTAGTTCACATATTTAATCATTGTTGCTAGCACAAACCGCGTTGGAGAACAAAAAAGTGTCGGTGGCCGCGGGTTGTGACAGTGACTTATGCGTCGTCCGCCCTTTCGCCGCCTTCTTGGACTTGTCGCTACTCATTGCCTTGAATTGTTATATAGCTTTATTTTTGGCCTTAGTCATTTCATTCTTCACGTAGCAGTGTCGCCTGGAATTTAATTCTCTTTATTTTTTGCTTTGCCTTAATTAGAACGTAGGCTGCAACGATTTTATTATGAACTGAAATAAAAGTGATGATGAAGGTATTGAAGGTAAGTAGGCTAAACAGAACCTTTTGTGACTAGCAATTACTTTTGAATTTGCGTTTTTATTCGACGCTGATGGAAGTATACTAAGGAGTAGGTAACAGAATGTATCGATAGTTTTTCATCCTTCGAGAATCGCAAAACATTTCTGGAGGAAACACTACGAAACGGTAGGCGTTTTGGAGGCTTATTGTAATAACTTACACCTTCGGAAATGCTGAATGTCAGCCTAATTTGAATTACATAATTTTAATTTGTTGAAACGTTCTTGATTGATAAGTTGTTCTATTATAGATTTTTTTTCAACCCTTTTTTTATTTCTAATTGGGTCTGCTCTTGACCTCGATCTCGCCTGACCTTTCTTCGAACATGATCATCGATGACATCAATTATTCGTTATTTGCTTCGTTATGTTTAAATAATAACAATATCATAAAACCTTTTTCATAACAATCGAGATAGTAACCTTCCGCATGCGTTAAACACCTTACCTCAGCACAAAACATTCAGGAATTATGTGCGGACGACAACGGTCATCGTAATTCATTCGTCCGCTAGATCCTTATACAAAAACGGGTTTTGGCACTTGAGCCAAAATAACGTATTTAACGTTTATTCCGTTAGTCTCTCCTTTATTCCGCATAATAAAAGAAAAGAATACCTGCAATGCGTGATGCATTACTTACATTTTTATTCACCCCACCGAATAAGATAAATGAACTTGCGTCCAACTTCCCAGTCTCGCAGGCGACGAGGTAATAAAAAATCCTTTCATTTTAAATAGTTTTCTTTATATAAAATAATTGCTCTAAAATATGAACCCGAGCGTCTTAAACAAACATTACTTAATGAGGTACATTAATAAGGTAGGGTTGTAGGTCCCCGCAATCCGGACTCCCGGAGAGAACTTAAGTAGAGATTGTCCGGTTTAATAAATTGATGCGCGCCAAAAGGACAATGGCCAGTTTTGTCGCTTTACCAAGTTTCAGTCGATGAAGCTGATAAATTATTACACGGGGTAACAAATCTAAACACAAAAACAACAGGACTGGTGATAAAATAAAACCTATGTATTCGCAACTCAAAAAGTCTCTATGCATAATTAGATAATTATTGAAACGGCCAGAGTTTTTATTGTTCACTACACCTGGGGAACCGTGGTGAATATAAGTTCTAAAGTACTAAATCTAGCAATTAATTTGTTTTTATTTTCAACAAATAAACTTCACTCTTACCACAGGCACGATAAAATATGCAATCGTCATTTTCTATTTGATACTTCCTTTTCCTGTGTCAAGTTAGCTACCTAGATATCTGAAATCCTTTAACTAGTCAAAAGCTCTATCACTAGACCATAGGTATTTTGATAAGCAAACTGGTGGAACGTCTTTGAATTTAATAAATATGCACATACATATTAGAAATTACAACAGCATAGGTAGGTACCGAACCACAACAAATTATCCATTAACCTCTATTAAAACCAGGAATGATAACCGTAATAATAGAAACTCTTTTGATTAGGTCCCACTTAACAAACAGTCATTAGTAGTAAGGTAGTTAACCTATAATTAATGTAATTGGTACCACTTACACAATTGGTTATAATTTAGTCAAATATGAATCAATTAGGTACTCGATTGACTGCCTGAAAAGAAGCTCTCCATTCAAATATCAATAGCGGTACATTTTTACTCAGATATATCTAATAAAATTTTACGGAACTGTGTGTGAGCATTCACAGCGGTGAAGAAACAATTGGTTCTGGTGGAAGAATTGTATCGAAAATACCGAAATAAGAAAATAAAAGAGGTATCGGGATTTAAGTAAAAACACTATCGGTTGTTACTCGAGAAGGAAACCAAGGAAAAACGACTTGTCAGCCGTGGAATGAAATGGTTCATTCAGTAGACACACAGTTTTGTTTTTGCCCTTCAACTATCATTAACGAGACACAATAGAATTTTAATTGTTATCCGCCTTAATAAGGCGTCGTAACAGATGATGAGTTAATTGTCAAGCTATTACAATAAAATGTGTCCTACTTATTTCCTAAACTTATTGAGTAGCTGTTATTGGTGGTTGCGTCGTTACTACGACGTTGCCTTGATGTGGTCGGTATTGCCCACACGTTTGATTTTGACGGTCAAATGTGATCCGTGTGAATAAACCATTCATTTTCATACAAATTAGCGCACGTCCACGTGCAGTTGTCGTTTTAAGGTGTGATTGTGGTTGTGGTCTGTGTGATCGGGCCCTAACAATTAGTATTCATTAATTTAGCGCATTTTTTTTAAATAACCTTTTTTTTAATGTTTCGACGATGGCGAGATCTAATGACTGATTACCATTAATCGAAAGATTAAGAAGACTATCACTATAGTACCAAACATTTTAATCAATTCAGAATCCGGACGAAGAACCTATACTTTTACCGGTTTTGACCAGAGTTGCCACGCCATCGCCCGGGCAAGCCCTGCCTAACACTGGTCTACCGCTCAGAAAAAATTGACAAAAGATTTTGACTTGTGGTGCTATTTACAGACAACTCATTCCGTTTCGCGCCGATATCGAAATATGTTCTAGGTACATATCTTTTCATGGAAGAACCTTTCAAACCTTTACTGGTTTTCAATTTATATTCAGGCGTAAATTTGTCTGCTAAGTCTGCTCAAAACAGATTCCAGATAAGAGGAAGCAATACAAATGTTACGTTTGGGAATCCATACCAAACCCGAATCCTATGTGCAGAAACGGGTTGTTTTTAGTTAACAGTTTTGGTAGCAGAAAAATTATAATATAATGCCTAACTAGCTTTTTCCGCGGCTTAGCTCGCGTGGAAATCTCCCCTTTTCGCCCCCTTAAAAGGGAATTTTCAAAAAGGGTTTTTGTGCTACCCTACATTATAAAAGGAAGGTGTGTGCAAAATTTCACGTTCCTAGTCCCAGTAGTTTCGGGCTCTGCGTTGTTATGTCAGTCAATCAGTTTCTCCTTTTACATAATATACGGGGTAGCAGGGACATCGACGCGAAAACTGAAACCATGGATTCAGTACATGATTCTAAATCCCCGTTGAAATTTTTCGTCGGTTATTTTTTTTTAAATCAGCTGTTCCATACGTTTTGACCGCGTAGGTATTGCACTTTTCTATGAAACAGCAGATTTTTTTTTAATAACCGACGAAAACTTTCAACGCAGGGGCGTTCAGAATCATGTACTGAATCCATGGTTTCAGTTTTCGCGTCGATGTCCCTGACACCCTGTATAATAGATATACAAGATCTTTGTTAAATTAGAGTAATTCTTATTTTCTATGCCGTTGACGTAAACCTAAACCTAACCGTTGATTAAAGTATCAACCTAACTCAAATCGGTTCGTCTCTTTGTGCGCTGATTTCCTCCATCTATTTATATTTAAAAAAAATATCAACAAAAGACTAATCTGGTACGTCTGCCAATCACAAAGAAAATATTACAACATAAGCCTTAAGGTAAATATATATTCCTTTCTCCATTATGTTTCTTAGCATCGGGAAGTAAATGAAAAATAAGCCAAAAGAGGCTATCCCCTTTGGGTATAACATTATCTTTCGATCGATCAATTGGTGGAGTCAGTAAACGTTGTAGATGTTTGCCTCCTATTTATCAATTCTTTGTTATTTTGATATTTGTGTAGGTATTTAATTCTTGCTTGAAGTATTTTTTTTTAAATCGAAATCCTCTTTTTATTCATTTGTACGAAAATTTAAATATATTTTTTCTAAAACACGAGAATTTATTCACAACGATTTGAAAACCCCACAGATTTACTGTGAAGTTCTATAAATGTTTATTGTTATAAGGATTTGTAGCTATTTAATATAAATATTGCCAATGAAAGTAGTAAATAAAATACTATGGAAGCACAAAAAATAAATACTACCTCTAATCTACAAAATAAATAACTAATCATATCACATCCACAAAATGAACTTCAAGTACTTTCTCAATCAGATCCATCGGAAAGAAACATCGCATCCATTAGGTACAAAAAGTTGACAAATAACAGTCATAGAGATACGAAAAGTTCGATTCCACGGGGACTACAATTTCTATTAAAGAAAGTGCAGGCTCCCGAGCTACGCGAAACATACACAGAGGCAATTCAGCATAACAAAGTTCACCTGTTTTAATGTTAATATTAATCACTTGGGCTGTCACTGTTAAGTAGCAATAATCATGCAATCACGCGCGTGTGAACATTACGCGTACGCGGTTCTCAGCTGAAGCCGACGGGAGCAAGCCGACGACTGGGTCGTAGCACGCGCCGTAGCCGCGGGAAGCCAACTGTCGTAGCGACGTGCTACGGACTACGCGCTGCATTCCTCTACAGTTCGCGCAGTCGCAACTCTTGCAACCATTGCTTCGTCTGCTATTCATTTGAGAAAAATATTCAGACAAAAATTTAAGTGACTGCAATCATTAACAATTTGAGACAAATAATTTGTGAACTTTTTAGAAATACGATGAAAATATTTGTCAATACTTTTGTGGGTAAGGAAAGCTTTGTTAAATAAAATTTTTTCAAGAGAATTGAGAGGAAAAAAATATGATAAGAGGTACTTATAATATGGACGTTATTTTTGTAATTTTCTCGAATTAACTTTTACTATTACCCTTTGCGTACCTAAGTTATGCTTTATAAATATGTAGATAACGATACCTTAGAGTGAAAACCTCGTAAGTGTAAAAGAAGTAACTTTTCAGGAGGAAGAAAAAACTGCGTGCTGTAAATTTTTTATACGGCGCTTTTATGTTTTTTTTATTAATTAATATGGAAATTTAATCCGATTTTATATCCAGAACTGCAAACATAAAAGACGCCGTACAAAAATTTACAGCACGTAGTTTTTTCTTGCTCCTGAAAAGTTACTTCTTTTACACTTACGAGGTTTTCACTCTAAGGCGTCGATAAGTAAGTAACTGTTGTCTGACTGAACTGATTTTTAATTAACCTACGTTTTCGAAGTTTCCGACAAATTGCATTTGGTAAAACCTAACACCTAACACCTAACTTTTAAGTCAAAACGTTATTTTTTTTCTGTTCTACTCACTTACTAATAACTTATTACAAAGTCAGTCAAACAGACGACAGTGCCGTAGACTGAACCCGTGCTGGGCGTAAAGCTAATTTATAAGTGCACACGAAACACCGACAATTCACCAGTTAATTTGTGCAAGCATGTTACATACATACTTACATAAACTTAGGCTTTTTCCCCAATAGGGTATGCAAAACTACAGAACGCCAGTTGTTCGCCAGCTGTGTCGATCCAATTGCTATCAACGGCAAAAAAATGGACCCCGCGCGTAGCAAAAGACTGCAACTGAGAAATAGAAAATTTAACCTCATGATAAAATCGAAAAACACTTTGACCAAGCTGGGAATGAAATCCAGGAGCAGCTCAGTAGTTGCACTTGCGACAAAGGTGACCAGCCAAGACCAGCGTGAAAATAAAGAACAACTATAAATTAAAATATTATTTTTATGGCTTTATTAACTCGTTAATTAGTTAATGGATACCTGTAATAGCTATAGAGGAGAAGCCTCGTAGGCACATTGATGAACCTAGGGGCTATTAGAGCAGTAGCTGATCCAGAGGGACTAAGGGACTCAAGCCTACCCCCAAAATCGTTTGAGTTCTTCTGTGACAAATCTTAAAGTGAACTTGATATTATTCTAATTAAACTTTTTAGCAAGTATTACACTACCTAATGTACAATTGTCATCAATTATCCTTAAGTTAATAAGTACCTATTACGTTTTTACGTTTTTTCTATAAAATGTTTTGTTTACGTGACGGATTTTGCCCTCACGCTGCCCGGTTTGGCCGCCATGTATATTCACCGAGATGTCAGAGTAGGCTTGGAAAAAAATTGTGTGCTCTTTTAGTGTTTGCTTTGTTAAAATCTACCCTCAGCGGGGTCCACAGACATATTAAGAGTAGCAGACCAAACATTAATCCATAGTTATATTTTTGGACATGATTCTCTATCCTTTTTTGCTAAGTGACAAGTCGTAAATTGTATTTCGTTCTGTCACCTGTTGTCACATTGACTCACACATAGACACAATTTGACATGTAGCTTGTCTGTACCATGCCGCCATATTGCTAAGCAACATCATCTGCATCGCGTTCTTTGTTTCAACCGCGTTATTTAGTCAGGGACGGATTTGGCAACACAGACGATTTTTTTTGTAAATGTTTACCATTGAATTATCAAACAGAGCTTCAGTTTACTCTACGATTTTTTAAATCTTTTTGGTGACATTGTTCCAGAATACTGCAAAGTGCAGATTGTCAGTGTATACACATGCTTTTGTAATAAATTATAAAATGAATTATATTACCCTGTATCTGTGTGATGGAAAACATGAACATAGGCATAAGAATACATAAATAGGCTACCTACTCACATAACTTTGAAATTTAATTTGGCAGGTAATAATTGATTGGTTGACTTTATTGCTAAGTAATAATTATACACTTCTTATACCCAGAGAATATCAATTTTCGCGGATTTTTTGTAAGTACCTATATCGGTTGTTTCTATATCGGCAACTGGCCCTAGTCCGGCCCTGTATTGACAACATTCCCTATGTGTGCGTAATGGCTACGCAATTTTTAGCAAATGTTTGGTCTGCTACTCTTTATACGTCTGTGGCGGGGTCAAGCCCCTCCCAAACGACAATCCTGGATCCCCTACTGATATTGGGTATCGAGAAGACCTGAAGATATGTTTCTCGATAACTTTTAAAATGTTATAAACTTATAATATACGTGATACAGAGTTCCGTTTAAGCAAAAAGTTTTATATTGAGGGGTGGCTGTGTTGAGCAGAAAATATACCAATTTGTAATGAAAACAAATACGGGTTTTCCGCTTTCTTTTTTTGTGACTTTCTGTAGGGGTGTCTTTACCTGGCCTGTCACAATATTTAACTTACATTATCTTGACCTTTTCCTACTTTTTTGTCTATCTTGACTTTTAAAACGTTATGTATTATTTAGGATATAGCTGGGCGTTAGTTTATGGAGTGATCTTACCGAACATAATATCTGCACGCGTGTGATTTAATGAAAAAACACAATATTATTTAAATAAAACAACGTTACCCACCCGTAGCCTAATATGCAAGTATTAAGGTCATATCTTTTTCCAACCAACACTGACCGCAAAAACCGCTTAGGCGCTACTCAAAGGCCGAACAAGTTTGTCAAGCCTGGCTTGCCAGATATTGTTTTAAAGGACCCACAGCTAAGACTAAGCCAACCCTTTCAGAGTGTCGTATGAAGCCACTTACTGTTTTAATACAGAGGATTAACAGCGGCGGGCGTAATTGCTTGGTATGCGAGAGTGGATCGTCATCAAGAAGATCTGTTCTGGTTGGATCGGAACAAACATTTTAGGAGGATAACTAGCGCTAGTGATGAAGAGACAATAAGAAGACTAAACTGCTACACTGTGAAATAATAGCACCTATAGGTACCTTAAGTAGGTCGACGGCGCGTTGTGTTCCACACGCACCTCAAAGAGATGTCAGCAGAACTGACGGGATCCGCTAGGGTCGATTCCTGCCGGGGTTGCGGGAAAGTCCGAAAGGGATACCGGGGCCCATGGCAACATGGCCTCTGAAGGAACACGGGTGGGTTTTAGTCAGTAAGAGCCTGACACGCCCTCCCGCTCCGCCCAGAACGGGAGAAGTTATTTGATAATTTCCCACCCAAAAAAAGGTAGGTAGGTAGGTACTTATTGGGTCCTAACAACATAATTTGTGCTTCCCGATTTACCTGTAGCTGTAAGTAGGTAGGTACCTACCTACCTAAATTAATTTACATGTACCTACCTAAATCACAATGAAATTCTTTCGTGGTTTTAAGGAAGGACCCTTGAGGTACCGCCTACTACCTACCTTCTATTATGTAACAAGGTTAATATTATGTTTATATTTCAGGGCAAAAAGGCAAAAGGCTACGAATGAAAAGCTGCAAGATCTATAGTCTTTATTTGTGCTCGGTATAATAAATAACATAATTGCATAATAAAATGTTCATTAAAAGGTAGTAGACAGAGATGAATAAAAAAGTATAGTAGGAAAGACCTTTGCCCAAGACTGTATAGTTTAAAAGAAATACATAGCTTAGAAAAAAAAAAAAAAAAAAACTGGTTTTCCTCCACACGTATGGTTAGGTAACTACGCTCCGTAGTAAAAAGATTTGCCAGTCAGCAGATTGACGGCGCGTCTGAAACAATGGACGTTTAGTTTTGTCTGTAAAGCTGGTTTCACAGCTGTCCGGGAGTCGCGCACGGGCCGGCCGCACACGGGAGACCCGTACGGGTAACGCCCGCAGTGCTCTGAAACGAGGGAGTTAGTACGATACGGTTGCTAGTGTTGTACTGGCTCTACCCGGAGCGGATCACGTACGGACCAATCCACGTCGCTGTGAAACAATGTTCTAGCGCCTCACGTGTGTCCCTGTTCTGGGAGCCCGTACGGGCGGCCCGCACCGGTCTCCCGGACAGCTGTGAAACCAGCCTAAAGCTCAAAACACGCACAAGGTGGGTTCGTGTCGGTCGCGGGTTGGGACGGCAGTACGACGGGCTTGTATGTATTGTAATTCCTTGTATTATATGGATGTCAGCACACGAAACGCGTGCACGGGTCGGGCGCAGAGCTGGTCGGGAGCAAGAGCCGCGCACGTCCATGTAATAGAAGGAGTTACAATATACCTATACAATACAAACCCACCGTACTACCGGCCGTCCCGACCCGCGCCTGATACGCACTCTCCTTATGTGTGTGTTCAACTTTATAGTCCGTATTGCTTTTTTCATTTTTATTTCGTTGTATTCTTTAGTCGTGAAACAAGGCCTTTCAGAATTGTCGTAGATGTCGCGCTGTCTTCTGTCAACGAACGCAATTGACAAATGACATTGACGTTTCCTTTCTTGGCATTCCGAGTTACGCTAAAAGTGATAAAATCGCGAATCCGACCGAAGTCCAAAGTCACAATTATTACTCAATAACCCTTATATTTTGTGACTATTTAATTTGGTCGGATTCGCGATATTATCACTTATAACGTAACTCGGAATGCGACCTACATTGTTTGTCAAGTTGTCAGTTTGTTACCGGTTCTTCGTAAAGATAAACATTTTTCTCTCACACAGTGTTTCAATTTCTTTTTACTAAAATAATAATGAAACCTAAATCGGGCTTAACAAGATTTCACAACTGTTTTATTCTTCGTGATAGTAAGATTGTCAAGGAGGACTTATGGATAAGAGATGGCAAAATCGAGAACCCTGAACAGGTATTTTATGTGGAGCAACTACAAGCAGATGTAACTGTAAACTGCGAAGGACTGCTGATTGCTCCAGGGTTCATTGACATACAGATCAATGGTAAGTTTCGATTTTATGTAAATAATAATAAGCTCTCTGCATTCAGAATTCCAATTTTGTACTGTTTTGGAGTACAACTGCATTTTTAGTTCACATTTTAAATATAACTATTTATATACCAAAGTTTTCCATTGCTTACTATAAATGCAATCACTTAATTTTGTTCTTGTGTACAAAATTGCTAGTTTTCTCAATCATAACATTTAATAATAATTGTATGTACAATGTAACACTAAGCTACAGCAAAGAAAAAAGAGTTGGTTATTTGCAAATTAACTGCACAATGTATTATCAAGTAAAAATATTAATGTATGGATCAATGTTCAATTAATATTGAAAGTTTATTGAAGTTGGACATTCCATTCAGATTCTTATAAGAATTAAATATTTTTATCAAAACAAAACTCGTTCTTCTTTCTAAAGTACTAAAATATTTTTTTATAGGTGGCTGGGGTGTTGACTTTTCATATGACTCGGAAAATGTCAAAGAAGGCATCAGAAAAGTTTCAAAGGAACTTCTTGCTCACGGTGTGACCTCATTCTGCCCTACCATGGTTACTTCTGATGTGGAAAAATACCGCAAAATCCTACCTTTAATAAAAAAGACTGATGGTGGCCAGCATGGAGCCACTGTACTTGGAGTGCATTTAGAAGGGCCATTTATTAATATGGCTAAAAAAGGGGCTCATATGGAGGAATATATTAAAACACCTGATGAGGCGAGTGCTATTTTACATAAAATAACAGTTCAAAATACTGATTACACATCCTTTATTGGCGTGTGCTAGCTGACATATGGCCAATAATTTATCATTTAAATTATGTTTTGTGTTGCGTAATGTAAATTATTTTGCTTACTATTATATAGAATCATTTTTTTCTAACTTGAACAGACAGCTGTGCTGCTGGGGAGTTTGTAGCGCCACTTCTTCTTCCCAGCGAAAGGCACTAGGAAGTGGTGAAGGGTGGGCGTTTTGGGGGACTGTCTTATGTAATTTTGACGTTCGAAAAGTGCTGATTCTCAGCCTAATTTGAATAAATGACTTTTGAATTTTGAATTTTTTCAGAACATATATTCTTCTTTGTATGCATATATTTACAAATTGTATTCTAATCTTCATAGTGATAAGAAATAGTCAATATAAATACACTCAACATGGTTTAAACAAATGCATTGTTAACAATAAAACATCATGCAATATTCATTATCATTAATTTTATTGTGGTTGTAGTTAAACAATTCTGCAGTACTCATTGACATTATCAGTTAGCACTTATCATTGACCTACTTTTTGTAAGTTGTAAATGACCAACACAGATGAACCTTTTATGTGTTACTGAACTTGTTATCAATTGCTCAACGGTAAAGTATTCTTCTTTATTTACTTTCGAATTTGTAAACAAATCAGTACTTTAAAAAAATAGGTACAGTTTAAACAAAGCCTTAAAAGACTATGCATTCATCTATATGAATACCAGCTTTTAAATATATCTAGGAAAATTAAACCACAAATAATATTGACCACAACAGCTAAGTGAAATACCACCAGTTATCACAAAACCTATGTTGGTTTTACTATCAACTATACTTTGGAAATTCGAATCAAATGGATAAAAGATATAAAAGTATTGTTTTTCCTGATTTAATGTGTATATGCTTTTATTTTTCCAGGGTATAAAGACTATAGAAGAAGTTTATGGATCGTTGGATAATGTTGTCATAGTTACTCTTGCTCCAGAACTGCCCGGTGCCACTGAGGCGATCAAGGAACTGGCAGCAGTGGGCATCAAAGTAGCATTAGGACACTCAACTGCAAGTTTGGCTCAGGGAGAAAAAGCTGTTGAATGTGGAGCAAATTTAATTACACATTTATTTAATGCCATGCTTCCAGTAAGTATTGTTATAAAACAGCTTTATAAATCTCTTACAATGACAATAGTATTTGTAAGTATTTTAATACTAAAATCATATACGTTTTAGTAAAAATATCAGCCTTGATTGTTTTTTAGGGTTCTGCACCTCTAAAGGAAAAAACGGAACCCTTATAGGATCACTTGTGTGGTGTGTCTGTCTGCCTGTCTGTCACAGCCAATTTGCTCGAAATCTAATGGACCGATTAAGTTATTATTTTTATATTAGGTGCAAATTATGATATTTTAGTTTCATAATTATTTTCTTGGAAACAAAATTTTAGGTAGGTAACCAATATTGCTGTTTTGTTATTAATTTTTAATCAACCAAAAAAGTCCACACGGGTTACAGCATTCAGTTGTTATTATATTCATAGGCATTAGGGAATGAAGAACCGGTGCTCTTCTTGCGTCCCGGGACTTTCGGGATTACTTGTTGAAGGAACCGGGAGAACCGGGACTTTCGGGACTTTTGGGTATTTTTTTTACCTACTGCTGGTATTTTTATTTTAATAGGTCTTTAGTATTTATGTATGTACGTAGGTAATGATAACTACATTGTATTAATTAAAGATATATATTTTTAAAAATCAACGAAAACAGAACCATTTACTATTCTTTGAAAAAATAATCAACAGAAGAAAAAAACAAGTCAAATCAGCATTTAACGCTCGCTATTATTATAAATTATATTCCAATATCAATCAACAAAAACATAGTTGCTTTCCATAAAACAAAATAAAACATAAATCCTTTTCTTAATTCTAATCGTCATCATCAGCATTCAGCAGTTATCATCACTGAGACGTTTATCTTTAAGGAATATAAAATAATAAAATATGAAAAAGTTATAAAGGAATGAAATGAACAAAATATGAAAACGTTCAATTATTTAGTACTGTCTTGCTCATTATAGTGGGTTCTTAGAAAAATAAGTGCGTCTAAGCTTTTATCACTTAAGCGTGATCTTATTTTGTTGCACAGTAATCCTGCTGCAGAGAATATCCTCTCGGGCTCCACGCTGGTCGGAGGGATCGTCAGAAGGTGATCATAAGCTAACGACAGAAAACGGCCACGATCACCACCATTCTCAAAAAGAGCCATTTCTATTCTAATTGTAGTGTTTAAATCTTCTTGATCGCTTCGAACTCGTACATTTTTGGTAGCATTCAGTATTTCAGTATTAAGCTCATCTTTTTTGTTAATATAGCATCTCTGTGCAGATCATTATTATCTTGATTTTGTGATGAAGGCTCTTGAAGTAGATGAACAGCTATCGAAGAAACGCTATTTGTGCGTGTTAATAGTTCAACAATGTGGCTGCGCATTTCATCGCTGTCTGGTCTTGGGTATACGTCGTCTTGCATAGTTGTAAAATATACTTCTGGGTTGTGCAAATATTGTAGGACTGTAGTTTCTAGTAGACGGCGTGCAGAATATCTTTGTTTCAGATACGTGGTCATTTTTGTGCTTATATATGTGTTGATAGCAGACAATTTTTTCAGCCCGAATTTGACAGCTATATCAGCAGTTAGCAGTGTAGCATCTCTGCGGCAGAGTGCTTCTAATACTGCTTTAATAATGTCAAGAGCCTCGTATAGTTGTTTCATGACCGTCCAGTCATTTTCGGTGAATGTAATATCTGACTTAACATCAATGAGTGCCTTTGCTATACAATTTTTTAATTTCAGTAATCTCTCCAGCGTATTTGCAAGGCTACCCCAACGTGTCTTGCAATCAATGGTTAAAGAATATTCTTTGTTAAAATCAGCCACAACATATTTTTGCAGAATATCATCATTTTTTGTAGGTGACTTTCTGAATAATTTAACCACAGTTTTAACTTTCTTCAGAAGGTTTTGGTATTCAAATTGTTCTTCGTTGTGACCTGATCGAGAAGGACGTGAATTTTCAACTTGCAAACTGTCGGTTTCGTCATCATCAGTGTCGTTGTCGGATCGACCATTAACATCATTCGTATTACTGTCATATCTTCTGGCTAATTCTGAGATGGGAAGATCTTCGTCTTCATCATCTGATTCTACCGGTACTGCAGGAATCTCTTCTATATTTTTTGTATAGAAGACATCATTAATTGCCAGCTGAAGAGCATGCACAATGCATTTCTGATGGCATGACTTGAGCATTTTACCAAATTTAGTCATCATGCTGCACCCGTCCGTTGTTTCAGCTACTATATCTTTTTCTAGTGACACTCCAAATTCTTCTAATTTCAGTCTTATTTCTTCAACGCACTTTTTAGCTGGTAAAGAACCGTAGATTCTTATAAGCCCCAAGTTTTTAAAGTTATTGTTGCCTGAAAAATGCTTCGAGTGCAGGTTCATCATTGATTAGAAAGCTACATTAACTCTTGAGTATGAGTGACACACTGCTTTACCGCGGGAAAACGCCTTATTCTGACGGGAAAACGGGCAGCAGTAGCAAGCACCGGGTATACCGATGAGCGAATCACTATCTAAGTACAGTGTAGATTCTACACTATTAGGTTAGGTAGGTATTACAAAGAGGAAAGATTTGTTTTTTTTTTTTGTAGGTATTCTAGATATGTAACCAATAAACTCAAAAACTACTGATTATATTTTAAAAATTCTTTCACCACTAAAAGGCTACAAGATCCCTAAGTAACAAAGGCTACTTTTGACCTCATTCGCTCGGAAAAACGTGTAGCAGCGGGTGAAACCTTAGAAATCTTAGTAAGAAATCTTTCATTATGATATCTGAATGGGGAAAGTCAAATTCTTAATTTAAGTTTATACTTTTCAACTAAGTCCCGAAAGTCCCGGGACGAGGTGTGATCGTACCGGTTCTTTAGTCTATACAATAATACCGGGAATTCCCGGGATTTTCGGGACCGGGAATTCCCGGGACCATTCCCTAATAGGCATCCATGATAAGTGATTTTATTATTTCTATTTATGTAGGTTTGTACAATTGTACTTGAACACTTTCATATTTTAAAAACCGGCCAAGTGCATGTCGGACCACGCACAATGTAGGGTTCCGTAGTTGGGATGAATTTATCCCAAGAACAAACTTAACTTTGTAGTTAAAAAAAAATCTTTCATACAGAATGTATGGGAGAACATGTTTTTACAACCGCAAATCTAAGTTGGTCAATTATTACTCGTTAACTAGTAAAGCCTACTCAGCTGTGATAGTTTTTCTTTAAAATTTGTTATATAAGCTACGGCAATTTTTTCACATATCTAAAACCAACCATTTAGCTGGCAGGGGGGCGGACACTTGACTCTAACAAAAATTCGCACTTTAAAGCTTAATATTTCGCAAAGGGATCTCTGAATAAAAAAATGGTTTTAACACACTCACAATGTTTTTGAAAGATCTTTCCAACGATACCACAAACCAAGGGATAGAAAAAAAAAACCATCCCCACTTTACGTGTAGGGGAGGTACACTAAAAAAAATATTTTTCATAATTTTATTTTACCACTTTGTCGCCATGATTAATATGTAGGTATACCCTTGCCAAATTACAACTTACTTTCTAGTACTAACAGTCTTGGGAGCTAGACCGCGGACAGACAGACGGACATGATGAAACTATAAGGGTTCCTTGTTTACTACGGAACCCTAAAAACTAGACAAGGTCGGCGTTTCCTATCTAACTACACTGAGAAGAAAGGTCCAAACAAATTCAGAGGTTTTTTATTAAAGTCCAGACATAAACTTGGTCAGATCATGTGAAGACTATATAGATTTGTGTCTGAACGGTCTTTTGAGGAAAGAACCACGCAGATTGAGTGGACTTGTCCAGTCAGTGCACGCATTTGTCAGTATAGTCCGCGCAATCCACGAAGACGCGCCCCACTCCGCTCCGCACTAGAGTTCAGCTTACAGTACAGTAATCGCGGAGTGGGGCGCGTCGTCGTGGATTGCACGGACTATAATCGTGCAGCTCAACTCAGAACTTAAGGAGCTCAACATGCTACCAAAACATCCGTCTGCACTTAGTGAATATCTAGATAAAACGTTTAGTGCGCAATCAATACGCACCACACGTAACTACAGCACGTGCACTGTACGCAAGCAACAAAGCATACATGTTAAATATGCGTGCGTTTAGTATGTAAGCTATCGCGCAGTTACGCCAATCAAACGCGCGTGTCTGCAGCCCTGGATCTAGATTTTTTTTTGAGGCGAGGCGGGGCAAAAACTGCCGTCTGCCGCCCCCCGCCAATCTTTTATGGGGATGCGCTAAGTAAGTCAGCCCTCGCGAAATTAAAGTTTCACAGTCATTTAAAAAATATATTTTCACCGACGTAAACGAAGTCGCGGGTTAAAGTTAGCGTTAGCCCAAAGTAACTATTCCACGCGGACGAAGTCGCGGGCAGAAGCTAGTCGATCGATATGCGCCAATTCAAAAAAATAGAAAATTATAAAGTGCTGCGCGTCTCATTTATTGCAAAGTTGCTGTGTGCTGCACTTGTCTGCTATACTTGAATTTGTCGCCCCTTGAAGTTGGCGCCCGGGGCACGGGCCCCGGCTTGCCCCCCCAACTTACATAACATGGTTTTTTTTTTTTCAAGTTCCATCATCGGGATCCTGGACTGGTTGGCTTGTTGGCGTCCACGACGCAAAAACAAGTTTTCTACGGCATTATATCTGACGGTATCCATACCCACCCAGCTGCTTTACGGATCGCAAGCAGAACCAACCGTGAAGGTAAGTAATAACTAAATCTTTAATACTGTGTGCCCACAAATCTTGAATACTTGAGCAACTTTGCGAGCATCCCTACCGCATCCCGCTGGTCAAGCAGGTACCTATAAAACTTAGGCCTTCCATAGATTTCCAGTTCCACTATGAGTAGTTAGGCTTCTGTCTTTCTTCTAGATGTTTCTGAATTGCGGCATGCGGCAAATAATCTTGAAACCGAAAACCTCTTGTTACGGTCAGTAGCAGAAGTAGATTAACACTTTTAAATAGACAGATTCGTTGATGGGTACACAAAATTTTTCAGCATTTCATATAGTTTAGTTTATATCTTAATACGACTTTCGTTGCTGACCGTACGAGTATACCCTGTAAAGCTAGGATTTCCTATGACTGCGGTGGCCGCCACCAGGGTTGGCATAAAACAAACAAGTTGTTTTAAAAATCATACAATGCAATTTTTTTGCGACCTGACGCGATTTTTGTGTCTACGGTAACTAGCCTTTATGTCAAGTACATAATTACATTACACTAAAAATAACCGATCTGTTAAACGTTTTAAATGACTGGACTATTATTCTTGCTTGTAAGTTTATTTATAATTTTACTTATAGGTACTTGAACTAAATTGCTGGTCGACGTTTTTTTTTGCTGTCTTACTATTATAGTTGCCTAAATGTATTTGCCGGTTATTCAGTTTAAACCCTAGGGTGAATTCACTCTGAAACGCGTGTTCATCTATCCACGCCAGACGGGGTGGATAATCAGAATTCATATTGTTCTTCAGACTTTTTACCCAAAGTATAGTCATCATAACAGTATACAACAATAAATATACTCATACAAACTATAAATTATTGAAATTAACTTATTTAATTCTTCACCCAGGTTTAGTATTGGTTAGTGATGCAGTGGCTGCTCAGGGTCTTGCTGATGGAAACTACCGCATAGGGCCGCAGCATGTCACGGTAGAGGGTGGTCGTGCTTACGTCACCGGCACTAAAGTACTCTGTGGCAGTACTACTGGCCTAGATGAATGTGTTGCAACGTTCAAACAGTCTTTGGGTAAGTTAAAAGTCGCAACTATATTTAACCTTCCCAAGCCCTTCTTTTAAGATATTGTCAAAACTAGCGTAGACTCTCATCCCTATTTGTTTTATTATTAATCTGGTCCTTACAGAATGCTCTTTGGAATACGCCTTAGAAGCGGCTTCTCTTCACCCAGCTAAAGCATTGGGCATTGATGACAGAAAAGGGAACCTTAATTTCGGATGTGATGCAGACTTTGTTATACTTCATCCTGAAAAAATTAAAATAGAGTCTACTTGGATCGGCGGCGAATGCGTTTATAAATGTGACAAACAGTGAATAATGTGATAGTAAAAGTTTAAGGGTCTAACCAGTTAATTTAATTATTTTTTATTGATTACGTAGCTGTAAATAAATCATTGTTACCAATAAATAAACGACGTAATTAATATTTGTCCTAAAAATCCAAACCAGCATAAAATGATGGAAATCCGATTATTATCGTAATCTTGTTTTTATTTCTACAATACCTATCGCCTATCGTCAAAATCAGAATTTAGGATAAAGAGATAATTTTGTCCCAGTAATAGACCAAATTATGATTTGTGGAATAATGTTATTCGATATTTACACACAGGCAAGTATAATAATTTAGAAGTCTTGTTTAGTGGCATGGAAAATCTTTATTGAAGTAAATATATTTATAAAGTCAGTACAATTTAAGTTCAATAGTTTCCAAAAATATTAAAGTGCAGGTTGCTGATCACCTGGCAATGTTAAATATGATTATTTCTTAATTAAAATACAAGCTAATATTGAGAAAACTGTAATATGTGAATAATAACATGTATATACCTAAATAAAATCATGACAAAAATATATTTTAGGCAGGCTCTGAATTACACTGCTCTGCTGTTGTTATCCTGGCCACAGTTCACGTTAATAAAACTTATAATTATTAATAAAACCGCTAATGTCACGTGAAAATTTTCACTCGCCATTAAAAAAAGTTAAAGAAAGAGTGCAGAATGGCAATCATTCAAATTCTCAAGTAACTTCAGCGGTAAAAGAAGTTGGTCAAAGTAAGATGTGCAACCAGTTAAACAAATAAATTCTACTTCTGTCCACAGTAAACATCAACTATTCATCAGTTACATTGAATAATATAGGTTTAATTATCGAATACACTCAATTCCTCCACATCTTCGTAGGTGTGGACAGAGAACCAGTTGGGCATCTTAATTTTACGATAAAATAATTAAACATCAAGTTACAAACCACGCAATGTATATTCATATTGTATACAATAATCTAGGTGTATGTATATAATGTAAATACATTTTCATGAAAAACAAAAATAATATCATGGAATATTCAAAGAGCCAAAATATTTGAGATTAACTCTACCTTGATACCATTAACTTCTAAGATCTAGGCACAATGCAGCAGAGACTCCTGTATGGATTATATAACAATTTTCGTTGACTGTGGGGCTAAATAGTACAATAACAGTCAACACCATCACACAAGGTATACTGAAGACATTATATAAACTGCCAAATCTTTTATATTTATAGAACATACATATTTGATGAGAAAGATATGTCGGATAAAACTGGACCTATGCAGACAAAGCTTGTGTGTTGTGCTATTACAAAACGAGCAGTATAGTATAATGGTTTCAGAGCCAGTGGCAATACCATGTGCTGATGCTGCTGGCGCCCCTTGCAGCTTGCACTCTGCGGCAAGCCGCCTTGAAGGCAAACAACTACATCTAATAAAACTTCAACATTTAATTTCTTTCAAATGTTTACGGAGGGTATTGTCTGTTAGATATAATTTCGTGTCTGGAGTCCACATCCATACTAAACACACGGTGGACTACAACTAGGTTTAAAATACTTTTAACAGAATTAAATTATTGAGCAATATATTCTTAAGAGAATATTAGTAGAGGTTTGCTCGGCTGCACCAACTCTACAGAATAATTCATGTTACTCCTAGTATCAAATACCAATGCATACTCCACAAATGTCATTTCCGCAAAATGAGAATTAAATAATTAAAATATAAGGAATAATGAAATCTTTGGATCAAAATTAAAATATGCATTTGGAACTTGCACCTTTCACACTAACTATTACAATAAATTTCACATTTCAACATAAAATGACAAGAACATAAGACAGTGTAACTTAGAATATACTTAAATCTACATTGAAAACAAAAGAAATAGCCATTTTAACAACATCTAAACCAATGAGGAGAATAAAATCACGGGAGTTGCAGACAATTTCTATGTAAACTAAATTGATTCGGTATGATATGTTTTGTTGTTTACTGAATAATTTGTGAGATGAAGAAATATCTGAATGGCCGCTTAAGAGAAAAAAATTATGCTTATAGTTATAGAATCAAAAAATAAGATCACTACAATACGTAAATACCAAGATTGTATATTAAAATATTTGTACTTTTACTGACTAAAGGAAAACATTGGCAACTGCTAATAATCCTACAATTGTAAAAAAAAAATTGTATAATGTAGACTGAAAACGGTCATCTCAAATTCGTTCACTCTAAGATGTGGAATGCAATTAGAATTCTTTAACAATATTAAAAGGTATAATAATATATTAAATTTTTATAATCAGCTCAACAATGTATATAATCTATAATAATTTAAAAGCCTAGATCCAAACTGTGATATTTATTGCACAAGCACACATGTGGCTTAAAATTCCAATGGGAATAGAGCTCACAACCTTATTATTATTTATGTTGTTTTTAGAACAGTGGAGATTATATTGGTTAAGTGGGTGAAGGTTAAAATAAAATATATTATCGTTTGAGCATGCCGTCTTTCAAGTATTAATTGGAATCATTTCGAAATAAAATAATCAGGTATAATAGAAATAATCTTAATCCCACCCACAGTTCAAAGTTGAACAAAATTGAATTGTAACGCCACAACACCCCACCGAGACCGACGAGCTGTGCTTGGTGCCACTAATAGGCAATACGCCCACCTCCAATAGGGAGGGTAACATTAGAGCTCACCTTGTGCGCTGCGAACCCTACTTCTATCAAATTACCTGGCACCAAGTATGCAAATGTCCTTGACATGTTCTCAACAACGCGTGGCGATCCACATAAGAGCTTTAATTATACAAGGAAATCTGCAATTATCAGTGCCATATAAAGTGATACTACATAACTACTGAAGTAATTTATTGCTGGATACATAAGGGAATATAGATTCAAGAGAAATATCTTTACCAAAAATTGCTTTAAAGTGTATATAGGTAACTTTTAAGATTCCCGAGAAAGGCTACTGTAATGTACTCTAATGATACAATTATTATCAAGTAATGTCAATGGACAATAGATACCATTTGACTGCCATTCATCCATGACATAGTGCTTACTCGCTACGGCAAATTATACAGCCAAGCAGACGCGACGAATAACCGCCGCGGCCCGCGCCAACCACTAATAAACATCTCTAAACAACACCACCATATAGGCAAACTTGTGATACTGTATGTGTGTATATCAATTGAAAAATACTAGTACCTACTAAACATTTCTACGCCGATCCCTACATAAAATACATGGCAAGAAAAGAGAAAAGTGTCTATATCACCAAAATTTACGATATACGGGGGGGTCGTTGACAAGTTAATACTTTCGAATTAAAAACAATAGTAGTTAAATGTTCATTGATGAAAAATAAAATGGTTGTTATAATATATTTGACTTCGAATTTTAAATATCGGAATCCACACATAAAATAGTATAATTTGTAAAATTATCGAAAACTTATCACACCACTTTTTAATAATTTTATGCAACCCTAAAGCAATATTATTAATAGCGTCAAACGCTCCCT
Organism: Agrochola litura; assembly: GCA_949152395.1. Taxonomy (NCBI): domain Eukaryota; kingdom Metazoa; phylum Arthropoda; class Insecta; order Lepidoptera; family Noctuidae; genus Agrochola; species Agrochola litura. Next base: position 11,782,093 of record OX424496.1, read on the forward strand.
TTGGGGCAATAATAAGTTCTATTTCGGTTAATTTTACTTCACTAACACACAATAATTTTGATCAATGACAACGAATTAAAATTGAACATTATAATATTAAAACCCTGAATATTAATAAAACAAAAAATTGGCAACAACTAATAACTAATTTTTACAAATATTATACAATAAAATAATTACTATGTGCATGCACAAATATCGTAAGAAAATAATTTGGCAGTAAAAATTCGTAAATCTAAAGGCCTAAACACACTGGCCAAAAATACTATTTATATAATATAGGCCCGGAACATATAATTAAACAAAACAATAAAACGACAAAATCAGAGTATTAATCACACCTGCTCTTCCGCGAGGGGTATGTAGACTCATTTTAAACTAGTTAAAATAATTAAAATAAAGAAAATAAAATTCCCTAATACTATTGGGACAAAAATCCTGAAACAAATAACTTAAAAACAATATGAAAAATAAACCCAAAAGTTACTCACTAATCAATAGAGGATTCAGACTCAAATGTCAAAATTCAACTTATCACTGGCTTCCAAAGATCTGACGTTGCTCAATCGCCCCACGTCTCAATCTTTGCTTGTGTCTTTCAAAATATTGAGTCATGTAAGTCTTAAAATGTTGGTTCATTATGTCTCTCTATTATTGCTCATATCACATCTAATTTTGCGTATCGAATATTGTAAAACTGTTCCAATACACAACAAATACATAAAATAAATACCTATTTCTAATTAAGTACACATATCCATACATGTTACTCTTCAATTATGATTTTATTATTCAGTATAAATTATATGGCTCAGCAATACGAAGAGAGTGCCTGACTATCAACTAATTAATATTTAAACTTTAATTACAATTTAGTAACATGAGAGTGTATTATTTTTTCAATGAGATGCACTTTATTTTTGGAAATTGAGGAATTAAAATATTTCAAAATGTAAACAAATCAAACCAAAAAATTAGAGAGCATTTAAAACTGACATTAACAATATTGGTAAAATATCACACTTAATTTTAGGTGGTCTGGTTAAGTACTATTTCCAAAGTGTTATGTAAAACAAAATAATGGTCATGTACAACACAACACAATTCATCCAGCTATAGAATTTCTCTGATAATGGCGGCATAGTAATAAACATCTTTCTTATGAATACTATTGTACCAGCAAGAACAACAAATATCGCTCATTATGGCTATTTACACGTTATTAGTAGAATAAACGGCAACTGCTTTTTTAGACTGAAAATTCGTTCAAATAGTCTAATTATATTTGGAAGACCATGGATCCCTGGATTAGTTATGGTATAAGGTAAAATTGTATCTGACCATTACTTATGTATTACAATTTTGATACCACATTAATAATAGGGATTTTATATGACGTAGTGTCCCACTTCCTAAATACTATTCCTAATATTAGGAAACCTAACAAGGGACAATAATATGATGTAAATTGTGAATATATCTAAATATGGTATCGTTTTAATAAACCGCATTTGTACCTACTATCTAAAACTATGAATTCTCAATTTTGAATATAAATGTGGATAGTTATAAAAATATATAATTTGGCGAACTGTATACTCATAGAACATATTGTAAGTAGAAACGTTTAATGGCAAATTCATGTACATAACAAGTAATATTAGTTGTTTAGGTTTCTATAATGCTGTCTTTTCCTAGGAACAATTAAATACTTGAATTAGAACATAGGTACTGCAAATACATTCGTTTATGTGTGAGTGACTATTTCAACAACAATACAAGTGCACTAATATAAAAGAATAAAAGCTTGCATTACTATTTTTAGAAGCTCGCTATATACAAGAAAATGCCAGATAAACTAATCGTCTACATTAATTTTAACTATCCAAATTACAATGTTGTACAATATTATTGCAATTAGCGGTTCTCTAATAATACAGCATGCATTACAATGTTTCATCATTAAGATATTTACTTATAATAAACCAATTCTTAACAATGTATACTGTAATGCCTACTCATGAAAAATCTTTCAAATATGTAATAGGCTCTCAAAACAAGAGTACACGAAAAACATTTTGTATAGACACAAGAATTCTGTAAATGGTAAATATATTTTAACGGACAATATATAATATTGTATACGAGATTAACCTAAACTAGATGGCACGTTATTATGGTGTCGCCTCCTTTGGTCATGACAAGACAAAAAATTTATACTTTTAATAAACTCAATTGTGCGTTTATATTTTGTTCTAATTCCTGCAAATTACTGATATCCAAGAAAACCAACAAAAAAATAAAAAAACTAAAACGTACGTATATTGGGCTAACATTCGAAAAAAATCATTTTTCTGAGGCGACACTCCACGCAGTCCCCTAATTGACATGTTTAAAACTTCACTCGAACTAGGAACCATACCAGCTGCTAAAATTTAGAAACAAAATAAAAGTCCTGTCGATGGGAATTTTTTAGTTAAATTTGGTTATGGTTGTTCTTCTGCAGGAAGTTTGAAGTTCCGGATGTATCTGAGTGGAGTTGGCTGACTATTCTAAATTGAAGCTTAATTTTACTCATAATAAAAATTGTCCATATCTACCCGCTTCATTAGTTGTAGTTTATAGTCAGATAAAAAATAAATCCGAAACTTTTTGATCCTCCATGACCAAATATAACAAAATTGATAATTGGACTATAACGAAAATAATAGAAGTTGAATATTATATACTAACCTTTGGATTTTCCATTACTAGAACTAAATGCAATTATAAAATAATAATGACAGATGAACAAAACCCAAACAATACGCAAGTATTCAGTACTTTGGAAATAATAATGACTTAAGTCTTATCCATAGCAGTGAATAAAAATATAGTGTCTCTAAATCTAGAATGCCATAAAACAAAAAAATCACGAAGCATACCGAAATTAGGATCACTATAGTTCACTGCTCATGGACAGAGTGTTAAAATATCAGACTAACATGAAATTTAACACAACATAACGAAATAAGTAGTCAAATACTGGTTTAGCAAAAAATGTTAAGCTTTGTAAAAACAGCAATTAATATAAAATATAGGGAATAAATGTGAGATCTTGTAGTATGCAGACTTACAGCCATCGAGTTACTCCTCAGACAATATAAAGGGTGTTGAGGACTAGAACATGATGATTATTCTTAGCCAGAGTGACAATATAACCTTCAGATGTAATCTTCAATCCGCAGCAGCGAGACACCTGGAAACAACAAATAACTTTAGAGTATTATAAAAATAACAGTCAACTTCATACTAATAATTAAGTAGTTTCTAAAAGGTAGATTTAGTAAGTGTAACACCAACCTTAACGTAGGGGCACTCGAATTCAGTGACGAGAACGCCATCACGTGAGAAAACGGCGACATGGAACTTGTTGCCATGCGAATCGCCGATCAGCACGTCACCAGCGTCAGACACGTCAATGCCGTTCGGAAAGTTTGTGACGTTCTCACATCCGATGCGGCGTAGAAAACGCCCTTCGTCGTCGAACACAACTACGCAGTGTCCCTTAAAATCGCAGACGTAGAACTCCTTGCCTAAAACATGGAATTATTGCCGTTTTTAGGGAAGCCTAAACTATTTGAAAGCTTTTCAACAAACATATTTAATTGCTACGTTTGTCAATAATATTTTAAAAAATACAAGTACTCCAAAGTATAATTTAAAAGGCGGCCCCTGTTTAAGGCAACGTCCGGTAAATTCACAGAACAGTATTGTTGAAAAATATGCCATGGATTGAATTAAAATAAATTCATGACCAAGAGCAAAGACAAGTTCTTAAAAATTAAATCACTCACCACTAATAGCAATATCAGATGGCTCCCTCATGCACTCACTGCAATCAAACCAGCTCATGAGGTCACCTTCTTCAGACAATATAAACACTGTAGGTGTTACACTATCCACCGCCACAATGAGACCTTCAGCAGTAACTGCTAATCCAGCAACAATATCGATGAAACGTACCTAAAACAAACATGATGAGTAGCACCGAAGGCATTGTACTGTACCAGAAAATACTATGTATAAATTATAATATTGTCAATACTTACAGCGATTTTCTTCAAGAAATGGCCATTTTTGGTAAAAATTTGCATGCGGGACCTCTCGTTGCCGCGATCGCAGACCACGAATTTGCCAGTGGCTCGAACGACTGCTACTTTACGCGGGTACCACAGCTGGCCTTCCTCCTTTCCAGCAATGCCAAAGTTAAACTTGTAAGTTCCTGACTTGTCAAACACCTAAAAAAAATTGTTTTTTTAATTTCACAAAAATTTACTAAGTAAGCATTGCCAAAGTTATTATTATTATTGAAATTATATCAATATAAATACCGTGATACGATGGTTGTTAGTATCGGCGACAATAATATCTTCATCGTTTCCGAGACAGAACCCATGAGGGGAATTGAACTGCCCCTTGCCACTACCTAGTTGGCCAAACTTGAATCGAATATGCATAGGTGTAGCTTTAGTCGCACGCACAAGAGGGGCAGGAGGAGGTACAAGAGCGGCTTCCTCAGCAGCAGTTAACAAAGGTCTTCCCGGAGACACCCCGCGTGGGCCCACGCCGCCAATTCCACCAACACCGCCAAAGCCATTGACTTCTAAAAAAAAGCCATAAGGATGAATATAATTATGTATTTCCAAAGCTGAGGAATACCAGACAAATTATATTCGGGACTTACCAGTATTCAACCCCAGTTTAGCAAGAGCTTGTAAATTGTTGTAGGCCTGAGGCGAATTCAGGTCACCAGCAAGTAGTTCAGCGAGAGTAAAAGTAGGAGCTGGAGATGCATGGGGAGGCGGTGGTACATCTTTTTCAGCAATACTAGCCAACTGCTGCAAATTGTATTCTACCATAGATGGCATTGCAGGCACACCGCCGCCAACTCCCTGCACACTATTCATGCCGCCAGTAATGACACTAGTGTTAGAAACACCCACTCCAGTGACACCAGCTACTCCAATAGCCGGCACCCCCGAAACTCCCACCATGCCTCCTACTCCAGTGACTCGGCGGACACCTCCCATTGGGTAATCATCAAAAACAGGAGCGTTAGTCACCGACACAGCAGGTGAATGAGAATTTGATGTCACTGATACAATAGCAGATGACTCGCTTGCACGCTTTCTTTCTTCTGCTCGAGTCGATTCTGTACGGAATGTTCCAAAAGTTTCTTCAGAAATAGCATCAAACTTATCCATCTTAGTAACAAACTCCAATGAATAATCAACATCGAATTCCGGTGCTCCCTCCAACAAACGGGCGAACTGGGACGCGACTGTCTTTTTCAACATCACAATTTCAGTACCATCACCACGACGGAGGAGTCTAGCGGCGAACTTACAAGCACAATCAATGCGCTGAACAGTTTTATCAACGCGATCAAACAGATCCATTACCTTGAGTTCTCTTTCCTTATGCAAACGCTCAAGTTCTTCTAGAGCCTTTTCACGGCATCTCTCCAAGGCAGCTTTATAAGCATGATAGGCTTCATTGATTACACCTTCTGCTTCATCTCGTTGACGTTGCAGATCTCCAAGTGCATCATCAAGCCTGGCTGAAGCACTACCAGCGGTTGCAGCACGAGCATTTGCTTCCACTATGAAATTCCGCAATTCAGCACGCAGATTTGGCTCGACATCAACGATTCTCTCACAGCGATGTTCACCTACTTTGTGATCCACAGTTAGGCATTCAGTGCAAGCACCAACTTCACATTCGCAACAATAAAACTTAAGACTCTCTCCAGCATGACGAGCGCAAAATATGGGCTTATGCACAGCAGATTTCTCCTTGGACGACCTTAGAGCATCAAATGGTACTACTCGGTGATTTTCAAAGCATCTCATGAATTCGTGAGCAGAATTGCAGTTGGAACATAGGAAATGAGAGCAATCAGTGCATCTAGCAACAGCAGGTTCCTTACTCTTGCAGCAGGTGCAAACAACAGACTGATCCATAGCAGACACATCCAAAATGTTGGTAAGCACATAATCGGAAGGAAGGGATGCAGCCCCACCTCCAGGTATCTGATAACAAAGTAGACATAAGTTAGATGTGTACTTGAAAACTGATAGGCAAGCTGAAAGATCATTTACGTAATATTGAGAACATACCTTGGTTTCTTGTTTGCAAATTGGGCATTCTACAGCCAAATCAAATTTAAGAGAATCACCAGCTTCATTAACCATCAATTTGTCAATGCAAGCTTCACAAAATACATGAAGGCAAGACAATACACGAGGACTGCATAGCTTATTGCTGAAAAAAAGATTATACTCATTAATACAACTGTTGGATTTGCATTTTGTATTTAAATCTCGAATAATAACTAAACAACTGTTACTCACTCGCAAATTTTACAATTTTGCTCTTGTTTCCCATTTTCGGTAGACTCCAAAGAACCCTCATCTCCCAGACTAACTAAACCGCCCCCATAAAGATCCCCATTCATTTCTTCCATTTTAACTTACAATTATGTTGGTGTATAATGAATATATCCTTGACCTTATTCAACAAGAATCTGTAACAATAAATATCAGAATCAGAATTTGACATGTCTTAGTGACATTGTTTTGGCTAAATAGGGAAGACTTTAAGAGGTGTACACGAAATCACGGAACGTAGATTAACTATACAGTATGTATATTTAAAAAAACCGGCTAAGTAGTTGGGATGAATATTTAAGCATGCACAGTATTGATTTTATCGACCAAAAACATACGTATTTCATAGTATTTTTCGAAAAAAAAAAACGATGTAAAACTAAAGTTATTTCTGCGATTGTAACCGAAAATATATTTTAACTCAAAAACTATTGACTATAAATAGAAAGTGCACGTACGCCTAGCGGGACCCGCGACCCTAGGGCTTTGCAGACCAACAAATTAGAGCTCCATTTTGTGCCTTGTAAATAAGTTTGGTTTTGATTTTGTGCTTCTAAGATTCTAAATCTTTTTCGATACATGCGACATGACTTTTATTTTCGCTAACAAAAAGAAAGGACCCCGCGCAAAAAATAAAACTATTTAGGAAGCACAACATTAATTAATTAATTGGTTGGTCCGCAAAGCCCTAGGGTCGAGGGTCCCGCTAGGCGTACGTAGGGGTACACAAATAGAAAAGTCTAATGATAAATTATTTTATTTCTAGTCATGTACTCTGGAAAAAGGCCCAAACACTCGGTCAGTCTCCAAGTCCAGACATAATCTTGGTCAGATAATGTAGATTGATGTCTGAAATGGTCTTTTGAGATAGGAACCACACAGATTGAGTGGACCTGCTGTCCAGTCAGTGCACGCATTTTTTGTCAGTAATCTTGCAGATCAACTCAAAGCTTAAGGAGCTAAACGATTCGACGAAATACCAACGAAAGGACATTTGGATAGGCCGCATAAATGACTCAAACTGTCAGACCATCATTAAAATAAACCGGCCAAGTGCGATTCGGACCACGCACAATGAAGGGTTCCGTAGTTGGGTAAATTTATCTCATGAACAAACTTACATTGTAGTTGAAAAACATGTTCTCCCATTCATTCCAACTGCAAAAGTAAGTTTGTACGCACAAATATTGGAAGATTTACCATGTTATTTTAAGACAATGGACTTATAAGTTTTCCTGAAATCTATGAGTAAAGAACCATTCTCTGTATTTTTTTCAAAATTTTAGGCTCAGTCAGTAGTTTCGGAGCTACCCTTCAATGGTAATTGGTAAATTTTCATATATTTTCTAATTATCTTTAAAAGTATTTCTTTTGTATATATTTTTGAGTCTGGATTTGTGCCCGGTTGATGGCAATAGGCTCGCCCCCTATTACATGGGACTTAAACATAACTGGCGAAACGTGGGTGTACCATTGGTACACCTCTGCCTAACCCTTCGGGGAATACAGGCGTGATGTTATATTATGTATTTATTTTAAAATTATAAAAATAAAAATTGATTTTCTCGCAACAAGCCCTTTAATTCGATATGTCGCACAGCACAGCTTGCAAGATTTTTTTTTTATTTTCCCCCCAAAAGTGACCCCCATATTCAAAATTCATTTATTTACGTTACTCGTCCGTGTTGGGGTCACAGAAATACATGTGTACCAAATTTCAACTTAATCGGTCCATTAGATTTGGAGCAAATTGGCTGTGACAGACGGACAGATCGATAGACAGATAGACAGACGGCCAGACAAACAGACAGATACACGAGTAATCCTCCTATAAGGGTTCCGTTTTTTTCCTTTTGAGATACAGAACCCTAACCATAGTAAAAGGAGTGAAGTACGCTATCTTCATACAAACGCACCGCGCGCGGCTTGTATGTGTGCGCCATAGTATTTATGCGTCGCCGCACGCACACTTAAACAAAATCTCGACCCGTTTCTCAGTGCGACAGTCGGGGCTAACGCCGCAAAAAGGTTCGCGCGTCACGGCTTTTCGGCACCGCTAAATGTATGAAAAATAGAGTGATAATCGCAGGAGAAATTATTGCCGAGTGTTTGGGTGTCTAAATAATCCATCGATTCCAGAGTTATCTCTGTTCAGATTACCTACTGAACAGGAAAGGTAACCAAGTCACTTATTCTAGCATAAAATTTTTACTTGATGATGAGATAGATAACTAATTAGACAACACACAAGTAAAAAATAGAACTTCCCGGCCCTTGCCAATTTCTAGGCACTGAATTAAAATTTAGCTAAAAGTGACAACCCTGAGACAGGCAAGTATGGTAGGCAATTATATCTATCAATACTAACATTAGTTTCTCATAAGCATTTCTGTGTTACTAACAACTATATGGATGTATGTTAAAAATCCGAAATAAATGAATTTAATTAATTAATTAATATCGCAGTTTGGGCCGGAGATAGCCTACTAGGAACTCCTTACTATGCCCTAACAAACTGAGAATATGAGCATTTTACAAAAAAAACAACCGGCTTCCAAAATAAACACTACAAAGTGAAAAATAATTGGAGAGTGATGTGGCCGGCATCTACAACGCCACATGCGAACTACGCATCAAAGACCTGACGTCACACAAAATCCTGAATCGCGTAAGCTGAGTTCACCGCGCGATACGACATCAATCGCCGGGCACAAAAACGGAAAACCGTCATTCCGACCTCGCCGCCGAGGTCCCCCGCGATCGCGACCCCGATGTAATACCCCCGACCCTTGCTCGATGAAGTGCCAGCCCGCGCCGAAGCTGAGCCTGTAGCTTTAAATTCCCCAGATAATAATAACTATCCAGCCTGCCCCATCTTGCTGTTTTCCCCCCAGCGACGCCCTAAGCCGAGGCTCGTACCCCACAGAGGGTGCCCGTACTGTGAACTAATTACAGACTTCGTCACAGGTCGCCTAGTCTGTAATTAATATTATACCCTGGCTGGAGGCTTAGTTTGCTCAAGGCCACAGGATAGTCCGGTCAGTCAAGACCTCAGAGGTAAACTACGACATGCCATTTATAAAAACTTTTTCCAAAAAAAAATACAACCGACTTCCAAAAAAAACACTACAAAGTGAAAAATAATTTTGGAAGTCGGTGTCTTTGGTTTAGAATTTTCGTTTTTTGCCACCGACTTTCGAAATTATTTTTCACTTTGTAGTGTTTTTTTTTGGAAGTCGGTTGTATTTTTTTTTGGAAAAAGTTTTTATTTTTCACTTTTTCAAACTCAAAACTCAAACTCAAAGCATTTATTTCAATTAAACCATTTACAGGCACTTTTGAATTTGTCAAAGAATCGGTCAGTCAGAAATAGGTATGAAGCTAGTTGCCCATTCCAAAGCGTAGTAGGTACCTATGGAGAAGAACGGGCAAGAAACTCCACGGACACTCTTTTAAATAACAAATTGTTACAAAATATTGGTTACATCATTCATGTTGAAATTATACATGTGAGTACAATGTAGAAAGACGTGCACGTTAGAACCGTCCGTAATAAAAAGATAAAACAAAGAACAATTCAAAAAAATAAAATAAAAATAAGCCCTGGCAGCTAAGAGATGACCAGTCCCAACTGACGGCGCCCGTTCACGAACATGACGCATGGATTAGCACCATTCAGCTCAACCATTTTGAAGGGAGCTAAATGATCCAACACACGCGCCACCATCAGCGAAACATTTGAGTGAGCATGACATACTCACAGCCGCCAGGGCACATTCAAGTCAATGCAAGACATATTACCCGGTAAATGGTAACTCTTTAGTACATAGTGCTCACACCTGTGCTATGCAATTATATAATACAATGGAGATTGAGTTTATACAATGAAAAGATAGTCTTACAATCTTCAGCAGCTCCAACAGTATTTGCAAATGTTAATCAATTAGTTGTGGAGCAGGACCAGCATTGAGCCTTTAGTTGTGGTACCTACCTACCCCACACAAATTCTAATCAAAACCTGCTATGTAAATAACAGGGACAAGAATTTATCATAATATCATCCACATACTAAGTGGGAAAAAATACGTATTATTGACGCTAAATCAAAAACTACGCAGGCAAACTTAATAAAATTTATATGGGACCACCTCTGAAGTATGACCTACCAAACAAAAAAAGAATCATCAAAATCAATTCATAATTGGCGGAGTAATCCCGTAACAAAAATACAAAAAACAGTCCAATTGAGAACCTCCTCCTTTTGGAAGTCGGTTAAAAAATTAAAAATAACGTTTTTTTCGTTATTTTTGACACAGACTTCCATAATTAAAATTGATCTAGAAAAAAACAAAAAATCCGAATGCAACAAAAAAAAAAACAAAACTTGACTTTGGGTGACTTTTCAACAAGTCTGTGCAGTAGGTGGCATTAAACCTGAGGTTGCATTAAAATAACTGACACGAACTGCATCAAACTGCTTGGAAAGTGACCCTATTTTGAACTTTTTAGTTGCAGTCATTTGATATTGTCAATTTTGTTTTTATTGTCGTTTGGCTACACCGCTACAGAGTCCAAAAACGAATACATGTAAAAGCTTGCAAAAGGAGATTATTTAGGCTTCATATGCATTCTACAGAGCAGAGGCCTGTATCCCAGCAATGGGAACATTAAAAGGCTGATAATGCTTATGCTATATTCACCAAGAGTTGAGTCCGCCCAAATTTAATTTACAAAAAATGTATATTTCGGCTGAAATATAAATTTTCATTCAATCAATACTTCCAATTTATTTATTCAGAGAATGTTCATAGTCACAACTAAAAGCAGAATAACTGTGAAAATTGTGAAAAATTGCTTTCCATAATATAATAATAATTATAATGCATAATTGCATACAATATCGGATAGTTGGATAAATAATTGATAATTATGTCCTTGAGAGAGTACAAAGTTTCGTGTGGATTAAAAGGTTACATAAAATATTTGAAAGATTGACACTGTATTTCTTTTACTATAACAAAGAAACATATTATCAAAAAATAAGTTTTTGGGCGACAAGGCAAATCAGGCCGAATTCCGTTTTCGTATTCGGGCGAAAATTTAAACTGCTATCGGTTGGACTTTACCATAACTAAAAATAATATTATAATTTTCTTTTCAATTATTATGTGCCATTGCACTTTCGTACAGCAGCCTAGTGTTTTTATCTACTTAACATAGCTTTACAAGCTTTTACTAGTTTTATTTTTTGTAAGGATTACATAACAAAGGATGATGCTGAAATTAAGTTTAATTTTGTAACCAATGGCAATTTTGTTACGAAAATGGCAAAAAAATATATAATATTATATTTAATTATTAAAAAATATTAAATTTAATATTATTATATTTAATTTTGTAACCAATGGCAATTTTGTTACGAAAATGGCAAAAAAAATATCAAATTATGAAACTTGTGCTTTTTAAACCCTTCATGAATGTTCCACTTCAGCCAGGATGTGCAATGTGCACTTTTAGATTTGATTTTTTTTTTCACCTCTACATAAGGTCAAAGCATTACATAACATGTGTTGAGAAACTTTATGGAATGAAATTTTGTTTTGATTCTTTTGATAGAATTGTCCAAGATAATTGACCTGTTATAAAAAAACTTTTAAAATTGTCACAATATTATTTTGAAAATGGTTTTAACATTCTAAGCCTCATTTGATATTGCTTAATTATTTACTTTTTATTATTTTATATCACACGGCAGACTGGGCAGAATGGCCCCAAAAAGCCTTAGAGAAGTGGAAGGAGAGTGAAGGGGGCCTAAGCCCTGTCATGGGAAAATCCAGGTTATTAATAAGAACAAAATAATAATATTGTTCCATTACAGATGGACAACTGTTTCATTAATTTTAAAACATTATTTAAAATTTGCTATGATTACATAATTATTTTTAAATTAACAGTAAAAAAAACCGGCCAAGTGCAGACTCGCGCATGACGGGTTCATCAGTACTATTATCTATAAAAATGGCAAAAAAATCATGTCTGTTGTATGGGAGCCCCCTTAAATATTTATTTTATTCTGTTTTTTAGTATTTGTTGTTATAGCAGCAACAGAAATACATCATCTGTGAAAATTTCAGCTGTCTAACTATCACGGTTCATGAGATACAGCCTGGTGACAGACGGACGGACAGCAGAGTCTTAGTAATAGGGTCCCATTTTACCCTTTGGGTACGGAACCTTAAAAACAAAGGACAAAAACAAAATGTTGTAAAGTACTCAACAATATGGCCTGTATATTTAGATCTCTATCAGTTGTTCTCTATGGAATCATTTTATTTTTGACAAAATATCAAGTGTAGTGAGCTTCTTTTAAGGCCTCTGCATTGAATGCTTCTCTCAGGCAAAATGTGGTGATTGGACAAAGTTGAATTATAATTCAGACCACTAATTTGAGAGGTAACACTTAAGTTATTCATGTGTAAATCTATGTATTTAAAAGAACTGAGTAGGTATGTCTGGAAGTCCCTTCTCAACGCTTTATTCGTAATGTTTTACTAGTACTTTATATAAAGAAAAATATTTCTACTTTCTCGAAATGAAAATTGAAAGACTTCATCTTGCAACTTGAAATCTACTGAACGTCGAGCATCTTAGATTATAACAATTTAAGATGCTCGAATTTTTATTGCTAATATACTGATAAAATCGATGGTGACAGAGGGCTGAAATTTCTTGACACGAACACGATACAACACGAGAATCCATTAACAAAAATGCAAAATATAAAATTTGCCGCCGACTCGACAAAAGAATTTTTTAATATAGTGTTGGTTTGCAGTTATTAGGCTAGGAATAATTTTTTTAAGATCCCAAACCCAGTAGTTCACGGACTTAGAAAAAAGGAAAAAAAATACAGCGACGACAATGCAGCACTTGTAGATCACTTAAAAACCGCAAAAAAGCTGTTATAATATCGTCAAAATGGCTTCATAAAATACTACCAATGTACGTACCTATCGCACAATAAACGCAATGCACCATGCAGACAATGGCGAAGGTCGATAATCCGTATCAACACGTTTTTACACAAATATGCCTTTAAACTCCCATAGGTTAATTATTTCAATAATTTGTTTTAATTATAAATGATTTACTAACCTTTAACAGTTTATAATTTGAAGGAAAAGCTGATAATCTACGCGCAGAAAGTTCTACCACGCCGTAACTATGAGAATACTCATCACTTTGTAAATAAATAAAAAATGAGCATCAAAGTCTCAACAGATATTTTTTTTAAATAAAAGTGGTTTCTTCGATGAATTAAATTAATGTTTTGTCACGTTCTCATTTTAAAAAGGCGAATACATCACGGTGTATTGATTTTCTGCGTAGTTGGTTGCGCTGTCTGTGGCCTAAGTGTTGCCATTTTCACAGACATTTTATCTCTATCTTTCCTGTGATCTTGATCTTACCATCCATCCTACTTATTTATTTTTTAGCAACTAAAGTAAACTGGAATATTTTTGATAGCCTATTTATTTATTTCTCACGGGGACGAAACTTTTGAGTATGAAGGTGGGACATGAGAATGGGAACCCGTAGCCAAGAGAGGGCCACTTACGGTGGTCTGCCTGCGTCAACGATGATTTGGCTCGGAAGGGGGTGACTATTGAGATGACGAATAATAAAATTGAACTGATTTTGAAAAGGCACTGTATTATGGATTCGACAAGTGTAGTACTATTATTGGATTATATTCATAGTTCTTCGGAAGATGATTCCGATGGTGACTTTGATACGCGTGTTGCCTTGTGAGGCAAAAAATAAGAACCATGTGACTCTTTTTATGTCTTACTACCAAACACTTTACACGTGCAGCGTGTGGGTTAACTACACACTTGGATCATACAACGCCCTACGTGTTCAATACAACAACGCGTTTAGGGTGCTGCTGGGGCTACCACGATTCTGCAGTGCTTCGACTATGTTCTGCGCTGAAGCGCACACTGATGGGTTTCATGCTCTTATAAGGAAGCAGTGTGCGTCGCTGCTGAGTCGTGTTAGGTCCAGTAGCAATAGTATAATAAGCGTGTTCGCGGACAGGTGGGACTCTCCACTACTGCTTCACTGGATACGTTTGCATACTGCACTGTGAGCAGTTCCTCCCGGTCTTATTGTATGTAACTGTGTCCTTAACTGTTTTTTATTTTGTATATGTTGTTTTGTTTTGTTTGTTTTTATTTTGATGTGAATTAGTTGTTTATAAAATGTGTGTGTCGAAATATGGATGTTTTCTGAATTAAATGATTATATTATAAAAATATATCGTAATATGCCTAGCTATGACTTTAAAAGACTGTCACAGACGTAGCTATAATATTTATATTAATTTAAATCATAGCTAGGCATATTACGATATATTTTTCATAGTAATCTTCGAGCGACCGCAGACGGAGCTATAATATATATTTCTAGTATGTACAGACGCCAGCACATCAGGCTACTACAATCTGTCAAATTTATTTAATAGATTTTCAACTTTATCGCTGAAGCATAAGGTTCAAAGTTGATTGGGAAAATTTGACAGTTTCGGGTAGCTTGATGTGCTGGCGTCTGTACATACGTCACCAAAAATTACGCAAAACAAAGTATAGTAATATATATTATAGCTAGGTCTGTGACGGCCTTTATGCTAGTTACACATGCAGCGACTTTCGAACTTCACACACAGATTCTAGCGAGAACGAAAATCTGCATTCAAAATCTGTGTTTGGCTACTGTGGACTGGTATAAACGTGAGATTTTGAAATCGCGAGGGAGTCTCCGGCGACCAAAGTCACTGCGTGTGTACAGACGCCAGCAAATCAAGTTACCCGAAACTGTCAAATTTTCTCAATCAACTTTGAACCTTATGTTTCCGTAATGAAGTTGAAAATCTATTAAATTAATTTGACATATTGTAGTAGCTTGATGTGCTGGCGTCTGTACATAACATAAGTGTGCCGATGTCATAATTTGTATTGGAACCTCAGACGATCAATCTGGCATCAGTTCAATCCCAGAATATTATAGTCCCCCTTTTTTTTTTTTTAGCTTCTGCCGCTCTGTGGCCTTAATATGACGTGTAATGGCCATTATTGTTCCGCTGTGAAAATGGGACAGTGCTATTTATGCTGTATAGCTCCATCTCTCTCTCACACTGGAACAATGATGGCATTAACACGTCGTAGTACGGTCCCAGGTCGGAGCGGGAGGGCGTATCAGACTCATAAGGGCTTGCTACACAGCTGCCAACCATGTTCCAACAGAGGTGACCTTGGTGGTTTACAACCGTGTAGTTGGTGGTTTAAGACCAAATTTCAAACAGCTCTGCCTGTCGCCAACCAAGGTCACTTCTGTCGGGGACGCGGTTGGCAGCCGTGTAGCAAGCCCTTTACTGACTAAAACCCACCCGTGTTCCTTCAGTTGCCTGTATGTTGCTAGGGGCCACGGTATCCCTTTCGGACTTTTCCGCAACCCCGGTAGGCATCGGCTCTAGCGGACCCCATCAGTTCTGCTGACATCTCTTTGAGGCGCGCGTGGAACACAACGCGCCGTCGACGCGGGCCTGGTCCTTATCGGACGGCGAGCTACCCATTGCTCACCGTCCGCAAGTCCGCGCCTACAGAGGCCGGGAATCGGCCTGCGATTCCTGTCGCCCAGGGCGTCTCTTGCGGGGGTTAGGGTACAGATTAATAATGTATAGTTAGGGGCGTGAGGGCGCAAAATTTGCCTCTCCCTAACGCGTTCCGCCTCCGCCTTCGCGAGCATTACTGCTTCGCAGAAGGAGGTAATGGCCTCCCATGCCCTCTCGCTCCGTATCATGGCCTGGACCAGGGCCGGTCGCGAGAGATCACCGCCGGTGATCAGCTCTACGTGGACACGGCGATGCTCCGCCTAAGCTGGGCAGACCTCTACCGTATGCTCCACCGTGTCCTCCGGGCGGTCCACACAATGATGACACCCGGACGTTTCCTCCCGCCTTATCCGGAACAGGAACTTCCCGAAACAACTGTGTCCGGTGAGGACCTGCGTTAGGCGTCCCCCTGACTGTGCGTTTGCACTGGCGAAACATTCACAAAAATACCTGCTGAAATCTCAATTACCTGTCAAACACCCTGATAACTAAAAAAAAGACAGACATGTAAAAAATCCGGAGTCACACGTAATCTATTCGATATAAGCCCTAACGCGACGTGTGACTCCGGATTTTTAATTTGTCTGACTGTGATGTCTTGTTTATATTTTTTTTGTTGACTTATTTGTCGTTGTTTGGTTTTCATTTTTAAAACTTAATTTTTTTTTTAATAGTCTTTTTATCTCCGACACACTCGGAAGTAAAATCAGAAATACGACTGCGGTCGACCGCAGTGCGGCTAAACGCAACATGGTCACACAAAGCTTCTTTATATTTTATCTATTGCCACCCAGTTTTCTCAAATAGGAGTGTGTGACCTGCTTTATAGCGGATGCGCTAAGGTAACCCGCGCGAAATTAAAATTTTCTTTAGTTTTTTGCATTTTGTAGGTCAGTGTCAGAGTTTATGTTGATTAAACATAGCTAAGCTTGCTTACGGAGATCGTAAACATTTAAAATGTAATCCTTATCTATTCGAGAGCCCAATTCCTCTTTCAATTATAGTTTACAAGTTGTGAGAAACCCGAGCCTTTTGTTTAAGAGCGGGTCATAAATCACTGCAACGTAATTTGACACTTCCGGTTAAAATATAAACCGTAACAAATATGGCTTTTCATAATTATAATCATTACAATCAGCAATACAACTCCATAAGTTAGCAAAACTGTCAAATGTGATGATTTCATGAAATCATTGACACCTTTACTAACATAAGGAGTTGTATTGCTGATTCTGATTATAATTGAGTAAAGCACAGACATATAAAGAGTCTTTATATGTCTGTGGAGTAAAGCCATATTTGTTACGGTCACGAATCATATTTAGATCAACACACAACAGGATACTGACCTGTAAATTGCAAAAAACGTAACAAAATTTGAATTTCGCGGGCTACCTTGACGCTTTCGCCGGTAAACAAATGCTAACAAAAATATTTTTATAACTATTTCCTTATCGCATAAACCCTGATGTTCAAATCAATGATTAAAAAAAAACAAAACGTCACATTACCTATGACGTGACATTTGCTGACATGTGGTTCTAGAGATGTAATTTCATCAAGTTTTCAACCTATCGACAAGTTTTCTTTTTATGTCTGTACGAATTCTTTATTCTAAAGAATCCATAGTTGTGAATATCAAGTAGCGATGATGAAAAGGAATAAAATGATAGTCACAATAGCATTAAAATTAAAAAAAAAATACAGTTCGACACAACCTCAAGCAGGATTTGCCTTTCCGGTGTCCTAATTGAAAGCCATTGTCGTGCGAAGACGCGATCTCTTTTTATGGCACTGGGTGAATCTCTTAAAATATAACATTTTTGAATACGGTAAATCATTGTTCAAATGGTCAATGATAGCCTAGTGGTATGATCGTTGGACTGCCATTCCAAGTCATATGTCTTGTGTCAGGAATGAAAACGAAATGGAAAAGAAGGATAAATATGATGTTAAATATGAATTCAGTGATGACTAATAATGCCCGAAATTATATATTTTGTATCGTTATATCACTATATAAAATTTCGAAAAATACGTACATTATTGTTTGGATAATTTTATGTCTCGAATTAGTAACAAGAATAATACAAATTCGAATGTTAAATATTTGACAAATATATAAAACGTCAACGCGAAATGTGGGTGTACCTGCTACAGGGACACCTCTGCCCAACGCTTCGCGGAAACAAGGCGTGATGTTATGTTTATAAAACGTAACCATAAAAAAACCGGAACAACACTGCGATAAGAAGCTGGCTACATTATTTTGAAGTTTGACATTTGTAGTTGTCAATTTAGTGTCCGAGATTAAAAAACGGACTTTATTTTCATCGATAATCCAAACTTTACTAAAAATTAATAATAGTCACATCACAACACTAGTGAAGTCTCTTGAATTGACAAAGTGAGGCTTTGTGACAGTGTATAATATTTGATTCAAAAGCATTCCGAAAAGAACCAAAATATATATGATTTGATAAAATCACGCGATTTAACATTATCAACTATCACAAGAAATTTATTAAATAACAATGACTTTTATACCTAATTGGGAAGAGTTTGAAAAATCTGCAGAGATGTTATATCTAAGGGATCCTATGAACACTCGATACAGTATCAAATATTCCCATACGAAAGGTGTTTTTGTTGTTAAAATTACAGATAACAAAAAGGTAATTCATTCATTATTTTGCTACCTACTATAATTTTTTATTCAGGCAGAGAATATTTAACACACTGACATGACCTTTGCAAACCTTATTCTGTACCTACCTTGTCTTCTTCTTGCTATGAAATTAATCAAAAGAAACTATATATTTTTATTACTTACACATCATTTAATTTAATAAATCAACTCTGCTTATTGCAGTGTACTGCTGGACATAGGCCTCTCCCAATCTGTCCCACAACACCCTGTCCTCCGCCTTCCGCATACAGTCTGTCCAAGCCACCCATCCAGCTGGCATCCTACACTATGCTTGCTGATAATATATGGTCTCTAGTTCAGGAGTCATTTGCTCTATCGGACATTGGTTCTTTGAAAAACATGGCCAGCCTGCTGGCACTTCAGCTAATATGAGTATATTAAATACAAAATAACTAAAAAGTGTCTTATCGTTTTTTTTCATTTATTTACAGTGTCTTCAATACAAAACTGAAGTTCAGCAAGATGTTAGAAAAATAGATAAGTTTATATCAAATCTTATAAGACATATGGCATCAAATGACAACTGATGTGGTAATTGTATACTAAGTTTAATAAATATATTTTATATTTTATTGTGTTTTCAATCCTCCCATTTAAA
Source organism: Agrochola litura (assembly GCA_949152395.1). NCBI lineage: Eukaryota > Metazoa > Arthropoda > Insecta > Lepidoptera > Noctuidae > Agrochola > Agrochola litura. The sequence goes on from OX424496.1 coordinate 11,801,505, forward strand.
AAACTCACCTGTATACCTGATTGAGTTTCCTTTTTCTATACCTCAAAATGAAAACACGAAATTCATACAGGAACACTTTTGTTAAGACCCTTTTTCTTTGGAATGGGTAGATGTATAAAATAGAAATTGATATCAAACCAAGGTCTGCGGTCCCCCTGACAGGTAAAATTCAAGTTTCTAAATGAATGCAATCGTAAGATATGTTGATGTCACATATTCTGATAACATCAAATCCTATGGGGTACTCATAGTTTAAATATTATCATACGGGTACTTCCCATTGACCTAGCACCATGAAACTTAGCATGAAGCAAAGTCTCACAGTTAAAGTAAAGGAAAATATCCGAAAATTATTAATTACCTGACTGGTGCGAAGCCAAAATGTATGTCGATAATGTATGTAATAAATGATATGTTGTTAGATTCGTCATAATTGCGCGAGTGTCACTGGGTACCTACCTTATTTTTTTTTTTTACAAAATGGCGGCATTTTAATTTTCGGCGCCAAAATATTTTTTTTTAATTTACCGTACCTATCGAGTAGGCTATCAAAAGGGTTTTAAAAGGTTATTACAATAATTTACGCAAATTATAGATATATTTAATTTGGAATGAGAAATGATTAAAAACTAAAAAGCTGAAAATGAAAAAAAGTAATTAAAAAACCCGTCTGCAAAAACACAATAACTTAAAAAAGGAAAATAAGCATTATAATCAATAGAATTTTGGTATCGCAAAACAAAACACAAACAAAAGTTACAGCATATTTCAGGTTATTGGTATGTCGGTTTTTTAGTTGTTTTTAAAACTAAAAAACTTTTTTAGGTTAGTACCTAAGTAGTTTTTTTACATTAAAAATTTTTAATGTAAAAAAAAATTAAGATCGTACTCACCCGACAATCTGGCGAGATTTCGAGACCGAGATTTCGCCCAGGTAGGTACTCTTTAATGTATTTTTAGGGTTCCGTAGTCAAACGTCGGAAATGTTCGACGAAATTCCACCGGCTGTCGAGGACGAGTCCCAGATACTTCATCGTCGACTCGACACCGATGTGAACCCCTCCGGCCATCACCTGGGAACCCGACGGTGGCGCATTCCGAGGACCATGAAAACCCATGGCCTCGGACTTGTGCAGGGTCACTTCGAGTCCCAGCTGCCGGATCCTGTCAACGATTGTCGCAACCCCGCGTGTCGCTAAGTTGGCCGCCACCTGGTATGACCTCCCCTACGCCAGGACCAACGTGTCGTCAGCGTAACAAACGACGCTAACGCCGCTAGGGAGGTCGGCGCGCAGTACCCAGTCGTATCAGATGTCCCACAGATGCGGCCCCAGGACCGATCCCTGTGGGACACCTCACGACATCTCTTGCCGGTTCCACTCTCCCTGGTGACCGGGGTAAATAACGGCCCTGTCCGTCAGATAGGCCTCGACCACACGACAGAGATAGGTCAGCATCCGGTGATACTGGAGTGCCTCCCTGATGCAACTCCAGGGCTGGGTGTTGAAGGCATTGGCGATGTCTAGAGACACCGCCAAGACGACCCCACCCCGGGCCACGTCGTGAGGGCCCGCACGCACATGTAGGCGTCCACCGTAGAGCACCGGGACGCCAGACTGGAGCGGGCCGCGGCTGCCTTGAAGCGGCTTGACTATTACTTGATGACTTATACCAAAAAGCTTAAGAATTAAGAGTAATTAAAGATGCAATAGCGAGCGACGCGACCTTGAAAATTTTTAGCACTCAGCCTCGAATAGGTTTAGTTTTCTTTGATAATTAAAAATGGTAAAAATAGGAATTGGTTTGTCGACTTATACAGAAAAGCAGAATAAATATGACATACTATAATGCAGAATCGAGCGTAGCGAGCTCGATTTCCCGTCAAGGAGACAAGCTACCTGGTCGGAGTAGCTGGGTAGGTGGGGGCCTTGAAGCTGGATGGGTCCCTAGGCCGAGGCCTTGCAGGCCTAGGCGGAAATCCGAGGCTGAGTGCACCAAGAGATTGTTGAAAGTGTTGGTAAATGTCCGTCAAGGTGAATAGAAAGAAACTAGAAAGAAAATAGAAAGAACTTCCAAGAAAGATACTTACTTTTATTGGGGCAAACCGTGACCCAGTATTTAAGTATTTGGAAAAAAACATGTAGGTACCTACAACATTACAGACATAAATCTAAGTTATAGCCATGTTATAGCACAGTTACCTACCTGTCTTAAACATATTAAAAAACAAAGTCCCCCGCCGCGTCTAACTGTCTGTCTGAACGCGATAAACTCAAAAACTACCGAATGGATTTTCAAACGGTTTTCACCAATGGACGGAGTGATTCTTGCGGAAGGTTTTAGTGTATAATTCATTAAGGTTTTGTGTAAATTGGCTGAAATATGACGATTATTGTCGATGATGTCGGAAAAATCATACCGACTAGGAGCTTTACTGGCGTGCGCCGCGTATACCGTTACAGATACATCAAATTTATGTTCCACGGGATTGAAGATTTAAAAAGTTCAACAAAAAAGTCCGCGATGGCATATGTCTATCTTCTAAGGATGACCCACAGTAACCATTTTTATCTTTCAGAATTTGATAAAAATTTAATTGTTATTTCCGAAGCTTTTTTGACTGGTATAGTATTAATCCTTATCCAAAAAAATATGTTATTTAAATTGGGCATTTTATTTAGATTAAAATATGCCTTTTAATCATGTAATTTAAATTAATAGTTTAAAAGATATCACAGTTTCAAAATTACGCGGAGCAACGCGGGCGCAGCGGTACTGGTCAATGATGTTTTTCTCTGTTATTAGGTATGAAATCTCGGTAGTACGTTCCCGTGGGATATTTTCCGACATCCACGCGGGTGAAGCCGCGGGCAAAAGCTAGTAATATTATAAAACAAAAGTCCTCCGCCGTGTCTGTCTGTCTGTCTGAACGCGATAAACTCAAAAACTACCGAACGGATTTTAAAACTGTTTGCATCCATAGACGGAGTGATTCATGAGGAAGGTTTTGGTGTATAATTCGGTAAGGTTTTGTATAAATTAGCTTATTATTATTGTTGAAGAAGTCGGAAAAAATGACGCCGACTGGGAGCTTTACTGGCGTGCGCCGCGTAAACCACAAAAGATACATAACATTTATGTTCTACAATATTATTCATCTTAAAAAATCAATCCATGATAACATATCGCACCTTCGGTAGAACAAGGGCATAATTGCAGTTTTTGCTATTTTACAGGAGAGCTATTTTAAGATATTTATTGCATTCAGTGAGGTCTTGCTCTGTTAATATTGCTCGAAAGTTTTTCTTCTTTGCATGATATAAACTATATACTATATCCTTTTTAGGCGTATAGTTAACAAGAATTAAGAACTTTTAGTTTTTTTTCAATTAATTTTAATTTTAAGGAAGGGATACATTTGTGCCCTTGTTCTACCAAAATGTATATCCTCCAGTTCAAATAGCATTTTTAAGGCATTTCTGTATACTTAACTCATTTTTGCAATTTTTGACAATTGTGCCCTTGTTCTACCGAAGGTGCGATATGTATGTCTATCTTTTATGGATGACCCACAGTAACCATTATTATCTTTCAGAATTTGATAAAAAAATATTAGTATTTCCGAAGCTATTTTGACCGGTACAGACGCCAGCACTTCAAGCTACTACAATCTGTCAGATTTACAACTTTATCGCTGAAGTGTAAGGTTCAAAGTTGATTGGGAAAATTTGACAGTTTCGGGTAGCTTGATGTGCTGGCGTCTGTACATTAATTCTTATCCAATAAAATATGTTATTTAAATTGGGCATTTAATTTAGAATAAAATATGCCTAGACATCATATCATTTAATGAATAATTTAAAAGATATCACAGTTTCAAAATTACGCGTAACTACATAGTTATAGTTGACGACAACGCGGGCGCAGCGGTATTAGTTAATGACATTTCGTCGGCTATTAGGTATGTATTCCCATAGTACGATCCCGCAGGATAGTTTTGGACATCCATGCGGGCGAAGCCGCGGACAAAAGCTAGTTTAAACATTAATAGGAGGTAGAATACCTACTTACTTACTTTGTTGAGTTAGTTGTCCTATTTCAAAAGTTAGAGTAGGTAACTAGGCTGTAAGAGCGAGCACATTAGTTTTTACAGAGGCATTCATCCGCCTTTGGTTCGACGCCCCCTCTGCGTAGTCGCTCTGTTCGCTCTATGGAATAACTGACCCTGCGCGTAACAACGTTCTCTAGATCGAGATTTTGGATTCTCTCATTTCCCCCCTGCCTATGGCCTTACTTGCAGTAGCGGCGTTAGGGTAAGGCGCGGTTGGGCGACCGCCTAGGGCGCCGGATATGAAGGGGCGCCGGGCGCCCCTTTATATACCCTCATTCAGTACCGGCGTTAGGGTAGGGCGCGCATGGGCACCAAGGCGCCAGACATGAAGGGGCACCCAACGCGAACGAGCGGCCTTTTATTTCTCTATCTTTTCTGTTATTTAACTCTTTTTTAACCTGACTAACAGCAAAGACAGAGTTATGCTTTTCTTAACTTTTCTGTACAAGTCGACAAAGTTTAAAGGTACTTTTTTATATGAATGGGCCAAAGAAAAGACGCAGTGGGGTGCTAAAAATGTTTGAGTTCGCTCTTGCACCCTGCGTTCTCTGAAGTCTGAATTCTCAAACTTTTCAGCATAAAAGAAATCCTAAGTTTTCCGTGGCGAGGTGCTGAAATTTTTGAGCTCGCTTCGCTCGCTTTAGCATCCTGCATTTTCCTATTCCTCAAACTAGAACAAAAGCTAAAATTTTCGCCCCTCTACTCTCCAAGAGTAGTGAGGGGCGCCACAGAAATCTCGCCCGGGGTGTATGGAACATTGACAGAAAGTAAAGATTTCAACATGTTTTGTTGTGAATGTTTTGCCAGTGCAAACAGTTATACAAAGCGATCGTTGCGATTATTTGTTTGGCGCAATCATATGTCTACTGAGCAATAAATATTATTGCTTATGTCACGAAAGCAGCGGCAAGAAGCAGCAGCGATGGCGACGAAACAATTTTGCATCATTTCCGTCGCCCCACTCGGCCACCGCTCCTCCCTTTATATGTCTGTGCGCTCCTCGCCGCTATTTTAACAATCGATCGCGACGATCGCTTTCTATTAGGACACAAATAACTTTTTATTTCAATTTAGTAAGTATTAAACACAAACTTTATTTTGCGGTTGGTTTAAGTCACCACACCTAATTAGACCAATCCCACGCATTTGGCACAGTCGTTTATAGATACGATGCATGTAGTCTGCGCAAGTAAGCAGTGCCGGTTTTAGCACTACCGCATAGTGTTCGGAATCATTTAGGTACCAATATCATGGAAATATATATTTTCTTTTTAGGTAGGGCATCTCGTAGTTGACCTCTGAGATCATGACTACTTAACCGGGCTTTCCTGTGGGTGCCTTATGCTACTACACTTAAAACCTCCAGCCAGGGGTTATTCAACTATGCTAGGTGAACGCTCGCTAAGGGCACCTCCTGTGGGGTACGAACCTCGGCTTAGGGCGTCAACCGGAGGGAGGACGTCAAGGATGGGACGGGCTGGATCATAGTTTTGATCATGATTATTAAGGCTCTTTCAAACAGGCGCGACACGCGACGCGACACAAAGGCACCGCTCATCGCGCGACGAGCGGTGTCTTTGTGTCGCGTCGCATGTCGCGCTGGTCTACACAAGCCTTTAGTCGGGGAATTTAAAGATACGTGCTCAGCTGCAACAACTGCTGGCACCTCGTTATCGAGCAAGGGGGGAGTATCATTTACTCGGGGACGCGGTCGCGATCGCAAAGGACCTCGGCGGTGAGGTCGGAATGACGGGAGGTGTCTGTTTTTGTACACTGTGCTGGTTTCCCTGCTGCTCTCCTGGAGGAGGGTAATGGAGTCGTCAGGGTCGGTAAGGATTCGCTTAGGGCGGCGAGTTCGATTGATACTAGAGGGAGTGTAACTAGCGGCCTCGACAACCAGCAGGGCTATTGGCTATCTTTTTCAAGGCCAGTGACTAACAAGCTTCAGTTGTACACCGAACTTTGATGACAACTAAGAATTTCATAACATTGGTATTGCGTATCACCGTAAGTGGCTATCACGTTACGGTGACTAACAGACCGGGAACGGTGCTCTTCATCCCAGCACTTGACGCCTCTATTTTTTATCGACTATTATGCGGCTAAGTTGAGTAACGCCTTTTGAGCGTTACAATACTTTATTTTAGGGGCCATTTTATATTGAACGGTTTATATACACTTGTTCAAGGCCAATGGCTATCTATACAGATATATTATAAACAGAAGCTGTTGGTAACCATACATCGCAATGCTACGTAAAAAATTATGTAAATATTAAAATAATTAAAACATTAGGTACTTTATTATTTTATACATTAAATTATTTATTGTTGTTTTTTTTTTACATTTCTCATAAAACAAATATAGTTGTATGTATATTATAAAAAAAACGAATATTATGACATGAAAATATGAATTTTAGATTAATATGAGCAGTAAAATATTACAAAACGTTAATCTCTAGGATTCCATAAATTTTGGATTTTTATTCTCATACAAAAAAATAATAAAAAAAACAATATTAAAACAAGAAAATAAGATTTAAGTATACATAATTGTGAGCAACATTACACACAATAGACTAATTTTCTATATTATGTACTAATTTTCTAGCACTTTTTCTCTGGCAACTGCATTGGGTTAGGCGTCGCGTAAGCGGCTACTCTCATTCGCAAATGACTTTATTTTCGCTCTTCTTCAGGAAATCCCAGCAATAATAGACGTGCCATACTTCTCTACCACGAACAAGAATCACAATAAAACAACAAAAAACGTAATGTTAACACGCTTCACTTAATACCGGCTTCGGTGCTCATCACAAAAATTTCAAAAACACTACCTTTGAGTAGTGTCTTTCACGAAAGCCACCAATAACTAAATGACTATCAATTTGATGTCCACTAAGCTTAGACAATCGCAAACTTAAAAGTATCGATACACAAGCATCTGTCAAAATGTGTTACGGTGCTTATCAGCGATACTGGGTGCTCATGACGTCATCCTAGTTAGTCACTGAAGATAGCCAATACAAAACTAACTGTTTGACAGCTAATCGTTAGACACTTTGCCAAGTGATCATCATTATGAACTGTCAACCGAGATACGCAATAGCCCTGCAGAGGGTTGTGATGTTTGGCGGCAGTATCAAAGTATAGCCGCTAACCGTGGCACATGTTTACACTCTGTTTTTACTACTGTTTTTGAGTTTTGCTATTAATTTATTTTTTGTTCATCATGGGTTCCACATCCACAGGTAAGATATACACGTTTTTAGGGTTCCGTAGTACTTAAACAAGGAACCCTTATAGTTTCTTCATGTCCGTCTGTCTCTCTGTCTGTCTGTCTGTCCGCGGTCTAGCTCCAAGACTGTTAGTACTAGAAAGTTGTAATTTGGCATGGGTATACATATTAATCATGCCAACAAAGTGGTAAAATAAAATTATGAAAAATATTTTTTTTTAGGGTACGCCCCCTACACGTAAAGTGGGGATGTTTTTTTTTTTCTATCCCTTCGTGTGGGGTATCGTTGGAAAGGTCTTTCAAAAACATTGTGAGTGTATTAAAACCATTTTTGAATTCAGAGACCCGTTTGCGAAATATTCAGCTTAAAGTGCAAATTTTTGTTAGAGTCAAGTGTGCCCCCCCCCCCCCCTGCCAGCTAAATGGTTGGTTTTAGATATGTGAAAAAAATCATGGCAGTAGCTTATATAACGAATTTAAAAGAAAAACTATCACAACTGAGTAGGCTTTACAAGTTAACGAGTAATAATCGACCAACTTAAATTTACGGTTGTAAAAACATGTTCACCCATACATTCTTCTTAGGATAAATTCATCCCAACTACGGAACCCTACATTGTGCGTGGTCCGACAAGCACTTGGCCGGTTTTTTTTACCATGTTTTGTAGGACGTGTGCGTCGATAGTTGATACATTATTGATCTCCACTGTTTCATTAGCTCCTACAAAAAATCGGTCACCGATTGTATGCCGTTTGCGAAGTTTTTTTCTGGAGACCGATTTTCTGGGTCTCATCTAGAATGCCCTTTTGAGAAAAAAGACAGGTACTGTTTTGAGTTGGCCGGCAAACTACGGCAAGCTTGATGTATTTGATTAATTTTTGGGGACATAGGTGGATGGTATTCCACCTGTCTCCTTTTACGCGTATTGGAGGTGAAGTGTAATCAAAGAGCGGAAGAGAAACTTTAACTTGCAGTTAAAAATAATATTATTATCACACGTATCAAAATCTAATGTTAGGTACACCATTAGTACTTATAACTAATTAAAATAGTAGGGACAAAATAAATTAATGACATAATATCTAATCTGTCCCGCGACGGTTTACAAGCAAGAGAGTGACGCTACTACTCACAGACTAAAGTAGTACTCTACTACTGATGAATGCTACTTTACACCAATTCACGCTATAGGTAACGCCCCGGATCGTGGCTTTGTGTTGCCACTTACAAGGGTGCGTTCCTGACTACTTTTATTAAACTACATAATACAGGCGACTGGCGACGCCACATATACCTGTGGCGGTTACACCGCCACATACAAACTACGCATCATAGACATGACGTCACACAAATCCTGCATCGCGCAATTAGAGTTTACCGAGCGATCGACATATATACAAGATTTCAACTTCAAACCGTCGGGCAGTTGCCCGCCAGACACAACACCCGTCTGGTCGGAGGAACCTCCCTTTTCTGGTACTTGTTGATAGGCCTACACTGTCCTCCCATACCTATTAATAATTTGAAAACATTGTAGAAACAATTTATTTTGAAAAGAGTAACCGTGGAGTTTCTTGCCGGCTCTTCTCCATAGGAAGCGACCAATTGGAACCGTGCACCTAGCTTCTGACGTTTCATAAGTGCCCTTGTAGGTTTATGGGAAATTAAATATTTTGATTTTGGTATGGTGGATGAGTGAACTTTACACCCTGTTCCTCATGCCACTAAATACCTACTAATGTGCATTCACAAATTCACAATACGTGACGCCACAAGTTATCGTGTCCTACCACTCCTATCTTACTTAGTACAAGGAGCCGACACACGACAGTACCTACCTATTAGGTACGCGAGCACGAGACTACTGAGTAGCCTGTGATCGGGCAATCTGTTTCTGAGTTTTTCCATTAGGAAAATTTCAGTAGCCCGTTTAGTAGCAAATTAAGGGTAGTATTTACACCGTAGATTTACACCCTTGTTACTATTTCAGTTCAGAGTATGTCATGCACTGTTCCATCATCATTTGATCTTATGCTAAGTACACACGCAGTGGCAGTCACCGGCGACTCGCTGGCGATATCAAAATTTCACATCCACACAGACCATTTCATTTTGACAGTAGATTTGTCGCTAGATACACAAGTTAAAATCTGTGTGTGGACGTGATATTTTGAAATCACCAGCCAGACCGCCGGTTAATAAAACTAAGGAAAACATGTAAGTAAGCCGACGTTCGCACGAACGTAATAAAATCGCGACGATTTTTTTGCATTCGGTTTTCGTGCATTGGATTTTCAACGCTCTGCTCAGCGCCGAGAGTTTAAAATCCAACAGCACAGAACATATTATATACTTCCAACAGTGTGTTTTTGAAAAGGATTGGATTATCAAGGCTCGGCTTAAGTTGAAAATCCTCGCTGGTGTAAAACCACCTTAGTTGTTGATTAAGCTGAATACATTATTTGTTTTTGCTTTTCTTTTTTTTAGTTTGAGACAAGACCTTTTGAGTACCTTTTATTCCATAAAAGCTTTCTATCGCTATTTAGCCATTTAAAAATAACATAAACATGACTCTCTGTTTATATGGTCTACTTTGCATACATTAAATCATAATTTTACTGCTTTTTTATTATTTCAATTTAATTTAAAATACCATTGATCTAAAAAACTCCGTGGACCTCTCTACATAATCTACAACATGCACTGTCAAAAATTGTTGATGGACATTGGACATGTTATTTTACTGTCATGCAGTGTGAAACATAAATAAAGCATATTAGTTTTTGTAAAAATCATGACTTAATACTCAGGCCTAAACTGTTAATATGAAATAATAAATTTAATAAAATAACTGCCACTTACATATTTGTTTTAATTAATGACATTATGGATGGTTTAATTCACGCGGCATTGGAAGCTGAGGTATTTCATTGCTTTCTTCTATTTATTATCCGAGCTTTACTTATCTAACCGTTCTTGTTTATAGGTTTTTTTATAATCAATCATTGATATTTCAGGTAATACTTAGCCGGGCGAAACATGTGAACTCAAACTTATCACAATTCAACAGTGGTGTCCCAGACCACAAAATGACTTGGACCCATGATAAGATGCACCTTGCTGAATCTGTTGATGAGTCTAGAATGAAATTTCAACGTAATTCGTCCGGCTCTGCTTCCAAAGCGACGGAGAAGTTTGATTTGTTTAAAAAACTTCATGAACTTTACAACGAGTTAAGTAGAGATGAGACGTTACAGGTGAACTACGTAAGTACTAATTCAGTCCGTTTGGCTTAATTATAATGTGTAGTAATAATGTTTTATTGTTATATATCCATAACTCCTATTACATAAACAGAGTAACCACACAAAATTCTTCTTTAGTAACATGGCCCAGAACATTGTGGGAATTTATAAATATCAATTAGAATGAAATTAGAAAGTTTATAGTGCTGATAATAAAAACTATTCTTTTGCTATGAACATCTATATTGATTTGTCATATTTGTTATCATAATTAGGGTGTTTATGGTTTACATCAGTAATTAATTATCTTTATACACATATTAAAACTTGATATAGCCAAATAATATTGCATATATTACTAATACTGTCAGAAGAGTAAAACTATGATATTGATAAGAAAATGTTTATGGTAAATATATAATTGTAAGTAATTTTTCTATTCCTAATATTGCAGCAAGGCCTGAAGACCACATCATATCTATTGGAAAAGTTATTAGCAATATATAATCTTAATACCCTAATAATAAATCTGTATCCAGGCAATAAAGGATATTCTTTATCTTTAAAAGTAAATGGCAACTCGCAATATCTACATCCACCAGATGGGCATGTAAGTAAACCTCTTAAATTACAAAAATGTAATAGTAAAACATTTTCCCATTGACCTATTAGTTAAATATTACTTAAGATTTATTTAGATCTGGCCTACTAGGCAGATAAACTATATTAAATTAGTTTAATATGACATAAATTTACATAATCATTTCTATTAACTCATATTATTTATTTTATTACTTAGCCATATTTGTTGTAGTTTCCATTTTATTGGGTATAATCAATTTTGCAAGTACTCAAAATTATTGAATGCAACAATGTATTATTACAGTACTGCTTAAATGCATCTATCACCTAATAATATTGCAGAAATAACTTATTTACTTAATACTTGATAAGATATAGTGCAGTATTTAGTACACCATTCAAATATCTTGTTTTTTTCCCTATCGTAACAGTTAAGATCAGAATCTAATGTAAAAAATTCAAGAAATGCAAAATTTAAAATCTTTTGTACTAATTAGAAAGAAAATGCTCTTTTTCAACATTAGAAGTTGAGACAGCCCGTGAAAAAGGCCAACCTTTTATTAATGTCTAGTGTTCTTTTAAATTTTTCTAGTAAGCTGGGAATATTATTAATTTTTACGGCTTTGACATTTCTCGGGACCCAGGGGTCCCGGACCTTTGGAAGGCGTACGAGGGGCCGAAGCCAACTCGCAGAGGCCCCTTAGACGTTTTTAATGAAATGAGGTACCAACCGACAATTATCCCTGTTCGCACTATGCAAGTGCAGCCAAGGGTAACCCCCGGTTGGTGTAGGACTATTGTAAGATATGGAAACAAAGATATCGGACTATGGGTTTGGGCTGCTAAAGTGGACTGGTCACCTGGAACTATGGAAGGACTATGGCCCCTGCCTGATCTATGTTTTATATACACACGGTTAAAATGGCAGGGGGTGACTTGCACACTCATTAATGGGCCCCCGAAAACGGTCGCTAGTACATAGTGTCGTAGCGACAAGGGGGCAAAATGCCCTGAGGTGCTTATGAGGAGTGGAGAGGTATTCCACGGCTATCTGGACAATCCCGGAAGCACGGTCAAGATCCCTACCATCATCTAACTGGAATACTTCCTTCCTCCAAACACGTTTGCTCTTGCGAATCTCCACTCAAGCCGGCCAATAAAGGCAAGAATGAGGTGGGAGCTCTGTTCCTCGTCAGTGTTCACTCCAGCCGGCCAATAAAGGCAAACCAGAGGTGAGGAACAAGACTTCTCCTGGGAGATAGGGTCCATGGGGTCACTACTGCCCAACAGCTTGCCACATGCTGCCCTGCAGGTTTTTGTATCTCTCTTTGGCTCCTCATTCCAGACCTGTTCCAGCAAAGTAAACTCTACTGGCTCAGGCCTAGAGTTCGGAGCACGCAAGCCCCACCACGTCAACGTAGAGATACAGCAGTGGGGATATTATTAATATTATTATGTTTCTAGTCATCATCAAATCAAGAGGAGACATTAATAGAGACTCCCCGATGGCCATATGAAGAGGAGGAGTTATTGAGTTACATAGACAATGAAGAGCTGCCTGTAGTGTTGCTAGACCTGTTGGAGACTGAACACTCATGTCTTTTCTACTCTGGATGCATAATAGCACAAATTAGAGATTACAGACAGGCGTATCCTAGCTTCCTCTGTGATACTCATCATGTACTCTTAAGGCCCACCAATCAGGTTAGTATCTTGCATTCTGGTTAGCAAATTCATTGAAACAATGATGTTTACTCAGTAAGTTGGTTAAACACTTTTAAATGTCTAAAATTTATTTATCAAAGCTAGGTCTTTTGTATCCAACTGAGAAGAATTCAAAACAAACTCTGTTTTTGAGTTACAAAACAAACTCATTAAATGGTTCTCACATAATCTAGTCTAAAGTTGTTGTGCAAATTCAACATTAGTTAAAAAATTTGACATTACAAATGTATGTAGATTTATCTCATTATAGCTTCTATGATAGTGAGTAATTTCCTACTTCTGCATCACTATTACTTCTTTTGGGAACCAATCTCTATCACAGCCTCTTAATGTGAGATCCTGGCATGTATTGAATTTAATGAATAATATAGGTCAAGCCAACATATACTTACTCACATATCATTTTTGGGATCACCAGTATTAAATGTCCGAAGCACTGATTTCTGCTGTAATAATCATTATTATGTTAATTTGGCTCAAGAAAGCCATGACCTAGATCTACTTTTCTCCATTGTTTGATCAGAACAGAAGAGTAATTAAGGTTATTTATTGCTAGCTTCGCCCCGCGGTTTTATCCGCATAAATCTCAATCCCGTGGGAATATCGGGATAAATAGTATCCTATGTCCGAGTCCAGGTCATGGTCTACCCATGTGCAAAATTTTATCGAAATCCGTTCAGCCGTTTTAGCGTAAAAAGCAACAAACAAACAAACTCACTTTCGCATTTATAATATTATTTTTATATTTTAACAAATCTCCGGACCATGGATCCCGGTCCTTTGGAAGGCGTACGAGGGGCTTAAGCCAACTCGCAGAGGCCCCTTAGACATAATATTATTATTATTATCGTTTATTCATCTTGGTTCTTATTAAATTACATTTTTAAATATTTCTTAAAATAAAAGAATTAAAAAAACATTTAAAAATATAAAAAAATAGAGGTCCGCCGGTGTCGGGAGCAGGGTCCAAGCTACCGGTGGTTAGGGCTGCAGAGATAGGAACCTCTTCACAATGCGAGCCGTATCGAGGAGTACTGCCTTCTGAATCAGGCGCTTGATCCAACCGCCTAACGAAAGCCTCGAGAGATGTTGGTCGAGGCTTTCAGCCATCAGGCCATTAGCCGTTACGACAATCGGCACAATGATAGCCGAGCTCACATTCCACATGTCAACAACCTCGTGTGCTAAGTCAAGATATTTTATTTGTTTCTCTTTCTCAGCTTTCACGAGGTTCTCGTCATGTGGAATGGTGACATCGACTATCATTGCGCGGCGCGCTAATCGATCTATCACTACTATATCAGGCTTATTTGCTACAATAGTCCTGTCAGTAATGATAGACCGATCCCAGTACAACGTGACATGGTCCTTTTCGAGAACTGGGTCGGGCACATACTTGTAATACGGTACCTCAGAGTCCACAAGTTTATATTTCAAAGCAAGTTGCTGGTGAATAATCCTAGCCACTTGGTTATGTCTGCCTAGCCACTTGGTTATGTCTGCCTAGCCACTTGGTTATGTCTGTTATTATTATAGTTAGGATTTTCAGTCATATTTTATGATAAAAGTGACACAAAAAGTTTGTCTCAAATAAATAATGTCTAATATTACCAGGCTCAATCAGTTGTCAGGTTACTATAGCCTGTTTGTATAGTCTCTGTCATTTTAGGAAACAACAATAACAATATCCGGAAAAAAAAAACCTCAAACAATTTATCATTAATATGGATAAACCCACAGAAACCCTGGGATTTTGTAAGATCTTGAAAATATTTTTTCTCAATGTATAGTGTTTTTACGAGCTTTTGTCTTGTATGTTTGCGTTTCTGCCACTCTTCAAAAGAACAATAGTCTGACACTTCCTATCTCTTTCTCACAGTTACTTCTTTAACACTCTTATCAGCTTCTGAGAAAATAATACATTTTGCAATTTTTCTTAAGTTAATTAACAACAATAGGGCGGCCAGCTTTGACTACCTCATGGACAACCTCATTACATGTTTTTGAGAAAATGCAAACTAAAATTCAAATAATTATGTGACTTACTAAAATTGACCTTAGATTTAATCAATATTTTCATTTAACTTTGTATAACCGGTACATGGCAAATTGACTATTCGCGGGACACCAGGATTCTATGGGTTATCCATATTCTTATAACGTAATCAAATCCCAGCAATTGCACTCCAAAATCCGATCACTGGTGATTACACCAGTCTCCCAATGATACAACGTAAACTTGTCCAACAGAGCATAATAACAGACGCGATGTGCATCGGCGGTCGGTGCGGCTGGGCGGGCGAGGAACGAGGAGCATTAGAGGCAGTGGAAGCTGCCTTAGTTCATGCAGCCGCGCCCCCTCTGTGCCTCGACCCGCGCCCCGCCGTCGGCCTACTAGCCGCAAGACTGCACGCCGCGCCTCGTCTGTTCAACACGCCTCGCATCAGGAGGCAGGCCAAGAGATTCTCACAGGTATGAAGGAGTGCAGTATATAGTGCTAAGAGATCGTCGAAAACATTCGAAATTATTCCTATTCTGAAATACTGATCAAAGCTCGTAAAGTGGTGGTATGCCCTGTATCCTATACAGGGCATACCACCACTTTCTCATCTACTTCATCTGTCATCAGTAAAGTAAAAGTGAAAATCGTTTATTTCATCATTCAAAATTATAATTTGGAGGTATCTTTGATCCCAGGGCACCAGTCAGTTGTTCAGTTGAGATACCACCATCAGTTAGTTTGAGATATTTACATTGAGACTACAAAATCTATTTCGATATTCTAGGTGGCTGTGAATCGGAAAAGGAAATTGGATCAGTTCACACATTATCATGGTTTAGAGATATTAGACTTAATACATCGTCAAAGAGCGAAAAATAGTAGACAATCAGTGCCACATACTCGACTTACATCTAAGTATCCGAAAAAACCACCAGAGGTAAGCCTATTGTCAAATTACCCCTCATAATTGACTGCTTTTGTTGTGTTCTTTTTATTTTTCTTCTAATTATAAACATAATTTAGTTGTGAAAATATATGTTACTACTTATTAATTTGTATGAGGCTACCAAGTGGGGCCCGGTAACCTGTAACACAGGTTTTTTTGTCCACTGAAATCAGGCACCAGCTGTCACAAAGTGAATTTATTTAGTTTAAAGCTGATAAGTGCTACAAAACCATAGTGCGAGAAAATAAATAAACTCATTATTATAAATTTCAGGGAAATTCGATATTCAAATGTTTTCCATATTCCTTAGGTGTTCAAACCCATCGAGCCACCAAAAATGGATCCGTTATCACTAGCCGTGCCGTCAGAGCCAGGCGCCCCCCTGCGCCTGGCTCGCGCCTACGAGCGGCCGCGGCCCACGCCCGACTGCCAGCCACAGTTAGTGGAGGAGTACATTCTCGAGACTGAGAAAACCTCGCCCCACGCCAGCGCGGGCTTCTTCCACATCAAACTATCCATACTACAAAGGCCGTCCGACCAGGAGTTCCTCGGAGAACTCTATGTGGATAGAGATCATGTTGAGGGAGAGAGGAATGGTGCTGCGTGTCGGTTTACGTTAGGTTAGAACATTTTTCTTTATCGTTTTGCTTTTGAATCGTGAAATATCGTTTAACGAACTGTAGTAGTAGTAGATGAAAATAATAATTAGTAAGTACAATAGACGAGCGTTACGGCGATTTTTAGAAAAAAAAACTTGGTAAAAAAAATACAAAGCCGATCTTTTTCAAAAACTAGACGTGTCTTGTTAAATAAAATAAAATATAAAGGCTGCATACTTCATATTTTATAGCTTTATTACATAAACACGAATTAATTAACTTCACGTTTTACGATAAAATAATGAGCTAAGTAAACAATTAATTTTTATTACAGGGTCAAGACTTCAAGCTAATAAATACATACAGCAGTTCACGGAGATATTCACGGAGGAAGGTCGCAAGTCAGTTAGGATAAGACACATAGTGCCTGGACAACTACCGAGAGTTTCCTTCACTGGAGGAATGAGGGAATTGGTAAGTAATGTCACCCATATGATCTGTTCCAAAAGTATCTGATAAACAGACGGATCAGAAACTGTACCTGTGGATGCTAATTTGTAGTGCCACTTACAAATTGAGTGCTTTGATTTCATTATTTGAATAATGAACCCGAAATTCTAATGCTAAATCACTTTAAAATTGTTTACAATGCATGTGCTCGAAAAGAGCGTTTTCTAAGCAGCCAAACTGTGCGGAAAGTGCCACTTTTATGCACTAGTGCTTTATACTTTTCTGTTTTTTTTTTTAACTCCGTCGTCAGCCCGACGCAGAGTTTTTATTATTTGAGAAAAGTTTTACACATTAGATGATGATGATTAACGCGAAACTGGGCAAACGAAAAGATGATGAACTGCGACTGGGGCAAATTAGAGTTGGACGTCGGAACCACCGGGGTCACCTACTGGCCAGTTTTATGGAGAAGGAAGGCCTTTTTATGATGAACTCCTTCTTCAGAAAACGTGAGTACAGAAAGCGCTCAAATACCGGCTCAATAGACATTAAGTCCTTGAAAAGCGACCTTCGCCACTATAATACGAACTGTATAAAGGACGCGATAGAGCGGAACAAGGGCTCCAAGGTTTTTGCAAGAGATCTGTCTATTAGGTAGAGCCAGCTTGCGAAACTGAAGACCGATGATGGCAGAATTGTAGCCGCCAAATCTAAACTATTGAGAGAGATCGAGAGTTTCTATGGACGGTTATACACGTCAAACAGTAACACCGTTACTAATCTGGCAAACGACCCAAGAGCTAGATTGACCCGACACTAGACCCGAAGACATCCCGGACGTCATCTTGTACGAGATTAGGATAGCTTTGAAGCAGCTTAAAAACAAGGCGCCGGGTGATGACGGAATTACGGTCGAGCTCCTGAAGGCCGGTGGAAAACCCGTTCTTAAGGCCCTCCAGTTCTGGTGCCTCCGTTCTTAAGGCAAGCCACAGGCAT
Source organism: Agrochola litura (assembly GCA_949152395.1). Lineage (NCBI taxonomy): Eukaryota > Metazoa > Arthropoda > Insecta > Lepidoptera > Noctuidae > Agrochola > Agrochola litura. The sequence continues at coordinate 11,819,402 of OX424496.1, forward strand.
GGAACAGAGGTGTGGTGGTACTCCACCACACCTCTGTTCCATGCCTGTGGCTTTTGACCCTCGAGCATGACGGAATCGAACAGCTTCCGGAGGGCCTTAAGAACGGGTTTTCCACCGGCAAGGGCATTGTCACCCATTATAAAGAAGAGTACTTCTTTATAATGGGTGACAATGCCCTGCTTAAGAATTATAGGCCCATCACACTTCTGAGCCATGTCTACAGGCTGTTTTGAAGATTCATCACGAACCGTCTCGCGCGCAGGTTTGACGACTTCCAGCCTCCCGAATAAGCTGGATTCCGTAAAGGCTTTAGCACCGTTGACCACATACATACGCTGCGGCAGGTTATACAGAAGACCGAAGACTATAACCTGCCTCTCTGCTTAGCGTTTGTGGACTACGAGAAAGCCTTCGATTCGATCGAGACATGGGTTGTATTGCAGTCTCTTCAACGGTGCCAGATCGACTATCGGTACATCGAGGTGTTAAATTGTCTGTACAGAAACGCCACTATGTCAGTCCGATTCCAGGACCGTACTTCGAAACCTATCCTTCTTCAGCGAGGTGTGAGACAGGAAGACGTTATCTCTCCGATAATGTTCACCGCTGCACTGAAGGATGTCTTCATGGTTCTGGATTGGAAAGGGCTAGGCATAGTAGGCATCAACATCAATGGCGAGTATATCACTAACCTTCGGTTTGCCGACGACATAGTTATCATGGCTGAGACCATGGAGGACCTCGGTAGAGCCTCCGAAAGAGTTGGTCTTAAATGAACATGGACAAGACAAAGGTCATGTCAAATGCCCATGTAACACTTGCCCACTCTCATGAAGATCGGAGACGCTACGCTCGAAGTTGTGGACAAGTATGTTTACATAGGACAAACTGTCCGGCTAGGTAGGTCCAACTTGAGAAAGAGGTCAATCGTCGAATCCGACTCGGCTGGGCAGCGTTCGAGAAGCTACACAATATTTTCTCATCCCACATACCGCAGTTTCTCAAGACAAAAGTCTTTGACCAGTGCGTATTGCTAGTCTTGCCAGTGATGACTTATGGCACTGAAACGTGATCGCTCAGAATGGGCTTTACCAGAAGGCTAAAATTCACTCAAAGGGCAATGGAGAGAACTATGCTTGGCGTTTTCCTACGTGATCGAATCAGAAATGAAGAGATCCGTAGGAGAACCAAGGTAACCGACATAGCCCGAAGAATTGCCAGACTTACGAGTAAGTGGCCATTGCCACTTACTCGTAAGTCTGCCCATTGGCAGGGCACATTGCTCGCAGAACAGATGGCCGATGGGGCAGAAAGGTTCTGGAATGACGACCGCGTACCGGAAAACATAGCGTTGGAAGGCCTCCCACAAGATGGACCGATGACCTTGTGAAGTCTGCAGGAATCCGCTGGATGCAGGAAGTGGAAGTGCGTGAATAGGTCGAAGTGGCGGTGCTTGGGGGAGGCCTATGTCCAGCAGTGGACGTCTTTCAGCTGAAATGAAGATGATGGTGATAACGATGGCGACGACGATGGCGATGGCGATAACGATGACGATGGCGATGACGCTGACGCTGGCGATGACGATGGCGATGGCGATGACGATGGCGATGACGATGGTGATGACGATGACGATGGAGATGGAGATGGCGGTGGCGATGGCGATGACGATGGCCACAGTGATGACGATGGTCAAAATCAAAGTCGAAGTCAGTCAAATTCAAAAAGCCAAAGTCAGTCAAAGTCATGGCGATGGCGTTATCATTTATATACGTCAGTCAAGATGTCAGATGTTACACATCATATTATGCGACTACTGTAAGACTTGCTCGTTTTTTTTTATTTCCGTGCTTAAGATGATTTCCAACTCATGTCGACTTATACACTCGCTCGTCCCTAAGCCTCTCAACTGAAACCAAATACCTGGGCATCTTTTTGGACAAGCAGCTGAACTGGGCAAAACACACGAACTACATCACCACGAAAGCCAGCATATTCCTGTGGCAGTGCAAGCGACTGCTTGGCAGGAATTGGGGCATTAGCCCCAAGGTCACCCACTGGCTATACACCACAGTCATCCGACCAATTATCACATACGGCTCACTAGTCTGGTGGCCCAGGACAGACCTGAGTACAGCCCAAAGAGATCTCGAAAAACTGCAGCGGTTTGCGTGTGTTGCAATCACTAGTAGTATGAGAACTACACCCACTGCCGCCCTACAGGCAATGCTTGGACTACCGCCTCTGCACCTCATCGTGCGGGAGGAGGCGGCCCTGGCCGCCTTTAGGCTCCATCTATCAGGAACACTAAGCAAAGACTCCAGAGTTAAGCACATACGTATAAAGGAAGATGCGATCAAACGACGACCAATGATGGCATCACCCTGCGAAAAAGCCCCGAAATCACACCACTTTCAACGGCACTACAACATAACACCTACAGAAGAACAGTATGACTATTCAGGCCCGAAAGAGCTGAGAGTATACACAGACGGATCGAAGACCGACTCCGGTACCGGAGTTGGAGTCTTCTCACACGATCTCAACATAAATATATCCCGCCCGCTGGGAATGTTCAACACCGTCTATCAGGCGGAGTGTGTGGGCATCATACAAGCGGCCCATGCTATAGAAGCCAGGAGAGTTACGGACACCCACATTCGCATACTCTCCGATAGCGCTTCAGTTCTCCAATCCTTACGGAAAAAATATATTACTTCAAAGTTAACACTAGAATGTCACAATGCACTAGAACAAGTAACGGTATCTAGCCGCAACACGGTGACACTGCAATGGATAAAAGGACACAGCGGATCGCTAGGTAACGACGCAGCTGACGAACTTGCTAGAAGAGCTTCAACAAAATACGCAGGTGGCTACAGGAGTTCACCCACACACAAGCAGAGAACTGGTGGACCTCGACACCGGGTTGCAGGCAGTCCAAGGAAGCTATGCCATCCTTGGATAGCAGGCTAACCAGGCGTTTATTACGTCTGGACAGGAACGGCCTGCGCATGGTGACGGGGACCATCACGGGGCACTGCTCGCTAAACAAACACTTCCACACAATAGGCATAACGGACAGTCCTCTGTGCAGGGCGTGCATGGAGGCTGAGGAAACCGTAGCGCACGTGCTCTTTGAATGCACAGGCGTCACCCAGATTAGAACAGAAACCCTCGGGTCACCCAGATCCTACACAGATGTTCTGAACAGACCAGGAGATTTAATTAGCTTCTGGAGGGAGGTGGGCTGGTTGGAATAACCACCAAACGGCCGCCATGGCCCACGCACAATGGTCCACCTTACAGACAAAGTGCGGAAACCAAACCCTATAACATAGAACATACACTCGCTCGTGAATAAAACAGCCACTAATCGGAAATCACCTACTTTCCGCACTTGTAGCATAAATAACTATTTTCATTTGACAATTGAGGTTAATGTTATAAACGCAATTGTGTTGATGATTTTTCAATTACAAATAAATAATGTAATTCAAACAATAATTGTTAGGAAAACTTTTGAGATATAAAGTTGAACCCTTTTAAATACAGATGAATGTGTTAAATTAATTCTCTTTAGTGAGTGATTGCGTAAAAATTTACCCTGAACGGGGTTTGTTTACACTTTTATCAGATACTTTTGGAACGGCCTATAGTGAAAATAAATCTCTATCTAGCTCAGTGTCAGGTTTCGCCCTTTGTCCCTGTCGGCAGTCCCGACTTATAGGATCTTCATGGAGCAATAGCATTTTGTGTTGTCTTCTTTCTTGCAGTATTACTAGCTTTAAAGAAGGATTGTACTGCTGCGAAGCAGTTTTTGCCGGCTCAATTTAGAATCGGCTTTTCAGTTCTGAATATAATCATCAGAGGCAGGGAGAGCCTTCATTTCAAAAGTGAAATAAAGGGATGTTTTTTTTTAAATGCATTAATAAAACAAATATTATTTTTTTCTGTGTCTTTATTTGTAGTACGATATTATTGTGCATTCTACTCCACCTTCCGGACCTTCCATCGGTTCACTCCGTTCGCCTCGTCACTCTCGGTGGAGTAGAATGCCCAATAATATAAATGCAATTCTACATAGTGCAGTAAAGTACTGGTTCGGCGCCTATTCCAGTTCGACACCTATTCCACCTGATGGAACCGAAGGTGGAGTATGAATTCCTACATAGTGCAGTAAAATACTGGTTCGGCGCCTATTCCACTATTTTATTTCTAAAACTCAATATTACCTTGCTACCTTATTTTACCTTGATAGCTTGTTACCGTGTTACCTCGTTACATCAAGATACCAAGTTGAAGAGATCAGTCAGCCTAGACACTGCGTTACCGTGTCTAGCTGCTTCCAGGGTGCGCCACGAGGAGGTTCCTTTCATGCACCCCGCTATCCTAAAATTCAGGACATATTGTCTCATGTCTCTCCACAAAATTAGAGATAGCGCATATACACACATCACTCCGTTTTCAGTATCAGATTGGCTCGAAAATATCTGAACGTTAGGATGTCAAAAGTGAGGTTAGGTAGAAAATGTCTATAGCATTAAGTCCACCTCTGTACATTTATGTTCTTAAAGTATTGAATAAATAAATAAATATTTCAAAAGTGAAATAAAGAAAGGGTTATTATCTGTCTTCTACATACTTGCATACATTAAACTCACGCCTTCTTCCCATGGGGGTAGACAGAAACTACAGAACGCAACCTGCTGATCTGTCTTCCATTTTATTAAAAACCAGCTGTGCTCCGCGGTTTCACCCGCCTTCGCAACGACCGCCCGCGCATTCTAATTTTGTTTTTTGCTTTTGGCTTGGCTTGTAATGGCCGCAGCGAGATGTTAAATAACCTTCTCCAAGAAATGGGCTATTAAATGCAAAAATAATTTTCCAAATCTGACTGGTAGTTCCAGAGATTAGCGCCTTCAAACAAACAAACACATTCTTCAGCTTTATTTTATTTGTAAGTATAGATATTTGTATTTCACAGACTGGACACCGCAAATAATACAGATTGATATGTGATTTTATTCAGCAGGGTCAACAGCTTTTAATGCAGCAGCGATCAGCCGCTGCCAGCGTCGCGACTGTTCAGACTCACGCTACCACAGTGCCTGTTGTGTAAGTTAGCCATTTAATTATTAAACCAATAATGTTCCTACCGCTGTAGGGTGGGCCATCATCTATCACGCGGGCAGAGTGCGGGTTGGCAACAGTCAAACTTTAATATAATATTATTTTCACACGACGCAAACCTAATCTAATCTAGCCGGGTAATAATATGGTACTGAATTTCATTATAACCGGCTGGTCAATAATGTGATTTGAATTTGGAAACTCAACTAAAAATACGTATGAAAACTTTTAGAAAAATAAAAAAAAACAATATCTAATTTCACCTACACCTCCTGCAAACGCGCAGAAGGTGGGAAAAGTAGACTATTCTCCCCGGGGATAAAGGTGTCGTCGTCTTGAAGCCCCCGTGACGTTAAGTGGGTGATAGACGTGGGAATTTCAAGTACGCGGTTTTTAAGTTCGCCGTCTTACTCGGCTCGCCGTCGGTGACACATGTGAAGATTGCTCACATTGTATCGCGATGTTGTCGAATTTTCTAAACCAAACAAATATAACACATATGTCGAAACAAAATGGCGGCTTGCGACTCGCGGCGATGACAGACCTACGAAACTACGAATCAAGCCAGGCTACGAGCAAAATTTCAGACCTGTTGGATCGCCGACGAACTTACTCGGCGGTTTTAAAGTACGCGTACTTAGTTAAGACACACGGGCGAAAAGGTTCGCCGAGCCTGTACACGTACTTGCTCGTGCGTCTATCACCCCTTTAAGACACTGCTTTATCCCCTTAGTGAATAATCTACAATTAATCTCAGAATATTTTCTGAAAGTGGCCCACAATTTCATTGTAAATTGATCCACTCAAACAATCAATACATCTCAACAGGAAGTTTACGGATTATGACTATGATTTTAACTGATATCGATGTAGGTACCCCTACGTACTACATCCAAATCTAATTCATTTCATATAATTTGCAGAACTACAGCAATACAAGCAACTACAAATACTCATACGAATGCTCGTCAGCTACCCATACTTGTAAGTATAAACAAATTGATCATTTATCATTGAAAACCCACAGTTTATCGATACTCATCTTGTTATTTGTCACACACTTTAACATTATCGCTGAAGAATATTAAGTCAATATTTAGACGTGTATCAGTGACCACAAGGTTTTTGTTTTTGGAACTGTATACGTGCATACCATAATAAAAAGTATATCTCACAGCAGGCGCAGTTACAACAAGTGGGTAGCGTGGCCACCGTAGGGAACGTGGTCGGCAGCGTGGGCAACGTAGTAGGCAATGTGGGCACAGTCGTGGGCAACGTTGTCGGCAATGTTACCGCTACCAGCGACACCGCCCTCAAGCAACAACCCTCCCCTACGACACCACGGCTCTCGCCACAGGTGCGTATTTGTGGTGGGAATGTGGTCGGAAGCGTGGGCAACATAGTGGGCAACGTGGGCACAGTGGTGGGCAACGTAGTGGGGAACGTCATCACTACTAGTGACACCGCAATTAAGGAGCAGCCATCTCTTGCAGCACCTCTGCTATCGCCTCAGGTTCGTGTTTATTTATTATAGAGTTTGATCCACGCTTAAGAACAGCCAAGATGGAGTAATCAAGGCGAAACATAACCCGTTCATAGAGCTTAGTCACACTAATATGGCATTTTCCCCTCCAAAAAGCTTTTTGTAAGGCTCATTTTCAGCATGTGATGAAGCCTGGAATGCATCGTGAGTCCTGGTGAGATTGTTTCGATGAAAGCTATAATAATATGATTACATTTTTATGCATCTTTATAAAGAATAACCTCAACCTCATTTTGTTCAAGAGATAAATATTTTCACATATAAAAAAATCATTCTTAGTTTCATTGAAAGCTGTGTGATCGCTGTTTTCTCTTTTTCTCCGCTTACCTTTTTAATAACGCTGTTTCATTCTGTTAACCCGCTTTTGACTGTCACTGCTAAATTGATCTATAAATGTGAGATTTGACTGCAGGCGTCGACAAATCAGCTGTTAGCACAACAGCTAACGAACCCTCCGCAACCGCTCAATCCTCAGAAGATGCAGTCAGCCATCATTCACATACAGCATCCACTCATGTCCACTGCTGGGACGTCGCAGGTAAGACATAGATAATTATCATATCTACATATTATTAATTAAAATCGCTTTTCGTGTCTGTCTGTGTGGCCGCATTGTTCTTCTAAAGCTCCTGCGCGTGTCTTTTCGAAACATTACACAAAAACATTGAAACAAAGAGGCGTGGCCATACACATTTGTGTAAGCAAACACGATGTTTTTGTTTTCCGAGCTGCATGGAAAACATTCCCTGCGCGGGTGAAGAGGGGAAGGGTTTGTTTCATTTTTAACCGCTGCGTGCACTACGGACATCTGTCACTGTCTGTCTTTCAACACAGGTTTTGAGGTTACAAATAAAAAAGAAATCTCGATGTTTTGTCGAGTTGTAGAAACCGTGCGAAGCAAAGGCGAGTCGCTAGTGTTGCTATAAAAACATCAAAAACGTGATGCGCTCTGATATTGAAAACTCGGTCAAAGTAACCGATGCACGATGGTTCAAACTCCAGTGAGAGAAACAATACCGGTTACTTATATATTAAAACCTTGTTTTGTCTAACTAAGCAATAGTGCCTGTTTTCACCGACACTATGTGACACCTGAATGAATCCCTAAATAAAACTGTACTATTGGATTTTCAACGCTAGGCTTAGCGCCGAGAGTTGTAAATTCAACAGTACACTTTTATTTAGGCATTCATTTAGGTGTCACCTAGTTGTCGGTGATAACGGGCATAAGTCCGCCTCTATACTATTCTGTGCTTGAAGTATTAAATAAATAAATAAAGAGAGGTTTTTAATGGTGTTGGTTAGTTAAATTCAAAAACGTGTCAAAAAATTATTCATGATAATCGCTGTCCCCGGCGAATAAAATCGTAATCGTAAAAACTAAATGTTACAGGAAAAATTAAAAACTGTCTTTTGTGAATATCTTATTAACTAATATACATAGCGGAATTGTTCAAATACCAAAAGAAAAGTGATTTTTTACATTCATTACAATACACCTTAAAATCTCGTAACTTCTGAAATAACCGTAGGAAATGTATGAAAAAAATTGACAGTGTGTAATCGGACCTCTAAATATCGAATATGCAATAAAGTTAAAACTATCGTAATAGCACATTACCATTTTATTCGCCGGGGACAGCGATATGTTGTTAATGATAAGGATGCCTTGCAGAAGTCAATGAATGCGATAAGACAACCATATTTTACATATTTTTCCTCATTCGTTTTTTTTAATTTGGCTAACTATAATAAAAACCGGCCAAGTGTGAGTCGGACTCGCACACGAATGGTTCCGTACAGCCGTACAATATTTAGCAAATAAATGAAAATACTAAACGAAGAATATTATTATTTTTCATCTTAAATTTAAAAAATCGCAAAGATAAGATTGTATTTCATAATGATACTATGAATCAGTGCCGGTTTTAGCGATACCGGCGCCCGGGGCGAGATTTCTGTGGCGCCTATTTTCGCCCCTCACTACTCTTGGAGAGTAGAGGGGCGAAAATTTTAGCTTTTGTTCTAGTTTGAGGAGTAGGAAAATGCAGGATGCTAAAGCGAGCGAAGCGAGCTCAAAAATTTCAGCACTCCGCCACAAAAATTTTTGGATTTCTTTTATGCAGAAAAGTTTGAGAGAATTCAGACTTCAGAGAACGTATGGTGCAAGAGCGAGCTCAAAAAATTTTAGCACCCCACTGCGTCTTTTCTTTGGCCCATTCATATAAAAATAGTACCTAAATTTTGTCGACTTGTACAGAAAAGTTAGGGAAAAACATAACTCTGTCTTTGCTGTCCCTCAGTCGGGTAAAAAAGAGTTAATTAACAGAAAATATAGAGAAATAAAAGGCCGGTGGTTCGCGTTGGGCGCCCCTTTATGTCAGGCGCCTTGGGCGGGTACCCATACGCGCCGTTTAATATTTGCTGATATATACAGTGTTATGGTATATGATATACAGAAGTTTCAAATACCTAACTTGTTTAGTTGTTGAGATAGAGCTCGTACAAAAATGTTCTAAAACTTACAACTTTTACGGCCCCTATTTCTTCATTTTTAAAGAATAAAAAAAATGTTCCCTACTCGATGAATTCTAGACAATGTCACCCCAACACATGCCAGGGTATAAAAAAAAAAATTAAACGTTTATTTTATGGAGACCCGGGCCCTTTAATTTTTAACTTTATTTTATTATCATTATTTGTTGTTGTAGCGGCAATAGAAATAAATACATAATCTGTGAAATTTTCAACTGTCTACCTATTACGGTTCATGGGATAGGATACAGCTCGCTGAGAGACAGACGGACAGACAGACAGACAGACGGACAGCGGAGGCTTATTAATAGGTTCTGTTTGGCACCCTTTTTTTTGTTTTTTTTTGGGCGGTAAATTATCAAATAACTTCTCCCGCTCTGGGCGGAGCGGGAGGGCGTGTCAGACTCTTACTGACTAAAACCCACCCGTGTTCCTTCGGTTGCCCTGTTGCCGTGGGCCACGATTTCCCTATCGGTTTTCTTCGAACCCCCGGCAGCCATTGGCCCTGGCGGACCCCGTCAATTCTGCTGACATCTCTTTGAGGCGCGCGTGGAACACAACGCGCCGTCGACCCGGGCTTGGTCCTTATCGGACGGCGAGCTACCCATTGCTCACCGTCCAAGCCTGGGTCGACGGCGCGTTGTGTTCCACGCGCGCCTCAAAGAGATGTCAGCAGAATTGACGGGGTCCGCTAGGGCCGCCCAGAGCGGGAGAAGTTATTTGATAATTTCCCACCCAAAAAAAAAATAAAAAAAAAAAAAAAGAAAAAAAAAAATGCCACTAGTTAGCGATATTTCATATTTCGATACAGTTATTTTGCCAAATTAATCAAAACAGGTAAATATTTGACAGCTATTTGCGACGTTGCCAACTTTTAGGATGAACGCTCTTAACGCTGAACGGTGAAAGTGGGAAACGGATTTGTGGTGCAAGTGGGCCTAAGACTACTTTTAACTAAGTTCCTACGAGACCTTATCTCTATTTTTATTGCCAGGTACAAAACATCCAGTACACGAACACGACGACAACACAGCAGAAGGCGACCATCAGTAAGCCGAGGACAACTAACCCCGCTATCAGCGCGCTTGTTACTAGTCTCATGAACTCCGCACAACAGTTCCAACAAGGTAAGTATTGTCATATCAAACTGCCGACTATTCTTTTTTCAGGGAAACAAATGACTCTCCCTTGGGTTCTATCTATAAACATTTGGGATTGGTTGTTGTCCTTGTTGTTATTTTTGTCAACCAATCAGGACAACCAACTCGAAATTTGACAGCAGATGTACCTACTGATCTGAATGAATTAGGCTTTTAGAAACTTGAGGAAAATAATATAAACAGCCCACTTTTCAAAATTTACACCCTGTCACGCAGACGCATATAATTTGAACCTTATCTTTAACATTAAATTATAAATTAAAGTCGCTTTTTGTGTTTGTGCAACCGCGTTGTTCTTCTAATCTACGCAACGGATATTCATGCGGTTTTCACCATAATTTATACTTATAATTCACTCCGAAAAGTTTACGTGCATAATACATTAATATTAAACTTACTTAAAATAAAGAAATATCGACGTTTTTTGTTTCATAATAACAGTGCGAAGCAGGGGCGGGTCACTAGTGACTTGACTCCATAAAGCAAAAAAGTGTTTATAAATACCTAGTTTTTATTTATCAAAGCGAGAAAAAGGTTTCTTTCCCAAAAAAAGGTTAGGTTATGTTTATAATACCAATAATAAAAGATATTATAAAATAATACTGTTTTACCAACAGCGGCCAGTCAAAATGCGGCAAAATCAGCAGTTAGTACAGCGAGCAGCAACGCGGCGATCCTCAACTTACTGAACAGCGCGCCGGCCGCCATGACACACGCGACCTCTAGCGCAGACAACACCATAGACGCGCACAAGCTGCTCGGCCGAGTGTCTATAGCTGGCGCCAGGATTATCACTGCCACCACCGCATCGCATACCTTACCTACGTATACACAACAGGTGAGGATCTAGTACTTTATTATTTAGATATTCTGGATCCTTCATAAAAGTAAGCTAGTTAGCCAGCCAGAAAAACAAAGCAGAAATTCAGTGTTGCGTTGCCGAAAAGGCCTATATGTTGCAATTCACACTCCGCTTTACCTAGACTGAGAGGGTTCCCAGGGTCATGACTAAAATACAAAGACCGTGACGTGCTGGACACACACAATTTGGCTTCTCATCAATTTGTGACTGGCGATTAATGGGAAAAAATTAAAAGTCACAAGAGAAAATAAGGGATTTATTTATATATGTAGGTTTTGGCATACTAACAGCGTTTCAATTAAACCATACAATACATGCTAAAGTTTGATATTAATAAATCATTTTCGTTTTAGGGAGTTGGTGTCCAAGTAATGAGCGGTTACACGAGAGAGAATGACGCAACGAACGTTTCGAGTAGTGAAAGCGCTTTATTAGAGCGACTGATGGGACCTGACACTTCTGCCACGCCCACCTCGCAGCAACAACCTGTGTGCCATTTGCAGGTAATAAAAATATAGAGAAAATAATTTAATCTATACAAAAGAGTCACCCTCTAAAAGAAATCAATCGAGGACCACAGTCGCTTTAGTTAGAATTACCACTTGAGCATAGAAATAGTCGTATTTCTTTTTTTGAATGACAAACAAGTGACAATATTTTGTTTGAATTTATAATAGTCGTATGTAATTTCATTCAGGTTAATGATACAGCGGATTTCTTCTTGTTTTTTGGTTATTGTAAGATGATATTGAGTAGTTTGTCAGTTATTATAACTTTAATACTAGTGATGTGCCGGATCGTTAAAAAATGTGATCCGCGGATACGGATACGGATCATAAGGGTCTAGATCCGCGAATACGGATACGGATCTCAACTTTCTTCAGGTTCAGCAGGAATTCAGGATCCTCATCGTAACTGACTTTTGGGGGACAAAGCTGCCAAGTTACTCTTTTTGAAATACAATTTACCATTACTCAATGTAAATTATGACGTATATTTTTTTAAGTTCTTGAAAACAACATAGTTTTAATTGATGTGTTAACTCACATAATTATTTCAATTAGCATAGCACAAATATTAGAGGTTTGATCTCACTACAAAGATAGTTTAATTACTACCTTATAACTTAATTTACTGGTACATACTCTACTTGAATTATAATAAATATGATACATTTTTTGTTTTACTAATTTGGATTGAAGTTAACAGTATTTCATTGCTACATATCTTTAAAATTTCACGTACGTAATGAAATGTATTAATATAAAAGATCCGTTCAAGATCCACCAAAAAATAACGGATACGGATACAGATCTTTTTTCTCCCTCGGATATCCACGGATACGGATACGGATATCCGGCACATCACTAGTTACTACGTTAAAACGTTTTAATGACGATGTTTATAGCTTAGAAAAATACATAAACTGCTGATACTGGCGTTTATGTTAAGAAACTCAATGTTTTTCTATCATTTCCATTTATATTATTAAACACTTTCTTAAAATCAGTTAAAAAAAATATAAAGTAAGTAACAAGAAAACAATAATTTTCACGAACAAACTAAACATTTAAATTTTTTAAGGAAAACTTTTCCACCATAATACAGTTTATAACGGCTAGTACTGGGATCAGGGAGAATGGGTTTCGTAATATAGTTTGACCGGGACCGCTGTTCCGCGCCTTAGGTATGTGCGCGACGAGACGGGGGGCAGTACATGCCGCTCATACGTCAATGCTCACGGTGCGCGGCGTCCCACCCGCCGCTCATTCGTCAACGCTGCCCCCCGCCTCGCCGCGCATTCCTAAGGCGCGGAACCGCGGTCCCGATCAAACTATAACCAGAACTATTACTGTGCATTGATGAGTGTGTGGTATTGCATTTTTTTTATTCATAGACAAAAACTACGATTTTTTTAAAGGCGTTTATTCTTTTGACATATAAAGATTATTGTTATTATTTTCAGGGCTTAAGTTTAGCATCCCTCCAAGGGCTCCAAGGCATCCAGGGTCTGCAGAACGTTCAAGTCCAGATTCCGGGCTTGTCGGCACCGATATCGTTGTCACTGAACGTGTCGGGTGCGCCCAGTGGTCTGCTTGTGTCGGTTCCACCTACAACCTCCGTCGTGCTCACCAATCAACCCTCGGTGCTCTCTTTACCTATAGGTAAGAACTCGATATTCCTTTATTAAAAATGTTGTCACACCACTTTCTCGATGTCTGGAATCCACGTCAAATTATATGTCATGCAAACCTAACCTAAAGTAACTCATAATAGCCCAGGGGGCCTACCACCAGCTTAAAAGCAGTATTATTTTAATATTACTTCAGTGGGAGAAAGAGATGGAGCTATACGTCCTGTAGAGCTTCATCTCTTTCCCACACTGAAGTAATATTAAAATAATACTGCTTTATGAGCTGGTGGTAGGCCCCCTGGGGTCTAGAAGGGCAATAATATGTTACTGAATTTCATTATACCCCGCTGGTCACTTACTAATATGATTTGACTTTGGAAGCTCAACAAAAATTTCGTATGATAAAATTCGAAAATCGAATTACTTTTTAAACCGACTTCAAAAAAAGAGGTTACTCAATTCGACCGTATATATATATATTTTTTTAGTCGTAGTAGAAAGGTGTGAAAAGTAGAATATTCTCCTCGGGGATAAAGATGTCTTAACGCGGCGAGCTTGAATTCCTCGCTGCACTCAGGATTCTAGATTGGAGAATTGGCAAACGTAGCGTAGGACGCCTTTCGGGTGAGGCGACGATCTTTGTGGGGTGGCAGGTGGTGAATGGATAGGAGTGGTCGAGGATTGAGCTCCGCGTGGTGTCAGTGTCAGAGGTCTTTGTTCAGAAGTGGACTGCAATAGGCTAGTGAAGATGAAATAAAGCATTGTTTTAAATTACCGGCGCACAACCATTCGACATGCTTCCGTGCCGAATCGAACATCATCAATGTTATCGAAGGAATCCTCTGAACGCTGTTCACAAATACAAAACTCTAAATTTCGTCAGTTTAAATCAAATAGACGACCTGTTCTTCCGCGAAACTGTGAAAATGTGTGACACTATATAGCCTTACGAATAGTTGTGAATAGCTATGCTGGTCAGGATTTAAAGTAACGTTGCAAATTACTTCGATAGTATACAGGCAACAGGCCGACGTCCGCTGCCGCTGCAGATTCTTGCTTGTTTTTGTGGTCTTTTCGTACGTCTTGTGTATAGAAAATATTTTTTTTCATAATTCCAGCGCAACTAATGTCGGGTAGCGTGAAGGGCCCGGTGCGCGGCGCGGGCGTGCAGGTGGTGCGCGCGGCCCGCGGCGCGCGCCCGGCCCCGCGCGCGCGCCCGCCCGCGCCCGGCGCCGCGCCGCCCGCCATGCCCGCGCCCCTCACCATGCCGCAGGCCGGTCAGTACCCGCTGTTGTAGCTTGACATTAAGGCCTGCTAGCGCCACTAATCACTAACTGCGTTTAACTCTTAACATATTTAAAACATCATTCTGTCTCCGTCATCTTGAACGATGTTTTAAATACGTGTAGCGCTAAACGCTTTTTTTGATTTTTGATGCAAGAGGGCCTTCCCGTTCGACAGTGTAATCAAAGTAATCATTTGATGAATTAATTGTGTTATTATCTGCTCATAATGTAGTGCATCCTGTGCTTTTCTATAAGTAATGACGCGCTTCGACTTTAGTTTGCAATGTACAAATTGTAAAGTAACAGTGTACTCGTTAAAGAGCCTAATAATAATTAAATCATGCAGTTGACTCCTAAGCACTGATCAGGGATATATGAAGAAGCCAAGTCAGAGGCCCATGGGCGGCTTTAAAACTCTGACACTAGGTTAGTCACTTACCACACGAAAAGAAGAGGGGATATATGATACTTGTTCGAAATGAAATGCGTAAATTTTAAAGATAAAATCTTTTTATTTTCACAATTTAACAGGGCACAACGTGCGCCATGACCAAGACAAATTTTCTAAGGGTGGAAGTCTCCAATAATGTTGCCAGTTTATGAAACTAGGGATGTAACATAACAAAAGGAATATGGGCTATGGTTATTAAATTGACTAATAAAACTATAAAATTAGTATATGTTCATATGGACTTGAACAATACTATTATCATTTGCTGGACTGTTGATGTGCAAGGCAAGTCCAGTCGCTGCACCGCACATGATTCAGAATCGCATGACACTTCACTTTTCTTCTAATATTGACCTGCTAAAAGACTATGAAAACCCACCTCCGACAATCTTAAGCAATTTTGTCTGTTTATGCTTTCTTAAAATACCTATTATCAAGGATCTTACATTGTTCATTATGTTAACGAGATCAATGTATCGCAGGTACGACTCAATTCATAAGCCAGGCGCAAGCGCAGGCGCTCAGCGCGCAGCAGGTGCGGCGGAAATCGAACGCGGACAGTTCGTAGTGACGTCACGCGCGCCACGTCCTAGTGAAATATACTGTAAATATTATTAACTCTAGCTAAATTATTGTAATGTTAGTGACATAGTGACCAGTGCCGTGCAGTATACACGCTGTGATCCACATACGTACCCCGGCGGCCATTTTTAAACACCGATATTTGAGAAATAGACTTAACTTAGATATGTGCGTGTATGCAATAGTTGAAATAATAATATGGTTGTTTTATTGATACGTCAAGCAGTTGTTATTACTCCTGTTAGAAATAACATTGGTTAAGCTACGGTCTGTCAATACCGTAAATGTTTTCTAATACATAACTATACTCCATTTGAAATAAGATTAGACATTTAAATAAACCTTTTTTACAGTCCGTTCAACCGATATTGACTTCTATACCGTAGGCATAAGCATGGTATTAAAAGCAAAAAAGTGGTTACAATACTAACTGTATACTGCAGCTGCCATTTGTCATGCCTCCAATGCAATAGAAGTTAAAACCGGTTGAATGGACTGTAAATAAAAAATGTTTATTTATATGTGTAATCTTATTTCAAATGGAGTATAGTTTCAATATAAAATCTATTTAAGTAGTATCCTCAATGTTGCTATATTCAAAACAGTAGGTAATGTCTGAAACAACGACTGAATTTTTATAACGTAGCAATGTTATTTCATGCAATTATGCCTATTGATAGCTAATATTAAATTTATCAGTTTTCATCACACTACATGTAAATGGTCTACAATACTTATTGCAGTTATTTGTTTTTAATCATGTCTTTGACACATTTTTATTTTATTCGAATTATTTATCATAATATACTATTTTCAATCATGTATTTTTATTATTTAAATGTCACAAATTATAATATTATGTATGAAATTGAACATAAATTTTAAATGCAACATTGAAAGTGATTGGATCATGACATGAATTGTGAGTAAAGTTAAAAGACGTGTTACTACATAGCATAGTAAAATATGGTTGTTGATAATCCGGATATTATTATCTTAGTAAAGATTTTATTTTGTGGTTGGTGTTATTGGCATCTTCTGTATATAAACGTTGTTAGAGAGATTGTTAGTAAAACAAATTTAGAACAGCACACAGGATGAATAAATATACAGTAAAATAAATTGAGGAAAGTATGATTATGTGTGGTGATCCTTGACTAACATCCACACTAGAAAATTTGCGTAAATCAGTATTAATAAGAATTAAATCACTGTTCGCATGACAACCTAGTACTGACGTTTTTGGAATATAATGAAGTACAACACTTTGCAGTGATTCATGAATCTGTGTTAAATAAGTTGTAAATATGTATTATATTAGTTTCGTGTAAGCATCACAGCTATCGATAGTTGGAATGTAAGAATGTTGATTTTATGTTTTCTGTATGTTGGTGTAATATAGAGTTTGTGAATAGTACTGAAATTTGTTTTGGTATGTGTTGTAGTAATCGTTACAGAGTTTCGTGGATTTCAGATTACGGCTTTGTATAAATGTATTTATTATTATTATTTGAATTTATGTATAGTTCGATTGCGGAATGAATAAAATGACAGAATTGGTTATTTTCATTTAAGTATCTATACATATTACAAATTAAAGTCGCTTTTCGTGTCTGTTTGTGTGACCGCGTTGTTCTTCTAAACTACGCAACGGATTTTGATGCGGGTTTTTCATCATTTAGAGCAGGGCTGTTCAGACATTGACTAAAATTCATGCGGCTCGCGACGCATGTTTTTATCAGAAAATAGTTTTGGACATAAAATAGTTTGGATAATAGAATTCTTTGTCAAAACATATAATCAATATTTGGTATAATTTCTGCTTTTGTAGTAAGTTTAATTAGCCCGCGAAGGTATGTAGTTTGGACAGCCCTGATTTAGAGAACTTATTTCGGAAGGTTTATGAGTATAATACATCAATATTCAAATAACATAAAATAAAGAAATCTTGAAGTTTTGTCAAGTAATAAAACCGTGCGAAGCAGGGTCTGGGCGCTAGTGTAATTAAATATAATATATAAAAGTAAGTAATTAAATATAATATCGTTTATAAAAAACTACAAAACATAAATTATTTCATGTCCTTGCTGTTGTATCATAATATCCATGAATGCTTGTAGAAAGATAAATCAGAATGAAGATCTAAATACGTAATATTTTGTAGTATCGTTTGCTACTGAGCAAGACTTCAATAATAGACGGATGGCCTTAATATATTTGTGCATGTTTTATGTTTTTATGTGTGTTTATATGTATGTATGTGTGTAATATGTTTATGTATTTGTTTGTAACTGAAATCTACGAAACCATTTTAACGTCGCAATTAACGAATAAAATCTAACAATGCAATGTAGATGAATGATGTATTGGAACAGATAGTTTTCGATATCTTGCACATAAGAGATTATCATAATCTTCTTCCAAGTGTTCTAGACGCGATGGTTGATTTGTTTGAAGGAACTAACGAGTTAGTTGATATGAGCAGTTTCTTCAGCCATCTTATGGCAAGCTTCTGGTTTCAGAGATTAACAGTACATAATATTGGTAATTATTGAAGATATGTTGGTATCTGCCCATTACACTTAACCAAACGCTTGAAGAGATTGTCACATGTATGAAATTCGGTCAGTATGTAAATAATATAGAGCTTTGTAATTTGAAATATGTGTGGCTTTAATTAATACTAAATTACATTTTGTCTGGATTAAGTAGAGTTTGTTGTGTATTGAGTACTCTGTAGTGCACTGGGCAGCTATCAATCAAGGATTGTCTGTTTTTTGCGTGTCTTCGCCACTACTACTAATAGAGTATAGGTTTTTTTGAACGAACGAAGCTGTTTCCCTTATGAACTACGTCCCATTAGTTGTTCTATACTATGTTACAATTACTAGTTATTGTTACATTTGCACACGCACAATCATTATGTTTATGTACTATATTAAATATAATGTTACCTGCCGAAATATTGCAATAGGCATACCATTTCATATATTTTATTTTGTACAGTTATTGTGTACTCGTAGCGGTGTCGCTGTATTTACTATTTATTTTAGTTAACGAGATGTGTTCATACTGGCATTCTATGACATGCCTAGATAAGAGAACTATTTTGTTTTGTAGATATTTGTATTGCCTAGGTGTATGATAGACTGCGTGGACATATTTTGCTATTAACACAAATATTGCATAAGTCGAGGTGTAGATGAATAACTGTGCGTTTTGTTGATCTCATTTGTTTACGGACATGTAGCTCAATATGTAGACGATTGTAACATAAAGTTTATTTGAACATGCGAATGTACCTATAATTTAAGAAATAATAAAATAATTACTGTATATATTTTCGAAAGGAGATTTTTATAAATAAAACAATATTACTCAGTTCGAGGTTGTATGAAGTTTTCAGTGTCAACTAGGTCGATTAACTACATTGTAAATATTATTTTATTTTAGATGACATGTGATAATGCATTCAGACGTTTATAACATAAATGGTGTACAATAAAATTTTATGATTGCGTTGATATGGATTTTGTGTATAAAATTGATATTGTAAAAATTAACTTGAATACGTTGTTCAAAGATTGACGGTTCGAACATAAATAAATAACTTTTACACAAAACATGCCTTTAATTTGATTCTTTAACTCGTATGTGAAAAAAAACGTTCAACTTCAAGTCGCGATCTCATCTCAGAGACAATCAATATCAAAATGTAGGAAAAGCCGTGGTCACACCAAACATTAGTCCGCCCACAGACTGTCTTTTGCTTTTCATACATTCTCACAGTCAACGGCCGACTATGTTTGGTGTGAACCTGAACAAGGCCTAAATTACAGGTATTTTTGCCTGATTGAGACCGAGATTAGATGTGAACGTTCTTAAAAATACAGAAATTGACACTATGGTATCATTCCTAAATGTATTTTGCTTTAGATGCAATCAAAAATAAAAATAAAACAGCTAAGTGCGTATCGGACCACGCACAATGAAGTAGTTAGGATGAATTTATCCCAAGAACAAACTTAATATTGTAGTTAAAAAACATGTTCCCATCATACATTCCAAGTGCAAATGTAAGTTTGTACGCACAATATTGGGAGATTTACCATGTTATTTTAAGACCATACACTTATAGGTTTTCCTGTAATCTATAAGTATAAAACTATTCTCTGGATATTTTAATTTTTTTTTGGATCAACAGTTTTGAGATAAGGTATGGTCAATTTTCATAAATTTTCTTAAATATTTTGAAGTGTTTATTTTAAAATTATTAAAAAAAAAAAAATCGAGATTCTCACACAAGCCCTTTCATTTGGTAGGTCACTCGGTACAGTTTGTCAAACATTTTTTTAAATTTTCCAACTTGCCCCCGGAAAGTGACCTCCATATTCCAAATTCATTTATTTACGTAGCACGTCCGTGTTCGGGTAACAGAAATTCATGTGTACCAAATTACAACTAAATTGGTCCAGTAGATTTGGAGCAAATTGGCCATGACAGATGAACAGACAGCCACCCAACCAGACAGACACTCGAGTAATCCTATTAGGGTTCCGTTTCTTCATTCGGACGACCGAGTTCCAAAAAAAACACTACAAAGTGAAAAATAACAAATTTCGGAAGTCGGTGTCTCTGAATAATAGTTATATAATTAAAATATAATTTTGCCACCGACTTCGGAAATTAAAGTTATTTTTTTCGGAAGACTTAGGGTTCCGTACCAAAATGGTAAAAAGGAACCCTTATGATGCGACTCAGTTTGTTTGTCACAGCTGGATATCTTAAGAACTACTAATGCTTGAAAGCAATAGTTTTAGATGACGTTTGCCCAACTATTTTGCAAATAAGAAAGATTATTTTTTTTTGCTACAGGGACTGAACTGAATGTGAATCTTAAAAATTGGAAGTGGGGCTACTAGGGCATGTGGGGTATCATACGAAAGAGCGCTATTTGCACATTCTCAAACATTTTCCTTTTTTTTAGGCCGCATAGTTTTCGACTTTTGACGAAAAATGTAAAAAAATATACCGTTCCCCTTATCTCCGTAGTTTGCTTAGAGAAAAATCAAAATTTATTCTATGTGATAGAAGTTTATGTAATGATTACAGAAAAAATTAAAACGATGTCTCTAAATAGCACACTTTTTCACAAATCATCAACAAAAATTACATTAGTTCCACTATAGGTCAAGAGATGGCGCTGACCTAAAACTGCAATATTCTACACCACAGTGTTAAAATTCTTTGATTAATTTAGGCCTCCCCGATGAAAATTTAAAAACATTTTACGGTTCACAACCAAAATGTCCTCCTTCCTACCTACTCGCAGGTTGCTTTGGGTGAAGCACAGTTGTAGTTTTTTCTGGGCACAGAACTATTTAGGTACCTATACGAATGAAGCTCCTAATAGGCTCCCCAGTTACTAAATTAATAAATATAATATAAAATAATATAATAAATAAATATGGTACTGATAGAACGCGTTCAGCTGCTTCTATTGGTGATAGTCTGGTTAATACAGGATGGGCATTAATGAACCCTCAAGAATTGAACCAGGGAATGAGTAGTTTTTGGAAAAATAATAATAAAAACATCCATCCTCTGCTGGTTGACAATAATGTATGAGAGAATGATGTTTTGCATTTTAATCCAAAAAACGTCACTGGGGTGTTTACTTAGACTTGTTTGTATAATTATGCTGGTACGAAACTCTCGGTGCGCAAGTCCGACTCGCTCTTGACCGGTTTTTTTTCTTTATAAAATGTTTTTTATTTTTCACTTTTTAGTTAAGGTACTTACCCCACAACAATTCGTATACCACTAGGTACTTGATATGAAAACAACAGTGACAGGAAGTATTATAAAATTATCAAGATTAAATACGTATTATTGAAGCTAACTCAAAAACTACCCAAACAAAGTTAATAAAACTTAAATGAGACCACCGCTCAAGCTTCCTCTATCAAACGAAAAAAATAATTTTCAAAATCGGTCCACAATTGACAAAAATATCGATAAAGAAACTTAAATAAAATATGCAGAATTTAGTATATAGTGATATGTTGCTGCTTTTGTATGTTCACAACACAAATTCTATTATAAGTCTAAACGTGAAGACTTGTAATTGGCTTTCTGTCGACTATTGTTTCCTTTTTTGTTGTTTTTTTAACTGTAAGTCTTTCACGCTGTAATAAATAAATAAATAAATAATATAAACTCCTCCTTTTACAACACAACAACAACAATATTTATTACAGCCCTTTATTCATTTCTATTTTTATGATCGGCTATTTTCCTGTATACTAAAGTCTAACATCCTACAGATAGAACATCCACCTTCACCAATGAAAGGTATTTCTTATCAATCGTACCTAATGAAATAAATGAGTCAAGGCAACCATTACATTTAAACGCATTTCTCACCAATCTAAGAAAGAGAATATTCTAACATTTTCTGGGAACTAATCTAAAAAGTACTAGAAAGTACTAAAAAGTTCTTGTAGCGCTACTGCTGAGCATGAGGTCCTGGGTTCGATTCCCGGGTCGGGTAAAGTGTTATTGGGTTTTTCTATTACAAATTTCTCAGTAGCAGCTCGGAGTCTGGATTTGTGCCCGGTTGATGGCAATAGGCTCGCCCCCTATTACATGGGCCTTAAAACATACCTAACTGGCGAAATGTGGGTGTACCTGCTACAGGGACACCTGTTCCCAATCCTTCGGGGAAACAAGGCGTGATGTAATGTAATCTAAAAAGTAGAGATTAAAAAACGTAATATGTTGATCACTTTGTTGGGTGAGTCAAGCCGTGTTTGTTACAAGTGGAGACGCAGTTACAAATGAGTGACAAATGATCGTGATCGCGACGATCGTGTAATCTTTTGTGAATGAAAATTAAACTACAGTTTGGTTTGGTTAAAAAAGTATGCCTTTTTATTCTTTCAAATAGTCTTCATCTAAATTTATAAGAACATTGGACACAATGAAGCTTTTTTACCGATAAATAAGTATAAATAATTTCATATTCACATAAATCTTATTTATACATACATTACATTTATTTTTAATATCAGTCCTCTCAAAAGGTCCATTCTCTCCCTGCAAATTAAATTTTATTATTTACACAGCGATAGGGATTCGCATCTACCGTACATACATACATCAACAATTAACAATTAATAGAGACTATTTACAAAATATATTTCCACAAACACTCACACGATCATACTTCACCGTTTGCACACACCTATTTCACATTCACACCATTTGGCATATGGATGGCGGCACGTCACTAGCAGAGTTCGTCCCAGGCGAGCCACCAGGCCCCTCGGCAGTCCTCGCGCTTCCGCCGCCGGCGCTCGGCGCGGTCCGAGCGCTTCTTCACGAAGCGAATGTTGTATGGGTCTTCGGCTAGTTCTGGGTATCGTGCTACATCGTGCACGTACTCTCCTTCGTAGCCTGCTGCTGATCCAGCCTTCTGGATTTCATCTAATTCGGCTGCGGACCAGTCGAGTGAGCCGCCAAGTCCGCTGCGTAACGCCTCACGCTCGCGGTGCCACGCTTTCCGCACGGCAGCCGTGCGCGCGTGGTGCAGCAGTCGCTGTCGCTCACGTTCCGCACTAGTGCCGTACCGTAAATTCACTATGCTTGTTTTTCCGTGTATTTTCACGTCCGCGTAAGAACGTCCTCCCTCGGCAACTTCGTGGAATGTTACATTCAATTTGCCTTGCATTCGTTTCAGTTGTTGTTTATCATCTGCAGCACGCCAGGTATCCTCTTTTACGAAATAGAAGACATCTTGTTGATCGCCATGAACAATGAATGAGAATGGCAGAAGATGGGATCGATTGAAAACTGAAGTATATACATCGCGGTAGATAGCATTGGCCGAGGGCACAGTGGTGACGACGGCGCGACCGCGGGAGTTGCGCGACACTAGGATGCCGCGCCCGAATGGTGGCTCAGAGTCGGAGCCGATGCGTTTTGGTGCCAGGTTCAAGGCATCAGTCTTGAGTGCTGACATAGCCGGTATCGACAGGCTTCTGAAGTCAGCTATCCTCTTGTTTGACATATGTGATAGGAAGCCGGATTCGATAGTGACTGTCGGAAGCAGAGACATGGCAGAAGGAAGGCCAGGGCTGGCGTCAGCCGGTGCGGTGCCCCATACCGGCCGACCTCGAGGAATGCTCGGTAGCACTGACCCGCCAGGTAGCTCATCAGGGTAGAGCTGGGGTGCCAGGCTCTTCGTGTCATAGCCAAGCAACTTCAGCCACGATAGGTGATCTAGAATGGCAAAGGTCAACAATAAGTACAAAATAAAAAAAAACATTTATAGATTATTAGTTATAATTAATTGATTCAGGCGTGACCTTGCGGAAATCCATTATAAAATACAATAGACGTGGATATATTTAGTAACTTGTTCCGCTTAGCTATTTCTAAAGAGCCATAAAAAACTCCTGAAAGAAATCGACATCGTCATCCTGAGGATGCCTCGTTGAGAGGTGAAACACGTGTCGATTTCTTTCAGGAGTTTTTTATGGCTCTTTAGAAATAGCTAAGCGGAACAAGTTACTAAATATATCCACGTCTATTGTATTTTATTATTAGTTATGTATAAAATGTTGGATTCAGTTCTTTACCTGTTGGTTTTTTGTTCTGAGGCCGGACGTTAATAGGATCGTTCCCATTGAATCTATAAAGGTGTAATTGAGTCGGGTTATGTATTCTCTCGATGAGATTTTCCCACAATGGAGACATCCATTGTCCAATCAGAGGGTCGTAAACTTTTCCATTAGCCATGTGGACTAATGATGTCACTTGATCCAATAGTCCTCCACAGAAGTCAACCGGAAGGTACAAGTATGGGTTAGAATCGTACACTATGTGGCCGTATGGAGATCTCATTATTTCTCTTATTCCTTCTCCGTATTGATTGAAAATCATCACTGGTGTTCCACATTGGTCTGTGGCGATGTAATATTTATGTCGAGCAACCTGAAACCAGGGGGTATTTTGATGATTAAAACTCGTTAATTTGAAATTAAAATATGTCTTGGCTGACTGAAACTGGCACTCTACATACCTGTGTATAGATCAGGTGTCCTCTGTCGTCGTAGACTAGGGTCATGAATCTATTCTCACGAGGCGAATAAATATGGCTGACTTCATGAGGTCTGTCTTTATTCGTGTAGAAGAATTGTGTCACATTTCCAAAGTTGTCTTTTCTGGTAGAAAGCCTGAAATAGAACAAAGTGTATATATTTAATTTTTTTATCTTGGAAACAGCAACTATTAAAAAAAAAAAGGTGTTTCAACATACCTGTCGAGATGGTCATAAAAGTATCGAACATCAAATCTTCCCCGTTTTGTTGCTCTAATAAGAAGTCCTTTAGAGTTGTATTGGAATCTTTCTTCTCTCGCATTTTGGGATACCAGCCCACGGCTATCATACCTGTATTGACCTTCACCAAACTTGACAATGCGATCCATATCATTGTATTCCATTGGTATTGTGTTGCCTCTGTAGGTCAGTGATAGCATATTACCGTTATCATCGTATCTGAAGCCCCATGGTTCTTGTGCCTCCACCCCTGTAAGCTGACCATCGCAGTCCCAAGTATAGTTCTTCACGTTTGTATATGTATTGACACCTACATTTCTTGTATGTGTGCGTGTTTGAGATATTCTTCCATGTCTATCATAAGAAAACTCCATTCGAAATACTTCCATCCTGTGGATGTTCACAGTTACCTCCTTTTCTAAGAACTGGTCGTTAAGTAAACGAGAGAACATTGCAATTCCATCATATACTGAAGTTTCATTCCATTTCTGTTTCGATACCGTGAATTGACCTAGTATTTCAGGAGAACCTGTTTTGCTATTGTAAACAATATGATGCGGAATTAGAGTTTGTCCACCAATCCTACCTTGGACGGAAGTAATTCTATAATTGTTATCATATTCATAAATTATTTTTGCATTGCTTAGTCCAGTTTTGGCACCATAATCAAGTCTTTCTTCAGTGAGTAGCCCACCAGCATAAGTAGACTCCCATCGGTAGTCTACGTCACGGTCAACATGTAATATTTCTGATGGCAGTCCACTCGTTTCTGCATAGTGTATCTGCGTTTGGCCATCCCCATGAACCACTTCAGAAACTTTGTTAGTCGTGAAATAACGATAAACAACTCTGGCACCATCACCCGGGAATACAGTCTGAAGGAGCTCTCCTGTATGAGCATAATGTTGCAAATACTTCTTCGAAGAACCAGGTGGAGTGTACGTGACTCTCAAAAATCCAATTGATGGTTGCACGCTAAACGAATGGTTTGATCCCGATGGCAAAATAACATGCGTCAACCCACCATCATCATCGTACTTGTATTTGAAACTTCTTTGACTGGCTAAGCTTATTTTGGAAACAAGATTGCCGTCATTGTAATAAATGAACTTAGTGCCGTCTTGTGGACTCGTTATCTCCGAAAGCATTCCATGTGGGTCATAGCTATAGCTTTCTTCACTGTCGCCCCATTTCCAGCCGTTAATTCTATAGAATCTATCGTATGAAATATTGAGAAGAGCTCCGGCACCGTGAGGATCGAACGATAGTGGCAGCCCAGCTACATCGTAAGAAATTGTAAACAGTGGGTTTCTGTCGGCGTTGAAGAAAGTTTCACGGCTCTTGAACTGATCAAATTCAATTATAAGCACCCTGGAGTCGTTTACCCATATTTCTCTGTTCAAAGTCTGTTGTGGGTTCCGTACATCACCCACTAAAGTGTATAAAGAGTACATGTTGTTTACTAGTGAATCTCCAAATGTAGTGGTTTGATGTGACCACATGTGCAGCATCTCAGCTTCAATAGGCAAGGCAGCTTCTAGTAATGGGTGCTTAGCAGCTGCGATACTCTCGAATTTCCCTGCCCATGGTGTTTCGAGAAGTAAGGTATTGTTTGTATAGATTCGACCTTCAGTTATTTGTTTCCCATTATTTATAGTAATTTGCTTGAACGATTGTCCATGTAACACATATTCACATTTCTTGGCAACTCCTACGGGTATAGTGCTAGAGGGATTTGATACAGTGACTGCTAATCCATAATTTTTCGCAAGACCAGAGGTAATGTGTACTTGTTCACCCGAGGGCATAATGATTTTAGTCACTCTTCCTAGTTCGTCGTAATTGTAAATTACGGTATCGCCAGCCTAAAAGCAAATAATAATACAATGATAATAACGTCATTCAATAAAGAAAAACAATATTATTAAAAACATATAGCAATAGCACAACTTACCCCTGATCGACTGTTTAGTAATCCAGTACTAGCATCGTAATCAAATTCCATTTCCGTTGAACCCTTCTCAGCTATCCTGGTTAGGTAGCCAATTCCAGAAATCTTTAATTCTAGTTTATGGTCTTGTGTATTTTCGATAGAGCTAACAATATTGCTGTAATCTCTGAGTAATTGTATTTTATTCCCAGAGGCATCAGTAACTGTGGAGAGCTTTCCGAAACTCGTATTCTTTGAATACAAGAATGAATATCTAGTTTTTCCTGACGTCAAGTCTTTTGTGGTGATATGTTGACCGTAGCGGTTGAAAACGTATATTTCTGAAGTGGGTGGATAAGGTATTCTGAATTCTCCGTTTTCGTCATGTGTTGGCAAGTAGTGTTTTAGCGCCAATATATGGAGAGATCCTGAAACAATAACATGGATTAATAATTTGCCGTATTGAAGGATAATCATATTTAAACCATTTGATCTTATTTTAATTACCTTGGTCAACAACATTTAGAACTCCATCTGGGGTAACAGCAAGAGCAGAAATAGTTTGGAATTTAGCATTGGATGATAGTAAAGTTTCCGTGCTTGTAGGAGGTTCGTCACCCGCGGCCACACTGAGTCTACATGGGCAGCCAGCATCATCTCTCGAATTCGTTGGCACAGCCGTCGCAGAGGCAGATGAATTGCATTCACAACTTAATTCCTTCAAATTCTCTTGAACTTTTCCTGCGAAGTGCATTATTTTACCAGATGGATCTATGGATTTTATAGCATTCGTTTTCTTAGAATCCGCTTCAGCCACATACAAAATTCCGCTTGGCGCAAAGGCTATCGCTAATATTGTGCCTAAACTGGAATCTTCCCTGATATCAGTATTTGTTCGATTGGTGGGTTTTGTTAGAGGTTTTCCATCGTTTCCTATACGACAATGTGATGGTTGGCCAGCCACTACTTTGATTTTCATATCAACTGTTAGTTTCAGTATTATTCTGTCGTCTATAAAGTACAGAGATCCATCGAGTGGCGATAAGGCTACTCCTGTTGGCCATTGTAACTGTGCTTCATAAGGTGGGATTGCTCCTCGGCAGGGGACTGGTGACCAATGGTTGTGGTGTCCGTGATGTCCCACAAGAGTGTGTATTATGCCATTTGGATCAACTGCTCGTATATTTGTGCCATCTGCAATGTACATTGTCCTGTCTGCTGCAATGGCGAGACCTGGAACAGAAAAGTGAATATTATTTATATAGTTCTAGTCTGAATGAGGATGTATTATGTAAAACTTTAAATGTAAGATATTTCTAATTTTGCATTCATTTGTAAGTATTTTACCTTTGGGATGCGCCAATTTTGCCTTGATTGCTGGACCTTCATCACCACAATTTGAATCATCTCCAGGTACGCAACGGTCTCCGTTACCAACTACAGCCTCAGAATTTGTGGCCGGGTCTCGCACTTTTTCCAAAGCTATTACTCTTCGGACTTGGTGTCTCTCAGAATCTGATATGTAAAGATATCCATCTGCTGGTGATATGCAGATATAATATTGATATGCAACTTGCGTAGTTCTGAAAATGAGAATAATTCGGTTCATACACATGCATGCATGGTTAATACCATGTACACTGTACAGCATGATAATATGATAAACAGGAATTATTTGGCACCATCAGTTCTAAAAATCTTTTGAAGTGGACACTTACTGTAATTGAAGAACCGTTGTAACAACGCCCTCAGGAGTGATCCGTCTGACAAGATTGAAATCACCAACATACAGGGATCCATCTGGCCCTGAGGTCAGTGCTGTTGGAGTCAAGAGGCGAGCATCTGCTGCCTTACCGTTGCAGTGGTCAGGACATTCTAAAGCTCGTTGAAGACCAGTTCCCATTACCACCTATAAAATAACGTACAGTACATTTTAATAGGGGGTTAATTAAAGATGAATGTGTAAATATGAATTTCTTGCAAGTCAGAGCGGTGACTTATTCTTGATCGGTACCTGGACAGTTCTGGGGTATTGTTTCAAATGAAGTAGTGCCCCATCGCCTTTCTGCAGAATACCCTCATGGAAGTTGTAATGATGGTGTATATCCAGTCCCCATCCTCCGATATCTGAGATGTCCACGTCGAAACCGGCTAATGTCGCTGTTTGTGTCTCCCATACAATTGACGCACATGATGTGTACTCGTAACCTATTGATATTTTTGCTTGTGCTTGGCCATATACCTGGAATGATAAAGAGTTACGCGAATAAGTACACAAAATATATTATATTGTTAAATTATAACGAAGAATTTTGAAAGAAGATCCCATTAAAGATACGCTAAGACTCTTTAGCATAGTCTTTCAAGTTTTCATGTGCTTCTTTTACTTCTATTAATATTACTTCGACTTACCTTTTGTTTGTATACGTTTCGTTTGTTCCACGCGAAGATATGAGTTAAGTCGGGATCAGCTTCGTAGGTATGGGTGTGCAAGGAGCCTTCAATCTCAACGCGGACATGCACTCGGATAAGTGATGCTGGGACCACACGACGAGTCAGTTGAACGTGTACGCAAGACAGATAACCAGCTGATTGAGACGAGCGGTAGGTCAGTTTCACCAATGAGCCAGGGATGCCGATAGATTCGCTTACAATCTGGAAATAAGAAATACATTCTTTAGTCATGCAGTCAGTTTGTGAAGCCAAAATAGTGACTGGTACACATTCAAATTGGTCCAGAAATTGCTTAACACTAATGCATGTGACTGAATGTCCACTGGTTTATGGAAAACGATAAGAATAATTGACTGACCGTCACAGAGGGTATTCTAGTATGAACACCAGTCTCTCGCAAAGGATCATATTTTATGCATTTTTGTCAAAACGCTATAATTCTTGTCTATGTTTATTACTATGTGAACCTTTGTGAAGAGAGAAATAAAATTATACTGACCAGAATTTGGCGAGTATTACACGAAGGAATAAACATCCAAGCTAGACATTAACAAGCTTTTGTTCAACTGTTCTTACCTGAGCCTCAGGGTATATGACGGTGGTAGTGGTAGCAGATGAGGCAGCAGGCGCTGCCAAAGGTGGTACTGCCACTACTTCTGGTCTAAGTTGCTCGTGGTCGTGTGCTGCGCAAGGTGGAGTTTCTGATTCCCACCATTGCGGTGTAGGCGACCAGCCGATGCGAGGTGGAGCCCTAGTGATTGTAATTGGTTAGAATAATTAAATAGAAAACCTTGTTTAGTTAAACTTTGAATAAGGTATCAATGTGACTCTTCAACCAATATATTTATATGAGAGAGTGATTTAAATGAAATCGTCATTTCATTTAAGTAGTCAACTAATTTAAAAAATGGTAAATAAAACACCAGCACCCAAATATTAAAATTATATTTTATTATGTTAGTTAATAAGCCACTAACTAAAACCCTTCTCACCTGGGCGTTGGTACTTTCACATTGTCGTCACTAAGTTCCATTTGAACTGGTGGCAATACGACGATCTGATTCCAAGGTACGAAGACTGTCTTCCTTAGCGGCTTGAACGGTGATCGCTGGAACTGCAGGGTCACGGCACCTCCTCCATTCACCAACACGTCAAACCTTGAATGACCGGCATATAACATTTAAGATAGATGTACAAATAGTGTCTGATATGACAGAGTGGGCCCTTTCGTTTGCCCTAGAAAACGTAAGACACGTTCGTTTGAAGTAAAACAAATTCTCAGTTATAAACTCGGATTTGTCTTGACCGTGTGGCTAGAGCTGCTGGAGGACAAGGTGTCCTATCATCATTCTTCTGATTTTATCCCATATATCATTTGAAAACTCGTCAATAAAACGTTACTAATAAAGACATCTTTAGTGTAGTCCCTGGATAAAAGTTCGAAGACTCATATTATTTTTCATATATTCGATAAAAATTGGAAAGCGACTTAATGACCGGTTTTTGTAACCAAATCAGACCATAAATCAGAAAAACAGATTGAAATAGTACATGTCGCGGCCTGCAACACGGGCATTGCTGGACGATCGTGGACAAATGTGGGCCGAGGGGAAGCCGAAGCACACATACGTGAATCCATCAATGTCTGGTTGCGGCCATGGCTTGTATAGTACTTTTCTCAAATAATGCGCGGAAATTCAAACTAAGTAACTAATTTATAATTTCTAGAATCAATGACGAACAATGATATAATTTTTCTCCTTTTTGTTTCTTCTTTACTTTAAAGAGCTCTATTTGCAAACCAAATGGAAATCTAAATAAAATCTTTGGTAAGTTATCTCCTTAGTTACCATGTGTTGAAGTAAAAAGTTAATTCCATTTTTAAATAACACGACGGAAATGAGTTTTCATAGTAATTTATTCGGCCGCTAAACACGACAGATATGGATTTTGATACAAACATTGCCAGCCGGGCGCTCGCATTTATTCGACCAGTAGCATTTTCGATTTATCTTGAAAAAGGTTGTCAAAATAATGCTCGAATTTCCAAGCATGTTTGAGAAAAAATCATAGATACGCTGTTTAAAGTCACCCATAATTTGTTTAATCATCCTTCCTTATTCCTAGAGTACCTACCTATCTCCTATAAAAAACTTTATTTCAAGAACTGTCGCAGTTTCGCCCAAAAAGTTACGCCTACGCCATCGTTACTCCTCATTACTTCAGTTTAGAATTTAATCGCATTAACTTTCAGATTAAGAGAGTAAATTCGAAAGTCATGACTAGAATTTGTAAATGAGGAAGTTTAGAGTAGGTATACTATCCCTACTTCAACCGGTTTTGCTAACAAAAATAAAACATAACATAATATCACGCCAGTTATTTCCGAAGGGTAAGGCAGAGGAGTACCCACATTTCGCCAGTTATGTTTAAGTCCTATGTTATAGGGGGCGAGACAATTGCCATCAACCGGGCACAAATCCAAATTCCGGGCTACAACTGCGAACTTCTTGATGAAAAAAGCCCAATAACACTTTGGCCGACCTGGGAATCGAACCCAGGACCTCATGCTCAGCTGTAGCGCTTGCGACTACTTGACTTACGAGGCAGTCCAAATATAAACTACTAGAAAATCAAGACCATATTTTCCTGATGCCTATAATACGTAATACCTATGAATTCTCAGCTATTCTAATTGGATCTACGAAGCTTTCGGCCATCACTCTGATTATAATTTAGTACTTTACTAGAAATACAGCCTTGTTCACCTCTCGGTACTAAATAATGTGTAAAATGCTCGTTAGTCCTAACACGATAAAACTGCAGTTAATAATGTAGAAATGCTGTAACAAGTACTCGTAGTAGGTCGGCACTCGTATTCCGTTCCTACGTTTTAATGATCCCTTATAATATTTTTCTTGTCATTAATTTAAGCAACGCCGTACAATATTTTTTCACCTTTTTCTTTGTTTCTTTGCAACGTTTTTTTACCTTTAATGAGAGTTTGTTATCGAAACGTGTTGAGCAGGGGTTTAGTTTGATGATCAGCACTTCCAATAAAAGGAAAAATTTGGGACATTTCTTCCCGTTAGATTTTTTTTCAAACGTTTCGTGACGTTATTTACGATCTTGAGAAGAAATCAAAAATTAAAGGCGGTGAATGTTTTTTGTTTATTTCGAAGAATGCTGAAAATCGTGCTTCATTACTGAAAATGTGATTACAGTAAGCCAGGTAGCCTCGAACTTGTAACTTCGTTGAATAGGTAACCCAAGTTGAATAATTTATTCGATGGTGCATTTAGGGAAGCTACTGGTACTTTTACTTGTCATTTCGGAAACAAACTACATGTAAACAGTTAGTGAGTTACGGTAATTAATTTTTAAAAGCTTAAACGTGACGTGTTATTTGATTACAAGTTCACATGATACAGGTTTCGTTCCGCCGCCTAATTCGATTTCATACTTGATGTTTTTACGTACGTGCAAGCAATATCAAAACACCGTGTCCGATAATTAATGACGATCCTATACATATAACACAAATGTTTGTATTGATATTTGTTCAAATATCTCTGTTTGTCACGCAATGTTCAATTACTTTCTTTAAGACAATTTAGTTCCGTGACTCAACGATCGTCGTGACTAATAGATTTTTTCCATTTTATGACGTTAAAAAGTTTACATTTAAACATTGACATGGTAATTGCCCCGATTGCCCGATGCCAAATTATTTTATTTCTGTTCGTTTATTTACGCTGCGAGATAGTGGTGTTACGGTGATTCACCATAAAGAGCGCTTACGTATTTTCTCGTATTTTTCTTTAAGTGAAACAATTACGTTTAAATGTTTCTTAATGGGTGGCGTTTTCAAACGACTATAATTACTAAAATTCCTGGCTCATGCTATAATGTCGGTTGATACTTAATTGAAGTAAAAACAACAATTAAAATTACTTAACGGTCTATCGTAGTCACACTGGCAACTTTCAGTAGAAGCTTAAGGAATGAGATTTTGAACAACTTGAATGCCAAGATAATGTATGTCATTAAGTGTAGACTAATTAATTTTGTCTTCAAAAGTATCAAAAATATATTAAGACTGTTCTTGAATAGTAGGTAAATAAAAAGGTATTAAGTATTCCTGAAGAGTTTGCATTGTTTGTTTTTTGCTGCCTGATAGGTATTGGGTTCGTGGGACAGCCCGTGGCACGGGCCCAGTCAATATTTTCATTCATCAAGCCCAATAATAGTAACTTAACTTTGGAGGTTACAACTGAGAATTTGATTATGTCACTAGACTTCAATATCGAAAACATTACTTGTCGCCAAAAGCGGTCTGAAGATCTCATAGTAAAAAGAGTGTTAAGGCCAAGTCACACGGTTCAACAATTAATAATAATTTCATTATTTACGAAAATCTGAACTGTACAAAATTGATAGGGGAGAGCGAGAGTTGCTCAAAGGGCGTTCCGAGGAACACATATACTTACCATGTAAGGCAGAATTGTAGACGCACTTACCAACGATAGGTGTATACCTAACGGCAATGAGGACTCTATAAAAACCTAGACAAAACATTAAAAATGAAGTATCACTTTTTTATTTACTAACCATCCACCCTGTCTGGTCAGCGTGAATCCGAAGCGAGCCTCTCGATCCACGGAGACTCTGATGCCGATGATACCGAGGCCTTGGGGAGAGACCACCTGCCCCCGCATCACGGACACGCGGCTGCACAGACCAGCTCACGTCAGTTCGAGCCACGAGCCACAGCACCCGGCATTCAGCGATACGGTTCACATAGAAGTACTAAGAGGCTATTGTTGCTAAAGAAATTGTGAGTTTTTATGAAAGAAAAATTGATTCTATTTTACAGAAAAAATTAAAATCCTTTTTTTTTAAACTGTTTTGCCACGAAAGTGACTTTTAGATTTGAAAGACAATAAAAAAGGCTATTAATGTTCAAACTTAGGAAAAAATTAAATGACCCTTTTCTGTGTACGTAATGATCTAGTAATTTTTTATTGTTTAATTACGCAACAACCTATTTAAAAGCCTTGTATTTTTATGCATGGCCGGAATTTAGCAGTAGCCTCTGATCTAAAAGATAGAAGACATAAAAATGATGTGTGAACCGTATCGGTGAATGCACACCTTCGATCATAAAACTTTGAGCGAGGTCTCGTGCTATGCTTCATATTTCATAGTGTAAACGCTGTGAGAGTGAAGTAAAGTATGAAAATAATATTGAAAAATAAAATAAATAAGAAGTCTTAGCATTGCACATTCTCGTATTAGGATCAGCTAATTCTCTAGGACACATTTCTGTTTACATTTTATTTATAGATCCTCTAATTAGCCAATAAAATAAAAATGTAATAAATTAGATACCATAGAAAGTAA
This sequence comes from Agrochola litura, assembly GCA_949152395.1. Classification (NCBI taxonomy): domain Eukaryota; kingdom Metazoa; phylum Arthropoda; class Insecta; order Lepidoptera; family Noctuidae; genus Agrochola; species Agrochola litura. The sequence goes on from OX424496.1 coordinate 11,854,215, forward strand.
CGTAAATGGAAATCTACCTAGAAAGGTATGTATGCATGTAACAGCTGCCACACAAACCATAGTTAATCAATTTTGTTATATTACTTCATGTTTGAATGTTCGGTTACATATTCATGAGAGATGAAATTGGTGCAAGAAATGTTCGCGAAATCATTAATATTGAAATTGAAAGGATATTCGTTTTTGTTGTGAGGTTTGATTTTGGGCAAAATTACAAGTAAATATTTTACACTGCTTTATCCGAGTGAACTTAGTTTTAATGTAGCTCTTGACTCGGGATACCCGGAGCGAGTCTCCGCAGGGGGCGCAAAAAGCTTCAAAAATACGACGTGAAAACCAATATCAGAGCCAAAAACCTGTCCGCTGAAAGTGCACAACGAAAATGTCGACGTAAACGATCGGAAAACAACAAGAGATTAGGTTTGCTTTTAGTGTTAATTAACATAACAACAATCAGTTTGAATCATTGGTTTAGAATGTTGTTTGTTACCAAGATTCAGTAGAAACCCATGTTTCATAGATTGCGTTTAATATGAGATGGTAGCGGAGTACCTACTGAATATTTCATTCAATATCCAATTCTATATCTTGAATTTACTTTTGAATAGAAGTTGGAGAGACTACTTATCTCAGATACAAAGACTAAATACCTATTATTTAAATGAATCTAAATTCGTGAAAAATGTGTAACATAAACCACCAACAATATAATAACGTATACTTTATTACCACGATTGCGTCTATGATTAATGTTGATGCAAGCGTCGTAGCTACATAAACGCCTTGATAAGCAAAAGCTCTTAGCTAAGCTTTACATATTTTTGTATTATTATAACAGATTTTTTTTAACGATTTTATCTTCGTGAATTTATCAACTGAAATACTCTGAGACGAACGCATTCGAAAATATCATAAAATGTAATTGTGTAATATAAAACACTAGATAGGTTCAATCAACAAAAAGAAATAAAATATTTATGTGTAACGCTGAGTAGTAAAATATTTTTCTTATTTGTTACCAAGAACTACGTATTTAGCAATGCCACTTCTAAGAATATGATATCGTAAAAGTTTTCATCCTCTTCATGTGTTTCCGCGAAGGCCGACAGTAAATGCCATATGATACGGTTATGAAAAATATACCTAAAAAGAAACATTGTAAGCAGATTGGCACCTCCCGAAATATTATCTGTAACAAGTTACAGGGCACTTTTAAATTATTATCATAATACACGTTTAGACTAACTAAGTAATGTTGTATCTGAAAAGAGGACAAGTCATTAATAATTATTGTATGTTTCTGACGGTGATTATAAATTCAACATTATTTAATGGGTAGAAATTTCATAAAAACACATTAACAGTTGGTAGAGTTAAAAACAACAAAAACTCAAAACAGTATCAAATACAACGCTTTAAGAACTGTACTGCCCTTCAGACATCAAAATGCGGAAGATTCAGATAAGTATAAATGCTGGTGCAGAGGCAGACAGTTCTGAGAGCGATGAAAGAAAATCGAGAAAAATACGTTCGTTGCACCAATTTCAAAGTGTAATAAAATGTCGTCGATGACTGATTAATGGAAGCGATGGTTGTAATGTACAATGTCGACAATTTTGCTATCGTATCGCTGTGAAGTAGTAGGAATACATTCAAATAAGTTGTGTTTTGGTTAGTTACAAAGGGTGAGGATCTAAACACATAAAGAGCTCGGGCGAAGGGTAGGGGGTTGGTTAACAGATGAAAGACGCAGACAAAGGGTAAGGAACACATAAAAGGGTAAGTTTATTTGAAGCTTAATTTGCGTGTTCGCTGAAATTTTGCTCAATTGATAATATACAATTCGCGACGATTTGTATATTTTGCAAGCCCTACACCTATCGATTGTGTTAAAAACGTTTTGCGTGAAAGCGTAAATGATTTTCCTAAGTTTCATATAGTATAACAAAATTATTCCATAGTATATATGTGAACTATAATATAAGCACAGTAGACGAGACAAATAAACAGTACAAAATACAATTGTGACTGCGGCAAATCATATTTGAAAAGAGACGCGGCGTTTGCGGACCGTCGGCGGTGCTTGATTTACGCTGAGATTGCGAGGATTTTGTCGCAGTCACACGAAAACATTCAAGACAAACATACAGATGTTACATACACATAGAGAATGAAACGAATACAGACAAAGGATTGAACGAAAAGTGAAAAAGCGTCAGTGGCACCGTCCGCGTGTCTGTTGTGGGACACGCGAAGGTCACCGGCATCACACTCATATGCAGGATTCGCAACAAAAGGGAAGAGGTGAACAGATACTGAACACTGAGGGGCGAGGGCGGGCTGACTGACACTTACCATGGTGTAAAGGAATTCCAGAACTCGCTAGGAGTGGCGGACACACGGCGGCACAGGGACACAGAAAGACAGGACAGATTACTACACAGATACCTACATCCCTCAGTGCAACCCCACCCCGGTTTTGCAACCGCTCCGGCCGATTGCACTCGTCTATATTGGTTAGCTTGCGTTTTAACACTGTATTTACCAATCAAAGTTCTGTTAATTATGAATCGATTCACAGACGAAGCCCGTTTGCATTAGAACAACCACCACTATTGGTCGATAGGTAATATGCATAATGATTCAATACAAATAAATTTAGAAAAGTTGCAATTGTAGGTTGCACCAAAGATTGAATGTGGAGAGTAAACATGCTGGATGGTGAATGCATGGAGGAACCCGTCATGTGTTACGAATACAAGGGCTGATGGAACAAATGCCAGAACGCAATATAACCACTCTAGACTTTTGAACTTAAATAAAATAGTGAAGCGGCTCGTGTTTTAATGCAAACAAACTTTTAGAGGCGCTTTTGCATATTAAGCGAGGTGGGTTGACTACTTTTATTATTCAGTTTTGCTTTGTCTTATTTGTTTAAGAGATCGTTCGAAGTTTTATTAACGCACACGGTATAAAGTAGGGCAAATAAAAACTTTAAGAATTTGTTTACCAACTTAGATCATGAAAGACGCGTTTAAGTTTTATCTAATAGATCGTTATAAAAGTTTTAAAGTAAGTGGTATAAAAGTAAGTCTTAGAAAAATTATGTCAATTTAAACTTGTATGTTTATTTTTGTATCAAGATTGTAGGTAGGTACGTAATGATTTAAATAATGCTTTCATGATTCAAGTTTCTTTTCTTTTACCTTATTTGCTTATGTAAAGTTATTTTGAAGACAAACAAAACTGTTCGAAAGCTTTTGAGCGCTGATTTATTTCTAATTTCATTTTGTTATTCATAATACGCTTTTGTTTTGTTCAGACAAACAGGTAGGGTTAGACACACACAAGGGATGAACATTAGACAATACACAACACATCGGATCTGGTGTGAAAAATAATAATAAAATACAAAAACTCATAATTGAAATAATAAATTCAATGGTAAAACATAACCATGCTAGGATCGCAAACAATAAATCATAATTTTTACACTCGAGAAAACAGAGGAAAATCAAAACACTTCCACCAGATGAGAAAATAAATTGTAAGTTATAAAAGTATTTGAAGTTACCAATTAAATTAAAATAACCACACCAAATCCTCGGAGAGGTTTAGGAAGATGAGCGGGAATTATATGGTGAAGGTGCTAGTTCCTAAATCATTTTATGTCGTAATGAATTTTGTATCTTCTTCTTACGGTTATACATTACAGTACGGCGATGATATCACGGATCTAAAATCATTGTAAAGTGCAAATATAAATTATTCATGAATTGTGCAAAACCGACAGGTCAGTCCTAAACCAACTGATGCAAAAGATATCGTTGTATTGTCTTTTAGTTTACTGATCCTAAAATGGTTAGTATTATGTTAGTACTAACGACATCTTTTACGTACATGAAGTGATTTGGTGTTTGTAAACATTTCAGACGTTTCCTTATGCTACACATACCTTTCAGAATATTCGTCCATGTGTGCGTAGCTCTGGACAGAGTTTTCTTCTATGAGGAATTTAACGCGCTGATAGAAGGACGCGGTGACAGAAGGCGGCTGTTTTCTGAGGAGTACTTCTACAGGATCGTTGGAAGCTAGGCACATGATGTGCTCGGCGCACTCAGGTCGACTGCAGCATTCCGAGTCGGAGCAGTCCGTCATGCCATCTTCAAAAGTGTAGCCATTGTCAAGTGACAGCCAATATGGTTTGTTTGGATTGTTTAAAATGTAATCGGTCTTATGTTTGAGCCTATTTTCTGTAAAAGAGAGGCACTTACCTTCATCGTTATCTTCGTTGTCGTTGCACGAGAGTTCAAGTGCGATGGAACAGTCGGTGCCAGCCCAGCCGTCAGCACAAGAACAGCGGTACACTCCATCTTCCAGAAGACATTGTCCATGACGAGTACAGCCATTTGGACAACCAGCTGTGTACATTGAGTAATTAGTCAAGTGGTAGTAGATAATGTTTTATGATCGTTACACTAACAAGTGCAATGCAACGTTGACTTCGATTATATTGTATTCATGGAATTAGAGTTGGTTTCAAAAATCAGATTCAGAAAGTCGATGATCCTAAAATATTTTCTATATATGCAGCATGAAACAAAGAACGTACAGTATTGAATAAGAATGTCGCAACTTACGCAAAGTACAGTGTCGGCCATTCCATCCTTGTGTGCACACACACGTGCCATTCTTGCATTGTCCGTGGTCGTGACAGCGCGTGTCACAGGGTCGTTGGTCACACATGGAGCCGGTCCAGCCGTCATCGCATCGACACACGCCCTCGGCACAAACACCATGCGGCCCGCAGTCCAATGAACATACCACTATAAAGTAGAAATGCAGTTAAAACGCCGATGTACAAGTAAGGCAACATAATACTTTAAACTTGTTTGTAGCCATTACCTTGTGAGCAATCATCTCCGGTGTAAAGTGGGTCACAAACACATCTCCCTGCGTCTAGGTCGTACACACCGCGTTGGGAACATGCGGGAAGGCAACGTTGAACCCTCGCATCACGTTCACTGCAGGAGGCACCTCGCCATCCCGCGCGGCACACGCATCTACCACGCACGCACGATCCGTGGCCACCGCAGGTTGGGTCAAGGCAGTCCTCTGAACATGTTTAATAAGTCAGTATTTCTATTGATTTTCTTTATCACATTTTAAAATGTTGTTTTAGTTTGAAAAATATTTTACCTTCGTCGCACTTTTGTCCTTTCCATCCAGCTTTACAGTGGCAATGGCCGGCGATACATTGACCCCTTCCGGAACAGTCTGCCGGCTCACAGTCGTGTGCTGGAACGTCACATTCCGGGCCTTTCCACCCTTCCAAACAGTGACATACACCACCTGCATATGCGCCGTGCCCCGAACAAAGAACTGGGCATACACCTGCGAAAACAAATGTGACTTATTACTTACGCACTTCTTTACGAAGATAAGAGACTCCTTTAATGAATATTTTCTACTTACTTTTCGAACAGTCATGTCCTTCGTAGCCGTCCATACATTCGCATTTCCCGAGGTAGCATGATCCGTGACCCGAACAATCATCTGGACACGAGTTAGTGACTCCTTCCGCTTCAGAAACGATCATTTCAACATTGTGTGGCTGCAGTTCGTCATTGTATACAGATATAAACCATCTTCCTGTGTCGAGATATTGCAATATGCTCACGTTTACTCTCATATCCGTTGACCTTTTGCTTATCGTATGGTTCCATCTATGCAGTGGGTTAATCGTACTCAATAGTGCATCCCAGTCGTTAAGACTACTTTGAAACCGATTATCTCTGAACGGACTTCTTCTACGCCTTAGTCTGTGGTCGACCCTACCGCCTCGAATAAATTCTACAAAGTCGTATTGTGTTACGCTAGGAGCTACATTTCGCCTACCATATACGGCGAAATTAGCTCCCCAGGGAACTGTGAAGTTAAGGCTAACGTACGCGGGCTGTTTGTTGCGGAATTCAGAACTCCAAAATTGGTAAGCAGGTATAGTTGCACTGTGTAACTCGTCGAATTCTCTAACTTCTAACGCGGGTGACCAAGGCGGCGGTGCTGCTTGTTGCGCTTGTTGCGGTATTATTACTGATTCTAACGCTGCTTCCGCTGTAGTTGACCACCCGCCTAAAGACGAAGTTGATATTGATTCTGCAATAAAACGTGCGAAATCTTTTACATCCTCTTGAATATGTCGAAACTACAAACCCAAACAAGTACAAAAAAAATTTGTTTCTACATACCGTCTGAAGGTGATGACGTTGATAAGGCATCCCTAATTCCTTGTGCATGTGTTACTGCTTTTACATCTTGTACCAGGATGCAATTTGAATTGTCTATATTACTTTTAATTGACGATAACGCTGCAACAAAGAAATGGTCATTTTAAAACACTTTGTTTTAAAACAAAGTATAAAATCGTTAGTCGTATTTTTTTATCAATAGAAAATAATTTCTACGATCCAAATCTCTTTCTCGAAGCCGGTCATCCAATTAAGTTTCCGTTAAGTTTGTTTCTTATCGATGGCTCACATCGATAATGCCCAGTAGCCGAGCAGTAATTCTATTAGTGTTCACACGGGCGTCGTTTGGGCGCAATGTGTTACGAAATACGACACAATAAGAGATGTCATTTTAAACTTTAAGAGGTGTATGAATGCAGGGTAGGCGACGTGATGTCCCGTCGAGTTTTAATTAAGCGAAGCACGGCTGTGCTGCATTTCGTGGCGGTGTGACGGAGCGATTGGTTCCGCTGCCGCGGGCCGGCCTCAGCAAGCACGTAGGTGGCTCGACACCCAACCATTTCTTGTTCAGGAGAATGCTGTTGTCTCCTCATTATGCGACAGTTGCTGGCTATCGAATCGATCATAAAATGCCGCGCTACGCAATCTAATTGGATGATTCTTCACGGTGTTAACTAAGAAAAGCACGGGCTCAGATGACACGAGTCTTGACGAAATTACTATTTATTTATTTTGAAGCTACTGAAGCATCAAATAGGATCTTATCGATGTAATTGATTAGTAGTCAATATTTTTTATAAAGCACTGAAATACGTATAGTAGCCAACTAGCCACTTTCCCTTTTAATACTACGGTGGAATATTCAATAAAAACTGCAAGGGAGCCATTGAATGTCAGTAATGTAAAGAGAATTTATTGCGTTCATTTATTAGTTTAGTAAGAAGCTCACGATCGCTCAGGATTTGTGCTCGGATGGGGATGCAACGTTTATTTGTTTCGGAGCGTGCGCAGGATGTGCGCCTAATATGTCGTGCGTTGCGTCAAGGGCAATATATCAATCCATATACACTTAATTGACGCAACCCAGATTTTGTTCCGGCTAATTAACATGTTCAGTAATTTGTCGAGAGACATGTGGTTATGTTTTTGTAGAGCCAATTTACTAATTAAATTTTATGTGTGAATATTTTGTCTGACACGTTGTCAAGTGTTTGTAGTTACGTTCCATAATTCGCCCAGATAACCCCCAGCGGTGTCGGAGCAATTAAGTTATCTGGCCGGCCCAACAGTTGCCTATCTATCCCCAAGATTTACTCTCAGATAAGATCGCGAAACGTTGACGCCATTTGGCCGTTTGCGCTGAGGATTGGACAATTTAACTTTACTATACTATGTTGAGGGTAGATAGTTCAATGACAATAACCTTTATCAGCTTAACAACCAATAGTTAAACAGGCAATTTATATTCAGTGTTAATGCTACATGCGTATGTCGAGATGGATTTAAAATCATACTTCTAAAATGATATATGTCATTGAGTTCAAAGACTCGAAGCATAAAACATGTCTAGCGCGTTGCTCCGCATCAAATATTGATGGAATGGAAATAAATAGAATTCAACAAACAGTCATAAATATGAATAAAAACTTGAACGGTCATTGATGTTCGACAGGTTCGTTTAAATATAAGAGTGACCTACAACATATAGCATTTTTATGAAAGCTGAACATGTTTTGAACGAACCCCAACCAACATCATATTCAGTTAGATAGAGCCCTACTCCGAAAATAATAACACACATCGTACACAATGTTTTCAGATAAACGAGCAAAGATGACGTAATTTCCTCGCAAGAAAATGAAATATGACAATGTGGTAAGTCGCGACTTTTCCCGATGATCCCTCGTAAAATCTATAAATTTTGTGTATTGAGCGGCGGCGGGTAGGAAATGGAGGGTGCTCGAGATGACGAGGTCGCCGGCCGATGCAAGCGACGATTGTGTGCAGATGGACTATGTTTGCTATCTCCACTATTTTTCGAGTTAATACAATTTATTGTAATACGATTCAGCATAGATTGCATCGTGCGTTGGGGGAGCGAAACTCGTTTGATAGTGTCCCCGGGGACGGACGCGCCGTCGCACATTCTCGCATTAGTCACGTGATAAATCTTCCCGTGTTCATGTGTGCTGTCTCCTTTCATTACACGCAGGATCTAATATCCCTGTCCTTGTTACTTGCGCATGTTAACTGTGTTCGCACGAGGTCGCGGTTTGTTTGCCCCATTTTCTCAGGGAAGACAAACAAATCCAAATTTTGATTACATCATCATAAAATCTTGTCATTAAATAAAGTTATTCTTCATGAAACTCGTTAGTTAGTTAGTTATGGGTATATGTTGGCTTTGTTTATGAAATAACGGCGTATTATAAATTTTATGACACCCACAGAGCAGTCTTTCAAAATATAGCGTGGCCTGCGTACCTAAGCTATACAAATCAGCAGGTATAATCGATACATTAGGTTAATAAAAAAGGGTAAATATAAAAAGATGTACCGGTTACAACAGGATGTAAAATTTTGTTATGTTTAACTGTATTGCTAATATCAATAGAAAGAATAACATAATATGATATTATTTTGTATGAGTATGTGGATAATATGTTAATTTTATAAAACAAATCATAAATAAAGCTTTGATAAAACTGTTGCCCACGTTTTATTGTTTTAAGTTGCCCTACATATATTTTACATGCTAAACAAAATAGTGGTTTGTTATTTATATAACAGTATTATTTTTACAACAAAAGTGTCACCGATCGTACAAACGTGCGCGCGAGCCACTTCAAAAGCGTTAACGCTCACAGAGAGAGCTTTAATAAAACATTTGGGGTCCTCACATTTTCAATTACATTAAAAAGTTGACGGTGCTGTATTTGCCCCCACTCATACACCATACACGTAATGAAGGGTGCAACAGATGGTTCACATTTTTTCATTACATCACTAAAACTACCGGCGCAAACCCGGAGATTTATGTCGGATTAAACTACAGACCCGGTTTTTATTTGATACAAATCCGGAACGCCAGGAGGCGTGTCCGAAAATATTTTATTGTTATTTCGAATCATTATTTTAATGAGAGTTCAGTAAAAAGTAGGAGTCGAAAGTAAAATAGTAAAATAGGTAGCGTTTAACAGATTCATTGGTTTTGATATTATCTTACGGGAATCTAAATGTGGTAATTTCGAGGCGTGTGTGTCGCCGTGTTAGAAAAAGCGTATATCGTTTTGAAGTGGACAGGTCGCCGCTGCCATCGATAGGCGATATGGTACATGCTGCCTTATCGCGCCTGTATAATTTAACGGGTCTCTAAATGAAGTGAGATCCGATACGATAAGCCTCATTGACTTGAGACACCTTACATCCACTCGATTCATTACATTACTTTTAAGAAGCATCGGCTGACTTTATTTTATTGAGTCTTTATATAAAACTGTGAGAGTTAGGATAAATACCTTGGGCTGAGTATGGGGCGTTAGTGTCGTCTAAAATAGTAGTAATTGTCCCATAATATAAATACTGATACAATATACTTTGTTTTATTTGTAAAATTAACAAGTTTAATGGCAATTTCAGAAAGCAACAGCTTGTTACTTGGAAGGAAAAACCTGAAATTTTCTTCTACCACATTAATATGAAATCTTTTTCCAAATGTGTTTTGAGTTTTCCGTCTAGTAACAGCACTAATGCCTCACCCTAAACCTTGTGCTAAACCCTTCAGCGCTCATAAGAGTTAGTTATGTATGTATGTAAACAAGTTTTTGTTTCAGCTGAAGTAGAACGCATTGCCGAAACTGTAGTGAAGTTGTTAGCGGTTCACGTAGCGTGCTTCAAGCGTATTATTTAGTGTTTGCTCAAACTGTTTAATAGAACGCTGGCTTAACTTAAATTGAAACTATAGTTTAGACATTCGAGGAGCGTTTATAATTACTATTATAAACGCTGATACACTTCAAACTGTTTTCACAATTGTTTCATTTTATACTGCTGTATTTGAAAACTAGATTGTCTAGTCTCGTTCAATTTCAGTTAGTTAGATATTAAATTAAAGCGTCTATAAAAAGATGCATAACGAAGTAAGCAATACTAAACTACTACGTTTTAAAAAGGTTTAAGAATCGTTAACTAAACAGTTCAGTTTACAAATAGAACGGAATAACAAAACTCTGATTGACTCAATGTTTATCTTTTACTTCCAGATTAGAACAAAGATATAGAAGTTCAAAGTTATCATTAACTTGAGTTATTAAAGATATTGAGATACACAAGTGTTATTGAAGCTATACAAATATACTTGAGTACAGGAAGCAATTTAATTCAGAATAAATGATAATTTAAGCCTCTAATTGAGTCGGTATTAGGTACATAATTTGCCGTCGCGGCCACCCTCCACTTTGAAAAGACTTTGCTTGAAGGGAAATAAACAAAAGTAATTTCCCGACATTACAGCGAGTGAGCACTTTCAGTGTAAATGGCAATGTGGCTGTGCACCCAACGACATATTGTTTCTACGAATGTTCCACTGTTATACGGGATTCGCGTGCTGTCGCCCAAGTAGGTGCAAACTCTATACATGTACAATAGTCGTACCTACGTCTACGTATACCCAGCGCGACTACCACTTGAAACGTTCTAACTTTGACTGTGTTTATGTCTTCCAACTTTAGTTGTTAAAAACGCAGTAAAAGAATTTGGAGCTCATTTATGTTCCTACTTAAGTAAACGTAATCTTTCTGTTATAGCTTTATTGCGAAGAACGTTACTGACTCTATGCTTAAGTATTTTTACTTAAACGAACTTAGGAATTCCTGGAACTCGAGTGGCCACATTTATACGACGCTTTAGCCGCACTTATTTCCTTTTCTTATCCTGCCAAATAGCTCCACGACATTGACAGTAAAAACACATTTTTTCCTCACCCTCGTTAGGTTCGAATTTCGGAAATAACTTCTTTGAGAGTGCTTACGTCATTAATGGAAAACTGAACACTTTTGTTGGACTAGTGTTTCCGAGTAACTCGATAATTTAACACAGAACAAAAGCTTTCATGCTTTTTGAGTGTAAAATAGTGCTGGGATGATTATTTCAGTAATAACGAGTTACAAAGAATACACAGTCATTATCGTTCGAGTTGTTATAGTAATTGCGAGGGCTCGGCATCGGCAGGGTAATGTGTGTTCGAATATAGGCCAAAAGAATTGCGTCGTCGTCAGCGGCGGCGGCGGCGGCGACGGGCGCGACCCGTGACGGGTTCATGTTATTTTGTGATGCCTCGTGTGCCTGCGGTTTGAGAGTAATGCTGGTGATCACTTACAGATAATGGCCTACTTTTCTTGATTGTAACTGTACTTACCCATAAGTAATAGATCGATCTCGATCTCTTCCACTTGTGTTGTAATACTGAAAGGCCGTAATGTTTTAGCTTCTTCGGTTAACTAAGCTCCTAACGAGGTTGCTACAAATATAGAATCCACTTTACCACTGTTTTTGTATAAACTTGCAACGAGTTTGCAACTGTGTAAGGTCCTTTATGTAGTTCCGTGTCTTTCCGTCGTTAGCGCAAAATGCTTTCGCTACATGTACGTACAGTACGGCAATAAGCATTACATGCAGTTGAGAGAATGTGCCATTCCATTAGATATAAAATGTAATGTATTGTTTTATTATACTGCAAGGAAGGGATTAGTTGTTCGTCGTTAAATCAAACAGGGATTTATTTTTGCGATTTATGAAACATTTCGCATGTATAAATTATGATTGGTCGTTTGGCGGGTACCCGGTACGCAGGGATTGCGAGTGGCTGATGTATTCGTGGTGAAATAACATGGGACGTGGAAGTGTAAGATAATTTATAACGGCTGTAACATGGGCGCGCGGGCCCGAGGCACGCAGCGCGTTGCCTTACGTTAGGCGCATCATTTATATTTTTCTGATGTTTGTTTTGTTTTTTTACGAACCTCTCTGTGGATGCCGGGCTAAACAAAGAATGATAAAAGACTAATGGTCAACGTCTGTTTTCGTTGAAACATCAATGTTTAATCAACTCATTTGCATGCACGGAGTGAATATTTGAATTTATCACCTTCAGTAATTGAGTTCGGTGTGATGATGGAAATATTTTTCTATTATGATTTGGTCGTATAACGATAAATGAATAAAAGTATTTTTATGGTCGCTTTCCGTTAGCATGACTTTGGACAACATGAAAAAAGACTTTGATTGAAGTCGGAGTCGGTGTTTGAACAAGCATTTACGACGTATGATTACTGTTGTCTATAGTTATAAAACGAGTTGAATTTACAAAAGATATACAGAGAAAATAAATAACTAAGTACCTAGATAGCGTGGTAGGAATGGAACTGATGTACCATTCAATAATAACCATCTCCTTTGTTCATTGGAAATGTTTAGTCCACAAATGGGTTGCAATTTATAAAAGCAAAAGTAATTTTTGCTACTGTTTCAGTGCGAGTTAAGTCCGAGGGACTATATAATCTTGTGTAGCCCTCGAGGGCTATTCCTTTGTCGGTTTCCAATCATACAGTACGAGAACTAGCCCCTTAATTGGATGGAATCCCGCTTCAGGCACGATTCGGCATTAAGGGGATAAAAGCATACGAGTGCAATTTTACATTGCTTTGTAATCTGGTAAAACAATCAGATTGCGAGCTCGCAGGATTAGGCTCAGACTTGTAATAATGTTAATAGTTTTAGTCTGAATTTGTATTCGAAATAGCAATTTGAATGGTAGGCAATATTTTTGATAGGACAACACAGGCATCGCAACCACCAACATTTTGCGGTATTATTTAACCGCAGTCGGCGGATCCATACCTAAATTAAATTACCTTTGTAACGAACGTGGGAGTCAGTTTTACTAAAAGGCTAACCGATACCTATGATGGGTTAAAAAACGATTTATTTTATTTTTGTAATATTGAAATGGATTTAACCCACATGGCGTCATTATGGTAACAATAAACTTTTGTCTCTGACGTCCCAACGAAGGCCGTACACTAACGCTAATGGATTGTGAAAGAATAATGTTATGAATATTCTAATCGGCATTCCGAGCGAGTTAATAAAAATACTGTCTTAACGAGAGTCCCGTACATCCCGCTGTGATTTAAGAAACAAAGATGTATCGTCTGTGTAACTCGTAGTTGGAAATTTCAATATTAAAGACAGCCTACACGGAGTTAGTTTAACTGTCTGCAGTTAAAATTGTCGTTCGAAGTTGTATTTCGTTAACTTTAGATTTAGATAATGTAGATTAAGCTTGCAGTTTCACTACAATTGTATGTACGGATACTTGAGACTTAACAATACATTTCAAAGAACGACGAATAACTATAAGTCCGCCTGCTCATAAGTATCAGGCCGCAACTTTTCAATCAAACTTAAGTACAGTAGTTATAAGTTTCCGAAGTTGGGAATTGCAACAAGCTTCTTACTTAATGAACGTAGAATGCATGAATTGCATAATTTTGTTCATGATACTTACAAACCTTGGAGATTCTAATAAAGATAGGAAAGGCACTCGATTAATTTGATTAAAATAGACATTTTTGAGATGTTATGTGGTGATATTTTAAAGTCGGTTTATACAAAGTCATTTACCTACCTACATGAGAAATGGAAACGTGGGAAAAACAGGCGTGATCTTTGAACGATCGCAAATTGAAAATCCGTGAGATTGTAAGTCCGATTTTGAAGGATTGCAATCCCTTATTGGAATACTGTTGTTTATATCCAATGTTTTTGAACTGCCTCATTAAATTATACTAGTTTGCGTCTAGTTTATTGACTGGAGTATATTATGCTTACGTGGATCATTCCATGTCGAAAGTGAGCCCTCAACAAACAGACATAACTTAATAAAACCTCATATCAGGAGATACTCAAGAACACCTATTATTATGAGCGACCCATCTTAATACTGACTAAGGGACAGTGTCAAGTGGGTAGCCGCAATCTCTTGTATGTTTATAACAATATGCTAATTATGAGTCAGTTTGCCAGTAGTGGATCATTATGGGCTGAAGGACGGTCATAATGATTATGATGATGGTAATCCAATAAAAACTAGAAACGCGTCAGTTTACTGTTGTAAAAGAGAATTTGGTAAAAATTGGTTATAATTTCAATAAAATAACTCAAAAACTCTTACCTATAAAGTAGGCGAGCATCGCCGCTAAGATGACACAGAGGCATATCATTGCGATGGCGAGGCACTTCCACGTGCATCTGTGCTGGCACCGCTTGTCTATGTGGAACCGCGAGGGCGAGTACACTGGGACGGGGCTCGGCTGGCTGGCCCGCAGTGGGAACACCGGCATCACCAGCGGCTGGTTCGCCAGCTGGCAGTGACCGCTACCCAGCGTGCCCCCTCCCATCCCGCTCGACATCGGCGCGCCGCCCAATCTGTGGCACAATATACTGGATTTAAAGCTAAAGTCGACTGTCGAAGACCTCGGAAATGAAGTTGGGAGGAAATAAGTCGAGAGGATCCTGGAAACAAAATGATTAAAGCAAATCTTGGTTTTCAATGAGCTTTTAGTTCTACGCTTTTAAAAACCACCTCAAAATGTTTTTTCCCTGAAAAGTCGATAATTTTGTTATGTGAGATGCTGAGCCTTTTAAACATCAAAACAACAAGAGTTCTTACTTTTCTCCAATATTGTTTGTTTATTTAAAACTTTGTGGCCTCTGGGATCCGTAAACAAGGATGACGTTTATTAATTGGATATTTGGAATTAGGTCAATTTTAAACTTTGCTGCTACTAATACCAACTTTCAGGAGTAAAACAGATGAAAAAACACAAATAATATGTCAAAACTTTTACAAGTAGGTGACGCAGATGTTAAGTGTAAACTGAAAAGGTTGGAATTCTATTCCGTAACTTGATTAAATGCGTAAAAAATCAAGTTTCCGTTCATAGCAGGTAGATGAGAACTCGTATCGATGTCGTAACATGTTATGACCAACTGTTGGCGGGGCGAATCTGTAGCCCGCGCCATATGGCGCTTCTTTTATTAAACTCCCTCGAAGACAATCAGAACGTATCATTACCGGGGATTCCGGCAAAAAACGATGACCGTAGCGTTTAAACACGTCCGCCCCGTGAGGCATTAATCAATTATCCGAACTTCACTGTCACGACTAAATTTAAAGGCTCAGCTGAGAACATATGGCGCGGCGTCGGAGGCGCTCACCAACTGACGCCGATATAATGACCTCTCGCATAAAGGAATAAGCAAAAAGAGAATAGAAATAATTGGAGCAAGTTTAGCAAGAACGAAGCGTGACTCCTAAAGGGTTTGTTTCGAGGAGGCTCTTGACTGTAATTTTCTTTTGAATAGCGGCCGAGGAGCCCGAGGAACGTTCGGAAGGACGAATTCATTAAAACGTGTACAGAAATCACAATACTCCGGCACGCAGAATGGCTTTTAAAATGTCCGCCGCCTTTGTACATTATGTGGACTTTGTATATAATACTGGAGGTTAATAATGTTTAATTTTGGTGCTTTACTGTAGCCAAGTATTCACAGAATTTTATTTTTATCATCAAAGGAAATATGCTTATAAAAATGCTAAACTTACGTACAATTTCCTCCTTCGTTAGCTTGCTGGTGAAATTGTACACCTGCTAGCACCAAGTGGTTATTTGAAATAACTTGAAGCTATTTTGAATAATAGGCTTTTGGTTCCAATAACATATCATTAACTTAAATTACTAGTCCAAGCTAGACGAGCTTTATAACGATTCGTTTCTCACAGTTTATTTTTCTAATTTCTGCGAGAAGATCCGGTTACTATAGTCTATTAGAATTAATTACATAAAATGATCTGGGAATTATAATTAATGAGTGTATGATTAACTTTAGAGTTAGTCATGTATGGGCATAATACGAGTCTTTCTCTGAAAGCTCGTTGGTTGGGCGTTTGATTGACTATTTGCGAAAGGATATTGAATAAATATATAACCTACAACGGTTATGTGTTAGCATAAATCAAGTAAATACATGCCCATATATCATAAATTATAATGAAAATAACATGGCTACGAGCGATACAAGTCGTGATTGCGAATGCTGCCGACATTTCATAGATAACTGTAAACGAAATTGATTTTTTGAATCCATCATCATTAGAGTAATGGATTTTATTGTTTATAATCTAACGTTGGTGCTATTACCGGCCGGTAGGCACGGTGTCTGCACGTTACCGAAATGAGCCGAATGCTCTCATTTTGTTTTTGTTAAAATAAATTTTGTGGTTTGGTAATGAAATATTGCGCAATACCGCAATGCGTTTGTTTGGGAACGGAAACGAGCATTCTATTTTACGAGCTCAAAAGTTGCGCTTCCAAATAAAGAAGATCCGCGAAGGAGAGAGTCGACTAAGACAATTAACGAGGCCGACGACAGCGTTATTGTAGGACAATGCTGCGTTATTTCAAGCGGCGGACGGACGCGGGACGGCGTTCGGCGAGATTTTGACAGGCGCTCGTCGAGTGAGCTCTTAATGAAGCGGTAAATAATGAGCAGAGGTGTTGCGCCGTGCGAGAGCCGTGTCTAATTAACAGAGAGAGCCACGACCAGTTTACACATACGAGACGACACAAACATACAACAGCACATGGTTCGTTATTACTGAATGCAACGTAACTATCATTGGAAGTAACGGGAGTCGTAATGTAGCATAAGAATGGCGCATTACAAAAACATCGGCAGGTAAGTGAAGGCTCGTTAGTCGTCCGGGACTCGCCGCTGTCGCACAGTTTTTATCGCTGCAATCGCGCGTGCAGCGGTCACTTCTAGTCTCGGAGCGAGCGACCTCTAACTCGGAAACCAGATGAAACAAAAAGAAAGAAACGCAGGCACGGGCCGTGAGAACGCGTCTCCTTGGCCGCGGCCGGCCCGCAGCCCGGACCTTCCATTTATCTTGCACAGTCGTGCGGGAATGGGCCGGACAGCGATGTGCTTTTATTGCATCGCGCCCCTAAATATAGGCTGCGGAGGCTAACCACAACGCTTTTAGCCCTAAAATGATTGGCCGCTCAACTGGTTTAATGGTATGAGAGAAGTAAATAAAAGTGTTTATCACGGCGTGGTCAAGTCCCAGTCCCGGTATTTGATTATATGTAAAGAAGAATGTAGATAATAAATAATTAATAGAGACCGGGTTTAATGCAAATGCATGTTTGCATTATAGGCCAAAGTATCGACAATTTTTTCAGGTTATTGCATATTTTACCTGAAATCTTCTCAGGCTTTTTATAATGTTATTTAATTTTCATAGAATTACGTTTCACATAATTTTTTTCTCATATTATCATTTCATAGAATAATCAATACGCAAAATACTTTGAATAAATTTAAATCATTGATTTTTGTTACAAATAAAATTAAATGTTTCGATATTCATATTAGGTATAAAATAACAAATCAAAAAATTTTATCCTCATATTAAGATCATTTATTTGTCCAAAACATCATTACATCATCATTTGTTTGTTTAGTTAATATAAAACTTATTACCAAGAAAAACATTATTTTTATCGAGTGAAAGTTTCTAAAACGTTTCAACCTTTGACAAAATGCATACCCTCATATAAAATTACAACACCGCGTTCACAAAAACAATGCAGTTAAATTCTAGTCAAGCAGGAAAACAATCTTGTTATTCTCATTAATAGTGACTTCTTATGCACGTACCAACTGTGTTTATTTTGCTTTTTGACACTTAATTTTCGATATTTTATAATTTTATAGGGTATTTTTTTTTTGCCAGGGTATTCGTTGGAGCCCCGCTTGGTGAGGCTCCTATTTCTGTGTGGTTTAAAAAAAAATACTCCCTTCTAACCTAACCTATCCGAGTCGGGGTGCCCCATCCCGAGCTCGCTTCGCTCGCTCTTGCAGCCTAAGTTCTCATTCGACTTTAATTCGACACTTAATTTTCGACGTTCAAATATGTATCCTTATAAAATTATGGATAGCATACAGTCTATTTTTACATTTTCGTTGTAATAAAATGCCACGGAAAAATACACCGAACAAACAATATTCGTTAAAAAATAATTCTACTGTTTAATAAGTTTGTTAAATAAAAAACTGTGATTATAAAATTGAATTGTGTTTCTGTGAAATATGTTTCATTAAAGTAAATAGTCTTTAAAACAATAATATTCGAAATAAAATACAAAGACCAAATATTATTTGAAACATTTTCTGCGAAACGAAATTCTGTTTCTGCGAAATAAGGGGGACACCGTTACTTATGGTTATCTAACTACGAAAAACCTTAATTCAAATAATGCTCAGTGACCTCAGTGGATGTAGAATTACAGTTTACAAATAAAATAAAATATATTTTAACTTTTTAAGTGACAGAAAGCACAAAAACAAAAACCAAACCAATAATTAAGATTTTAAAGAACAAAAACGATAATATTTCGTTGAAAACGTAGTCAGTGCAGCACAGTGCGTAACATGGTATACCGATTTCTTTTGTGGAAAAAAAAAACATCATTTTGCTGAAAGTAATTATTTTTGTTGTTGTATATTTTGGCACACGCCTTGTTTCCTCGAAGGGTTGGGCAGAGGTGTCCCTGTACCAGGTACACCCACATTTCGCCAGTTATGTTTTAAGTCCTATGTAATAGGGGGCGAGCCTATTGCCATCAACCGGGCACAAATCCAGACTCCGAGCTGCTACTGAGAAATTCTACCTAGATCGAAAAACCCAATAACACTTTGCCCGACCCGGGAATCGAACCCAGGACCTCATGCTCAGCAGTAGCGCTTGCGACCACTAGACCAACGAGGCAGTCAAGCATTTATGATGCATATTTTTACGATTTTATGTTGTATTTAATCTGATCTGTAACAATTAATATGTCAGTGGCAATAAGCAAACATTCTAAGAGTCTAAAGAAAATCCGATTAACAATATTTCACCAGCGACAAATCACTTTCAGTTTCATATTGTTGTATTGAATGTTTGCCAAACGGCTGTAATTATCAGTGTTTATATAAATCGCGCAATATTAATAACATTAGTATAGTTTGGTTATGAAACTAAAACGATGTCGTTTCTATCGTAGATACCTAATTAAAATGTCAACATATTATGTTTAGTTAATTTGCAATGAAACAGGTGGCTTGTGACCGGTTCGCTGGTTGACGACAACAAGCCGAAAGCTATTTGCGTAAACGCTTTGCAGATGACTTGAGTTTCGTCAAAAAACTTGTACGACACTTGACAATGCAATAGACACCATATTGCTAAATGTTATCAACGGACAACGACCTGTGTACGTACTTAATTTAACCAGTGAATTTTACATTAAATTACCTAATGCTAAGCATTGTTTATTTTAAGATCAGCTAAAAAAGTTTTAAAGGAAGCTCTTTTACAATATATGTACAAGTAAATAAGGTTTTTAACCATGAGGAAAGTGTTATTGAGTTCTTCTGTCATGAATTTCTCAGTAGCAGCCGGGAGTCTGGGTTTGCGCTCCGTTGATAGCAATAGGCGCGCCATCAATTAAATAATTGGACTAAAATATAACTGACAAATATAGATACCTACACCTCAGCCTAACCTTTCGAGGAAAACAGGTACGGTGCGGTATTATGTATGGTATAGCATGTGTATATACGGTATACATAACATCACGCCCATTTTGATAGAAACAGTAAATTCTACATTCATCGTGTAGTACTTCATGTTTCTGTTTTATTAAAAAGACTTCTAAAACGTAAGAGTTATTTCATCGATGTTATAGGTGTGGCTGCGTTACTCAATATAAACGTTTTGTTTTCCTTTTATGCTCGACTTCAAAACGCCCCCCACATTCATTGTGAGGGTCGAAAACGATCGAGAGATGTTATCGACTTTATTTTAATACGGACAACATTTTGCTGCATCGATATCGAGTTTATTTTAAGATACCTCGGAACTAATTGCCTCGTCGGTTGAATGAAGAACAATGAGATAAACGTGAAATAAGCGCCTCAAACTGAGCGAGGCTTTCAATGATGATTGTTTCGCATAATTCATATTGAACGCAAATTAAAACGTAAAAGGTATTCACGAAGAATTTACAATGAACCCTACCACTAAAAGACTTATTCAAGTGTCCGACAAAGGAAAAAGATTAAAAGGTGCCCGAATAAAACACTTGGCGGATCAATCGATACAAACACGTAGCCTTAGTTCTGAGGAGAGCCCTCGCCGCACCCTCCTATTGCAAGTCACGGGTGTAAATTCAAGAAAGCTCCCCAATTTAAAACGAAATGTATAACAATAGCATCGCCCCGCTATGCCAATTTCCTCCCTCGACGAACGTTTTCACTACAAAGAAACTGAATAAAATTATCATCCATACATACTGCTTACTATTATTTAAAGCGGAAAGTTAGATTGAAGCGTTCCGAAACGAGGAATTTACACAGACGAGAATCATAAAAAGAGAGAAAAAAGCAAATTCAAAATAAACAGAATGCTAAGAAGTGGCGCTCATACATCTCGCCGCAGCCGCAGTCTGCCACGCCTGGAATCTGTCCACTTAAATAGCTGCCTTATTCGACACCGATCACACCCAACGGATTAATTAAAAACATTTGTCAAAATGGCCTTTCGAACGAATGAGAATTTTCTACGGAGAGTTTAATCTATAGTCATATTAATTACACGTTGAAGTAATAAACCAGGCTAACTATGACAGTCAATTAAGTTTATACAATCGTTTAGATCGCTGGATGAGTTCATAAATATAAATTGATATTGTAATTGATTTCCGCAAAGCTGGGTTGGATTTTGTGCTCATTAAATGTGGAGCTGCAGTAATCTGTGGCGATGGGCCGAGTGCATGAGTTCGGTGCACATCGGAATGATACAGCGATTTAAATACGGTACATACGCTCGGATTCATTGAACTCGCAACTCTTATTAATAACTCTCATAGCGTGATGTTTGTTTTAGTCGTCTCGTGTGGCGGTTAGGTAATGTTGAAGTTGATTCATGAATGGGAGAGCGCGGCTCGCGGCTAGCGCAAGTACGCGCCCACTCGTGTATATTTAGCGAATATCATTTTCCTAGAAATATATCAGACGACGGAAGTGCCAACATTTACATTTTACGTTTAGTTTAACTAACGCTAGAAGCACGGATCACGGAACCAAAACGGATTAAAAATATGGTTTCTGTTTAACTGCCTACGCGTGGCTACGAACTTTGCTACGAACCGGTAAATAGGTATACTGCGTAGCAATAACATTGTAATGTCATATTTGAAACAGTCAATAAAATGAAGCTTTCAGTTTATTTGCATTTAAGTACCTATTTAAATATTCATACCTGCAGATCTGTTGTCATAACTAGAGATAATCTTGCGCGATATGATCTTAGGAGCTTACTGGACTGTGTAGACGCGCCCTAGGCACAACTAGGCAGGTTTATCGCTGGAAATGAATGGAAGCGATATCGAATAAGCGGCCAATTACTGGTCGGCGGGTAGACTGCGAGGGCCCGCACGTAAATAATCGTGCTCACGCGCAGAAACCCGATAGTGATAAACAATTTTCCATTAGCCAAGCTGTACAGCAGGGGGCGGACTCACGGCCCGTACCTACAATTTCCATACCTAACGGAGAGCCGTATGCGATAGCCTTTTATTACGGAGTTTGTCGTTTGAAGATATTATTACGGTAATACCCGAGAAATGCAAATTAAGTACTGCAATAAATACTGAAAGAAATAGCCCGGGTTGGGCAAAAACGGTAAGAGTTAACCAAACGGTCGTGATTTGAAACGGACGCGATGAAAATAAAATAGAGACGTAATTGTTTCGCAAGTCATGAAATTTCCTCTTTTAATGTGAGTAAAACGAGAATGTGGGTTACAAAGTTTAATAAAACAGTTTCATCTTACGCATTGACATAAAAATGTAATACCTATCACCTTATGCGACCCGATTCCGTGAGGCACGAGAGTCCTAAACTAAACGCTTGCTATTGTTCAGCGAAACGGAAAAACGGTTTCGCAGGAGGCGTCCCTCGGCGGGCGCTCGTATTTCACCCGGAGTTCAATATTATTTCGACAGTCGGCGGCACAAAGAGGCGGAAGGCCCGCGCCGGCGTCGCCGCGGCCGCCGCGGGCGCCTCTCGCCTATCGCTCCACAATATTGTCCTCCCGCTTGCTGCCTCGGGTTACACTGTAAATATTTTTCGGCGGTTGCCTGATTGAAAAATTTTATCGCATTCCACCCCCACCTCCTCTGATAATAGATTGTGTTCGCTTTTCGGCATACATTGATATGGGTACTGCCAATAGAGCGCCCCCTTGCTCTGAGTTTACCACGCACATGGTCATGGTGTAATAACATTCACGGCCTATTGGGTGTAAATATCTATGTGATTTGGGTTGTTTTATTTTACTCTTCCTTATTGGTATAGTTATAGAAAGCTATTTTTGTAAAAGGCTCTACATGTTGCACTGTAGGCAAGTTAGATTGTCCAAGTTGGCTTCCATTACCTGAAATGAATAATCGAAGAATTAACTGCAGCTTGGCTGTTTTCTGGTTTATTCACTTCAGTAGAAAACTTATTTTATCAAGCATTCATAGCGAGGACGAGAGCTGTCAGGACTCTAAACATTTGCCTTTTCATAATAACTTTCAAAATAGTGGACGCAGTGAGCGCAGAGCGCTCTGCTTAGTTGAGAAGTTTTGATGGTATTACTTTCTATGTATTCTATTCGAAGTTAGTCAGTCAAAATGAATCAGTATGTAACCATTTTAGAAGGTGAAAAAATAGGAAATGATCACAGACCAAAAGCTGTATATACAGTTAAATATCGGAACCAACTCGGGCGGGACAATGTCTCTCTAATTATATTTGTTTTGGGCGGCTGCGAGGCGTGCGGATCGTCGCTCGGCGCCATTATTTATACAGAGGAAGATACAAATGAGGATCCATTACTGGATTTCCTCGATCTGAGCCTAATGAAAGACAAATAACTTCGAGTTCAAAGCGATCGATAAGGGCATTTGGTTTAATTTGAACTACGCGATGGCTGATTGCGATAACGTTACTTAAACAAATACAAATGGTTGAAAATGTATTCCAAGTTCCATTATAAAAAGAAGATTTTCATAAAATAAAAAGTTTACTAAATATTGTTCTCTACTGAGATTCAGTAACTGCAATAAAAGTGGAGAGAATCAATATAAACTACACCAGTTGTTAAAGCGGTAGAGACAAAGCTATTGACAACGCAATAGTACGTAGTGAACAGGGGTGAGTAAGATTTCGCCACTACAAATGGCAGCAGTAGAGTGCATTTGAATTCAATTTTCAACTTTAAACCGAACGCCGTAAAAGCAAAAATGGGTTGCCATTTGCGGCACACACTTGGACACAAAAACCACTGAGATGAGTGAGGGCGCGACTCATTTGTAGCACTACATTAACCATGTCCCAGCAAGCCAGCAGAACCCTAGTTTTGAATTAAACACGATTGACATTTTGTCTCATCTACATTTTTTGCCTATAACCAACCCCATGGCCTGTGAAATGTATTAAACGACAATTCCATGTGTAATATTTTATCAATTATACACGGTCGGTTTCAATTTCAAAATAATGGCGTGTCATTTGAAACTACCCGCAATTTATTACTTGCTATAATTTCATAGAAGAAAATGTCACAGTTGCATTTTAAGTAGTCCAATTTGCTGAATTAACAATTTTCATTTTTCATATTTTACTATAGTAAAAATGCTATATCACGTTGGTTGAGGATGGTGAATTCAGTGAGTGAAGACTTGGTGGTGTGAATATTCAATTTTTGTAATAGTAAACTAAAGCAGGTCGCTGTTCTGTAGAACTGTAATGTTCATATTTCAGCAAGATGGCCGCGGCTTATAAATTATTACGTATAAAAGTGGTCGGTACGTCCGTCGCACGGTTGACCAGGCCACGCCAAATGATAAGGGTCATTCGTTTGCTTGCACCAACCCATTGAATTGCAAAGCAGTTTACTTGCGCGGTGAATATTTACACGTTTAATGGCTGTGACGTCCGCTAATGATGAATGCATAAGATTGGCATTTAGAAACTGTGAGAAGTCAAACCGGTTGTCAGGACTACGGCACTAGGTGCTCAGTTCAATTTATAGCTTGTCTTCGTAGTTAGTTATCGAGTTTTGATGATCCAATAATATTTATTTTAATTTAATGAAATTCACTTAATAAATTGCTGTTCATTTATGCAGGCACCTCCATGTAACATGATATACATATTATAACACAGGAAATAGAGATTCCTGATGCTGTGGGTTGCATTCTGAATGAATCAAACATTTTTAATGAACTACAACTCATTAAAATTATGCAGTAGTGGACAGTTTACATTTAAACTACGTATTGAAACGGAATTTAGAGTAAGTTAATCAAACGTCGTCGGTTAATAAAAATGCTGGTCATTAAATAACCTCAAAAGATTACAGCATTTAGTAGAAAAACGATTTGCCACCGCAATAATATATACGAGTTTATAGAGGTTTGTGTCGTGGGCCAAACGAAGAGCTATGAACTCACAGAAGTGGCAAAAAGGTATACAGTAAAACTAGTTGTATCCTCTAACGGTTTTTGTTGTCATGTTATAATGCGATTACAAGGTTAATGTTAAAGGGGAGAAATGCTATTTACCAAGACTTGGGGTTTGATTGAAGTAGTTTATAACGCTACTGTTGAGAGTACACAAGCTAGTGAACCCGTGAAAATGTGAACTTGGGAGTCATTAAATTTTAAATTCCTGGTAGCGCCACAGTTGCAATTTGGATCGGAGTTACTATAAAAAAGCCTTTTTTTTTAAATTCATTGTTCATTATTGCACGATACTTGAATAAAAATGAAACAGTAGCGGATTTTATTAATTTGTAGATGTATTAATATGAAATGTATATGAATCAGTAATGCCATTTCTTTATCAAGTTTTAACTATTTTAATGTATTAGTTTAATGAAAACAAACCATAACATGCTCGTATAAATAGTTTATAATAAATCAGACACTTTAGGATTATACAAACCAAAATATTTTTAAACGATGCGTCAGTCATATCTAGTAGATTTATCAATCTCTATCAAAGTTTAAATGACTTTGTATGGATTATTAATGGCTGTAAGATTTGAATTAAGTATGTACCGTTTCTATGTAGTCGCTAGATAATTACGAGTTTTATATGTCAGGCGGGACCATCGACGATCGAAGTTAAGCAACGTCTTTTTTATCATATTTTAAGTAATTAGTCACGCTAATCTTTTAAGCCTTACGAAGATCAGTAACTTAGTCCTTATCTTGCGTTATCAAAGATTTTAATTATGACGGATCCAAGCACACGTTGTTTACTATTTAATCCAATCGTCACGGTGGCTCCGTTTACTTTTATTTGTACAAGCTGGACGGTATTAGGATCGGGATTCCTCGCCTCGTAATGTTTGATGTACAGCCAAGATCGTTGACCCCTAATCAAAAGGGATTAATGTGTTTCAAGTGTTTGGTGTGTTATTGGTGTCTCTAATTACGTTTATGGGTCGGTGAGAGTTATGGTAATGTTCGGCAGCCTTCGTAGATGGCCGGCCTCGGCGCTGTCGTGTCACTGATACTTACGACTCTGAATTTAGGGTCTGTAGGGCGAGCCATTCGTTAGTCACGCCCGATGACGTGTACCTTGGACAAGACCAAAACTGTTATTAGAAAGATTTCGTCGTCCACCTTTTTTAGGTGCTTGTCTTAAAAGGTTTTTTATACTTGGAAATTATATTGGACGGCGGTAATGTGTTTTATTTAATAGCGGACAAATAATGCTTTCACTAAAATGGGACGAAGGTAAGTAAAAGTAATTGAGGGTCTGCTATCGGGGAGCGGTGACTCGTCATATATAAAACGGAAAGGTCATTCTTTACTAAAGTATCTTCCTTTAACTGCACATTGCGGCAAAATGCATGAATTTCCGGACACAAACAAAGGCAGTCGGCACGCAAAGCATGCAATGCCGCGAAGCCCTAAAGGGTAAAAAAAGACGTTTCGTGGTAAAAAGTGAGTTAGGGTGCAGCTTTGTTTGTGTATGGCTCGAGTTAAGTGTTTAGATAAGTGCAGCTGAGAGCGGCGAGCACGTTTGTTATCTCTCGGGGAGCATAGGAGCTCAGACAAATGGAGCCACCCTGTGTGGTCCGTTATTTGGTCGGCTCTCACCAAATATGTGCTCTCGAATCAAAAACTCGCCTCGGATATCACGAAACGTCGGGAAAATATTACATTGTGAAAAGTTGTGGTAATCAGAAACACTAGAAGCCAGTCCAAGTGGTATTGTACGAAGAGCCAATATTCTGTTCTGCTCTTAACATGGGAAATAAGTTTCCTTTTGTTGAGGACTTTAATATTGCGAATAAACGTTGGGGTGGTTTTTATTATGATGTAGGTAAGATTTGTAGATAAACTAGGATGGGTAGGCATTAGGTTTATGTTAGTAGCAAATAAAAATAGGGGTTCATGCTTCTTGCTTATCCGTAGTTCATTTAATTTAAACTTATATGTATTGCTATACAGAGCAGCTTTCAAGTAACAAGGCCAAAAACAAGGTGCACAGGTACCGTTGAATAATTTCAGATACTTTTTTTTAAGGGTGCATATTTAATTGCAGGTGTTTAACCATCGTTTCACTGGCAAAATGAGCCGGTTTTTGTGCCAGTTTTTTTTTCCACTGAATTTCTATCATGACGTGTATGACTCAGTCATCTTGAAAACATTAAAGATTCCATCTAACGATATATTGCATTCTCCATACCTCAATATGCATTAAAATCTATTATACTGACAGAAAATCAAGTTCTCCAACGCGCGTGACATTATTATCTACCAGTTATCTATGTAACGGTTAATATTGGTATTAATTAAGTTATAAATAAGCATTTACGGCAATTAGACACGGTTGTATAAGGTTTTGGAGTTCTTGTACGCTTACAATATAATGCAGTATACAGTTAGGTATGTGCCGCACCTTGTTCACCATCACGACCACGTTCTTTGTGCTTGTGAGCTTTCTAGAGTATTTCATGTAACCAGCTGGTCGTCCCATTGTGACACTATAAAGCAACATATCCTTCTCAATTATAAAATATTCAAATAAGGAGAGAAATAAATCCAGGCGAGGAAACGTCCACATTACATACATATTGCTGCGGGACCGCCAGCCGCCTATTCATTACAGTTATTTATAGGAAGCAGTGTCAAAGCGAGGTTTGTATTTATTCGGACGGGACAGCAGTTTATTTATTTTTAAAACGGGTTAGGCTGAAATACCCTATTCCGATAAGCGACCGGCGACTGCCGGTGCACCAAAATATCTGGCGACAGCACTGATTCTACTGATACCCGGTGTCACTGTCACACACCAATATGCGCTGTCTCCCGAGATGACGAAATATCGCCTCGCTATTAATAGAACTTCATTATTCGACGCGTTCAATGAACCTCTCCATTTATCTACCGATTCTCGGAACCTACCTGCTCACACTGAAACCAATATCGTAGCTTATTATTATTCACCACGTATCTGCCCGTAAATTTCAATCGACGTTAAAATTTACTTTAGCCATAATTTGACCGGAAAACAATTTCCGAAGACTGGTATTTGTCGTAATATAAGAGATGAACTCAATCAATATGAAAGGAGACAATAGACATCTCTTATTCAAAACGGAAACTATTACAGCGTCGCCATTGTGTTCGGTGCCTCACCTCGACGAGTGTATTATTCAAACGAAAAGTGGTTTGTTTACAAACGCTAGAAAGTAATAAGTATAGGACAGTCGACGACAGAAGGAGATTACGTGTGTGTTGGTAAGTAAGGAACGCAGTAGATGTCGATCGCCGTCAACATGAAAGATTTATGTCCAACTTTGTGACAGTGGCATCGTCGGTGACGATCCTGGATTATCCTTTGTTGGAGATGCAACGTCATACATCCGTGATAAGCTTTGTTGTGCTCCACTGACAAATTCTCGATATGAAACAGTTGGATTGAAAGACAATATTGTGATTCCATCACGTTGTTTATACAGAGCAGGCATTTCATATCCATTCGTATTTCGAGTGAGTTTTAAATATAGGTATGGAGTGAATCATCCGTGAAATATATATTGAGCTACTAAACATACGGTTTTGTGTTACATGATAATGTGGAGGCGATTTCACATCGAATCGATTCATGAAAATAACTAGTAATACGAGCAGTTTCTCTGTGACAAAGTTCGTTGCACGACTTGCATTAATAATTTATGCGTCCAAGTTCCATAACGTATCATTGCTCCTATAATTACGCATATTGCATACACTCATCTAGGGACGTCCAGTAATTGGTCCGTTTGATCAGTCCAATTATGACCGATTGAATCACAAAGATTCAGTTTAATGAAATGATTGTGTCGACGTTATGCGTTAAAGTTAAATGAAGATAATTGAACTTCCTGCGTTGGTAGCGATTGGTTTGAGCACGCCGCACGGCGTATTCAGTGCCCCTTTCATAGTCGCCGAGGACATACGGTGAAGCTTGATGGGGCGTTTCCTCTAATTATACGAACTATTAATAAGATGCTGCACCAGTTATAATAAACAATCGATCACGAACATGCCTAATGGGCTTGGGAGAGGAATGCTTTCAGGGTGAAGTTCAAGGGTTAGATTGTGAGCGCTTTATAGATAGAGATAATTACATTTTAAATTCTTCAAGTGAGACAGAACAGTGAGATACTTTTTAAGAAGGAAATGTATAATAAACCCTTTGTGTTGTACATTGTAGGTAGATTATAAAGCATAGTTTCCTCTGAACCATCTCAATGCTTGTAATAACCGAGAGACTATTAGCAATCAACTGAAGCTTTGTTTGTCTACTGTCGTCGCTACCGTTTGTTAGATGACATACATAGCTAGCTCATATACTATGGAGATGTGCATTCAGCTGTAGTTAGACGCTTCACGTCTCGTGGTTTTGGAAATGTTTAGTCAAACGTAGGAGCTCTTTAGCTTAGTGGAACCGTAAATAATTTTAAGGAGCAACTACTAAGAATGGACCACTCTTGAACGTGAACATGGAAACATAGTGGTTGGCAGCATCTTGTTTTTGTCGTGCTCATTTTAATGTTCGGAAATCGTGTTTTTCTTAGAACTCCAGAGGACAAGCTGGTTAGTACGCAAATCCACAAACGTCGCAGAATCAGCAACACAGATGAGGGGGTCTGGTCGTGTGTTCAATTAAGGCCACGAGCGAGATACTCGTAGAAAGACAATCTAACGCAAACTCTATTTAATATTCTCTGTGACTATGACTATGGAAATTGGGGCAAAACTCGCACTTTGTACACAAATCGCAACATTATAACATAATATGGAAGCAGCTAACAAACCCAACAGGATTGAAGCAGTGCACAAAGCTAATGTGAATTCGGTCGGTAGGAACGTTTGCGATCGTCTAAACGCTATTAACTAAGTTGCAAGTTTGTGTTGGACTTTGATGGGTGAACTGTGTTTGCGTTGTCCGGGCCGTATGGAAATCATTTCTTGCTCGGCCGAACTTCCCGGCTCCATATATGCCCAAATATTTGCCGCCAGTTCCCAACTCCTCAGTTTGGCGATCGTGTCTTTGCAGACGTATGGCGCATTTGCTCATGTTTACTTACCGACGTTAATTACTAAACTTTGACGCTATTAAGTTATTTTGTGACGGATTTTCTAAATTGTAAACACATTTATGTTATGTGTGAGTGTGTGTAAATGTTTAAGTTATTGGGATAGTTTATGTTTTGTATTGTAATTGGACTTTGGAAAGAAAAATTCTGTAATTACCTACTTCACGTGTATAGGTGCTGTTTCATTTTATAAAGATGACCAGTGAACTGGCCTATTTTTTGGCCAATGAATCAGTATGGCCATTCAACGTGGTAGTCACAGGACTACCACGTTGAATGGCCATACTGATTTGTCAGGACAGCCTGGTAGCTGTTTGGGCACTTTTTCTGTTGGCAAACATGCGGACTTCTTTTTTGGATGCCCAATGATCCCTTTCCCCCTTTTTTATCCATGCACTTATATATTTTTTTAAGATTTATCTTTTTAATTATGAAAATATCTTGTTTGCTAATAAATAGGATACATCATAAAAAGAAATTGTTAGTATCCAGACAAAGCTATCACAACTTTCCTTTTTTTTCTACTTCATAAACCCTAAAAGTTATGATTATCCATTAGCACGATCAAAAGCAATTGTGGTACAAATTGATTGAAAGCGTAGATACCTGGCAACAATTTCAATATATATTTTTTAGATCTACCTACACACTTTCCACATGGTTTCACATCTATCTTATTACCTTAAGTTATGCTCGTGAGGACATATTTAGTCGCGC
Source organism: Agrochola litura (assembly GCA_949152395.1). Taxonomy (NCBI): domain Eukaryota; kingdom Metazoa; phylum Arthropoda; class Insecta; order Lepidoptera; family Noctuidae; genus Agrochola; species Agrochola litura. The sequence goes on from OX424496.1 coordinate 11,885,001, forward strand.
TTGCGTGGAAAAAGCAAAGCTGAGGGTTACCTTTGAATGTCAATTTCCTTGTCGAAGCGTGGCAACTGGCGCTGGCGAGCGCGCCTGGGCATGAAGGGCGCCTCGATGCTATCTACCCACCATTGTTGCGTGCACTTAACCGTCATATAGTTTGCCTCCATGTTCGGCCCTTGTTAACACATTGTAAAGGAAATTACATTCTTTACTCACCGTTAGTACGGCGTCAAATGATGTTTCCGTTATCTATCATCGCTCTAGCGTGTCAAATTGTTATCATTAAACAAGTCAATAATAAATTTCATTTCTGACCTGGTTACTTTAATGGACAGACGGTGCGATTACTTATGAGTTATGACAGGTGGAACTATTTTTACGATATTAAAGTACGTTTATCAACAATTATAGACAGCCATTTAATACAAAAGCCGGTAACGAAATTAGATAACGGTGGAAGCGTGTGTTCGGTTTCATTACTGTCGGAGCATTACGTATTGATACTGCGGTATTAATAGTTGGGATTCGCCCTCGAATCTGTTGAAATTAAGCTGCGGCGATTGGGGTGTCGCAGATGGCAGTAACGGCGCTATCTGCGCTGCTCGCCGCTCCCGACCGCGCGCCAAGTATAAAAATATGATTTATGACAGCATATAGGACCGCACATCCGCTCGGCTCCTCTAGTCCACCACATTAGCGCACACACCATATGCATATTGTTGAGTATCCCTTACCCGCGGAAAACTACTAAACTACATTTTGGAATGGGAATTTCTTATTGTGAGAACTCCGATCGGAAACCCCAAAGGACACCCCGAATAAGAGCCGCAGAATTAGTTTTGTGTAGTGCCTTACTTTAATAATGTTCTGTGGTCTTCGGAGGTTTGAGGGGGTTCAGGGAGACCCGTGTTTATGTAGTCGTGCGGTATATGAAATAGATGTTTTCTGGCTTCAGGCTCTTTATTATTACTTTGAACTACGGCCATGAATACAGGGGCCCGCCCTTTGTGGAGCTGGGGTCGGGAAGGTAAACAAGTGCGTCAACTGATTCAAATACTCAATTGAATTGTACATTTTCCTTATTTCGTTTAGTTTCCTTTTAATATTTCCCATTTGATATGGCTTATCATCAAATATTAAGTTGTCAAGAAGGCGCGGTATTACTTAATGTTAGAAAGGTTTTGTCTTAAAAGGGACTCGAAATAATTCAAAATTTATCACAATGGTCATGTTTTCGAAATGATTAAGAACTTGTCCCGTGGTCTCAACGTCGGCTTTATCAAAGCTCAGTAATTTATGTGACTTGTCATCGGCTTCACTAATGTGTTTTATCTTACTGTTGTTGAATATTTTAGTTTTGTGTTCATAGTTTTGTAACTTATCTAAAAGCTTAAAGAATTTTATCTTAGACTATAATGTGTTTGTCTGTAGATCCAGAATAAAGAGTTAATAGAAGACAAATCACTTAGATTGAGCTTTTAGCGCCTCGATCATCTGTTTATCTTGTTTATTGTGATAAGTATTATAGAATTTACCACCTTAGACAACTTTATTAACTTTAATAATGGAGCATTTACAGTACACAAATATATGATGAACATACAAAAACAAGTAGCAACTTTAGTTTATAAATAAAAGTATCACTTCACACCGATGCAAAGCTTTAGTTGTTAGTTGCATACTTACCTGCATCATATGTAGATATTATGTTAGTTGATGTAGGCTTGCTTGCATGAGATGCAACTTACCTAGGGTCTACGAAGGGTTCGGCGTAGATGTTCCTGACTGGCTGTCTGCGCGGGAGGGGAGGGGGCACCGGGCTGAACCCCTCCATCATCTCCTCCCGCTCGCTGTACTTCAGCGATTTCATCGTCATCCTGCTGCTGTACCAAGTCCACTTCACTACAGTTTGATCTCCAAACCCAACATTTCACTGTAGCGTCTTCTCACTTACATCGTTACACTGTCGCATATACGTTCATCTTAATGGTAACTTAAGAAAATCCACTTCTAAGTTCAAATGTTTACTTTCCACATTTCCGGGTACACTTTTATTTTTATTTGTTGGTTTAAAAGCTTTTTACTGAAAGGAGAAAATTACGATGAATGAAAGTCGTTTCGTGTTACGATCTCACGATACTGGTAGTACGGTGGTTGCCCCGCGGGTGTTCGCGATCGACTGCCGGCCGTTGCATTGCATCTCCCGTGCGCAGTGGGCCTGCCTGCTTGCCGACCCGCCCCGACCCTCGCCTGCCGAGCTTACTTGAGCTTTTGTCATTTTTTGCGCCCGCGCCGAGGTGCCGTCAAGCTCGTCGAGTTATTAGACTCGCGCACAAAAAACCCGAAACATACGCAAGACGAGGGACGATAGACCTGACGTTCTCAACGATAGCACACCCGTGTACAACATGTTGGCGTGTGGTTGAATATCCCATTGTGTCTTAAGAATATTGTGTAAAGTGTGAATAAGGTCTGTGTTGTAGAGCTGAGGGTGCCTTTTGTGATGTGCCGCGAACCTATTCATATTTTTTTGCATATTTCATATTTAGTAGATTTATCGATTTTTTTTCGTTAAATGTATTAGGAACACATGGTTCGCTTTTTTATCCAGTCGACACCTGAGACTACTCGTAACATTCCAAGTTTAACATTCGAATAGCGAAGATTTCTTTCCGTTAAGTGAGAAAGGCTAATAATGATGGCATTAGGTCACGTAAAAAGAATGCAAGGTAATCGAAGTAGAGTCGAGAAAGGAGAAAGTATCTAATCGATACGATTATCGAGTGGATGAGGGTCGGCTTGGACGGAGCACGGGGTTCGTCCGACTAAATTACCTATCGTGAATGATAAGATAAGCTTTGGGTCGTACCGATTGATCTTTTGTTTATACATATTTATTTGTAAATTTGCTAAACCATTTCCTCTATTTAGTAAATTATGTTTAAATGATTGGCTTTCGACATTTATTCTAAAAGTTAATAAGATGAAGAGTATTTGACGCCAACGCAACTAGTAAACAAAACCACATGAATCATCTGAACTATTACGTTAATGTTATAGAGCCATAATAATAAACGGCTTGGTACTAACGAGCAGCCAGTAAAGCTCAATAGGAGCAGTGCATCGACGTAGGTTGCAAAGTGCATGTGTATGCATGATGGTATTAGTTCAAAGACCTGCGGCTCCCTGCCGCGAGCCGACAGGCGGCTGGTTGATCTCAGCACTTTGCATCTCCAACAATTACCCCACAAACATTGTTCGCGACAAATATGGCGGGCGCACACCCGTTTACCCTTTTTGTTCTCTAAAATGTTTGTTTTTAAAACTCGTTACATACCCTCCGCACAAATTTTATTTACGATCGCCGAAATTGAATTACGCCCGTGTGATTTATTGAATGTTTTCTAATTTAGCGACGCGTTACCGTGTGACTAATAAAAATTTCGCGAAAAAAATGTGATTCCGCAAAAGCGGACTGCCAATAGAAAGGGATGCGGTAAAATTATGTAAAAACCTGTCCTATGGGCCCGAATTATCCCACAAGGATAAGGAATAAGAATATAAAAGAGGCTTAGAGTTTTCCATACGGCTTTTTGAGAAGCAAGGAACGCAAGATTTACATACATACATGCGGGTAAACATGCTCGTTGCCGAAGTGTCTTCGAGTACCTGTATAATAAATTGATTTAAGCGGCTCCTGACAGATTTAAGTATGTTTTGACAAACATTAGGGAATTTAAAGCCCCAGTGACTAAACTTTGTTTTGTATGACTGGGGCGAGCGGAGTCTATCGTTAGCTTACAAACTCTTCGAGTTTTCGAACTGCGAATATTTGCTACCACCGAGTTCAATAAGGTTAAATCAAATCTTCAATTTGATGTTTGAAAGTGTTATCAACTATGCAGATGTTTTTATAAAATAATTGACAATAAACAAGAGTAACTAATGAAAGTGAATTTGTGTGGGTTCGCGTATAAATTCGAAGGAGCTTTGAAATGCTCGGAGAATATTGTTTCTTAATTTACGATCTACATTGCACCTACACACCGATGCAAAGTTTATTGAAATCAATTAAATTTATCGGCAGTTGTTATTGTAAGTTCTTTTATCGGTAACTGGGTAGTTATTCATTTTGTTTAATCGTTATTGTACAGCCTCTTTCATTTGTTTAAAGTAGTGTTCAGTAGGTATTCTTTGGGTAGTTTTTAAAAAGACGATAGAACAAATAGGCAATGTGAATGGGAATTTGTTTCCATATTTATGACTTGAGGGAGTAATAGGGATGGCCCTAATATTTGAAACTGATTATACAGTCCTTTGTTTATGTTGTATTTTTAGGGTGCAATGAAAAAAAAAAACCCTTACAATAGACATTGTTTCGAAAACAAATCACAGACGAGACGATGGATCCGTGTGCGAGCATGCTTGTGCAATAGCGGTTGTTGCATATAAGGCAACTAGGAAGCGGCCCGCTTCTCAGCCGAACGTTTTCCCATGCCATACACTGACTGATGTATTTCTGACCGCCTGATGTATGGGGCTTGTTCTTGCACTTGAACTTGCGTCGCTGGCGCACGCTTTGATTCTAACATACGGCGGCGTACCGTGCATTACTCCCCACTAACTACAGATAAGTAGTACATGCCACTTCAATTTGAACAGAAATAAACCTCACAATGGGCTCGTTATTGGTTCCGAACAACTCTGAAGCAGTAGTCGTAACGTAAAAACAATGTTGCATAACAACACTGTACCAATTACACAGCATTGTTTGTATTTCGAGTGCTCTAAAGTATAGCACACTTTAACAGAGCAGTTGTAGGCTAATAAACACATTTTAGTCAGTGTATTTACACTAACATTAACAAGGCGCTCGTTCGTTTGAACCGTATTAATCTTCACTGGCTGGCCCAAATAAATTTCGGCATCCGTCAGTCGACAGCGCTACAAAAAGTTCCTCAGCTATTTTAATTGGCGTAAAAGTTTGGAGTTACGACGCGGTAGGAACAAATGTCACTGATAGTAGGAATACGTGTTTCAAGTTTTTTTAGCTGCAGCATTTCCGAGGCTATAAAATGTTTATTTTCACGTTTTTTGTAAGTATATTTTATTTTATTTTAAATGACTCATCGTTGGAGTCAAAACTGTTCAACGACAAAACACGATTCACGATCATAATTATAATTAAACGGAAAACTAATATCACAACTTGAGAGCGAGATTTAATTAAATCTCCCGAGTTTTAGAGAGCGTGCGAACAAACACGTGCGAGAGCGAAGAAATTTGGATTAATTATCACTATCTGCTGAGTATTTGTTCATTTTATTCTGTACGTTAGCAACCCTAGGCTGCTCGGGGGTGTGCGTGCTGAGAGGTGAGGCTGTGTGTGTATGTGGAGCACGTTTCATAAGATAAAAGACGATATTGATTCCGTGACGAGCCGAGAGCGGGCTGTGGGAAACGATTCCTGTCCGTTTAATAGATGCCCCGAGGATACGAGTACTTCGAAGTGGGTACATCGCTCAACCTTCAGAAGAACACTCGTTAAAAATATTGTTTTAAGTACGAGTACGTTTGATACCGAACACTTACAGTTATTCCAAGTTGTAAAATTTGAAACGGGTAAGTATATTAAGTTCCCGAGTGTAATTAACGAGTTAAGGGTACCGCACTGAGCACTTTATTCGTAGTTTAGCGACGCGGTCGGGAGGCTGTCCCGGCCGCAGGACTCGGCCACATTCTCGTCGGGTAATTACGCACGCCCGTCTCGTTCCCAAGCCTCAGCTCTAACATTTTATGCCTCATTTCGTAGTGTATGATTTGCTGCACACATTACTTGATGTAATTATCGTGGGAGCAATCCACGCTCGCGTGCGAAGCGAATCATTTACTGGATGTCGATGATACTGGATGTTGTTTACATATAATATTCACTATCAACCGTAGATACCTATTCATTCAACTTCTTAGGAATGGTTCTCTATCGAATTACATTATCATTCAATTAGTGCTAAGACTTGTTATTTCTGTTTCACAACAAATGTCTGTTGTTGACACGACAGTCTTGTTTTCAAATAGATATAACACAGGTAAATAATTATGGACTACGGAGTCCATATTTTTAATTATGACCTATGTTCATTTTATAACACTCTGGTATTTTAATGCAAATAGCGAGAAGTAGATGCCAACAAGGCTTGAAATAGAGATCAAACGGTTTTTGATTCAGTAAACGATGATTACATCCGACATCAGTTGATTTAAGTTGGTCGTGGCGCGCGGGCACGTGGGGCCGGGCGGCCGGCGACTTCGTCCCACTGCGCCGAGTGGACTCCGTCATTCAAAATAAACGCTGTCTTCGCGAAACACGCTCGGAGATAAAAGCCACGACTCGTTACTTTTTACTCCACAGTTTTTTCCTCTTTTCCCCGCCTTTTCACGAGTTTTTAACGGTTAATTTGTCATTAGCCCTGCATCTGTCAGCACACAGAGTTTTGTCGCCTGCAGACATTGGACAAAAACAAAGCGGTTTAACCCAAAAGTTTTTTAACACTGAACCAGACACCTGAATCGACTTCGACTGACGCTAAAGTAAGCTTACTTTACTTCAGCACTTTTAGCAGTAAATTGTGTTCGCCGCGGTAATTAATTTTACCAGTAAACTATTAAAACAAACAACGCTTCAAGTTCTTCAATAAATCAAAAAAGATTGCAGCGGAGACGAGCCGTGCCGTTCTGAAATATTGACTTTCAGATAATAAATAATAATGAAAAGAGAAAATCAATGTAAGCGGGCTTAATGGTGGCGCGGCATCATTAATGATTATAATGGTTATGGAATTGTTTCTAGTACGTAATGGCGGGAAGGTAGGGGCGGGCCCGGAAATTGTCCTCTTGTCGGGCAGCGTCGCATTAGCCGAGGACATTAGGACACGACACCGTGCGTGACGTATCACTCTGACAAGTGACATATGACAGACGCAAAGACATGTGTGAAAGAACAATGATTCGACAGAATCGTGATAGATTCCTTAAAACGTGCTACGCTGGCGTGAGAACGCAAGCGCAGCGTGCTATCAGAGTCATGTGTCATGGAAACTTAGAACCATTAGCGTCCGACGAATCTTCCAGCAATTTAGTTTGAGCACATAATTGCGAGAACAAGTCGAACCTAATTGATGTCCGGGCTTGGGTTCAAGTTGCCGTTAATACCTACACCGCTGGCTGGTTCTTGCATATGGCAAGAGTTGGTTGGTTAATAGCAACCGTGAGACTTTCCTCCACACCTTTGAACGAACTTCTCTATACTTATGTGTATGTCGTGCTATCATATGATTAAGTAAGCTTGTAGTAGTTATGGTGCAATTATACATGGTGTTTAACTAAAAATAATCACGTGTTTTTCTAATAAGAAATAATGCTTTTATAGACAAAGTGCTGGAAAGCAAACCAAAATAAAATTTGATTGCAGACAGAAGTAACGCGCTTTACAGAGTGTTAATCCTTTTCTTTAGTCGTTTTAAGTGCTACATAAAGTGTGAAAATAACAAGTTTCTGTCTGAGACAGAACTTTTAGCCAGCTTTATGACTTTTCGTTTTTGTCTGACAATTTATGCGGTGACATAAAAATCTAACTAAGTTTTGTAAATTAATGAGCGGTGTTTTAGGTGATTCTGTGAGATTTCTGTGTATTTTCTTACGACAGTTCCTTTTAACGACTAATTAGGAAGACTATCTTAAGCAGTGAATGTTAAAACGGACTGATATAGCGACATGTGTGTATCTTTTGTCTCTAATTAATTTTAATTAATAAATCTATACAAATAAATAAAATTGAAGTGTCTGTTTCTAATGTCAACATAACAACTTTTTACTTCATGCATTTATGGTAGGTACTGATAACAAAAAGAATTAAAAAAAAACTGCATTTCTGTCCGTTTGTTTTGGCTAATCTCCGAAACGGCTGGACTGATTTTGACGGGACTTTCCATGGTAGATTGCTGATGTTATAAGGAGTAACGTAGGCAACTTGAATTTTATTTTATTAGAAAAAGAATTAGGGTCCACGCGGGAGAAGCCGCTGGGAGCAGCTAGTTTTCAATATGATTTTCAGATGTAACTAGGCACTTACTTACAGTTGGCTTTATGCTTTATGTGAAGTAGAAATATGTACTTTTTGAGTAAATCAACTTCATGTATCGGTAGTAATTCCCCTATATTCACTATTTTATTTATTTAGTTGTACTCATGGAGTTTATTGTTGTTTGGTTTAGAAATAGGATTTGACAATGTTGCTAACACAGACAGTACGAAATTACTTTTTTTAAATTGATACTACGAATTAAAATATTCCACTTTCATAAATATACTAATTTTATATACCGATAAAAAAGGAAACTTGAGTCAATTTTCCCATCTTTAATTTAATTTTAATCAATAGGCTTTTAATTTAAAATGCTACCTGTTTACGAACAATATTTTTAACTTCTTTGAAATTAAATTATAGAAATGGGTTTTATCATAAGCAGTTAGGAAAAGAAATCTGGTACATCTTTGTTTATAAAAACGTGATGAAAAAAGTTATTGTTGAAATAATAAATGACTGCGTGTTTATAATTCGATGTCAAAGTCCCAGACAGTAGTGAATTATTTACTTTGTTCTTATCTGTACATATTGAAAGTAAATATAGCTGTGTTTACATTATGTCGTATCGTAAAAAAAGTGATGAAATTGATGCATGAATTACCAGTACGCATTTGTTTTGGCAGAAAAATTGTTCTGCGAATTCGGCAGTTGGCAAGCGAACATGGTTTAGCCAATAATGACACTCGTAAGTAACTATATGAAAGGAACAACTATCCCAAATATCTATCAAGTTTTCGGTTACATGGTGTTAGATTTAATCTCCCATTATGTATGTGTTTGGAATAAAACTTCCAGTTTTCATTTCATGCATTCCCACAGCTGGAAATTGAGATACATATCAGCGTCCACTAATTTCTTTAATCTTATGATATTTTTAACTGGTATCTAAATAAATTGATCAGCAGATCAAAGGTAAAATCCATGTAAACAGATTGATATCGTACACATTTTTATTAATCCAAAGACTCAAGTAGAAGTAACAGAGGCAATCCATGAATAACTCACGCCTGCGTTGAAAGGCACCCTTACGAACTCACTGACACGACCGACTAAGTACATTGTAATTCCAGGCATTTTAAAACGATGAAAACACATTTAGGAAAACAATAAACACCAGAAAACAATAAAGAACAAATTAAAGTCGGACAGCGAGCGAGTAGTCCGGTATATTGCGCCGCTTACGGGAATATTGTTGGTTATCACGCTACCGAGGGATCGGGACTCGGACTACCTGGTGCATGTGGAGCATGAGGCGGTCGGCACGGAGGCGCGGGCCTACAGAGAGATCGCGGGACGCCTCGGGGCGCAGGTCAAGCACGGTGTTGTGATGTACGGCGTATCGGTCAGTGACCGCGAACGAGTCGCATCGGGCAGCGCACCTCGCCGTCGTCGGAGGTGTTGTGGCGAGTGATCGCGCGGGAGACAACGGAACGCGCGCGCCACGGCCGCCCTCCGCAGGCGATTTGATGCCCTCCGCGCGACGCCGCTGCGCGCGCAGCCATCGCGGGCGGATAATGCCGCCCTATCCCATGTCGAGCTATCGAGTTATCCGCTACGGGTGGATATCGTGCTTAACTCTGTCAGTTTGTACGATAGATACGTGAAAGCTCGAGGTTACTCTATGAGACGCGTGTCTTGTTCTTTTGTAGTCTGTAAGAAATAATAACTCATAATAAGCTTTCAGGTTTTATAAGGGTTGTTTTTCACTATACAAGTAGAATACGGTCGATGTAAAAGTCTAAAAAAGATCATGAATAATTTGCATAACAAAAAAATCTTAATCGACAATAGACATCCCTAAACAGATTATAATTGGAGCATGCGTGGTGCGAGGGTTGAGGGTAACAGGAGGACGACAGCGGGTGGAGGGTGTGCGGAGAGCGGCGGGGTGCGCGTGTCACCCGCGGCGGCGCGACACTACGCGACGTGATCTTGACACCGCGTATGCACAGCTTGTGACGTTCCACGTTGTACCAATTCTGACCGATCAAAACAAAATACACGAAAGCACCAAAAAATTAAAGAATCAGCGTCTGGACCGTCACATAAAAAAGCTTTTATTATCTCAGAACAATCTGTAAGCAGACGTTGCCCTTGACGCTCGAAACTTACATAACGGCTTTTGAAATTGGCTTTACAAATCCTCAAATCCCGTATCTGATATAAACTCACCCTTCAATTTCGGGTCCCTATATCCAATGTAACATTATATTAAGTTAGTGAAAACAATCGATGGTCTACGCCAGGCATAGGTACTTGCTACGTCATAGGCTGTAGGAGGCTTTCGAGCTTTATAGGAGAGATGACGACGTGCCGAGTCTTAAGACGTGTGTACCGAAATCCTTGGCGCGTGACTTTAGTTCACGCTCTATTGGGCCGTAGGTATGCCATATCTGTCCAACGATCTAAAACAACGTAAAAACATGAATACCTTGTTACTTGGTGGTTAGTGTGCATCGCAGTGTAAGCTTCGTCGTGTATGATTACACAAACTAAAATTACTCGCCGGTTATTTTGAATAGGAAATGTGAAACTACTTTAGATTGTTATGTACCTATTTTTATGATCATAATGTTCGCTACGACTGCTACGGCAGCTACGAGTTTTGTCCTTATTGTAATATGAAACAATTAATTTATACATTTATGATTAATGAATGATATTGCTTGTACTAATTGTTATACATGAATGGTTATACTCTGCGGTGCTACGAGCAATTATTTTTTATTCATGTTTTAGTAGACAATTTTATAGCTTTTGCTATCTATGTTCTTAGGATTTCTGTAGTACTTTCAGTTATATTTAAGACAACATACATAAATTACCTTTGTACATACGAGTACAAGTCAGAAATGCATAAAACATGTGCATAATGTTACTTGCATATGTTAATTTATGATTTGTTTAAACTACAACAATAATTTATTACGTCGATTTACCGTCTAGAGCATTCTAAATTTTAAATACTTCAATATCAAGTAATTCGTGTTCATAGATGATAAATATGATATTATTTTGTATTCATACGGTGCCTGTTGTTAGCGGAGGTAGTAAGGCTTCAACCCGCCGCGCCCCGCGACTCGACGGATAAAGGGTTTTGTTTTCTTTATAAACAAGCGCGAAGGTGCTGCTAACGACCCCACGAACAAATACGAAATTCGATCTACCATTACGAATACAAATGGCTCCCCTACAACCCGCCACCGTGAAGGCATTGTCTTTGCTGCAATCTCGATCGACGCTCACTCGTTATGCTCTACAATCTCCTGTAACTATTGTTTATGTTTATCGATGTTGTATTAACTCTAGTCAATAGACACCTGCGTCTCATCCGACAAAAAATAAACACGTCTCAATAGCACGAAGATTGATTTCTGTAAAAATTTCCCGATGTCCTTATCGCTATATTGAATCCGTATTAAAAAGGAAATGAAGAGTAGGTATCGGTTCCACAAAAAAGTTGAAGTGCCGCTATCGCTTTGATCTCGGCTGGTATTGACTTCAATTTTTGCCGAAGACATTTAAATTCGACGTTCTTTAAGTACCTATCTAATACTGAAGTACTCCAGTTTTGGAAATTGGATTGTCTTAATCACGGAATATCAAACGACGTTTCTTTGATCTTAATAACTCTTATTATCTATCAGTTTTCCGGGTAAAGTTTCTGTGTGATTAGTTCATAATTATCATGATTGGTATGTCTATTTTTAACTACATTGGTTGTAGCATAACTAACAATTACTGACAAGTTTGTTTATAATACTATTGATCTAGATAGCCAACACAACCATGCAGACAGCGAAACAAATCCAGAACACATCCAGCATTCACATGAATTTATAAAAATAAACTTCTGCAACTTCATGTAGCAAACAGCTTTATGAAATATGTTATTCTATTGTCTCTGTCGCTTTTGCAAGGGACGCGCTGCAAATAGTCTGTAGTTTACCTGTGAGTTTACCTCGACAATACGGCAAACCTCGCGGCAATCACACGATCCTAGGTAATACGTCAGCAATTCTTCAGGTATAACAGTTTTATGTAATGGCTTGTGCCACGGAATGAATAAAAAAGACGTCTGACAAAAAGTAGAAGAGGAACGTAAATCGAAGCATTTCTATTGAGGGCCATGACGTCGCATAAATGTCGACCATGAATGTTGTTTGTCACCGCACGGCGCACGGGCGCGGACCCGATCGCGCGATAGTGCCTCGCAGCGGACGGACAAACGACAACCTTCTTATATTGAAATAATATTGAAAAATAGCTTATTCACAACTTTGTTTCACTATTACAATGATTGGGGATTGAAATAATCCGCTTACGTAATCGTGTGTGCCTTTCTCGCGTTGCCGTTTCATGGAACTGACAGATGAAAGCCGGGGAGGTGCCGATTGAAGTCACGTTTGTTGTTATTGGCACACGTGAGTTCTGCCTCGAGCTCTAAGATTGCAATAGTGGCTACAGATAGATAATAGCCTATCAACTTTAAGCAATCTAGATCGTCTAGCAATCTAGAAAGAATCTAGCCATATGAGTTCTTATACGCTGCTATTGATTACTCCAAGTCTCAAATGTCTGTGTTTTAGTGCTAACATCAAATTAGCTCAAACAATTTGAGACTAATTAAGATGAACTACAGCGAACGAAGACTTAACGTAAGGTTAATCAGAACAAAGTACTATTTTCTATCTAGCCGAGAGCTAGAGCATTTAAAGTAACAAAGTAATTACCAACAGAAAGTAGGTCTCGCGTCACTTCATTGTATGGAAGCTGGATGTGCGTGATCTTAATTCGAAACGTTTAAAACGCCTTTTGTGTTCAAGCGGAATATTTTGCTACATTTGTTACTTTGTTCACCTGAATAGTGGTTGCAGGCAGGATTTCAGAATATTAAAAGTGTAGGTCCTTTATCTTAAAACGAATCGACTTTGTAAATGTTACTAGTGGAGGAATTTGCACTTATACCTACGCGTAGCTACTCGAAGCTACGCGGTGCTACGCAGTGCTACCCGAAACTACGCAGAGCTACGCGAAGCTATGCAGTGCAATGCGAAGCTACGCGAAACTACGCAGTGCTACGCGAACCGACGCGAAACTTTAAGAATCTATGGAGATGAAATGCTACTTCGGTAAAGTCAAATCAACCGACTGGTTGTAAATGTGGGGATAGGTCTATGTCCAATAGTCTACAACGCGACGACTTTCGGCTGGTAATGATGATGATTATGATGAAAATCGAATCTCATTACCAACCAATAGTGTTTGGTAAGTTATAGGAATTTAACAAAGCTTTTGAAATCGTTTGTTTCTGAAAGTGTACCCTACATTAGTTGGTGTAGAGGTTATTGAATTACGACACGTTCGTAAGGCCGTCACGGCGTGGCGTGCTCTCGCGTGTCATATCAGGTTACAATCACATGTTTAACTATAATCTGGTAGTCTTACAAGCATCAAGAACGCGACCGATCGTCAGATAAGACACGGAAACATAAACATGGAGTTCATTTAATGACGTAAGTTAAACATGCACATTATTTTGTGGAGATTTTGACAAAAGGCAAACAATTTTTTTGATATTTTACAGTTTGTTAAATAACACACATGTTTGTAGGGATTTAAAAGTAATACACACAAAAGCCGCTAATCTTTGTATATTCAGCGGCTATTGAATTACAAAAGCATGATGTAATAAAACGGCAAAGTATACTCGGATTACAATAGAAGTAAAAAATATAGCGCCGTGAAAAAAATGTATCCAGTTTTTATCGTCGCCTGGTATAAGAAAAGAAATTATTTTATTTTAAACTTTCTTTCAAAGTGTCTATTATCACATGCATTAGAACCGTAATAAATCATAGCTTCCTAATTTTAGATTTTGCTTACAGTTTTAAATCTGTTTACAACGGGACAAGTTGTTCCATACTTGTAAAGTAAACATAGTAAATCCTTCAACGCTTTTAAATTCATAGACAGAATAAAATGCTCGTGTATCAAGTTCATATATTATCTCCTAGACTATAACTTACAATTTTGAACCCTGGTACGAAATAAAAACAATGGACAATCTATAGTTGTTTTGTTTCTGAAAAAATATTTATGTGTTCATTTTCGTCGAATTACAATCCACGAGTACCTACACTTTGACAATGAATTTGTTTTACTCTTTTGTTTCTAGAATAATGTGTTTTTGACCTTAGTTTAAATTCGAGGTGTGTAACTTGCTGAATCTAAATTAGGTATATTAGTATTATTACCCAAAATATATTTTATGTAATGACCCTATCATCAAACTGGATGAAATGTTGATTTTACAAAGTTTGGTTTTAGTTTCTGTTCCAGAAATTCTGTAATTTCTGAAGAAATTCTGGTACGTAAACAAAGGCGGGCTTTCGAGGTCACGTCCTTGACCTTTTTCAACTTAGTGCTATTATCATTCCATTTTCGCAATTTACGCAGGATGAGAAACTGTTTTCTAATTACTCAGAGATCGAGTTGGTATTTCAATATATATATTTGCTATTCATTTATGAATTTATTTATTATTATTAATAATAAAGCGATCCTTGTTACACGATAGGCCAAATGTAGCAATAGTAATTCCTTGTCGCACAGCAGGCCAGATGTTGCTGTCATAACGTCACGTTGTGGAATCAGCCGCACGCAACCGCGGCGCGACGCGGCGACGTTCAAGTGGCACGGCCACGCAGAGCAACAAGTCACTATTATATTGTTTATGCCGAATTATATTCATAATTTTTGGTCTCAGGGACGGGGCGAGCTCAAATTATGCTCGACGCGGATCAAGACAAAATGAACGTACGTTGGCGATACAATTTATGAGCCAACGGACTATTGTGCCGACACTGATTACTCTTTATGGAGATTTGACGTCCTAACACGACGCGCCCTACATGCTCCGTTTACGTACACCAACGGGTTGTATGGACGTAAAACTTTTATGCCTCCACCGCGTTTTACAGCGGGCCTTTTATTATTTAGTGAAAGGAACGACGGTGATGTCATAAATCTCCGCTCCTGCGTGAACTTTCGCCTCTTATCTCGGCAAAGAAATTATGGAACTTTCTGGCTTCTCCTAGACAAAGTGTTTGGCTTTCGGGATCTTGGGTCACTAAAAGCTTTTCACAAATTAATGAGGAATTTGTGCAGAAGAAACGACAGAAAGAAATAAATATCTTTCATTAGTATTATTATCTAATTGAAATTGAGTGGAGGATAAACGTCTAGATGTCGGCGAAGGCATTTAGCGAGGACGACGACGCAACATTCCAAATGACTGCAATCATGAAAACGTGGGTATTAAATATAGTCGCTTGTACAGAATAAGTCATGTATCTGTATCGCCGGGATTCATTAATCTTGTAGTGACTAGGTTCTGTGTGGGCTTAGACAAGCTTTATAATATGTAATTAAATTACGTTTTAAGTCGTCGATCGTAGCGGACGAACCTCTCTAAATCATTTCGAGTCCATAAATGAAAGCCAGAGTGACATGACAGACAGACCGGTCATTACGTTAGGGTCAAACGTTTTGTTCACTGCTTTCTGTGTCCGTTTGTTCGTTATTTGTTTAAGAAAAACATAGGCGTATCGTTTCTGCATCTACGATTTGCAAATATAAATAAAATTGCTCTTGCTTTCGCATTATGCGTGGATAATACAAGATTTACAGCTGTGACAAATGATGGCAGTGACATCTCTTTTTGCTTGTTGTGCTGCAAAATCGACATACAGATATACGTCGTTCTACGCTGACATTAACTAGTTGTATTCGCAGGATACAATACGTAAAGTAGAAATATCAGTTGAGGATATTATTATGAACATACAAACAGCTCGCAGCAGCATAAGACACTTTATTTGAGTCAGATTTTAAATACAGTTACTTTTCGTTTTGGTGAGTTTAATAAAATTAATAGGATACATTCAATATAAAAAGAATCTTTTAATATTGTTAAAGAATTTACGATGTCCATATTAAGCTTGATCGACATATCATAGGATAATATAACAGGAACATAACGGCTCGGGTGATACCCCGATAATGCGCCGCCGACGTCGCCGGAGGCTCATACAATTAAACAGATAACATAAAATTAACGAAGCTGACTCGTAAATACACTCACTTTATTATCTATAAAAGTCACTAATTAATTAATTGAATAATGATAAAGTGCTTTCTTGTGTGTTGCGGAGTGCCGCGCCGCTCTGCGGTCCTCTATCGAAAAGCAATATTGCGGCGTAACTTGGTTGTCGCCACGTTTACCTTGTTAATGCTTTTATCTGTGATGTGGGTCATATAAATACATACCCACCGTATAATACAATTAATTAACGCATCAATTAAATTTTGGTCAATGACTGTGCATCATCAATTTGTGTATCTTAGTGGTTATATTTTCACTAGCTCTGGCCCGTTACCCTTACCAAAGCGCGTCACTTATTATTTAGCGATGTTAGAAGCTTTGTAGCGCAGTAAATCTTCGCTCCTGGCTGTGACGGCAGTTAATGCAGTCTACCTAGGCTTCAAGAGATAAGCTAACAAGGCTCTTTAGCTAAACAAGAGGCGGCCAAACAATAAAGGCGAGTTTAGCGTCGTGAAATATGGCAGAAACGAGGTGCGATAACTCAGCGTGCTCGCTAGGCTCGCTGGGCTCGCTTCTTTTCCCCTAATTAGCCATTCAATTCCCGTAATCTTGTTTACTCGTCGGGCGGCTCGCGCTGCCCAGGTGCGATAATGGCCGAGCTATTTGCATGCCGCCATATTGTTTCCCCATGTTCGGCTCGCAGCCTCCGATGCCGTCCGATGCGACCCCCCGTTGTTTTGGCCGGGCTTATTGGATCCGCTTGCGATTACTTTGTATTGATCCCGCCGTCCATTATCTACATTCGTTTATTTTCGTATCACAGTAATGATACCAACTGATGTCCACAAATCCAATGAATCCACCCCTTATGTTGTTATACAAGTACGAGTAATTAATTTGTAGTTGATATTGATTGTATTGGTATAATAGTATGTTGTTGTTAGGGGTTCACCTCATAAATACTGTTTTGGTGTTACGTGTACGTATATTAAACTAATATAAAGTTTACGTGCATGCATGCCGCGCGAATACAAGTTTAGTGAACTACAACTTGAGTGTAACTTGTGTAATCTGACTTCCCCAAATGCCCTTTTACGACTGTTAGTTGCTTAATTAAATTATCACGATGTATTTATTCCATTACGATATTAATAAAGTTACAAACTATGTTGTTTAGAGGAAGAGACAATGGAAATCAGAAGTATAGTAATTGATATTTTTGCAGTAGTGTTAGAGGGCGGTCTGTCCCCGGCGGCAAGTCTAATATAAAGCTCTATCGAAAGCTAATCGTAATCTCGAACAGTAAATTGAAGGCGATCCGTGCAACGAGGCGATGCCGGCACATCTTCTATAAATACATTACTGAACACGCTTTATTACTCCGCCATCTTCATCCAATCCTATTAAGTGTCTGTTCGCGAACAGCTTTCCTCGGAAGGCGTTCAGTTTTAGGATGGCCATTTTTTAAAATAGTATTAGGGTTCAATAATGGCTTTAACACGGGGCGCCCCTGAACGTCTATATTATGTCCCGGTGTGAATTTGGCGAGCTCAGTCGATATGCTAAACTGAGGAGGCGGTGGTCGCTGACGCCGCGTCTGCCCGCACCGCGCCGCGCCGCGTCGATGAGATGCGATCATTTAACGACAACGCTTCGGGAAGATTTCCCTTCGAGCGGCGATATTGGCGATATTACGTCCTCTTCCCGTGGACCACGTTTTATAATTTAGACGCGCGTTGCCTCGGGCTGCATAACATTAAAGGTATTTTATGAAAATGTTATTTTGCATGTTAAACATTTGAAAGGATTTGCGTCTGTAATAACATTGTATTGTTATTAAATTCCTGGGAAAATATCTGGTTTATGGGGTGATTTTGTACGCAATTTAAATGTTTGCGTAAAATCAGTACTGATCAAATGTTAGCAGTTAGCACCCAACGAACTATTTATGCGTTATGGAATGGGGGCACGATTCGTAGAATAACTTCAAATCGGGTCAAATTATATCTACGGCGGGTATTAAGTTAATTACCATGCTTTATCTGCTCATATCGCTCGTCCTGTATAATTAGGGGTGTCAACACAATGCTTCCAAGCGAGCACAATATGTCTGCACAAACCACATGTCAATTTAATTTGACCCCCGATTCAAGATGGCGGCCAACCCTCGCGGCGCGGCGTCTGCTCGACCGAATGCCTGTGGTTTACGCCTGTTTACTAATTGACGTGTTTTAGAGTAACACTGCATGGTTTCTGTCAGCATACCGATGAATGTATTTGAATACGTATACCAGTAAGGTTAGCCTTTTAATTTAAACGTTGAACTAAGAAGTTATATTTAGTTTAGCTACGCCCAAATAAGTTGTTCGCTTTGTGAAGCTCTAGAAGTGAATGTTCTTGATTAAAGTACTGAATTGTACTGACGTTACCCGGGTAATATTTTACTATTCTAAGACTTCATGCAACAATTATGACTGAAATGAAAACGAAACTTTGTAACTATACAATATTAGTTGACAGAGCCGTTGTTTTGATTTCCCATTCATTATAAAATAAAGTCGCTTTTAATCCTTTTTTATGGCCTATGCGGGTCGGGTCTGTTTGCCTGTCATTGTAATATTTTAACTGGTCTGAATATAAATTTTCATCGTGGTTTTAGTTTGTTTATTTTACGATCCGTTTAATGAGACATCCAGATTACGGGTCTTAACTAAATCACATTGTAGAAACGGCCATATTCTCTGTATATTTCATGCATTCAAATAATCAAATAACCATTAACTATAATAATAGTCACCTAAATCAGTACCCTTAGTTTATGGGCGAAGGTAAGAGTTGTAAATATTTTATAAAGGACGCAGACAGTTGTATAATTGATGAGGAGCGAGGTAAAGACGACTGTCCGGTGCGAGTGACCCGAGTCGCGATCTTGATGACCGACTGAAATATTTAATTTCAGCGATTATACAGCAATTCCTTAGTCAATCTTAAGTACAGCTAGGTTTCAAAAAGACTATAACAAACATAGTTTAAAAACTCAGCTGTTCCATCACAAATGTATGGAACAGCAGATGCTTTTTTTCGATATTTTGCCCTTGTCCCATACTAAAAGTTCATAGTAATGAATGACCCCATTTCTCGTTTAGGATAAACAAAAACCAATTTTGTAGGATAACTATCTATAGTTTAACAATATTACCAAGATTCGTGTCTTCTAAATTCTAGTTATGAAGGTAAAGAAAACATTTGCATGAAAACCATCACCCATTAGTAAATAGGTAGGTAATTGTGAATTTGTAGTAGGTGTAGACTTTTCTTTCATTTGACTAACTATCAGTAACTAAGCTGCAATAGTCACACGAATAAAATAAGTACAGTAGGGCGCACGTCAGCGGTAATATATCATATCTATCTATAATCATAACATCACCGCCTCGCTGAATCAAAGTCTGTTCAGTGAGTTGATGCCTATTGCCCCATCAATGGTTTCTGCCATAAACCCCTCTTACAATATAGATTTGATAGGTGATGATGATTCAAAGTCATTTTATTCAGTGAGGGCAGTCAAAACATATTATATGTCACGGCTAAAACCCGAAGTGCGGCTACACTTAGTTTTAGC
The DNA here is from genome assembly GCA_949152395.1 of Agrochola litura. Classification (NCBI taxonomy): domain Eukaryota; kingdom Metazoa; phylum Arthropoda; class Insecta; order Lepidoptera; family Noctuidae; genus Agrochola; species Agrochola litura. The sequence continues at coordinate 11,904,870 of OX424496.1, forward strand.
CGGCTACAACTAGGTGCGGCCGGTAGCAGTTGGTTAAATTTAGTTGTAGCAAATGAAAATGGCTGAAAGGTAGGTTAGGTTAGGTTAGAACTGTGACCACTTATCACACTGCACGAGCCGAGCGAGCGAAGCGAGCGGTGCCGCGGCAGCGGCCGGCTAGTGCCAGGGTCCATTTAGGCAAGTTTAACCAAATGCTACCGGCCGCACCTAATGGTAGCCGGCTAAAACTAGGTGTAGCCGCACTTCGGGTTTTAGCCGTAACATATATTAAAAAAAAAATACAAAAAAAAAATTTAAATACAAAAGTTCTTTATTAAAAATGTTAAACTTAATAGAGAAAGGCTTAATAGGGGAAGACTTAAACGATTACATGCACTCTTGGGCCTGAATAGTAACGAGATGTAAGTGGTGTGAATTTATAGATTCATACATACATTAGTGTATTGCAGTGACTAGTTGCTATCCCACAATTCACATAGTTTCAACAATATCCAATCCACAATGCGGCGGCATTATAACAATTCCAAGTCAATCGTGTGAGCGATCTTCGGTGTCCAGTGTGAAAGCAAGGGTCGTACAAGGTAGGCAGGGTCAGAAATCCGTAAAAATCAAAGCAGTGACCGTTGAAAATGAAAAATAATTGGGAAAGCACTCAAAACATATCCGAAAACACGAAATAAGTGACAGCTGTCTAGTTCTAGTAGTGATGGGCGTTGCGACAACGAACCGTTTACAAAGACCGTTTTGTGATGATGAAACCATTTTACGTCTTGAGTTCAACTTCAAACAGTCTTCATTGCACAAACCTGTTTTCAAATTACTTGGTGCGATTTTACATCTAAGAAAATACAGTCGGGTACAATGATTTAACTATCTATCACACTCGTAAAACAGTTCGTCCAATAAAAAGTGAACTCTTTGAAATGAAATACAGTCAGTAATGTATTACCAGTTGTCAATGCTGTCGTTCGTGATGCGAAAAAACCATTTCATACATTTTAAATCGTTGATAGTTTTAAGAAACTGCGCTCGACGAAAAGGCGATTCTATTCCATGTTGGATAAGTTTCGTCCTTTAACCGTTTTCTGCAACCGTTTTTGCCGTCGGGAAAACGGTTTTGGTAGCCAAAAATTCGAGAATGACCCACCACTAATGTGTCAAATTGTCAATGTCAAGTTGTCAATGTCAGTCTGCCAGTGCAGAATATGTACTGCCAGTTACATAAACCAAAAAAATAAAACTGATTTTAATCAATATGAAATTGATAATCATTATTTTGGTTTTTCAGTAATTAATGATGTTTTATTTAAATTAAATGCACTATATTGTATAAAAGTATAAATAGTGCATTTAATTACTTTGAGTTAATTATATTACCTAGTGCTACCTAGTCGGTAGGTTTTCGTTTTGTAGCTGTGTAATCGATTACTTTAATCGATAATCTCACGAAAACTATCTTTATCATATTTCTCCACTTCCAGGCAAAGAATTGAGCTGATTTTTGATATTCAAGGTTAAAATAATATGACTAATTTTTAAATCAAATCTCAACTTATTACATTTGGGCCCAACATTTTGCATCTCCTTTACTTAATTAGACATAATTAATTGATTCAGGCGTGACCTTGCGAAAATCCATTATAAAATACAATAGACGTGGATATATTTAGTAACTTGTTCCGCTTAGCTATTTCTAAAGAGCCATAAAAAACTGAAAGAAATCGACACGTGTTTCACCTCTCAACGAGGCATCCTCAGGATGACGATGGACTTCCTGCGAACTCGAACACGGCGTGTTGCCACACCGAGCGCTGAGTGCGCAACCATTACAGGAATAAATGGACAACCATTTACAGGAGAAACTTAGTTCAATGACTAACAAATATAATACCTCTGAAGATCTAATGAGGAAATATGTGTTGCCAATTAATGAGCTGGTAAACTCACAAACAAGCAACTGTGAGCATTGTCAAATACCATCCAATGTACCTACTTACACCGGACCATTCATCGACAACATGCAATACCACCTTACCGCAGCCCTGTGTTGATTTGACATTTCCTTCTTTTAATAGTTCCAATAAACAATGTAATTTTTTTATGATCTAGTATTATTTTGCGACGAGATTGAAAAGGACGCTTGTTGAATATCCCGGACACTGCATAATAAATTACATTATTATTTTTTATGGGTAATAAGGAAAATGTGAATAAAGGAGAATTGCTCCAATATTAAAGAACATTGTGTAATCTTAGTTTAAGAAAAAAATGTGTTGTTTAAATTCCTATATCGTAACAGTTTCCCACAAGAAGAAAATATCTTAAGATTTGAAATTAATGTAAAATTGCATAATTTGACATATAAACTATTCTATCTAGTTGATACTAACAATTTATGTCGGTAATAATTTGTATTTCTGTCATTGCTTACATTTTAAATTCTTTTTACCTGTTGTGGTATAGTAATCTTATTCCAGGTGCATAGTCTTCACATACTAGTATACATAATTTTATAATTAATGTATACAAAATATTTGAAAATACTTATTGAAAAACATTTTAAAACAGTAACGGTGGAGACTATTGCCCATTCAAAAAAAAAAAAACTACCTTTTGGAAGGGGCAACTAGAATCAATTCTATTTTTTGTAAATTTTGATGTTTTAAATGCCTTTTATGTGCCTAATTGAAATAAATTATTTGACTTTGACTTTATCTTTATAACTACGCATTACAAATGTCAGATAGCTGTGTTACTATCATATTTTTTTTTATTACAGCCAAATATTTGGCCAAACAATTAGCTTCTTTTGAGCAATGCGATGACATTTTAAATCATTTTGCCATTAATTTGGCAACAACTAATGACATTGATTATTATCATTTATATTAAAAATTAGGACAATAGAGGAAACTTCTTGCTTAATAAAGTTCAAATACTGGTTTAAATTACCTAAATGCTACAAACAGTTCTACCCATCAAATTGTAGCAATCTAAATAAATGTAATAATAATATTCTAAAAATAGTTCATCAAAATAAACAGGATGTGATAGGTAAAGAATTAGAATTAGAGTTGTTCATGCTATTATATTTGATATCCTATGTGTTACTGCAATTGGTTAAAAGTCCACCATTTCAAGTTCAGCTTTAACAACCACCAGGTTGCCAGCTCATTCAGCAGAGTTAATGTGATACGTGGTGGCTCTTTAATAATTTTTTATAACAATATGAAATTTAAAGAACGAAAGGATATTGTGAGCCTCTCTGCTGAGCGAGTTATTGAAATAGCTTGCATTAAGCTTGAGCAGTTCATTGTATTGACCGTGTACAGGCCCCCATATGCTTCATAATACGACATTTTTTTTTAATGTATGGAAGAAGTATTATTAAAGACTTGTAACAGCAATAAAACAGTTGTTGTGTTTCAACATTAATATACTGGAAAAATCTGCTGTAATCTACGAATAAATAAATTAAAAACTTTAGTCATATTATTATAATTTGTACAATACATTCTTTGAGTCGACTAGAATACCTGCCACTAGTGCTACTGTATTGACAATATTTTACAAACTTAAGACTTTCTAACCATTTAATTATAAATGAGTTGGACTCTGATAACTGTGGCCAGTTAGTCATTTTCCTTCAGAAAATAGTCAGAGTTCAAAGAAAACTTGCGAGTTTTATTCCAGTAAATAAAAGTGGCTTAGAACAATTTCAAAATAATTTAATGGAAACACTACCGGGTTTGCCTTATCACAATGACACGGGTCAAGCTTATACTTCACTATTTAAACTCATCAATTGTGAGTTTTGGAAGGTTTTCACCTCAAAAACATTGCCTGTTTGTGACGGCGTTATATTTAGTGAGTGGGCAAATGGGCAACACCAGGTATTTACAAAAATAGGCAGAGGTTATTTGAATTGTATCTTGAAAAAACTTAAAGAATTTGTTAAAATATATTCTAAAACTTTCAAAAGAGCCTGTATCTCAGCAAAACCCATTCACATTAAAAATAATATAAAATCTTCTGGAAATAATGGAATAATATTAATTTAGAAACGGGAAGAACGACAGTACGGAATCGTGTCTTCCATCTAAAAATCAATGATGTAGATATTAAGGTAGACGTGGAGGTGGCAACTAACTTAGAAAAGTTCTTCAATAATATTCCCATTTTAACAACCAAAAGTCTGTCATTGTCGTCTTCCACTTCTGCTTACTCAATACTAAATGAATGTGTACCAGAATCTGACAAACTTTTGGAATTCACAACGATTACTGCTAAAGACATTATAGAATCTTTAAAAAAAAGCCGCTGACCTTTGTGGATACATATGTATGTCTTCAATAATTGATGTTATTTCACCCTCTTGTATTGCATCTGGTGTATTTCCTGATGTGATTAAGCTTTGCAAAGTGATTCCTGCACTGTTTCTGTAAATCTGACAGCACAACTGATCACACGAATTTTCGGTCTATTTCGATATTATCTACATTGAGCAAAACGTTTGAAAAATATATTTAAGAAAAAAAATGAGGACATTTCAAATGCACAAAATGTACTTCATCTGAAACAGTTTAGTGTTACAAAGGGTCGTTATCTACAGACGTGGGCGTGGAATTATTGAAGAGCATATGCGAGGCCTGGGAGGAGTTGCAAGATGTTCTTGGCATTTTTTGCGACTTGTCGAAGGCCTTCGATTGCGTATATCATAATACAGTCATCAGGAAACTGTCCCACTTTGATATGAGGCCATGAGGGACAAGGCTCTTGACCTTCTGACGTCTTAACGGAACAACAGAATCGCTTTATCTGAATTCAGAGGATCGATGTTAAGGGCAAGAGATCTGCAGGATCTTCGGTCACCATAGGCATTTCGCAGGGTTCAATACTAGGTCCTTTCTTATTTCTAATTTATATAAATGACTTACCACATGGCCCTACCACATAAGGAATGATCACACGATCGTATTATTCGCAGATGCCATTTCTCTCATTTTTGAAATCAAACGTCAGTTAGTCAACTTTAAACAAGTTAACGATGCACTCTCTAAAGTTGTGCATTAGTTTAATGTAAATAATCTTCAACTGAACGAAAAAAGACTAAACTCATAAAATTTTCAACGCCAAATGTCAGGCAGCTAATTATCAATGTTCAATAGAGTTGAACCCTGTTGAGTCAACAGTTTTTTTTAAATAACTATTGACGGTAAATTACAATGGGGCCCACACATAGATAAATTGTCAGGAAGGCTTAATTGGCCGCCTTTGCCGTTAAAAAAAATTGACAGATAACTGACGGCCAGAATTGTTTATTTTATTAATTTTCATAGTCTTATGTCATATGGGATTATTCTGAGAAACCTGTGCGAACATTAATACTATCTTTGTTTATAGAAAAGGGTTGTTCGAGCCATTTGCAACTTAGGTCCAAGGGATTCCCTTCAAGAAAGATTCACAGAAATAGATATTTTGACTGTAGCCTCACAATATATATTTGAAAACCTATTGAAACCTATTAAAAATATATCAAATTTTAAGAAAATGTCCGGTATTTATAGTTTTATGAATAAACACAATCTTGCTGTACATCGCACTCGCCTTTACAGAGTAGGCAACTCGTTCATGGGTCAATGTATGTTTACGATTTTACAACAAACTTCCCATTGACATTCGAAACATACCCATTAAACGATATGAAAGCTGTATTAAAATCAAACTTTGTAAAAAAGGGTACTATATAATTTCTGATTTTTTAGAAGACAAAAAAGCTTGGGATTTAGCTGCTCGCTTTACAAAGCCTTGTGATAAAACCATAAAACTTGACATTTTAATTATTATGCAAAATCATCACATTATACCAGTTTTATATGCACATTGACATTGTTCAATTATATACAAAATAACATGATTACTTTGTAAAGTATTATATTATTTTAATTATTGTAATTGTGAGGACTATGTGGATCATTTTATTTTTCTCTTTCACAGTTAGTTTAATGATGGTCTGGCAGTTTGAGTAATTTATGCGTCCTACCCAAATGTCCTTTCTTTGGTATTGTTCGTCGAGTTGTTGAGCCACTTAAGTTCTGAGTTGAGCTCCATGATTACTGACAAATGCTTGCACTGACTGGACAGGGCCACTCAAATCTGTGTGGTTTTTTCCTCAAAAGATTATTTCAGATATTAATCTACTTACATGGTCTTCACATGATCTGACCAAGATTTATGTCTGGACTTTAAAAGAGACTATGCTCTCTGAGTTTGTTTCGGCCTTTCTTCTCAGAGTAGTCAGATAGGAACCACCGACCTCATCTAGCTTATTTTTAATTATTTTTTTAATAACCGTATAGTGGTCATTATAGCAGCACCGCTCCGACACGGTAAATAATTTGTCATTCAAGTTAAGATTTTAAATCAAATGCATTGAAGTCTATTTTTTTTACGATGTATTTTGCGAGTCGTCCACTATTCTGTATAGCAATAGTGGACGACTCGCGGGCAGGGAGCGGCCCGCGAGCAGTCACACGTCACACCGACAGCATGCTTCAAGCGAGGAGCCCGCTCCCGTATGCATGCCTGCGCCTCGCCGTCCGCGCGGTGATGCCTCGACGGCCGTACGGTGACGCTAACAACTAGTAAGCACCGCATGAACAACAAGCTGTCACCTCACCGCTGGCCTTGCTGACTGCGCGTTGGCAACTAGCGGTCGCCTTAGTTACGGCGCGTTGTTGACTAGCGGTCGCCTTGCTTACGGCGCGTTGGCGACTAGATTAGACGTGTTGGCGATTAGACGGTGCCGGGGCGTTAATGCGTTGGAGCGGTGCTGTTATAATGGGAAATGCTACGGCAGTGCTGTTATAATTATAGCAGCAGGTGACGCCTCGCTTGTGAATGAACAACAAGTTATCACCTCACCGGTGGCGTGCCGGCAGCGAGCGGTCGCTTTGCTGACGGCGCGTTGGCGACTAGCGGTCGCCTTGCTTACGGCGCATTGGCGACTAGCGGTCGCCTTGCTTACGGTGCGTTGTCGACTAGATTTTTCGAGGCGGTGTCGGGGGTGATACTGCGCTGGAGAGGTGCTGTTATAATGGGCGATGTCCTTAAAGTGATTCCGATATCCTAATTACAGATTTTTTATTTTATTTCATTTCATTTACAAAAGTAGTATAAGCTGGCCACTTCTTCTATTGAAACTCCGTGCTACGCTAGACCAGCTCATGGTCAAAGTGTTGTAACCGACATACCGTCGATTGTACCCATCAGAGTGATTTTAGTGAAATTAAAATTGAAGTACTTATCTTTTACTCGGAATTAGTAATCAGTTAACCTACGGTTTCCTAGAAGAGCGGTGGCCGCTACATAGCGTCCGCAATTTACCGGCGAATGACGTCACTGAAACGTTTTTTATGAAAGTAAATTGGTGTGTTTTCCTAGAGAGAGTTTTTTGTTACCGTAAAAATGATGGCAGCGGTGCCATAATTTGCCGGCCGCGGCCGTCACTACGGCCGTTATGTGGCGGCCACCGATCTTCTAGGAAACCATAGCTTAAGACTACATATACGATCACAATAAACCTAATTACGCTAACGGATTCTTATTGTAATAAAATGCAATAAACAAATGAAAAGCAACTAAAAATATGGGTGTTTAGCCGGATTAACAAAAACTGTCCGCAAAATGAGAAATGCGTGATTTTTATTTCAAAATAACGACTTAAATACTTTGTGGGCGCAGAAGATGGATCTGAAAATACGGAGACTTTGATGTCATAACTGAAAATAACTTAATCCCGATACTAAATTTCTTCTTCGGGCCGTATTGCTACTTTATTACGGTATAAGTATGTCGTCGCAGCGCCCGGTTATGACTATTTAACTGCTATTTAAATCATATTCTAAGAAAAGCGTTTTCGAAGGAGTGATGAAAGCCTTTAGGTACAATTTGATGCCCCTAGAATTTTCGACAGCACAATATTTTCGCGCCGGCAACACAATGGCGTCTATTTTTAAATTGAGAACGCGGGAGCCCGTCAATAGACGCGAATGACATTAAATTGGTTAAATTGCTTTGCCGAGCTTGGTTCTGCAACTCCTTTGGGAGGTGTCCGTTCGTCCGTCGCGACGCTCGATACTACACAGCACTCAATCGATTCACAGCTCATCTATTTTTCTCGATACGTGTTTCCGTTTTTTATTATCTTCATTGTGAACTATTTCCAACCGGATCCGTTTAGAACAATTTACAACTTTGCTCTTAACGACTCTCCTCTTGTTTATGTTCATATTTTTATTCTTTTTGGGGTCATTGGGATTAAGTGAGAACATTTTTGTGCTAAAATAAGAACGCTATTTAAGCATTTGCTGAACCTGATTACGTTGCACCTGCAGCGTGCTGTCCGTCTGATAAAACAACGCGGTGAGCTCGCGTCGCTTCACTAATTCAGTGTAGAATGTAGTGGTGTGGTGTGTCTATATCAGGCTGACAGATACAAACAGGGCCAAAACCAATCAATCAGTCCGGCGGACCGTCGCGCGATAATTGAACTCTTCCCTCGAAGTACTGCAATTCAATAGATAATTACAATCGCAAACCAAAAATTACACGCGGCATTTAACCGTAGGACCCTATTACGTTTCACAAAGCTGGGTCGGTCGCATTCGATCGGCGATCTTTGCCGGACGGAGGATTAACTCGCAACGGCGCACAATGAGGGCCTCGAGAGGAGACGAGTAGGGAGGGGATGTATTAATAATGGTCTCCGTAGTGAATGGAGCACTTACACGGTCCGGCGGGAGCTGAATGTGTGACTATCGCGTTAGAGCAAATCGAATCGGTCAGGTTGGGCGCTCGCACGCGTCGAATTCGCCGTTTAACCGGAAACTCGGCACAGGAAGAAACATGTTATAGGGTAGAAATCACGAGTCGTCGCGACAAAACGTTGGCCTACTTAAAAGTCCATTCGGTCAAGTCAGAGCGATCTCTGGACCTCATAATTTTTTCCTAAGACAATTTGACAGCTTGCAAGTACGTCATACTAAAACTAGGTTTCAATCAATAATAAGGTCAATAAAACAGTGAACATTATGATATTCCGTTGCTCCATTCATACGTTCGTCCATAAACATTATTTCCGGAATAGTTATTACCGAAATAATGTATGATAGACGGGTGGTAATATGCAAATGCCCACAAATTGCTTTTGACAATGATACTTAATTGGACTAGGTGTGCTCATGGGTCCGCCTCCCATGGTCCTTTATACATATTTAAATATTCAACTTTGTCTATAATAGCTTTAGGTACCAGACTAATCATTCTGATGGAATAGACAGAATAATTGTGAGGAAAATGGCATAGAATTTGAATTTGTTGGTATAAGAAGTATTTATTTAACAGTTTATGTGTACATTTAAATGCAGACAAGAAAAGAACAGACAAATACGTACAAAGGTGATGCTTTTTTCTAAAGAAATCTCTTCCAGCATACCTGCGATAGGAAAGTATAGATAAAGAGATGTAGACAACGTGTGTAAGAGTAGAACAGAAAACAAAATACATAAAAGAATAAAAAAAACTATTCACAAATTTAAATATAAACATACAATATCAGAATATACCTAGTATCTTAGCTTCAATATAAAAATTTATAAGTGGACTCAGACTCTTACAAGTTCTTTATCCAAGATAATAAACGTTTTCGCACAATATTTCATATTTATTCATAAGATAATATTTATTAGCTTCTTGGAAGTTATTAGGAACAAAATCCCGGCAATTTTCTGATGCAAATCCATCAATGGAGACAATGGAAAAAGTTTAATGCAACCTCTGCATTGATGACGAGGGCACTGAACTCTGGCGCGCTTTTGTTTACCTTTGCTTTGATAGAGAAAAACTATTACGTATGATATTATAAATTAATTAATCATTGTTTTTGTACCTAATTGTTCTTTCATAATACGGTTGAAGAGTTTAAAGTGTTTCAATGGAAACTGTGTACCTACTTAAATAATTGGTACCTATATTTTTCTCGAAATCAAAATATTAACTTAAAAAAAACAAAAACCACATCTCAAGTGAGTTTCAGATGAATCTCTTAATTAAAAAAACGTTTTGAACGACTACTTATACCTACCTAAAATTATAAGAAAATAAAAATTATAAGAAAGCGAAGAAAACTAAAGTTGGTTTTCAGTTCGGCTTCTCAAGGACTCCATGAGACAGGCTCGACCTAGTATGGAGTCCACAAGTTAAAATATTAAAATTAGGTTTCCTTTAAGTCAATAATTTTTGAAATAGTTTATTTGTATTACTTTTAAGGAAATGTAAAAATTCTTTATTTGGTCAATAAACGATTTTTATTATTTTATTATTATTATAGTTGTCTGAAAACCGTGTATTTACTGAGCAGAACTTATAAAATTATTGAATTATTAAATCTAAGTATGTATACATTTGTAATAATTATAGAATTATGTAAAAAAATAATAAACCTAAGAGGTATGAAACCCTTAAAATAATTTGATTCTAAAATCCAATAAGCCTCTTAAACTAATGTTAAATTGCTTGAACATACATATTTGAGGTAAATGTATTTTCGTAACAAATCCTTTGAACTGTACTTTTGAAGGATAAGCCGAGAGAACTGAAATAGACTAAAAATGAGAGCTCATTAGCATTGTGATGAACGTTTAATTTGCAGCATCCGAGATTTGTGGGATAAAAAAATATAATTGCCTGATGAAAACATCACCGAGCTATGTTTTAATACCCTCACACTAAATACAAACATCGTATTTTTCTCCATGCCGAGAAACTGTAATGAATGTCATTATACGTTTACCTATTTCAAGACTTTGTTTGTATAAATGTAAATGTGACGTGGAAAAGTTCCATTGAAAGTCGATTTTCGAAGTTGTACATTCGTGGACGCGGGGAGCATTGAGAACAGTCGGGGTGCTGCCTTTGCATACAACACAGTCTCGTCGAGATACTGAATGTTACCTATGTGATCTTGGCTGTTGTTCCCGTTTTTATCAAGTTTGAATGTAAGAATGGGATTCTGTGGGCTAGTTTTAATGATTTTAAGAGTGAACTGTCTCTGTTTTAATTTTAACTTTTGAAAACTTGATTTTCGGCCCCTCCGCCATACATGGTTGAACGTGGTTCTCAGCCTTTTAGAAATGTTTAATGCTGGCAACTACCGGGTTCCGAATTACTTTGCTTCTTCTATTTAAAAAGAGAGACGAGTAATACAAAACAATTATTATTAAAAAGGGTTAAGTATTCTATATCTCTAAACAGTATCAAGATTCTGAGGCTTGATTAAAGTTGATATTGCACTGTACATTCGAAAACTCCTTAGTTCTCTCCTATGCATTGAGGTGAGAGAGATATGGTGTCCTATTTTCGTCCGGAATATGCAACACCAGCTATCGGTCCGCCATTGTAGGCGTCCTATAATAGCTACTGTATGTTTCAAGAATACGCAAAGCGGAAATATGTATATCAGTGTGTAGTTTTATTAAAGTACAAAAGCGCAGCTAAATGTACCAACATGAATGATGAGAGGCATTGAAATGTTTTATTTAAAGGTATATTAATTCATTATAATATTAGTTCAGTAGTAAATATCATTAAGTAGTATCAAAATTTACATAGGTAGGTTAGGTACCAACGTGTACTTCATGTTATGTATTTCCAGAAACCCAGCTCCAAAACCAACGACCTTTCAAACAACTTTAATTTGAACCCAGATATAATAGTTTCCCTGAAGCTAATTATAACAGACTTAATGAGAAAAGTTAACCATCGTTTACTTTATTAATTACCTACAATGGGAGGAGAATCCTTGGAAATAATGAAACGAACAAACATGGATGTATTATTTCGTTGGTACCGATTTGTAGTGCCGATGCGATGTATGAATAAAAATGAATTGCAGTGTCGCGAATGAAGACAAACTACTTACGACTCTTGTTACACTTGCTTGAACGTTCGACGACGTCATGAAGACGTATTATGCTAACAAAAAATACCTATCGTATTTTCCCGAGACTACCCGAAGTATTCCGAATCTGAGTTTTTGTATAATACCATCACATTATACGTGTTGAATAATATGTGAGCAGACTAATTTATTTTGAAACTGAAGGGTACATAGATTTTTATATATACGCCATAACAAATATTGTTTCAGTTTCGGGACGTTTAGAAATCGGATATTTACATTTCATTTATTGGCTTGTCATTGTAAATACATATGAAAACCTTTAGGAAAATAAAGTGTCATTTATTTAATCAAAATGCAATTAAAATACGTGGAAATTCCATTAATTTATATTCACACAGATTTTACATAACTCATTATCTGCCACGATGTCTCATTGAGGTGAATAACAATTAAATTTCTATTGTGTTTCGTTAATGACAGTTGAAAGGTAATACCTACCTATCTTCTATACAATTATGATTGTTTTGTTCACTATGTATTCTGTGTAACGATTTATTATAACTGAATTTTGAGCCAGGTTACCTATACATTTTGTATTTGTTATGAAATGATAATGATGACAGGTCATATTTATTACCAGAGCTATGGAAACGTTCACTGGTGCACAATTACTAATTAATATGACGTTGCACAATGTGCTCTAATTAATTACCAAATGTTGCCACACATGTGTGCATTAAATAAGTTATTGAATAATAATCGAGGTGCGAACAATTATATATCCAAACACTTTTAAGGTTTATTGAGGATGGGCAGGTTGTAAAGGCCAGATGTGCGGCGACCCGATCGGCGCGTGCGCTTCCGTTTCCGCGTCGACCGCAGCGAGCCTGCGCCGGGCGCACACTGTTCACAGACAGGTGGTCACTACTGACTGATCGATATTTATTTATTTAATTTCAATTCATTTATTCAGCCATAAATTTATTCCTTATTCAATATAATAAATTAACTCTACTTCTAAGTTGATTTATTGAAGTAATAAAATTAGTTATGGAAAATGAGCGTCGCGTCGCAGTGCCGTTGGTCATGGGTACCTATGAATAGACGTGCTTAGATTTTACCTATTAATCTACATTTATTGAGAATATTCCACGAGTTTACAGTTTTCTTGGAAATTTAAGGTAATATATCTCTCAAACTTCCAGTTAGCGTAAATATTTTGAAATTCACCGAGAAACTAGAGGCAGTAAATGTCCCTGTACCAATTAAGACTAGTCAGTGTCTGAATACTTGTACTTCAAAACATCTAACGACGGTCGCTGCTGGCGCAGACAACACGACAAAAAAACATAACTCTGATATAAGACTGAAATAAACTCCATATCCTCGGTCCCCACTAAATAGAAGTGAATAAGAGCAAAAATTTCCAGCCGCTATTGCAGCGAGTCCGTATGTGTATTGTTGCAATTTCAAAAATTCCCATTATCGTGGAGAGAAATAAGAAGTGGCGGACAATAGTATACAGCTATGGGCAACAGGAGGAGGCGCGGCGTTTCTAAGCAACGCTCACTCCGCGTCCCACGCCACCGCCACGCCACCGCCGCGGTATCCTGTGTCCGCACTTCCGACTACACATACCGTTTATTGATAATACCATAGCAACATAATTCTTGGAATCATTATTGCGTTGCACACGTTCATATTAGAAAAGGAATAAATCTATGAAGTTACAGTGAAACACATACATATTTAAAGCTAGCAGGAATCCTAATGTGGCACGTTCTCGTTAGTGAACATTACCTACCAACTAGGTGAAATAAGCACTTGTTCAGAATAACATGGTCATAAAACTTAAACGTTATGAAGTGCTAAAGTTAGCAACGATTGACAAAGATTGATTAAGTGATGTATGTTATAATAGCGAGGTACAAGTACTTAAATAAATACGTCAGTAAATTCTGTCTGAGAGGAAATCATTTGATGGCCGAAATAACAACCGACTGCGCTACCACGGGGATGCTATTTCTATTCCAGATTGACTGTTCATATTTCATAATGTTTGATGCTGATAAATTATTCTTAGCACTGGCTCTAATAAAGGCACGTACGACTAACAAAAATTATGAGTGCTTATAACTTCGCATAGTTAGCAATGTTAGCTGTTATTAGTATTAACAAAATATGTGCATCCACTTAAAAGCTTAAATTCCTTGTTAGCGCTAACATGTATTCGATTTTAAAAGCTTCATTTTACCCCCACAAACACAATGTGATTCTTTAGATAAGAATAATTCCTTTCTGTGAATGCTTACAAAAACTACAAAGAGGCGGCGTCTATGTCTTACCAAACTTGGATATGCTGCTCGCAAACACTTCCTTTTCTAAACAGAAAATTCCGTGGATCGATTCAGTATACGGGCGTTCTAATAACATTCCGGGGCGATATTTCACACACCTCGATCGCGACTGTGTACATCACTTAGCCCAACACAATGGTACACGGACGATTTATTGTGTACACTCTGTACCCAGATAAAGCACAGACAATGGCCTATCAGATGGCGGTCGATCGACACGTGTATGCTTTTAGCCCTAGACTTCGACACCCAATTACGTGGCCGCTAGCGACGGTATCATTCATCACGTACAAACGAGCGATTTTTTATTACACGCTCTCTCCCAAGTCCCAAGGTGAGGGAAAAACGGGAATCTTACGAGTGGATGATACTCTCCCAACTTGGTGTGGAGCAATTAAGGACAAAATTACCTACTTGCGCCGACGGATTTTTGGTGGATTACGGCGGAAAGTTAAAATAGAGATTATCGTTAGGCGATGAGAGAAGTATGAAGTACCCATGTAATATTATGTTTATCTGAAACTTACAAAAATTATGCGATTGCAAGCTGAAAGATTTTTCACCAAAGCACCGAGAAAGAACGTTGGACAAACTTAAAAAGTTAGAAATGCGAAATTATTTTTGCGGCGGACAATAGAGTCGCTAAACCATTAGGTGCACTTTATCGAGTGGCAACTTTTTATTTCGTGTCAAAAACCACTAAGAGCATATAAATAGGTTTTATTATCTTTCATAGGAAACTCTGGAAGTATGGTCTGCCTATAAAGTTTTTATATCATCATTATACCATCAACCTTTATGATTAGACTCTTCCAGCCAAACTGAATCGCGGTCTGGTGCGCAAAACTGTTTCAGGAACCACTAATAAAATGTTAAGCTAACGTTTAAAACTAGTGAAAAATAAAGCAAAAATAATATTTAGTATCGAAATTACGATGGGATTGTTTAGTTAGGAACATTTATGTATGTTTAGGGAGAGACACGTGTGGGGAAAGCTTTCGTGTAAATTGACGATGTCAATTTGTCCAAATGTGGTATTTTAACGCATATCGTAACACATTAAAATTATCATACCAATTAATGCACTGCGTGTGACTAATTAGACCATTTATATTAACAAAAAACTTAACAGCCGGGATGGTGTGCTCTTTATAGAGGGGTCACAGCTTAATCGTGTAAAGAATTTCATAAAAGCTATAAAACTCGTATTGTGACATAAAAGGTGAAGTTGGAATCGTAAAAAGCCGGGGTGCGAACGTTTCACCCCCGCAGCGCGGATCTATGACGTCATTAAGCGGCACGCGCGCTTCGTCTCGACAAGCCGCGTATACGTCCATCGCACGCCCGCACGCGTCTTCTACATTCACTTTTCACACACCACTAGCTGTCGAAATAACATAATATATATCCTCACACATAAAAAAATACCATAAATATTTTATTGACTGTTTTGTTTGTTAGCTCTATACGTTATTAATAGAATGATTTAGGTCGCAGGTGTTCAAGGACGAAAACAGACGTCAGAAAACGTGGAAGATGTTTTTTGCGGTATTACGCCTGAATATCAACGTGAACTACCCTTATGTAATTTTCGGGTTCGTCATACTACCCTAGAGTAACCAAACATCCACAAAAACATTGTTTACAAAGGTTTTCTCTTGTGTGTATGTGTCAACATAGTTTGGGGAAAGGCAGATTAATTTAGGTGATTGCGTTCTTTGCATCTACAGTAACGAGAAATCAGAATATATGTAGGTACCTTGCTGTAATGAAATGTACAGACAGACCAACCGGTTCGTAGGTACTTTACGTATAGAGAGCTGAGTGAGATCGTCAAGTCCCTCCTCGCTAGTGACATTTAACTACATGTTTTATGTTTGTACATTGGTTTTGATTAATTTATAGTTACTGCATCAGTCATGGGGACGAGCATGAGACGAGCATCGAACCAAGACGTAATGATTACGACATGCCTACTAAAGTGACCTACATTATTTTATATGGCATTAAACTGAACAAGGATTGCGTCGCTTACTTGGACTTACCGACCGATAATAGTGTTGTTGTTAGAAATCTACGAAGATATTTATGTAATGATGATTATAGGATTGTTAAGCGATATAGCGCTCCATCTCCAAGATCCCAATGTTTAGTACACTTGATAGAGATTACTCAATAATGCTAATCGTGGCATTTATACCCTAAGTACCATTCCACTATTAAAGATAAGATTCCGTTCAACAAAAATAAAAATAATATAAGTTCTGTATAAGTATTTTATTATCTAGAACTTGAGATTTGTTTTCAAAGGTCATCTTAAGGTCACATTTTCACGTTCCTCGAAAGTTTGGAGTAACCATGAATATCTAGGACAAGTTTGATAAGATATCATTCATAATGTACAAAACTAATCAATAAATGGTACGGAAACTAACTTAAAACGAAATTTATGATTAAATGATGTAAAGAAAATCATCACATTAGGATTCTTTCATGAATATACACACTAGTATTATAAAATGGGTACTGAATTTGTGTGTCTATTTTCAGAGCAAAACTACGAACATTGGGACCTAAAATAGGATATTTACCGGGAAAATGAAATAAGTAACTCATGTGGCAGCCGCTGAAACCGCTAGTATATAATGGAAGTAAATGAATTATCCACGTACCTCCCACGCCAGCCCCTAATAAATTTATCAATTATAATTTGTAAAGACTAAATTCGATTCTGTGATATTTAGTCAAGTGGAAACACGACCAAGACATAACCTTTTAGGCATGAGTGATATTTTTATAAATATATATGTCGGAAATATGTTACTGAGTTGACTAATCGGGACGCCAGCGCTGCCTAGCGGCGTTCGACAGAGTCTACAACTCGAACCGGCCAGAGCCGAAGCTTAACAGAGTTCATCGGTGGCGGTCAAGCAGTGAACACGTTTAGAAACTGTCGCGCGTTCCGTTTATATGTGTCGTGTACCTACAATGTGTGAATTGCTAGTGTTATTAATTTGGTAGTAAATTATAATGTGATTTCTATTACGCAATAACCAACACTACCCACAATACGCCCACAGTAGTTAAAATATGGCTGATAATAACGAAAGAGACACGTACCCTCTCCGTCATCAGAATTGGAATACGTGTTGGGTCAGGCGCAAAATGAAAATGCTGAAAAAATTTCCGTCGGCGTGCCGTGTTTGAAAAATTAAAATAATAAAAACATGCAAGCGCTTATGCGTGAGCATGGTGCGCGACAGTCAAGCCAAACAGATTGACAGCAGAGGAAGATCTACTACGTCTTCAGTGTTGAGCCAAGGAGCCCCGCAGCAGTCAGTGAAGTCCTTCGTGTGCTTCAAGTGTGGGAAACCAGGACATATCGGGACCCGGTGCACGAACAGCAAGCAGCCAATCGGATGGTGGAGCACGTGTTGCAGGCAGTGAACGGCGAGTGGATGATTGCGTTGTAGAACTAACCTCAGGCACGTTAAAACAAAAGGGTTAGCTGTATTATTTTGTTTACGATTCTGGTGCTGAATGCTTGTTAGTAAATGCGAGTTAATAACGTTGCGTTGACTGGTATTGGTCAAACACGTGTAATCCGCACAGAACATATCTTATGTAGCGTGATTAGCGTAACGAACCAACTTGAGATATCAGACTAAGTTAGATCGGAAGTTCAGAGGTCCGTTTAAGGTAGCAGAAGTTTTGGATGGCCATCGCTATACGTTAAAATTAAAAGCTTTAAATTCTAACCGTACTTACAAATACGCTTACGATAGGTTAAGAAAGATGCCAATGGGTCATATACCAGTCAAAGGAGATGTGATCACAGTGGTGATGAGCAAGCTTAAGTTATGGAAACCACGTGAGTAAGGTTCTCTATCGGCCGTATTGTGTGCGACCGTACCAGTAGTTACTGGCAGAGGTCGGGGTCTGGAGAGAACATAGTTTTGATCCATGCGCTGGATGTGTGAGAGCAATGCGATTGCTAGTCGGCTGGAGAGCCGTGGCGATACACATGGACGTGTGCTAGCAGGATGGCCGTATCGGAAATACGTTATTGAGTTGACTAATCGGGACGCAAGCGCTGCCTAGCGGCGTTCGACAGAGTCTACGACATAACACTCGGTCCTGCCAGAGCCGGAGCTTAGCAGAGTTCATCGGTGGCGGTCAAGCAGTGAACACGTTTAGAAACTGTCGCAAGTTCTGTTTATTTGTGTCGTGTACCTACAGTGTGTGAATTGCTAGTGTGATTGATTTGATAGTAAGTTATAATATGTTCTGAACTGCAAACGGTTTTTCTATTGTGCAATAACCAACACTACCCACAATACGCCCACAGTTGTTAAAATATGGCTGATAATAACGAAAGAGACACATACCCTTCTTAGTAATATAGATATCGGATCCGCTTTGGATTGATTGATTTAAATAACGTAAGTGCTTATTTAATAAGATTTTGTTTGAATTCTGTGATTATTTAATGGGGTCCGTCAGAAATATAGAACTATTTTCCATTAGTATCGGTCAGAAAAAATCTAATCTTTTTAATAAAATAAGTGGTAGACATAATTTTTAAGCTAGAAATAAAGATAAAATAGATCACCCATTTTTCAGATTATCTACAGTACATACATCTTTTATGGGGTACTGTGTTAAATGTTACGACAAAGTACCTTGTGATATATTACAATTAACTGAAAGCAAATTTAAAACTTATATTAAAAGTTCACTTTGTAAACAAGCATATTACAAATGAGAGAATTATATCCAAGATAAGAATACTTGGAAAATGTGCTGGTCGTGCTCCACGGGACAATTTAGAGTCTATACAAAATCAAATTGTGTTATTTATTATTTTTATAACATTGATTTTACATTCTGTGATTACTTTGAATTCACACACTGACTTATTAGTATAACCTACTTGTAAAAAAATTAAGATTATCGTATACTTTTACAATGCTTGTAAATATGTTAACACCATCATGTACTTAATTCATTTATCTGTGATTGCTTCATTTTTAATTCCTTTTACATATTGTGGTATCGTAATCATAATCCAGGTGCATCGTCTTCACATATAATTATATATTTAATGTATACAAAATATTGTAAAACATTTTAAAAGAGTAACGGTGGAGTTCCTTGCCCATTCTTCTCCATACGAAAACTACCTTTTGGAATGGGCGACTAAAATCAATTCAATTTTTTGTAAATTTTGACGTTCAAAAGTGCCTTTTATGTGCCTGATTGAAATAAATTATTAGACTTTGACATTTACTAACGCGTTAGATATTTTCTTAGCCATCACTGGAGAGGAATGGATATTTTATAGATGTACAATAAAAGAAAGAGAGCGTGCGAATATGTACAGCAGGCTGTGGTAATTCTTTGCCGTAGAGCTGGCAGCATACAGGAAGTTTTAATATAATAAGAGCCCAGCTTATACCGATTTTGTTGCCAGCTGGCCGCACGTCAGTAGCAACAAAATCGGTAAAAATAACCAAAATGTACATATCGGCAGTTTTTTTGCTGATAAAGCAAAATGCATGTGATGCGTTATCTTGAAACAGGTACTCAACCATCTGCTTAAAAAAGCACCCATTTTTCCACAAATTTATCCATTTGTCTGACCTTTATCAACTCGAATTGTGGGTCTGATTTTATTGAAACATTGTTCAAAAGCTTAGATAGACTTTAGAGTTGTGCGAAGGATAATGCTAACAAAAGGTAAGGAGTTCGGGATTTTTTACTATGATCTATTTAAGTTAATAACATAGATGTACTTACTATTTGATAGAGATTTTTTTGAATATAAAATAATATTGGTTTTAATGAGGCTTTAAAGAAAAGCACAAATGCTCGTGAGTTCCAATTGTTTGAACTGTCTATTTTTTTCAGCCTAAACCGTATTTAAATTAAACTACTCGTATAAAATGTAGTCGCGACGGCGAACAATCAATTTTGTTTTGTCGTACAAAAATAATAGTCGGTTCGACGCAGCCTTTTCCCCTGTGACATCTATCGAGGCCGCATCGTGTGTCACAATGCCGATAGACATCAGTTCCCGTCGCAACGTAATACTAAAGTGATTTTTATTACATTCGATTTGGTTGCTTTGTTCATATTCCAAGCCCTTCTGCGACAATAAGTCTTGGAAAAGCATCAGTGTGGAAAATAGCATCAGATATTCGTACATTTCTTCAGAATATTGGATATATGACACAGTTATTAGGTTGCGAAATAATTTTCTAATGCCGTTCGGGTAGGTAATACGATGTGTTACGCTGTCTTTTGCGAGGAAATATGACCATGTGTCGAGTTACAGGTCTGAGCTCAAATGGATGTCCATTCACCAAAGAAGAAGTTTACGGGCTTTGACCACGCTTTTCTCTCTTCTGAACTCACCCATCCCACCTTCTTCTCTTATGTCTCACTTCCAATATCTATGTTCTTCACACGCTAAGAATCTGCATTCTTCCAACAATCTTCTTCTTCGCTGTCCTTCTCATACTTCTGACTTCGTTCATTCTTCCTTTCATATTCAGTCCATTCTTCTCTGGAATTCCTTTGATAGCAGGACGGCTACCAGTTGGTATGCATTTAAGCGGAAATTGCAAAGTTATTTTCAAAACAAATAGCGTAGTCATCTCAATTACCTTTTTCTTTAAATTTGTATCCTATATATGTATATATATAAATATAATGTAGACATATATTATAGTATATATATGTATGTATGTATATTATAAGTTTATAACCTATTTATTTATGTACTTGTGTAGGTACCTATTTTATTTATAATGCATTTTGCTACCTTTTTAATAATTTTTTTTTATTATTTTTCCTCTACATCAGAGCACCTGCCATCTTATCTCTTCACCACCCTTAGTTGACTGGTAGAGAATGCCTAAGGCATTAAGTCTGCCTTTGTGCCTAATTGTGTGCGAGAAGTTTAAATAAATAAATATTGAACACATTATGGTTGCAATATGTTGCAACAGTAATTACGCAATATTGTCTTTGGTCCGTGGCCTTGACATCAACCAATGAACCAGTGTTAAGCTATGAACAACATTGTCAAACTTTTTAAATTGAATACGAGGCTTTGGCTACTTTTGTTTTGTGTATTTTATGTCTAGTTTTTAAAAATGTGCGTTTTGTTTGTGCAGAATAAACGAGTTTTCTTTCTTTTATCTTTTCATTTCTTTATGGTTTTCCCATAAAAAAAGCGAAGCTGCGGTTGCACGTGTGTCGTACAGGCATGCAAACAATTGTTGCCAGTTTAATAAGGTTTCTCTAGACGGTAGGTGCATTAAAATGACCATACGGTGCATCGGCACGCGACTGCATTGTCTGACACCTTGCACGCGGCTTCAGGCTGCCATTACCGTGGCATTCGGTACCTGATACACAATATGCACAAACATTGTTTCGTACAATGTACAATGTACGGTCGTATGTACAGACGCCAGCACATCAAGCTACCCGAAACTGTCAAATTTTCCCAATCAACTTTGAACCTTATATTTCAGCAATGAAGTTGAAAATCTATTAAATAAATTTGACAGATTGTGGTAGCCTGATGTGCTGGCGTCTGTACAGTAAAGTGCCTACCTATCTTTTTTTAGCCTAACTAGTACAAGTACCTACATCTTGCCAAAACGCGTGCCTAAAATACTCAGATTTCGTTAATTATTTTAAACACGATATCTGCAACTTCAAAGCGCTGCTATAGAAATGCTCATTCAAATCTATGGTAAGACAAGTAATGTCTGGGGTATAGTTTGAATGGAGGTATGTCTGAAAGTGGCAGCTGAACATAAAGGAATGGAGAACGGTGTGCCTCGAGATAGGCACTCTGTGCAGGCTTGTAATTTTAGATATCGAGCCTCCCCCGTCACCCGCCGAATCCCCCGGCTCGTCCCGACTCCGCTGCGGATTAGAATGAAAATACAACGCTTTATTATCTTTCCTTTGACCGTATGTCTTACCTTCGCCGATCTACCGTTTCCCTTCTCCTGTCCGCCAAAGGTGAGTGAATTGTTGATATTTTTTTTGCAATCTCCCCCTCCTTTGTATTCAATTATCTTTGTTGCCGAGAAGATCATCGGTCTGAAATGTAAATTCGAATTTCACCCATACTCCTGAACGGCGGCAAAAGATTTTATTTAACTCAACACCCCGAAAAGTATGCATTTTATAGGGATCCTCGAACGTGGTGGATTTTTATTAGAGACACGTTTTTACCGACAGTAGATCGTGCTACAGGCGACATTTATCTTCCGGGCGCGCGGCAGCGCGGGCGGGGGTGTCTTTGTAAAACGTTTGCGGATGAAAGATTTTCCTTCTTTTATTATTTCACATGTAATTTATGACACTTCTAAGGTTCGCGATTTCTTAGAATAAAGAGACTTTTGACTCGTAAACGAACAATTTTATTGGCGACGTTACTTTTTCAACTTTTCAAATCGCACAAAAGTCTTTGTATTTTATTTTATTCTGAAACGAAAGTGGCAACCGGATTTTATTCTATCTTATAACTTATAAGTAGAAAACATCTCTGCGATTTAATGCAAGCAGAGTGCGGAGATCAAAGGGCCTTATGCATTATATTAAAGTTTTATTCGACGCCGGTGTGCGGCCGCCGGGCCCGGCAATTTCCTTTTCAATTACGCCTACTTGAAATAAAAATACAATTTTTATTTGGGCCCTGGTAATTAAAAAGGGATTCTGTAATGAAAAGGTATACCTCCAGTTCCGGGCGCTCCTCTCAATTTCACTTCCGTTTGTTTGTTCCACGGGGGCCACGCCTTTGGGGGCCAAGCAAAGGGTTGTCGTGCCGCGCCGTGCGGGGTGTGTCCTCAAACATTGCCTAAATCACAAACACATTAAGGAAATGTCTCTAATGATACTCGCGTACACTTTCTGACCACGTGCACTTAATTCTTAAAGGCGCTTCTAGCTGGTAAAACAATGAGTAACAAAGGCAGAGCCGTATCTGACGGATGTGCGCCTGATTGCAAGCACGATGTCGACAGGATCCTACTTCCTGTGTCTCGGATACTAAACAACATAGTTACGGGGCTACGTATTCTTACATGTGTATGTAGACAAGATGTTTCTCAACACTACTTCCGTTTATCTGTGAGGAAAATACATATAACAGAAACCTATTTGCAACTTGGTTTCCGTTTGTGTTACTCACTTTTTGTTCTAAGTCAATCTGCCTAGCCTTTTCCCAACTGTATTGAAGTCGGCTTCCAGTCTAACCAGATGCAATTGAATAGCAGTATTTTACATGGAGCGACTGCCTATCTAATCTCCACAACCCAGTAACTGGGTAATACCCTTGGCTTGGATACCCCTTGGCAACCCTTGGCAAGACAGGTTGTCAGACCTTCGGGCTTCTGACAACCCGTAACGACTGTCAAAGATCCACGAATGACAGCCAGTACCAACGGCTTAACGTGCTTTCCGAGGCACGGAGGGATCTCGGTTTGTAAAGATGTTCACCTATCCACGGACCAACCCCGGCCAGCGTAGCTTAACCTGATGTATCGACCCGTACGGCTGTTGTTACTTAGCCACGACCTCCTCTCACTTTTTGTTCTAACTAGACTTACAAACAAAATTTCAATATCTCTAACAAAAATATCATAAATCGAAGAACTAAGTCGACTTCTCCAAAACATCCCTCTTCCTTACATTTATGTCAGCTTAGGACTCAAGGAGCCGTTGAAATAAACTCATGAAACATAAATGCGGCCATGATAGTTTCATGTGACTGCCAGAGATAGTTCAGTACACTCTTTAATGTTAATGTAATGTTTATGTAGAGGGTAATAACATAGGTATAACTCTCGGCTCCGGTCGGCCGACGGCGTGCACCCTACCCTCTCCGGAGGAGATTAGCCATCTGAGCGGATTAACCAAAGGTAGACCCATATAATACAGTATTTAACTCGTTTATATGGCAAAAATATTCTGTAATTCTGAGGCGAAGTTGCTTTGAGAGACAACGTTTTAGGAAATAAAGGTACGTATTCTACAAAAGTCATGTGACATTTTGCAGTCGAGATTAATTCTGGGCACAACACACGGAAATGTTGGCCTAAGTATGCCTACTTCATGACTACTTCCCGTAAATTTGTGAGATTACCGGAGCTACATAAAGGCTCACGTTAAGTTGAGCCATATTAAAGTTTAATTTAGAAATACAATGAAATACTCAGCGGGATCTTGAATTTTATGAAGAGATAATGTCCTCGAAACGCCAGCGACCCTCTTGAAATATTCTAAGAAATTTGCGATTCAAATACGCAAAGCCGTTTAAAACGCCTAACAAATTAAAGGCGGACTCGTTAAAGCAATAATTACTGATTACATTATGAAATAATACCTCGCGTAGATGTGAGAAATGCCCTTCATTTCATTTGTATGTTTGTTTCAATCAAGCATTAATTTCGGTTTGTTATTTCAGCACAGGTTTGTGAAAACTGAAAAGCGGTGAAGTGGGATGCTGCACGTGAAACATACATACGAAACTCTCAGTAGGTATTTGCAGTTGAAAAACAGTGTTGCCGCGAAAGGTGAATGCAGGAATAACCTATGCTAGAATCAAAAGAACGAGTTTTCAGTAGTGAGTGAGCTTCATGTTTTAATATTTTACCGAAAGCTTTGCGTTGAATCGCCGAATGCGCAAACAAAGCTGCTACCTTAATAACCGCGTCGCGGCACAACTGTATGCGGCTGAAAGCTCTCATAATCCGACCTCCACTGCTCAGTGCTCGTCGAAAGAGAACGACTGAAGCATTTTTAAATTCGTTCCACCTTTAGATTAGCGTTGATAGAGATAAGTCTACTTGTCATCTTAGTCTCATATTTTAGTCGAAAGTCCGTCGGAAAGAAAAATAAACAGGCGAAAGATTTAATCTGTGAGCGTTTCCCTGTCTGTTTAAATAGAAGTCACAGGAGACGGCGCGGCGTGTTATCGGCGCGGTCCTACCTATTTGCCGAGCCGCAGTCGGCGCGCGGCGCCCGCACTGCTCGCCCTAACTTCCCTTGTTTGCAAACTCGGATTGGATCTCGCGTTCTACTTTCCACAGGACATTCACAATCTAGTTTTATGACTTTAAAACGTTAACGCCGCTACCCTAACTGGTTGATCATGAGTTCATGACTTTTAATCATGATGTTGAACTCTTTAACGTCTGTTTTTGATTCTGTCTTTATTGTTTGTGCGTTTTGCTTCAATATTTTGGTCAAACTCTTTTGTTTCTTTAATTTCAAAAGGTGAGTTCTGGGAAGTAAGTACCTGATCTACAGATTGACGGGCGGAACGAGATCGGCGACAACGTCACAGTTTGAGTCCAGCTCAACAATAGCATTCAAAAGACGTTTCTACGAGCTCAACGCCGCAATGAATGCATAAATGACTTTGACCAATTGATTTTAACACCGCATTGTGCTCTCACAGAGAATGATGTGCGGTCTTTTTGTGTTTACCTATTCGATTTAACAAGAACTGACATTTGACCTGGCGTCTTTAATCAATGTCTCAGATAATACGCACGAAACAGGTGAAAGTATTTTTGTAATGCTTTTAGTTTTAACATTTTGTAACTATAAACTCAGTGTCAAACCTTCACTTCTTCGTAAAGATTTATTTAAACAAGATTGGTTAATATAAACACTGAAAACATAAACACACGCATTTGTAGACATATGTTAGTGAACAAGTGCACGCGCAGCGGGTGATGTGGGGGCCAGAGAGAGAGGGGGGAGGGGGGAAGGCCTGACGAGCCTTTGTTTAGAACATAAAATTATACGACACCAATAAATTCTTTGTTTACCCGATAAATGAACGTGTCCGTTCGTATGGGAGTGCGATCGACTCTGCGTGACTTGAGGATATGCATGTACACCTATAAAGATAAAAAACTATGTGACAGCAATAAACAACTCCCAGAAATAGAATAAGAACTGATTCCACTACAAACATTCCGTTTTAAAATACAATTTGTTATTTTAGATCGCTATCTTAATGAGAGCCGTTTTGAGAATAAATCTCCTAAATAAACAAGCATTGTCAAAACACTCGACTCCACAAAAGTTTAAACGAAGAAATGTCAACTCTTTCTGAGATAATGCCATTATCTGGTTTACCTGAGGAGAGCTTGGGGTAACAATGGCGATGTCGGCAGATGTCGCCGCAAAACAAACTTCACAACAATCCTAAATCATCCCGGGAGATAAAAAATTAGGATTAATTATACCACATAGAGTCGCAGTACGACAGTACGACAATAAATCGTCATCATTGACGTGAATCGGTGTACAAAATGTTAATGCCGCGTATTATGCCGTGACTACAATGACGCATTGTGCGACGATTCGGGTTCGCGTTGGACGCACCAACTTTCAAACGTCATGTTGTTTGTAATCTTTTTTTTTTGCTGCTGATGCACCCTAAAAGTGCCAAACTCAATATCTTGAATGCGGATTCATTCACTTTTGAAACTGTTGAATCGTAACATGTTATATTGCTTGTTAGCAGATTGTTATCTACGGTTCATGGACGACCAGTTTTCATGCATATAAAAAAAAAAAAACATATATAGAGGTAGAGCTTAGCTTGGCCAAAAATAAGTATATAGGGTAGAGAAATCTCTTAAATAATACCTTAAATTCCTGTTTGTGGTTTTAGCTTAACCTGAGCAACGACAGAAAACCACACGACATGCCAGGCCTATCGTACACCTAATTCAACAAACATGGCAACTACGGCAGCATGGCGCGGAAACGATAACTCAGGAGCTACCAGTACTGTTATCATAAAACTAACATTTGTCGCATGATAAATAAGAAAACTTGGTTATATTCTGGTTAAAATGTATGTCTGCGATATCTATTATTTGGTTTTACAGTCTACTGCAAGCGCTATTTATTCATCGATCGCCGAAGATTTGTACAATGTTGGTGGCGGTTTCCGGGTGCTCGTCCGACTACCTGGGAACAGATAAGTTGCAATACATTTTCGAGCGGATTACGAATCGTCCTTGAGTCTCCTTTATCCTTTAAAGGAACCGATATTGTTGCTTATGCACGGCCGCTCCGCGAGCCCGAGCCCGGAGCCCCGGCCTCTTTCTTAAGAAGGATTCCAGAATATTTGATTATGCGACATCCTTATCTGGCTTTCAAGAGCTATTAACATTCTCTCTCTCCGACGGAAGAACCGCTTACAAAATTGTGACCAACTTTATTTGTTCATGCATTCATCGATGAAATTTTGCGTACAATAATATACTTTTTGTGCAACCTTTTAAATTCAATGTCAGGTAGGAAATGTTGCATACCTTATATCAGTTGTGTAAGATTTGATTTATATAATGAAAACAATATCTATTGTTTGCCAATATCAATCCGTTCAAGATATATTCATAATACGGATACAATATTTAGATTCGCCGATTCTTTCTGTTTCATTACAGGTTGCCAGGGGCTCCAAGTTACGGTCGTGTTATTATATTAGTTGAACTCGAGCATGTTCACAGATGTCGCCATGTTTGCAACGGATAACTATTACGTTGTTGCCTCCGGGCGACGTACGAAAACATACGAATAATCGTGGTATAATAGCACAGCTGTTCGACAGTACCGAGATATTCGCTTCATCCCCATAAATACGCCGCGCAAAACACAAAAGGATTTGTCTCGTTAATTCACGTGTATTATTTACGATTCGTTTCACCTCTTTAGCAGGCGAGATGATAAGATCGAGTTACGATACACCCAATAATGTCTCATATTTCCATTGTTGAGAGGATCATCGTAAAAACTCTTCAGCTCTCAATTGTTTGGAAAGTAGACGGCCATATTAGGTACCTACATGATCCGTGAATTCGATTCTAGATATTTTTTATTAGAAATAACTTGGTTAAATCAAATCAAACAATCCTGAGCCAATATTAAGGTTCTAGTAATAGAAATTGGGGCGCAAATAACAGTAATTGTCTACAACTAACTGTTATTTGAAAGGTCGCTTAATCACTCAAGGGCACGGAGACAGTTCAAACACAAATATTAATTAATGCGGCTATTCCGGCTTACCTAATTCGAGAAGTTCCCCGTATCTGAATAAACAATTAAACTAGCAGAAGTGTCGGGACCGGCAGGGGCGCGGGTCCGAGTCCGGTGGAACTACGGACTATCTAAACGTTAATATCGATGGAACAGTTAATTAACCACCACGAGCCTGACCAATAAAAAGAAACCACAATTAGAAACATACCAGAAATATTTAACATGATAATTCTAATTGTAATATTGGTGGCTATCAAGTTTCTTTTAATGCATCAAAGCTTACTACAGAACTACTTTATAGTTTGCCATCTATTATATTAAAATATGGATGCAAACAGATGTTCGACAACCCAAGCCGCAATCAGACATCAAAAATTACATAATACGCACATTTATATGCCGTAAGGGATAGTTGATAAATGCGCTCGATCTATGTCACGCAAATGAGAATGTGCATTGACTAAATGTAAATAAATAACAATCAGGCAGTCTGGAAGAGAAGCTAACGAACGAAAATAACTAGGAAGTATGAAATATAAATGAACTATAACATGGAATAAAACTCATCAAATTGAGTTTGCCTCATGTTTAACCACATAAAGATAAAATGCAGCTAAAGGAGCGAGTAGATCCGCTTGCTAAGGTAAGAATTTTATATTCTAATTTCAACGAAACTATATTGAAAGTCCAAACATTGGATATCAAAAATCCGTCATAGCTATGTAACAGTGTGGTGTTCGAAACAGGAGCAAGCGTGTGCCTGACGAACCGTGCAAAATGATAATTAAGAGAAACCGCTCAGTCATCGTTAATACGATAGCCGCCCATGTAAATTACAACGGGCAGCGCGCTGTTTATAACAATGGCCGCACTCGATGGTTTTCATTAAAATTTAAACAATGAAAATGCAAAAACAAGTATCATCTTGTTAAACTAAATTCTTGACCTTTTTAAAGTGCATCTGTAATATCTCTCCATTTTATTAAGAAACTTCAACACAAAACCTAAGATTAGGTGCGGAGTATTGAGTGCGCCTTTTCGAAACTTATATTTCTCTTTCAAAGACGTTTATAAAGTGTAAAATATTTGAGAGGAAGAAGCCTTTTTAAAAACCTTTTCATGTCTTTTAGAAAATGCGAAGTTGACAGAGGCAGGCGATGTTGATGACTGCCATTGCGTCGTAGTGGGAATGCGGTGTCGGCGGAGGGTGCTTCATCCATTGAGCACGAGTACTGAGGTAATGTTCGGGCGCAAGGGTCGCGCTCATGAGCTCATCTGCGGTTTATCCACACACTATTCAACTCAAATTTTGCAGAATAATTTGTTCGCACTTTATTTAATCGCATTTTTCATCAGCCTTATTTACTTCAGTACGCCATCTTACAATTTTACTTTGTAATTAATGTGCCTTGTTCTTAATAGGAGCTTCAGATTAATTTGATTTCTAATTTAGCGTTTACTTGGGTCGTAAAAAAATTAGAAATGAAATACTTTCTTAATATTCTGTAAAATGTTATTTCAATATCTCTAAAGGAAAAGTTGCTTTCATCCTCCTAGCTCTGTAGTACTGAACAAGCAACAGTGTAAGGTATACGAATTGATGTTCCATATTTTTTCAATATTGAATTGCGAGTGTTTTCTCAGGGTTTTGTTCAGAGAGTGCTGTGAGAATATGACACTATAGGTTGTGAGGGCGCGCCTAGTGGCTGTGGAGTGTCATTCCGCTAACACATTGTCTAGCGTCATTGTCTGCCGCGGCTCTCGTTACAGCGACGTTCAACTTTTTATTTACGCCCAAGTGCACTCTGCCTCTGTCGCGTCGAGAGCTGAATTAAGGTTCTCGGCGTTGATATGGGATCATTCAACCCGAGAATATCGAATTACGCGCGTACTGGGCGCTTTGTTGCTTACTTGCACGTGATATTCCTTTTGTACAGGAAAGTCGCCGCATTACTCTATGTTGTTTTACAAGTTCTGATCTACAATCGGCGCTCTTGTAATACATTTCTCTAGTATGCTCTAGTTCGGTTGTTTTTTTCGCTTTCAACAAAGTTTTTCAACTGGCAGAGCTCGGGGCTATCGTGTGTTCTAATTACCTATACTGTGTGCTGTTTTAAACTTTTCGAATAGGTAGGTACGAGCTTTTTCGGAATGCTAATAATGCTGGTCGATTTTTTACTTTAATTTCGCCGAATGAGGGTCACGTAGTTCAAAGTTACTTGTTACGTTTTTTCAAAGGAAAGCCCTCTTATTTGCGTTATTATTTGTAACTTCACAGTGAAATGTATTTGAATATTTTGCATTTCGGTTCTCACCCATCAAAAAGTCGAAGAAAATAACAAGAAAATACTTGGCGAATCCGTAGATTTTTAATTTATTTTTTCTACGTGAACACACAGAGTGAATAGTGGACTTATTACGCGACCGGCAGCGGAAATTGAATCTGGAGCTACGCACTTTCCGGTTGCCGCCGCGCTTCCGATTCACTTGCTCGGGCCTCCCCGGCCGACCGTCCCCTCGTGTTACCTTTTATTGCAAGTTTTAACTTGTTTATAGCACAACCTGCTGTAGTCTGTAGCCCTACAGTGGATAAAAATATACATACAATAACATATCATGAAGGGGAAATATTATTTGTGTTTATGTTCATATTAAATGTATTTATGGATGGCCCAAGAGACTACAATTAACTGTTGTTATTATGAGATATTGCTCAATTGTCAGGCTTGGAAAATAGATGGCGGGTAGTTTTATGAAGTTAGAAGCTAATTCCTTTCTCTGTACCCATCTCTACGAGGGAAATCAAGGCAAAGGACACAATGACGATGAAAATATATCTGAAAGTTTAAGCGATTGATAACAGTTAATAATAAATATGACTAACATTATTTGAAGCTTCTTACAGACGGGTTATACTAGCTAGACGTTAAGGGTCCGTGCACGAAATTGACTGATAATTTAAATGAATAAATTTTGTTCATTAGTTGTGAGAAAGGGAAACAGACTTTAAACAAAATTATTTGTGATTTGAAAAGTCGAATTCCTTGTCTTGTACATAGCGGAAAGGGATTTTAAAAATAAATTAGAAATTCGTGGAATATCACTAAAATTCGCAACAACTTTTCCAAAAATTTACGCGAGGCTGACGTTTGATCGTTTCGTTAGAAGAAACTACTTTTGATTTTGAAAATTAACTGTCTACTTATACAGTAAGCGTTCAAAAGTGCATAGGCACGTTAAGAGTAGTATTGCTGTGAACACGCGGTATAGCCCGTACATCTATGTATATGTAAGCAACATGATACACACACCACAGAGAACGCAGTTTTGCACTACACGAAACAAAAATATATTTCCGTCGCTTTTGTTAAACACGGTAGCACAGACGCATTATGCGCATGACCTTGGCCAGTTTATGGCGTTGCTAAAATTCAAATGTAACTTAACAAGTGCAGATAGCAGAAGGCGTTAAGCGTTCGTTGGTATGAAATTCAATCTGCCTCAGGTTCTAATCTCGTAAAGCACAGCGTGGTTTTTTGCTACTATTATTATTTTTGTTTTCGATACTAATATTTTTTAAATATTGCTGCTTTTTTATTATGTTGTTATTGCAATAAAGAAAGAGTTTAGAATAAAAAATGCGTGATATGTGATAACAAAATAAAAAAATATATTTATTCGTTACATTTATTTTACATAAGTTAAAAAACTGCTACAATTATTTATCATTACTTCAGCTGAATAAGATGTGAAATAGATGTCAAGAAACTTGGAAGCAATTTGTATTATTTATATTGACATATTTAAATTATGAAATGTTTTTTATTTTAAATGGATTTTTTTCACCATAAGCAATAGCTTTGATCATGGCCGAAGTAATTAAGTAATAAATAAGAATATTAGACTACTTAAAATGTAAAATAAACTACTTACAGAATAGGTTATTTTAAGGTTAAATATGGGTAGTTTGTTTACATTAATTATTTTACATTTTATTTGAATTTAGTAAATGTTGGTTGGTATTGAGGTTATAGCTTAAGTATTCATTTTCTTTACGAAAAGAAGATTGAAACTAAACCTCAAATTTTAATCCTAAAATAATAATATTACTAAAATAATCTTAAACATTTTCGGTCTATCTGCAAGAAATACGACAAACACCATATTGAAACGTGCTTAAAAAATTCGTTACCACAAATTTATGCAATAACGAATCAGTTGTTTATTAAGTTGGTATAGTAAATATTTTAAGGTTAAAATATAGCAGTGTCCCACTTGAAATCTTAATATTGTCGTGCGAAACTTAAATGTTCAGGTTTATGCCTTTCTGTCAAAAACGGTTTTCTAGCTGGTCTTAAGTGATGCAAGGCTTCGGAGTGCACGGCGAACGGTTCATAATGACGTGTTTAATAATTCAGCAAAATATCTCGTTGGCATGAAACCATTTGTTTCATAATCATTCACCATTTGACATCGCTGCACCTTTTTTTTTTTTTTTTTTTTGGGTGGGAAATTATCAAATAACTTCTCCCGCTCTGGGTGGAGCGGGAGGGCGTGTCAGACTCTTACTGACTAAAACCCACCCGTGTTCCTTCGGTTGCCCTGTTGCCGGGGGCCACGATTTCCCTATCGGTTTTCTTCGAACCCCCGGCGGGCATTGGCCCTAACGGACCCCGTCAATTCTGCTGACATCTCTTTGAGGCGCGCGTGGAACACAACGCGCCGTCGACCCGGGCTTGGTCCTTATCGGACGGCGAGCTACCCATTGCTCACCGTCCGCAAGCCCGCGCCTACGGTGGCCGGAAATCGGCTCGCGATTCCCGCCCCGGGCGTCTCCTCCTGCGGCGGTTAGGGGCGTGAGGGCGCGAAATTTGCCTCTCCCTCACGCGTTCCGCC
This sequence comes from Agrochola litura, assembly GCA_949152395.1. Taxonomy (NCBI): domain Eukaryota; kingdom Metazoa; phylum Arthropoda; class Insecta; order Lepidoptera; family Noctuidae; genus Agrochola; species Agrochola litura. The sequence goes on from OX424496.1 coordinate 11,938,179, forward strand.
TCCTCCTTCGCGAGCATTACCGCTTCGCAGAAGGAGGTGACGGCCTGCCATTTCCTCTCGCTCCGTACCATGGCCTGAACCAGGGCCGGACGCGAGAGATCACCGCCGCCGATCGCCTCCACGAGGACACGGCGTTGCTCCGCCCAAGCCGGGCAGACCTCCACCGTATGCTCCACCGTGTCCTCAGGCCGATCCACACAATGGTGACACCCGGGTGTTTCCTCCCGCCTTATCCTGAACAGGTACCTCCCGAAGCACCCGTGTCCGGTGAGGACCTGCGTCAGGCGGAAGGTGAGGACGCCGTGACGCCTCTCAAGCCACTCCTCAAAGAGGGGTCTTATCGCCGCAATTGTGGCGTGCCCAGCGCGGGGTTGCGACAATCGCACCCTCCATGACGCCATGAGATCCCGCCGGAGCTCTGTCCGCTGTGCCGCGATTTCTTGCGGCATCGGAGTTAAGCCCCGGCGTTTCGCCTCCTCGCGCCACTCCCAGATGTGCGCGAGGACCTTTGCCTCCAGATCCCATGGCGGTAATCCGGCAAGGAGGCTCGCCGCCTCGCAAGAGACCGTGCGGTATCCTCGGGCCAGCCGGATGGCCATGACCCTCTGGGACGCGTTCAACCGGCGGGCTGGCCGCAGCCTCAATGAACGCGCCCACACCGGTGCCCCGTAAAGGGCCATGGACCGCACGATCCCCGCATAGAGCCTCCGGCAGGAGGCGTTTGGACCTCCCAGATTGGGCAGGAGCCGCTTCAAGGCAGCCCCGGCCCGGTCCAGTCTGGGAGCCAAACGTCGGAAATGTTCGACGAAATTCCAACATCGCTGCACCTTGATAGATTATAAGCCTCTTCCTCATATCTCTTAAACCTCACAGTATTTCTCTAGAACAAATAATAACATTGTATTTATTACACATAATACTTAATTAAGTATTTATCATTCACTAATCGAATTAAACGTCATAATGAATTTAAAACTTTAAAAGCATCTTCTGTCTCAACAATACCTATGTTCTATAAACAATACCTTTGATTAAGATTTATGTTTAGTAAAATATGAAATATTTAAATGATACACTCACACTTAGTCCGGTTTTATTAAATATTACTGCGCTGCGTAAAAGTGAATGTAATTTACATTCACTTTTACGCAGCGCAATAATATTTGATCTCCCTTCAATATTTATATTTGACTGCATTTTGAAAATAATAACTACAACACCGCTAATAGCTAAATACTCGTCAGCGACAATAATCACGAACCAGCAAAGTTCTATTAAGTGAATACTCGTAACGAACTGCATCTGTCTACCCCACAGAAATCGAAATTATTTATTTAGTTTTCTGTGGTCTACCTGTTAAACTTGAAACAAAAAATAAATAATTATCGAACTAGTCATTACTATGAGTTGCAGACAAAGTGAGTGTGTGTAATGTGCGTGTCTACAGTATTGTAACAAATTATAGAAGAAGGTCGTAAGTCAAACCGAAGCGTCAGTCTATTGCTTTGTGAGATTGCCTATGGACTTTTGGTCGGTACTGTACATAGGGGAACCACTTTTTTCAACTTCCATACAAAATATAGCAGAAAAAAAAAATTGAAATGACCAATTTTTTTTAAACCCTGTCACTAATGTATTTTTCTTGTTATTTAGCAAACCATATCAAGAAATTTAAAAATCTCACATTAGTCTTCAGCTATCCTTGAAATTAAATCAAAATTTTATTTTATGATTATACTATATCTTCATTAAGTAAATCAAAGGCGAAATAAACCATATTTACGAGAGCGCAAAAGTGATGCAACTATTAACAAGTGCTGTGACTGACACGAATGGTTTAGCACCACGAAAACTATACTTTTATACTTACACAGACTTAATGTTTCAATTATTTCAAGCTTTCTTACAATTAGATAAGTTATCGACGAAAAAGGGTTTTTTTTATGCACGGTCCCTTAAATAGTATTAACAACCACAAACGAAGTGACTCAGGGTCACAAGTTATAACATAAAATAGACGCACTGCATACCGTTCACTTATTAGATGGCTCCTAGAGCCATGGTCGTTAGCGCTTGATCTTTCTGACCCAAGTGTTCCGTTAGACATAAGTATGAACCTTTATGTTTCTGCTTGCATATATTAACTATACAATCTCCAGTCACAGTTCTTACGTCCGAACTTAGCATAATTTTGTCATGAATACAAAATTATGCTGACAGTTGTTTGTGCTTACCTATTTAGGTGTCACCAAAACAGCAATGGTAAAAGAATTTGTATTTCAGGAACGCAATTATATTAATTGATAAATAACATATTAATTTTTAATTTCTCATTTATAATAAATAAACGTGTGGAGCGTCGGTCATTGTTTGGCATCTGGCGAGCCAAAACGATCGCGTAAATGCACGCCATTTCACAAATTGAGATCATACATCATTCAATACACATTCAATTTGATACGAACAATGTTTTCAGGAGAATATTTATCTCAGCGGCAAATTAAAGCTTGTGCATGCATTCATGTAGGTATAATATGCTCGCATACAAAATGTATGACAGTGTGAATTATTATATATAGGTACATAAGTATTGTGTTGTATATTATGCACCGGAATATGAACCTACATCACATAAAAATATTATAATTATATTTCAGTAGGCAATTTTTACAGCAAGTTCTAAATCACCTTTAAAATTGAAGAATTACTATGTACCTTATCTCATAAAAGTGTTTATTTAAAATATTAGCTACTTTTACAGATAATTAGTCAAATGATAACCTCAAGAGTAATCAAAAATTCTATTGCCAAGCTACAATGCTTTGAGGTTATCATAATCAACGACAGGGGCTCACAACAGTCACAACATCTTAATAATTAAGTGATTGGCTATGCACTGTTGTGGCTTTTAGCAGCGCTGAGCGATTAATAATTTAGTGCCTTTGCATTATGTTAGTTAGTATTGTTTCCGATATCCATTAGACAGCATACCGATATCTTAAGATACATACTTATTTGTTACTCATCACAATTAAAATTGTATTAATGAAAAAATCTGAGCTGTTAACGTGTCAAACGTTACCGGAATTGCGTACATTTGACAACATCAAAAACCTCAAGGAAAAGTAAATTATGACTCACTCGAACCACATCAACTAAGAGCGGTCGATTAATAGGTACAGCTGAAACAGACTAAAACTACACAATATGGCGTCATACATATGGGTTAAATTAAATTAGTGCGAAACTCCGAAGATTTGATCGATATCGATATCTAAAAAAGATAAAGCATTAAAAAACATTTTTTTTTTGTGTGGTCAACGACCTCTAGTAGAGTGTTTCTTAAAGTATTAAGTTACAAATTTTGTTTTTTTTTTGTTTTATCGTTATTGATATCGATACCCATCACGTCCGTGGAGTTTCGCTTACTAATTTAATTTGACCCTGTATATATTTTTAAATTACATTTCGACTTTTATACCTATGCAATATTACTTAAATACAAGCAAAATTATGTAAATATTCCTTGCTGCTTAATTCCAAGAGAAACTTGACCGTTTGCGTCTTTACCTAAATTACATACTCGCACGTAAAGTTTAGTGGTCAAGTCATATTAAATACTATCTATTAAATGAGCAATATTTATATATTTATTATATATATCGGAAATACGTTACTGAGTTGACTAATCGAGATGCCAGCGCTGCCTAGCGGCATTCGACAGAGTCAACAACATAACGCTCGAGCCGGCCAGAGCCGGAGCTTAGCAGAGTTCATCGGTGGCGGTCAAGCAGTAAACACGTTTAGAAACTGTCGCGCATTCCGAATAGTCGTGTCGTGTACCTATAGTGTGTGAATTGCTAGTGTGATTAATTTGATAGCAAATTATAATGTAATCTGAACTGCAAACGGTTTTTCTTCAACAGCACAATAGCCAACACTACCTACAGTACGTCCACAGTAGTTAAAATATGGCTGATAATAACGAAAGAGACATCTACCCTCTCCGTCACATATATTTGTATTCACGTTTTCGAAAACGGCTCTAACGATTTCGAAGAAAGTAGCAATATAGAGGTTTATGGGGGCGAAAATTCGATTTATCTAGGTCTTATATCTGGAAAATTCGTTTTCTCCGAATTTTTACCCGAGCAGAGCTCAGTCGCCCAAAGTTTAGAACAAGATGACCTTAGAATAATGACATGGTAGCATGGAATTAAAAAGTACCTACTATCATGGCAGCATGGAACTAGTAAGTACCTACTGTCATGGCAGCATGAAATTAGTAAGTACCTACTATCATGGTAGCATGGAATTAGTATGAACTTTCCTGTACTATTAAACGAGCATTCTCTATTTTCACCAGAGCAGAGCTCGGGCGCCCAGGTACTGTCATATTAAATGCATCATGCACGGAGCTAATGCTTGATATTTGAATATTAGATGAGGATTATGACTGTCACATGCCCATTAGAAATTGCTTTCGCTTTGATGTAGGTACGTTAGCATGGACCTATTTCTAGAATCAAGGGAAAATTGTTTACTAAATAATTAATCAATTTTGTTGAAGTATTTTATGACATGTTAGAAAGTACATACTTACTACTAAATTGATTCGAAAAGTATTTTAGATGTTATGGAAATAGAACGTAAGCCTAGCCGAGTTGAGATATTTTCAGCAATATCCGGCGGTTTAGTGACGTCATTCAACATGTTGTGACTATTTCAGCAATCCTTATTCGAACCATCAATTCTACCTATAGACAGCAATTTATCACTAATAAAATATTTCCGATGCCGGTTTCTGAACGTTGCTGGAAATCGTCAATTTCTCGGAAATCGAGGCAATGTGCTCTGTCCGGCCACTATACTGTTTAGTAGTGAAGCTTCCGAGTGCGAGGGAAAGTGGCAATGTTGGCGCCGCGCCAGAACCGCACCGTCCGTCAAAACGCTCACCAATTTATTAATTCCACCTAATTTGTGAAATATATATAGCACGCGACGATTATTAACATTTTTGTCATCAGAAGGATTAAGGATAACCAATTAATTCGTGAAATAGACCGACATATTTATTTGACGGGCAATAAATATGTAAACGTGTTATAACGTATGTTGGATTCTACGAAACGCTGTTGTTTATGATCCCACTAATTATCAGGGTTGAAAGTTTAATAATTGTTTATTTGATATAATTAGGTATCTAATATTATAATAACGCATATTGAACACAAACATATTTGTTCACAAGTTTTAGTAATGATCAGCAACATCGACGAAAACTTTTGATGGTAAAATTCTTAATTACGTTCAAAAATTGGTAGACACGTTCCTGAATTTCGATTTCCATTGGTGCTTTAATTTAAATTCAAAGCATACAGCGATGTGTCGCTGAGTAAACAGAATATGTTTGTTTGCCGAGGCCGCGCCGAGGACTGTCAACACGCGCCGTCCAATGTGCCGTGCTCACTTGTCCACGAGGTGGCTACCCACTTGCTTTGCGCGAATCATATCAACACTCGCAGCGCAACACCACTAAACAAAAACATTAAAAGCTTTTTCGTTGCTCGCTCAACAGTCAACTTCATTACTCTTGACAGGTCACTTCAGCAATTTTCAACGCAAAAACAATATCGTTCCTCACTTTATTTAGAAATAAATTGATAGTAAAATTTACCAAATGAAATAGGTAAGTAAAGAAACTTTACATTTCAAACAATTTGAACAGGTAAATTAGGTTTTTGGTTGAATGCTCCAATGTTTGAAAGGCAAAGATAGGTCTACCTATTTAATTTAAAGTTGAAACATTCTCAATTTATAGTTGCATAATTAAAGGCAGGAGTACAAAACGTCGGTGTCGGTGACAGTTGTCTGTGTTTGCCTGACAACATAACAGATTTCCAATCAGAGTCGACGGCGCGAAAGAGATTCTAATAACATTCAAAACTCGTCCCGCGGGAGTCGGTGTCAGTTTAATTACAGGCATCGCGGCGGGACACGCCGTCTCTGCCGGCATCACAACGGATTTTTTTCTGCGGGACAAAGGACGATTAAAAAAGTTCGTAATGAAAGTCCTCCGCCCAAAGCAAAGGGGTGAGACTCCACTGAAAATATCCGCATTTTCATGTAGGTATTCACTACACTTATGTACTTTTTATCAGCAGGTAAGAATTAAAGCCGAACATATTGACTGTCTTTAAATAGCAGCTCTTCGATATTGTTTAAAATAGTGTGTGTGTGTCTCGTGCATACGGTGAGCAACATGATTCAGCAAAATGCCGGTCGTACAATGCACGGTAAAGGCAGTTCAGGACATTTTGACAACCGTAGGTAGAGCACAATAGCGGCGCGCTTCGAGAGTCGCGAGCGAAAAGGTAAATAAATCGACGCATACCATAGAATGGCGGCTTAACTGGCCATTACGAGAAGAGCTGAACTTCCCGCGGTGGCGTCTCTCCGCCTGTCACAAAGTTACCGACGCTATTCTCCGATTAACTCTGTTCTGACATATAAAGAGGAAAACTGTTCGGATAGGCTCTACCCAGATAAATTAATTGTTTTTTTCTCTCTACTAGCAGCAGTAGCCGTCCTACATTTTTAATAAAACATTTCACAGCATTTGTTTTGCATTTGATATGTAGCTTTCTATGACATTCGAAATAGGGCATTCTATGATTTTTTTGTATTCTCTCAGTAAGCCAGCTGAATACAAAACTGCGCAGGTATGCTGCCGATGTGTGATATTTTTTCATTCAAACTCAGCTTCGTTAAAATCATACCAGTGTTTTGTAGGCTTGTTAGTTAACTTTTTGCGTATTGCCAACTAAAGCTCGTTGAAATCCAACATCAAAGAGATGACTCACAGTGATATATCGGCTTAAATTATTTAGATAAAGTTCATACTTGCGGAGTTCCGAGCACGATGATATCATTTATATACTTACGCTGTGTAAAAATAAAACATGCCGCCTGGAACTGAGTACCTGTAACAAAAACAGAATTTTAAAATGACAAAAGTGTTTAAAATTTAACGACGTAGGTGCTTATGGTTTTTTCAGGCGATCATTAACATAATTTGAGCGGCGTAGATGTGGCTTGTGACCCGAGTCCCGACATACGCAGAAGGTAATGGTGTTTCGAGTGTAACAAAATGAGCGCGTAATGCTAAAGTGCCGCCCACGAGGGCGCTTTGTGTGCTGCAGGAAGAGAAACAGATAACAGGTGAGGATGCCGGCGCGGAATTGATGCCGTTATTTGAAAAACGCCCTGATAAGTCCCCTCCGGTCCCAAATAAAGGTTGAATTTTCAAGCTACGGATAAAGGTTTCAAAAATGTTCACCTTCATTTAAAGTTACGCGAGCGTTGATTAGAATTCTCTTTATTCATTCGAATGCCCGTATAAAGTTGATTTTCAAACGGATACGGAAGTCTCTTAGGTGCTAATTCTTGAATATTTCAAGGAACATTTTAATTATTCTACGTAATGTCGGAATATATTTTTATTCAACGGATAGAAGCTCTCACATAGACGTGCAGTGGCGCAGACTATCGATGTATTTTCGGATGCCTAATTATCGGTTGTGCCGGTTAACTGGAGCGTGGAGCACAAATATTTACCGTCATTTGAATGCAATGTGGAGAGCGTCGTGAATAGTTTCCACAGCCATTGCAGCGTTGTATGTCCATAGAAACTTAAACGTTGTTGACAATGTTTACAGAACATGCTAATTTCACCATATTGTTCGAAAAATACGTCAAAAAGATTTTCAAATGACTTTGAAAAACAACGAAAGATCACCATCTTGTTACTTTGAGCCTGGTTTTGTGATGACAGTAAGAATCTTTTGTTACTTATTGTTATCTAATCCTTAGCGATTCTGTTCGAAGATCTTGCAACATTTTCCAGTTACATATCTCGATAATTCGCAGAAAATGATGACAGCTTATTACCGGATCGAATAGACCCGGGTTTATGTTGTAGTGTAATATTTATAGATATGAAACCTAATAATCTAGGCCCCATAATTCTGCGTTGCACTTCAAGATTATATTCAAATGCAAATGTTAAAAGCAACATAATTTAAGGAAAAATGCCCGTGGCATACCTAAGTAATATATTAGTGAGTGCATAATGCACGAAATGTATGCGCCGACGCAAAGTTTATTCCTTTCCCGGTGAAGGTGCGTGGGCAGGGAAGCCTCACAAGGATCGTGGTTTACGTCAAACTTGGATAAGATATTTTAACCATCAGTTCGTATGGCTTTGAGATTTGGAGTTTGAAAAGTAGAGTTCTGTGTTTTCCTTCATGTTTGAACGTTTGATCTCGATTTCCTTGAATGTTCTGTTCTCAGAAACTTATTGAGAAATTATTTGAAGCTGGATGGTTTTAGTATTTAGATATGAATTCCGAAATTTAATTAGGTTACGGAAGTTGTTGCCAGGCAAGATACATGTTAATTTGAAAAATATTTAATAGATCCTCTAAAAACTTATTGAATTTTTAGTGAAGTAAGTACCCTTTTTAAAGTTAATGAATCTCTAAATACTTTTTGGGCATCTAATGATGTACGCTTTTTAAATAAATGAGCCTCTTTTTAACTTTCTGGCCTTTTCTTACAGTTGGTCGTAGTAACTAAGTTAGGGCACCCCAACCAAATGGGTTAGGTTAAATTAGAACTGCGCGCGAGCTGAGCGAGCGTAGCGAGCGGTGCCGCGGCTGCAGCCGGCGAGCGCTAAACTCAAGTTGGTCGCTATTTAGTATTATAAGGATACCAATATAAGAATTATTTGAGGTTCATAAAAAAGGGCGCGTTCATTATTTTCGATATAATGCATCTTTTTTTGCGTGTTCATTAATATTTTTAGGACAGCAAAATGGGAATTATTTGATGTTCGATTAAATACATTTTTTTTAGTTTCGTAGTGATAAACCTGTGAGAAAATTTACTCTGAAAGAATATTACGATATCATTTTTGGGGTACTTAATTAGTTTTCTAAGAAAACTGTTCAAACACTGTAAGAAAATCTTTTAACAAAGGCATGGCAAAAGATCAAGAAAACCAAAAAACCGTTGTCACAGATTTCCAATCAAAAGAAAATAGTTTCTCATAGATTTTAGAAAAGATCAACCATTGTGATAAGAAAACCTATAATGAAGCGGAACTCGCCGAGAGCGTTCGGGCTTTCATTGCACTATAAGTGCTATTTCCTTCTGTTGGGAAACAACTAAATAACTATAAAAGTCCCTTAGATACGAAACACATTTATTGAGATAGGGACATTATGCAGAAACAACTAAGTTTAAAGGTCTGAGATAAAATTCGTCTCGGCTTGTGCGAAAACGATTAGGTCATGTTAGTGGTAAAATGAGTCGAATTGTTAGTAACCAACAGGGCAATTTGCGTATTTTTAGGGACGTTCGCATTATAAACTTGGTCTCAATCAGTCAAAAATGCCTCTGATTTGCCTAAAGGTTTTACAAGTTTTTGACATTGATTGCCGCTGAGGTGCGATTGCGACTAGATTATCATCATCATCATCATCATTTCAGCCGAAAGACGTCCACTGCTGGACATAGGCTTCCCCCAAGCACCGCCACTTCGACCGATTCTGTGCTTTCCACATTCAGCGGATGCCTGCGGCCTTCAAGGAGAACCAAGGTAACCGACATAGCCCGAAGAATTGCCAAACTTAAGTGGCAATGGGCAAGGCACATTACTCGCAGAACGGATGGCCGATGGGGTCAAAAGGTTCTGGAGTGGCGACCACGTACCGGAAGACGTAGCATTGGAAGGCCGATGACCTTGTAAAGACTAGATTAAGAACGTTAGTAATTACGGGAATCGGCCTTCCGATTTTTCCGGTACTTCATTACAATAACTCAGGAAGGCTGTTACCCTAAGATAAAAGTCAGAACATTATCACTATCTCAAATAACGTCAATGCCTCCTTCAGATCACTTGACTTCGCGCTTGAACGTCGCACTCCTACGCAGTCACGACCCGACACCGTCTCAGTCGCACGCTGTACGCAAACGACAAATGACACGGACGTTCCAAGAACAAACTACCGGAGTTATCTGATACAGGCACTTCGTGACAGCCTCCTCCGGCAATTCACTTGAACTCAGTAATGCTTTGGTAAGGCTAGTACCAGAGTTGTGTCGAAGGAGGCTTTTTATCAAACGATAGTTTATTGTTGGAGGTTTTTTCTTTTGTCTTTGACACTGAACGGTTCTCTTCCCAACTTTTGGTACTCTTATAGAAGTAAGGAAACTGACGTTGTAAATTCATCACCTGTCTAATTTAAGAAAAAACGGCTAAATTTGACTACTTTTACCGATGAATGCGGTATTTGTCTGACCTTTATTAAGTCCTAATATGTCTCGAATACATACTTATGGATGTTGTAGGTACATAAAATTAAAATGACTCAGTTTATAAAAACATTAAGTAAATATAGCCAACGTATGTATCTATCTAGTTCAGCGTAGATTATACACAAGAAGTCCAACGAAGATAAAATTCCTCTATGTAGTGACATTAGTTAACCTTAGGTGTGTCGCAAAGCATTATATCAAACTGACATATGCCCGAAAATAAGCGTGACTGATGTGTTCAAGAATGTGGATGAAGCTATAGGTCTAGTACAAAAAATAGTTCAAGTAGTGAATAATAAGAAGGACTCCTTGGTCTAGTGGTCGCAAGTGCTACTGCTGAGCATGAGGTTCTGGGTTCGATTCCCGGGTAGGGCAAAGTGTGCATGCAGCCTGGAGACTGGATTTGTGCCCGGTTAATGGCAATAGGCTCGCCCCCTGTTATGTGGGATTTAAACATAACCGGCGAAAGGTGGGTGTACTATAGGTGCACCTCTGCCCAACCCATCGATAATATAATTAAATATAATATGAATTTAATAAATAATAAAAATAATAATAAAATAATTAAATAATATATATATATATTTTTTATATAATTTAATTGTAACATCTTGCATGCCATGTGTGTGTATATTCATGTTTTGGACAAATAAATGATCTTTATCTTTATCGGGGAAACAAGGCGTAATGTTATGTTATGTAATAAGATGGAATTAAATTGTTAAGGAAAAAAAAACTGTTTGACAAAAAGATTAAAAATTAAAAGTGACTGGATAAGGCATGAATATTTGAATAATGTTATCTAATCAGGCAGCAAGTCTGTATCACTTAGATACTGAATACGTGACAAAGTTCCAATTTGAGATCTCAATGTTTCACGCCAAACCTATCTAAACAAAATGTAGACTAAAATGAGTCAATGTTTGTCGAGTTGACCCTCTGAAGTTTTGGGTAACACGTACTGATGGGCGTAGTATCGATCCTTGTGTAAATGTGAAAAGATTTTTGAAGAATGCATGATTCTCATTAATGATTGGGTCAAGAGCAGTGGTGGCCCAGGACCCAGACAGGCGCTTTACTTTGTGTAAATTATTTCATCACCACTGCTCTCAAAACGATAAAGGAAAACATCGTGAGGAAACCGGCATGTCCTAGAACCGAAAATTCGAAGACATGTGACATCTACCAATCCGCACTGGGCCCGCGTGGTGGATTACGGCCCACTCCCTCTCACAGAGAGGAGGCCTGTGTCCCAGCAGTGAGAACATTTACAGGCTGATGATGATGAAGATTGGGTCGTAGGTGTCGACTTTTGTGATTAGGCATGTAGGACCCATAATTAGGTTCTAACATGGTCAAAGAGTTTATGATCGCAGTGCCTATGTAAATTATTAGGAATACCAGAGAATGCAGCTTCCAATCCTCAAGTCATTCAGTAGCATTTAATGATAACCGTGGGATGAGGTGGTCTTAGTAAATACTCAAAAATATTTACTAGAGCTGTGTTTGAAATCGTCAATATTTTAGATTTTATAGACCAAGGGCACCACGTCTTTACCCCACGATCAATGCTTTTCGAGGCCAAAATGTTCCTATCAACAGTTTATTTTATTACATTTACATCTTTAGTGTATCCGTTAAAACAATGATTGAAGTCTGATTAAGTCTACGGATAAAATCGTAAAGTTCGTAAGGGAGCATTAAATATATTATAGAGAGTAGTAAAATATACTTATTCCTTACTTGTCACACTCGTTGGTTCCCTAAGGCAAACAGTTTTATTATTATGACTCCATTTATTGCGTTAATAATATTATCCACTATTGAATCTATATAGATTATTATCGATATTTTATTGGGCTATCAACCTTTCGCAATTTAAAGCGCTATTCTGAAATTATATTGATTTTACTTTGCCGTAATAGGTTACCACGCCGTAAGTTGTAACTATGTTATCATAATATCTAGAAGACGGCAGATAGCATCTACCTAAATAACATCATAATCTTTTTATAAGAGTAAAGACGGTGGTTGCTCTCCGACTAAAACGAGAAACTTACAGTTTTATCGAAGGGGCACCTAAAATCACCAGTTTCAAAAGACGTAAGAAAACGATTTATCATCATCATTCATCTTTTTACTTGAAGCTCTGGCGTTAGGAACTGTAATAGTTCACTACGTATCTCTGCTATTTTTTACACCTTGGCATTCAATATTCAATCGTCCGATTCTCTCTGCACACACGTTCTACATCTACATATACCAACATTTTTGGTCGTTCGATCATTCGGAACTGCAGTGCCAAAAACTGCAGGTGTGCATTACTAGGGGTGGTGAGTGTGGGGCGCTATGCCGACTACCTAATCAACCAGTCGGAATGTGGAGGACGAGGGCTCTCGTCGGGTAGCGAACTGATACCCACACCCATTACACAGATATGTATTTAACTTGTTGCGAACGAGTAATTATTGGCGTTCAGTTCAAAAATTATTTTTCATGTGTTTGAATGCGGGATTTGATACGTATGGATATTGAAAACTAGGCTTTTCATTCAGTCTAACTAAATATTTATACATGTAATGAAATGAAATTCTGTAGAATTTTTGTATTCTTTTGACGATCGTACGTTTTTGAAACGTTTGCAAAAGCTTGTAAGCATTTTTGTACGATTTCTGCGAATTCAGCTGTTAGACTAAAACAGAAAATTTTGTAGACAAAAGCATCTCCATTCTTGCAATTTTTGGACTCACACACACACATCACATGTCTACAGTTCTGAAACAAGAGCGTGAATTTTTTAGAAGCTTTGTACAAAAAACTTTACAGTATGAAAATGAAAAATGGTGACCAAATGAACCGTCGGAGTTCCATCGTAGCATAAACAGGATTGGAAGGGCGCAATTTGGTCGGTATTCAGAATCGCGGCGCTGTAAAAGCGCGCCATATCTAATTATCGTCGGGTTACAGCGGAGCTACCATGAGTTCGCAAATATTTCCACTCGAGAAACAAATCCCGCTTATTAGCTATCTATAAAGGAAAGCTATGCAAATATTTAATTTTGAATAATTTCTTAAGTTTTAATTTCGTAACTCAACAAATTAAAAACCTTTTTATTTTCACTTAATCACGCTAAGAGCGTAGAATTGCTGGCTGTATCCTTTTCATTTTCATGTAAATTATTTAGTTACGTAAAATTAAATTAAGTTTTGATTAAAAATTAACACTACTATTTTTTTATAATTAAACATTTTAGTAGCAAGTAAAAGTATTTACAATGCTAACAACGGGCTTTCACCCTAGGTATAAATTTATATTTAACAAGGGTACTTTTTAAAGTAAATCTACAACCCGACTCAAAAATTCTTTCCACGTCTGACATTGATAGTAAAAAGAAACCCCTTTTCAAATGTAATTGACAACGGAGAAGACACGATAGCTTATTTACAAGTCTACATTTCGATTCTCATTCTAATATCCCGCCCGTTATTCAAAGATCCAAATATATTTATGAGACTTCAAATGTTGGAGGTACAGCATAAAATTTGGTTTATTCTACTAACTTATGCACACGGCGTCGCTCGCTGGGACCTTTTTTCGTTTTCGTATCAAAAGGGGACCCTTAAGGTGATTTTAATTACCTCGACCTTTATTAGGCGAAAATGGGACAAGATTATTATATTTTAACCCATGCATGAACGTGGGATTACCAACGAGGGTTGCGAGAGTGAAGGTAGTGTTTATTTAATATTTATGTTTCCCGTAGTTTTTACCTTAACGCGTTATTTTGGATAAGAAGAATTTCGAGCTCGACTTAGCCCGTAACGACTGCGTGCGACATTTTCCTTATTAATAATAATCGGAAAACCCTTACAAATATGAAATCAACTGGAACAACGTATCTACTTATGATGTACTCGTATTTCAAAAGAACAACAAACTTTTCTAATACCTAACATCACATTTACTTAGCTCTCTATTAAATGAATGGCCCAGATGTTACCTTCTGCTTTTTAATTACCAACAAAACCTAGATTTCTCACATCGTGATATTGAGTATAGTGAATTCCCGAAATTGCAACTCATCATCAAATGGACTTAATTCGGTAACTCCATTACTACCAGACCTTCAAGTTTTGCTTTAATCTAGCTCCCAAAAATAACTAGTTTAAGTTCGAGTCGTGCCATCAGTGAATCATAGTTGGGTTCCAGTGGTGTTAGTAAGTGAGTTACTGGCGACGTTTTTAAGGCTTTTTGCAGAGCGTGCGCCCGTTTCATAGTTAATCAGGCTAATATTGGGTGTCAAGCCTTGCAGCCTTGCACCACTGACCAGTGAGGGTCCGGAAAACCATGTAATTGGATTAAAAAGAGAGTGCTGTCCTGCAGGGATGTTTTAAGAAGCATCAAATAGCTACATATAGGAAGTCAACCCTTGCACTTTGGATTGAAATGAAAATGTGGCACAATTCATCACCATTTCACAGAATGACATCGTATTTAAATGCATCGCAAATTCTGAGTTTAATGCTGTTTAATGAGACTTATCGATGGGTGTCAGCGATATATTATTTTCCCACAAATATATAATTTACGAGAAAACGTGATTTCGAACAAAGAGATGCGGTACTCAAAGGTTGTTTAATCAATAGGTTTTTTAAAGGGTATTCGTTTTATTGTCTGATGAATGAAACATTATTTTTGCACGTGAAGTGATGATCCACACTAGGGAATGTTATAAAATTGTGAAAAAAAAAAGTGAAATACAGGATCTCGTTCTAAGCAAACTTTGTAAAAGAAACAGTGTATAAGTCTGACGTTTATTATAAACACAGTCATTATTATTATATTCAAAATATGGTTACAAAAACCCAGCGGAAGTTACAGAAATTGACGTATGTACAAGTCTAGTCAATGAGTGGCGACCGTCTGTCTCAACACGAGGCGTCTATGTCAGCTGGCAAGCTTATGAATTACTGACGAGCAATAGACGTTTATTAATATCGTCCTATTTATGTCTTAGGGGAAATATTGAACTCCGAAATCCGACCACTCATCCGTCGCTCTAAATTATTCAGATTCAATTATTTCCCGTGTAAAATACTTTAACTGCGGCGCGTTTCAATCAATCACTCTTCACCAATTTAGTGTGAGCGTCATTTGGCAAATTCGATTGCGTCTCTCATTGATGGCGCTAGTGAGAGAATAAAACAGTGCGACGGGTGCCATTGACGGTTGTGACAGAACGCGCACGCCCATCACCGGCTCCCGGTTTAATTAATCTCCTAAACTAAATTTAAATAGGTGGACGTAGTGGGTGCATGCGCACTCTTGTTCAACTAAATTAAATCGAGCATTATTCAAGAATATTGAACATGGAACCGAGAGCCCTCGTTATGACGTGTATCACATTTTTCTTTCTTTACACTTTCGCTGCAGTTGTCTTGTTATGTCAATTAAGATTATATGGAACGTCATAAAACTTAATTAAGATTGTTTTGTTAGTTAATTTAATTATAATTCTGAAGTTAATTATTATTGTGCTGAAGTAGTCATCTTTAACAAACTTCCAGCTCTTCGCAGTATTTAATAATGTTATTTTTAAAAAGACTAGTATGGTCCACGTCTAATTTTATACGTTGGAGTAATAATAGTTATATTTTAAATTAATCACTCAAGCTGAAACGAGGAACATCGAAAGTAGACCACTAGCTGTTCTGATTGACATTCAATTAAGGAGCAGCCACCCTAAATATTTTACTAAATACGTCCCAAAATAAAGCCAAACTGAAATCAATTTCGCCGGGTTGATATTCGAGCATGGACAGAGCCGCAGGCGCTTTCCGATAGCATTATGTTCAGGTTCCACTACTATACCGTATATATATGAGAATATGTGTCGGTGCGCACGTTTAAGCCCGCGAAATTCACACGGATGGCTTGTTGCCACGCGCGAACGCCTCCCACCCGATCTCATTACCAACCCCTCGACAGCGATGCTATTGATCACCGTCAATATCACGAATATAATAAACATAACATATGCTGCACTTTTATTAATTGAGTTTCAGGAAATATCGGAATCGGAGAACAAAAATACAAAACGTTTTTTTTCAACCTTAATATGATTTTTCGATAACCACTAAAGATCAATTATTTTCTCTCGTAGATACGTTGCAGACCAAAAGACTAAGATTATTCAAACTTTATCGTATAACATTAACTAAATACCGAATTCTAATTTAAAAACTGGTATGCAAATATATCTAGAGAAAGCCAACGAAGAGCAAAAAAAAATAAAAGTTTTTCAAGAATAAATTGATCTCATTACAGTTGGTTCGATTACTTGAAATTAAAATTAGAAAATAATTTTAACATTCTTCTAGTTTAAGAGCTTTAGAATAAGTTGTAATTATGAAAAGTCAATACCGTTTTTGTTAGCTCAGAGCTAATAACTTTCTTTACAATTAGCGGAGTACGGCGAGGTTTAAAAGAAAATATTAATTATTACTAATGAATGTAACTGTCTATGTATGAGTTGACCAGTCCTTTTATATTATTATTTTCATTTCTCTAGGGATTAGTTTAGTATTTCAGGCTTTTAGTGCCATAAACTCAATCAGAAAAAACACTTATTGCAATGACATATTGGATGACATTTTTTTTCGTTGGTCTTCAATAATAACATTTGTTACGTCATAAAATGCGCTCTGTATATTTAATAAAAAGTAAGATATTGGTACACAACACAGAGAGTAGTACTTATCTGGCGAAATGTGGGTGTACTATACAGGGCGTCCCAAAGTTATGGGACATGAAGGGAAAGTACCTTAAATATCGTAGATAGGGTATTTTGCTGAAAGAAGACTTTATGTTATTTTTAAAGGTTAGTAATTCTGCATTCAAAGATTTTCTAAAAATTACTTGCCTCGTCTGGGAATCCAACCGACTTAAATGTAAAAAAAAAACACCCCTACTTTTATAATGCCAATCGAAAGAATGACCAAAAACTAATAACTCTTCTTAAGTAACATAGTATTTTAAAACAAACGAACAACGTAAAATGTTTGAGTCAAATTTCAAGAAAGTTATTGATTGCCGACGACGACGTTCGAAAAGTAGTGAATGTTTTCCTACTTGG
This sequence comes from Agrochola litura, assembly GCA_949152395.1. Lineage (NCBI taxonomy): Eukaryota > Metazoa > Arthropoda > Insecta > Lepidoptera > Noctuidae > Agrochola > Agrochola litura. Next base: position 11,955,695 of record OX424496.1, read on the forward strand.
ATTGGTACGAATGGACCGATTAGATGGCCGGCCAGATCCCCGGACCTTACACCATTAGATTTCTTATTTTGGGGATACGTGAAAGATATGCTGTACAAAAAGCGATACGAGAACGTGGGCGAGTTACAAACAGAATTGTGCCATATCATATCGAGTATTCACCATAAAATGATAAGAAAATCAACAGGCAGCGGACTCATTAAAAGATTGGTGATTTGCGTAAGACAAGAGGGATCACATTTTGAGCATTTAATTAATTAATTTACAAAAAAATACCCACTTAATTGACTACAGCAGTTTCATGTATGTTTTTAATTTGTTTAAAATGATTAATTTCACGCTGTTCCTTTCTTTTAAAATACTATGTTACTTAAGAAGAGTTATTATTTTTTGGCCATTCTTTCGATTGGCATCATAAAAGTAGGGGTGTTTTTTTTTTACATTTAAGTCGGTTTGATTTCCAGACGAGGCAAGTAATTTTTAGAAAATCTTTGAATGCAGAATTACTAACTTTTAAAAATAACATAAAGTCTTCTTTCAGCAAAATACCCTATCTACGATATTTAAGGTACTTTCCCTTCATGTCCCATAACTTTGGGACGCCCTGTAGATACACACGGCTACACATCAAGCTATAGTTTTCCAGTATAAGCTGACCTCGCATTGTACGGAAACCCTATACAATGCGAGATCAGTATAAACTGGAAATTATAGTTTAATATGTATCCGTGTGTACACCTCTACCTTTGAGAACACAAGGCGTGATGTTGTGTTCTGTAAGAGATGAGTGTAATGTTAAATTACCTTTAGAATTTTACCTAAACTACCCATAAAACTATTTACTATGCCTTTTCAGCTCATTCTTAGCACATGCATCATTCAAGTCTTCCAATAGACACGATGGCTTAGTTTGACATATGTGTTTCGATCAAAAAAGACTCTACCCAAAACATCTTGCGCTTGACTAATAAAATACTTACATAAACATTTGTAACCATAAGTCAAAGTATTAAGCTTGATATTTATTATGTATGGAACTATCAAATATAAATGGGCACTTAATTATTTCATTAGCAAAAATAGTCGTTGGTTTAAGTGCTATTTATATATTATTGAGATAACTTGATTCAGTGTGGAAATGAAAGAATAATAGTAAACTTGGGAGGGGAGCTTCTGAATTTGAATTTTAACTTACAAAAACAAAAATAAGTTATAAGTAGGTATATCGTCGCTTCTCAGGAATAGTGTTGTAACATAAAAAAGCTTTGTATTTAGATTTTGACATAAAACGAGCACGTAATTTCGTAAAGTTTCTCGTGAATAGCGCATTAAGACCTAATTCCAAAAAAAAATCAACATGGTGAGGTTGTGTCGTTATTCCATTGGTCGAAATTGCACTCCATTTTGTCACGAATAACAAGCTATTGTTAGTTGTACATGTGCGATTCAAGTAAAATAATCAAATTTGAAATTTTATTCAGGGTTTATTTTCAATTCCTCAGAAAAGAAACAATAATGTTTTCAAAATAGATTTATTAAATCCTCAATATTCAAATAACAAAATAATTCTCAAAATAAGCCTAGACTTATGTACTATTAAAAGTCTAGAACAATAATGATTAAATCCAATTCGTTGTAATTCAAAATGTGACACTGTTCACCAAAAAGAAACCGTAGGTAGTAAAATAATATATTTCGACTTAGTATGATGTTCTTAGTATATCACGAGGACATGTTGTCACATGTCCTCGTGATATATTATTTTACTACCTACAGTTTGTTTTTGGTGAACAGTGTCACATTTTGAATTACAAGGAATTGGATTTAATCATTATTGTTCTAGACTTTTAATAGTACATAAGCCAAGGCTCATTTTGAGAATTATTTTGTTATTTGATTATTGAGGATTTATTGAATCTATTTTGAAAACATTATTGTTTCTTTTCTGAGGAATTGAAAATAAACCCTGAATGAAATTTCAAATTTGATTATTTTTATGAATAGTGTCACAAGTCGAAAAGGTTCCAGTTTTTAATTTTTAAATTAATTTCGTTTAGGTAGACAAAAAATTTAATATAGAAATTGAAGGGTATAATATAAATTATACAGTTAATATTATATACTAATTCCATTTTGCCAGGTAGATTATACACAATCTCTTCAGAGTATCTTCGAAAGGCTATCTTGTTAAATTTACTTATTTTTTGTTACAACATTAGATATTCCGGAGAAGCGACGATATTCTGAAAGTGAAAGTGAAATTACGTACCTAATTGCATAGGTACTACTAGCGATAGGATAATTACCGATGGCAATTATATTAAGTTTTGTCAAAATAACATTGTAAACCACATGATTATTATTGTTTCATTAAATGTACCCGCCTATAGGGCATCAAAAAATTCGTCCGTATCGCTGTCAATAGGAAAAGTGCCCAAAAGGCTGGCAGCATTGCCACGTTGTATGGCAATGCTGATTCTTTGACCAAAAAATAGGCCAGCCCTCACGTGAAGAGTCGACCAGCCGCTTGGCGATGTCTTGAAAAACAAGGTGGGCACTCGGACCCCATGGCCCTAGTGTTTCAACCCCAAACGGCTCAAACATATAAGTCCCAATAAGATTGGAGTATTTGCGCCGTTTGAGGTTTTCCGCACCAGCAGCAGCAGCCCCAGCACAGCCCGCCGTGCTAGGATTTTTTATATACTTGTACATATTATTATTTTAAGTCTGATCGTTTTTAAATAATGTAAATACGTGTGTGTAATTAATAACCCGCCTATTGCTCCTAATACCTATATCAGGTAAAATAATCTACGTTCTTCCTAATATTAAAAAAAAATTAAGTATTTGAGTAGAAAAGTTTCAATAAAATAAACCGTGTGGGAGTTTAGTAGCGACTTTGTAAAGTGGTATCCTTGAGAAAGTGCCTTTCTCTTAAGCCGGAGCTCTCACATCGCGACACATTGCTCGTAAAACCTCAGCAGGAGTTCCATACGGTACCTACTGATAAAGCTCTAACATGGCTAATCGATTAAATATCTTTCAGACTGATAAAATTTAGTAGGTAAGTAATCTAACATACTATCATTTTGAATTCTACATTTTAGCTTTTTTTTGATCCTGTTGATCGGTAATGAAAGTTTTAAGAACCTCCCCCCCAATCAACCTAACCCGTTTTAACTATTATTTTGTGATACGTAGGTAGGTAGGTCCTAATCGATAAAATGTTAATTAGGTATACATTGAACCGAACAAAATATTTTTAGAGGGATCCTAGAGGGACTTCATGACCAAGTTATACGTGGTAGGCATAATAATAATATTTTAATGTCCAATCATAACTAGAACTCGTAACTATCACGCATACTAATCGCAATAATGTGTACCGCAACACTAAACTACAAATTGGGTTCATCATAAAGTGTCTGTCACACTAACAAGTAAACAAGGAGAGAGTTTAGCCTCGGACGTAGGCAATTGGCGAATTGGTTCAATAGTCGCTCGAACTGGGTCGGAAGCAATTTAAAGTTTTTACCGAATAAATACGCCGAGTCAAAAATTCACCCATACTTACAACTCTACGAGACGGTACAGATTGAAATAAACTAGGGCAGAATTATTAGAACGAAATATAAATTAGGAGCATTGCTCAAGAATGAACAATAAACCTAATTAAGTTGGCTTCAAGTCAAGAGTGTATTCTAAGACCGGGGGAAGTTTATCTAATTATGTGGAGAACTGGTTGTCCCGTGCAATTGGTTTGTGCGATCCTTTTTATCGTTCACGTGCGAGCCCGTACGAAAGGTTTCTCTCAGTTTTATGACGTTAACTTCTTGCCCAAATTGGAAATCGGACTCGCGTGATTGCTTATGTGTGTTGGTCAAACAGTTTCAGGTGTTTGGAAATGGTGCAGTAATTTAGTAGGGGATGCTACGTGATCTATAAAACCTGTGCGTGCCTATATTGTTTCTATAGGTACGGCTTAATGACTTTTAAAGGACTTTTCAGTCACTAAAACGCAGTCTGCGAACTAAAACCATTAGCTACATTAATAATTGAATAACCTAGAAAATAGCCTTTTTCGTTATTGTTTTATAAAACATAATGACTCTGCCAATATTTTCTTTTCTTCTTCGTATTTGAACCTAAAACTTCGCAATCTATTTTAAATGATCTTCTAGAAAATATATTTTTGCGTTGATACAAGCAGACGAAATGAACTATTGAAATGAAAATTAAATAAAATTGTCCATAAATCCCAATGTAACATTTTTGCTATGCCCAAAACATGAATGTTTTTAGTTGAATACAACGTTAAGGTAAAGAAAACCACTCAAGAGCTACTTAATCAAACCCCGTAACCCTTCGTTTTCAACTAAAATTGAATAATATTGCCCTCGCGGGAGGCATATCTAAATATTACGTAATTCTGTAGTGAGCGAAATAAAGCTGTAGCACTGTCGACGTAGCACTCCAAGTAAACAAATTGGATCAGTTTGCTCGGTTTATCTAAAGTTTTCTAAGGCCTGATCGATTTCATTTTTATAGATTGTAATATCAATTGGGATCCTCGTACCGAAAATTGTTTTAAACCCTTGTGCCCTTTTGAAAACATTAACATAGGTAAATTATGATAAATCAAAAAAATACAAAGTACCTACCTACTGTATTTTATAGTGAGTCTGTTGTAGAAATATCAAACATCAGCCTTTTAAAATATTTCTGTTAATGTAGATCAGTCAGATTTTTTGATACACTTTTTGTAAAGGCTAAAATAAAAGAGAGAGCGTTGTTAAAACGCCCTTTGAAGTCAGGGAATTTCCAACGGGCACCTAACAAAATTGTTCTTTTAGCTTTCATAAATGTACGCGTACTTTCGACCCAAGCTTTTTATATAGTACCAAAGTGAGTCAAAGCGTGACAAAGAGACTACAAGTTGAATTTTCAACAACACATTGCTAGCTAAATAGAAAACTGTTTTTTCAAATTTTAAACGCCTTTATATATGTATGTGTTCATTTGAGATTTCAGTTGCCGACTGTTCTTTTTATTTCAACTGTTAAATGTTTGACTCTTTGTAGACGAGATTTTTTCCAAACTTCATAAAACTTGCTTCAGAATCCTGAACTTTAAAACCGCTTTAGCAATTCATTGGAAAGTTTATTGTAGGAAAATACTTTTCAACATTTTCGCTTAACCTTCAAATGACGACGTTATCATTTCAAAATTAATGAACAAGAGCTGCCAATTAAAATATTGCAACCAAATTACATATGTTTCACATTTCTTGCGCTTAATTCGAAAAGGGTAAGGATGATTTGTCAAAAAACTGATTACAGTGAAATCTGTCGAGGTGACAAGTCATCAAGTAACTGTCGTGAGGGCCACCACCCCTCGGAGTTCCTCTCGGCCCGATAACGGGTTTGTTGACTCACACCGCTTTAAGTTTTACAACAAAATAGACGATTTAGAACAAATTGCGTATTTTAAACAGATCAAATATTGGTTTTAAAGTTTGTATGGGGAATAGAGATTCTTTGGTTGGTTTAGGATAGTTTAACTTTAAAGTATCTATTGATTGTTGTTGATTTAAGTAGTAAATTTTTCTGGAGATGTTGTACAGTTTAAGGCTTTTATGCTTACTATGTTAAAACATTTTGGAGTTTTATTGTAAGAAACATTTTAGACGCGTGGCAAGAAAAACTTGTCTTAACCAACTGAAATATAAAGTTATTGTAGTCTTGTAGATATAACAGTTGTCAATGTCATCATCATCATCATCATCATCAGCCTATAAATGTTCCCACTGCTGGGACACAGGCCTCCTCTCTGTGAGAGGGAGTGGGCCGTAATCTACCACGCGGGCCCAGTGCGGGTTGGTAGATGTCACATGTCTTCGAATTTTCGGTTCTAGGACATGCCGGTTTCCTCACGATGTTTTCCTTCACCGTTTTGAGAGCAGTGGTGATGAAATAATTTACACAATTTTTTTTTCTTGTGTCAATGTATCTCATTTATAATAATCTATACCGTTTATTACTATTAACCTACATCGTTCTGTCTGTAGGATCTTCAAAGAGACAGACGTGCGCTGTTTTCCGGGAAAACACGTTAGATTTTTTATGAACATGGTTTGCCTCAAGATGTTTTCCGTCGAAAAGCTAATGATTAACTGAGAAGATATTATGTCGGGCAACATATTGGTGAGAGTATCTTCATGCTCGGCATCTTATAGAAAAAGTGTATTTTCACCATGTGCCGTGCCTTTCCATTCACGTTTTACTAATTGTGTTAAAAATATTTTTGTAAATGAATTTTATTTTAGATTTCGCATTTAGGTAGATCACACCAGACGTCTTTCTGACTCACAATTTCAAAGGAGTTTGGTATGTACCCATTGAAAAATAATGTGGTTTTAATATTTAACGCTGAATATATTTAGTGAGTGAACGTACGGCAAGTCGAAAAATAGTAGATACCAAGTGTTTAGTTAATAAATTGTGTATAAAATGTTTACCGTCCAATTTAGTCTCATCCGCGCGGCGCTTTCAACAAATTTTCAAGCAACGTAATCCCGAAAACATAAAGATTATGTATAAACCTAATTACCCTATCTCATAATTGCCTTGTTTTGACGTCTACCCTTTGAGAGGCCGTCGCTTATTTCCCGAGTCCTCCAAAGATATTAATAACCATCTAAGTCGCGGGCTGTCTCCCTCCCCGCATCTCGGTCGTGTAGCGTCGCATCTCCTCCCCTCTAGGTCGTGTTTTTCGCTAATACCCTTTCGGAGATGATAAGATGATGGCTTTACAAGCAAGCAGTAATTACGGCCGTCCAATTACCGCTCGTCGACGCCTGCCGGGGGAGGAAGCCGTTCATTGTTCAACATTTTTGTTTTCAGTACTAATATTTTTGTCGTTCCTTTGTTGCTATCAAATTGAATAAACTGTTAATGTACATTCTTGGAACATTCTTCCGTTTGATGGAATAAATAGAATAAGCTGCGGCTTTTTCTGCCACCCTACGTTGCATGAAAACTCCCAAACGAAGCTCCACGTGAACCAATAATTTTGCTCAACACTACCTAAACGACGCTGACGCAGGAAAATAAGTAGTGAATGCAGGAAAACATCATAATTTTTTTTATTATAACTTGCATTAAGTCCTGAGAACAGTGCAAAGAAACCCCACCTGTCATGTTAAGCATGAGTCAAGCTTTCAGCACGATGACTCGCGCTCTCAAGTATCTTTCTTACCTTCCTGAAATACGAAATGCTGAGAAACAATATCTAGGATAAAATATCTGTCTTGAAATAACAATATTTAATAATGAATAATAAATCTTTTATTTCAGACAGAATTTAAGAATAACATTATCGCACAAATATTTATCATTTGCAGTAAGTAAAAATCGACAGAAAGTATTAAGAAAACTGCTTGTAGTAATGGAAGAAGCCCCGCAATTAAAACGTATAAAGTCAGCAATCTACGTGAAATAAATTAACATCCCTATCTACCGTAATCTGCATCTAAAAGAACGTGTTACAGCGTCAAATTAGCAATGTTTCTCTAATCTTTAGAGCTCTAGAATCAAAGTGGATTGCGTTAAAAGGAAACTATAATTAGAGTCGACAAGTTGCCGGCATCGGTTGAAAGTGCAGGCGAAGGCGGAAGCGGACGCGGTAGGTAGGGTTGCCAGGTGAGATACGGAAAGTCTTGTGGAAATTGACATCAGAGAAATTGCATTTGTCTTAAAATGCCAAAGATATCAAGGCGAAATGCTATACGTATGCATAGCATATGTTTCATATGTTTTAAACAGATTTTTGAAAGATAGTATTTAGCAGTTTTTCAAAATTGTAGCTTTTGATCATAGCTTTCATTGAACTCGAAACTATCCACCGAGCTACAATAAATTTAAAAGAAAATATTTTTAACAATAAATATTTAATCTTGGACACTGGACGGCGGTGTCAAATTCCAGGATACTCCCGCATTTCCCGACCATGTGACGGCTGCAGCGCGGCCTGGGCTACTGGGCGACTGGGCGGACTGGGCGACCCTTCATTGACGCACCGTTCCCTGTAATTTCAGCGAACACTGTGCACCCGAAGTTTGCCAACTAATTTGTCATCCGAATATCAAATTACGCATGAAATGGCGCGTAACAGTAGACTTGCCGCTCGAATATCGGGGTTTTAAAATAAAATTTAATTCACAGTCTGGTTGCAATAACGCAGGTAATTGCAGCCACTGTTCGCTGACAACTAATTGGCAAGTAAATTTAGTGGAATCGTATAATTGAATACAAAACTGTTGGTAAAATGTACCGACTATTATTAGCGATTATTGTTCTCGTCGTAAAATAAATATATTTCAACAATTGTTAGCACATTTTTAAAGTAGTTTTATGAGCAAGATATATAATTTTCATGAAAATTTAATATCGTTAGGCAACTGCTAAGTGTTCTTTGTATCACCATAAAAATATAAAAAGGCTCAAATATTTTTATAACTTCTCTTTTGAAATACTTTCAACAATTTTTCTTTGAGTTTAAGTATTATATTAAAACACCACTTTTATCGTGTTACTTCGCTTGATGGAAAAAAGTGTTTTTTTTTCTTAAGTCGGAGGTAAAGTATATTGTAAAATGTTCGTTATGTAATTTTCCGCTGGCCCTATTGTAATAGCGATACGCCCTCATATTTTGACAGGCGATGTGAATCCATTACACTTCATCTATATCGTCGAAGGGGATCGGTATCTGTACAGATTTTATGGTGCGCTAAGTGTACGCCATTTTGGACAGACTCCACGTGGTCAAGGGGTGTTGCTATGGGATGCGCAGTGGGTACCTACCCTACCCTTACTAGGGGAATGTCTATAGCGACGATTTTATTGCCTCATTTTCATTAGTATGAATAACGATATTATTATTTAGAAGCTTTTTTCTTTGTGTGTTACGAGGGATGTGTAAAAGATATTTTCAAAACAATTTCATTCAAATTTCAATGAGACTTCACTTAATCAATTAGACGTGTCCCGTATACTTAATACCGTCGATATTTTCCTTCTCACAAATAATTCCGCAAAATAAGACGCGTGCAAGCCCGCGGGCTCACGACGTCGCGTCGGGCGGGTGACGCCGACTTGCGACGTAGCGGGTCGCGTTGCCAAGGGAACCTCACTTAGGGCTATGGGTTTTTCCAACAATGAAACGGCATAAGACGTAACGACATCTAATTAATAACGTCTATCATATCTCTATTGCTCGGCTTATGTGTTCGGAGGGAGAGGGATTAACGTAAGAGGATTCAATGAGGACGCATGATTTGTTCCGGAGGTATCTCCGTAATGAGCGATTTTTGCTATAACTTTCATATAATTATTTCCTTTTGGAGAAGCTTATAATGTTTTAAGCTTTTGAGTACGCTTTGCATAATGAGCGGTAGGTATAGGATTTTTTATTATAAGTAGGCCGTTGTTACTTACCTGTTTACAATAATTACTGTCAATACTTTGCGCGGAAATAGATGCGGTTAGAGTTTTGATTTATTAAACTCAGTCAGCTGTTAACCATTTCCTGACGAAGCTCTCCATATCAGTATTCCACGTACATTCAAAGTTGTCAGTCACGTAGATATGTATTATTAATACAAAAGGTCGATAATTAGTGGCACAGCGGAACATCAGTCTGTATCAACGCTTGACATGTTTCATGTTAATTGGATAGCACAGGACAATAGCGGGACTACCGATGCACACTGGAGAAGGGGTGCCGTGCAATTATTATGACATATTGTTCCCGATTCCAACCATTCAGCGTTTTAACTGGACTTTATTAGTACCTGTCTGTCTCTCTATCACATATTTACGTCCATGTACAAACAATGCATTTAAGTCATGTCGGCAAACGAGTAGGAAATAAACGGCAACGTGATTTTATAAATTTTACATTTTTAGTGACGGACACCACGTCATATTAATAAATTTAATCAACTATAATAGCATTACATATATTGAAAATTCACCGGAAAATGTAAACTATCACCGGATACTTGTTAACCGCGAACGTAACTGCTTTGCCTGAATTTAAGTTTTAAATGGCGTTCTGTAATAAATTTATTGCCCGTTAAAAGATTCAATTTGATAACTCTATGCAGTACTCACGCATATTCACCCTCTAAAAACGGAGGCCCGTGATAAAAGCAATTAAAACTTTAACAACATCAACTCCCGCGCTTTTCCGATTTTACCACGGAAATATACTTCATGTAACCGTCCACTACCCCGCCCAACAATAATGTATCGATAAACGAGTTGTGAAAGTAATAAATACGTTTTAGTAACTTTGATGCGAAAAAATCTGAGCAACTCATATTTATAAAGATTTGCAAAACAATTCGAGTTGTTATTTACAAAGTTTTCCATTTCGAAACAAATTTGTTTTTAGCTTTTATGACAGATAATTTGTCAAGGGTAGCTTTGCGCAAGTCAAAGATAATTTATCTGTCTCAACCGCTTTATTTATTACAACGCGTTCGCATCTTCGTTGAGCCCTTAAAGTTGGTGGTTAATGGAGCTTCTTTGAAGCCAGTCCGTCAGTCACTACACGTAAGGTGACGGAGGGGTGAGGTGAGGGGTCAGTGGTGTAGAGGGCGGGGGGGGGGGGCGACACGTCTGCATGTGGTCAGCCGTCAGGCGCGCCCAACTTGTCTTATTTTTTGCTTCCCTTTAGTAAGTGACGGGTTGATGTGAAACGAATGAACAGTTCCGATGTGTCTTGTAAATACACTCCACTCGTTCCCCTCACCAGGAAAACGTGGGCCTAACACCTAAATATCAGTGCCTTTTAGTGGCACACTTTGTACATTAATTAGCTACAGATGTGTGTGTGTAATTTAACTGCCTAAACAGGAATTTTTATATTAAAAGAAAAACTTTTTATTCTAATAAGATATTGACAGTAATTATGACTTTAAAAGTAATGTTCTATATTCAGACATTGTTGCGGCATTTGAATGTCAACTACTTGGTGGTAAACTTTCATGTCAAAAAGAGGTCAAAATTACAATAACCGTGATGTAGGTAACCGTAACAAGTTTGATCAAAACTTCTTCAAACACAAAAACTTCAAACACTATGACAATGACTATACCTCGGTCGTGATAATGACAGACCCTAAGTAACAGGTGGGTCTAACTCGCAAATTCGAAGTTAAGTCTATTTTCTGCATGCGGGCGTCCTTTAGACGTTGTCCTTTAAATGTTTGAAAAAGGTCGTTTTGGAAGGTAGCTACATTTTTATTGTAAAACGAAGGTACTTGTTTACTTAAGTTGCCAAACTCAGACAAAACAATTGGAACTTTTTAACGATCTTTTCTAGAAACAAATAAATTAGAGCTTTAGTAAACAGGCTATGGATTTGCACCTCAGGTATTGCACTCACAATTTCGCGCCCTCTCGCCCCTAACCGCCGCAGGAGACGCCCTGGGCGTCGGGAATCGCAGGCCGATTTCCGGCCACCGTATGTGTGGGCTTGCGGACGGTGAGCAATGGACAGCTTGCCGTCCGATAAAGACCAGGTCCGGGTCGACGGCGCGTTGTGTTCCACGCGCGCCTCAAAGAGATGTCAGCAGAACTGACGGGGTCCGCCAGGGCCGATGTCTGCCGGGGTTGCGAAAAAGTCCGAAAGAGAGATCGTTTTAGTCAGTAAGAGTCTGACACGCCCTCCCGCTCCGTCCAGAGCGGGAGAAGTTATTTGATAATTTCCCACCCAAAAAAATAAATAATTGGTATTGCACTCACAGAGAGGTGGGCTGTGTCCTATGCTATTTTAGGTGTATGAGGAACAGGGTGTAAAGTTCACTCATCCACCATAGAAAAGGGAGGATCCTCCGACCAGACGGGTGTTGTGTCTGGCGGGCAACTGCCCATCGGTTTGAAGTTGAAATCTTGTATGTCGATCGCTCGGTAAACTGTAACTGCGCGATGCAGGATTTGTGTGACGTCATGTCTATGATGCGTAGTTCGTATGTGGCGATGTAACCGCTACACTATTGCATCGTGGCATTAGCCAGCAGATTTTCCGTTTTCAAAGATAGTAAGTCATACAGTTTTTTGACAGTACGTGGCGACCAGGTAACCCTAACAACAGGGCTGCCACTTCATCTCTTATCTTTTTAATAAACAAATAAAATTAATAAGTAAATTAAATTAACACAACAGGCAGTGGGAATCCATTTGATCGAGGTTGCTGAAGAGGGAATAATGATGATTGATGATAGGATATGATTCGTTTCCACTTAACACATTGTAAAAGGGGTTATTTTATTACCCTCGCCTCTTGTTCCTGAGGTCAGTGACTAATGAACGAGATGACTCAGCTGTTTTAAAGTAGTTGTTTTATGAGGATCATATCATTGATAATTTTTTTTAGTTTATTGTTTCTTGAAAAGCCATTAACTTTTTATTGGGTAACGGTAATTATCATAAAACGAGGGAACTCAACACCATGTGCGCCGTGTTTGATGTTGATCGTGTTACTAAAAGTTGTTGGCTTCGCGTTTATAACTCAGCGGGAAGATTAAAGTTAACTGACTCATTTGTATGAAGTTCTGAAGCCAAACCCAGCCAAGCTGGATTTTTCTATTCTACTTTTTACTATCCTACTAATATTATAAAGGTGAAAGTTTGTGAGTGTGTGTGTATGTTTGTCTCTTCTTTACGCTCAAACGGCTGGACCAATTTGGAGGAAATTTGGCACACAGATAGTTTATAACCTGGATTAACACATAGGATACTTTTTATCCCGATATTCCCACAGAAACGAGACTTACGCGGGTGAAACCGCGGAGCGCAGCTAGTTGATAATAAATGTTTTTGAGAATCTCTTAATTCTCAGAACTATGACCTGCTGCTCGGTCAAATAAAGTGTCTGAAGTGACGTTAAATTAATAACATTGTAACAATGACCTTGAACAGAAATTTATGTTAACAATCTGACCTTGTTTTTTTCAAGGATTTATAAGCAAGTCTTATCAAGAAGGATATCATTACGGAAGGTTGATCGCTAGGTACAGTTGACCGCAAGTCAGTGGCAACACTTTGCCCTTGTGCAGGCCTAGTTTACTACGGAGTTTCAATAGAATAAGAGGCCAGCTTATACAGGTTATGTTACCACAGACGTGCGGCCAACTGTATATTTCCATTTCCCTATAACATGGAATTTGTTACATTGCAATCGTTGCGTATAAGTTTAAAAACAAGGGGAACGTTTTATAATTTACAACATCTGACAGCTAATTTATAATATAAACACGTATTCTATGCATCTAATGGTATGTCGTAACACACTTTCATGAAGGGGTGAAAACTCAAAAGCTACCCTTTGTGGAACGAGGTATGTGGTGTGTTGAAGATTGCATTAGCAAGTTTAAAACATCAAAGAGTTCTGGAGTAATAACAATATTTCTAGTTAAACTAATTACCTAAGTAGAGAAAGTTTCCTCTTATATTAACTAAATGTTCAAATGGATCGACTTGTTCACTAAGAAGAAAAATATCTATATCTGTACATATTATAAATGAAAATCAATTTATGTCTATTTGTGTGGCCGGGTTGTTCTTCTAAACTGCGAAATAGATTTTGAAGCGGTTTTCATCACCATCAAAAAAAATTATTGCGGAAGGTTTATGTGTATAATACATTCATATTAAATATAGTGATAATATTAAAGAAATCTCGATGATTTGTCAAGTCGTAAAAACCATGCGAAGCAGACGCGGGTCGGTAATATTTAAAAAATAAAATAGTACAGAATTTATAATATGTCAAGAAGTGTCTTGACATATTGCGATTTCTGTTTTTACCCGACTGCGGCAAAGCCAAAAGGAAGGGTTATGATTTTAGCAGTCTATGTATGTATGTTTGTTTGTATGTTTGTATTTACGTGTTTCCCACCATAGCGCCTAAACTACTGAACCGATTTTGATGAATGAGGTATCAATAGTTTCGTAATAATGGTCCGGGTGACATAGGTTATTTAAATTCTCCCAAAAAAAAAAAAATTGAGATAATCATGACATGTTAGGTACCTATCAAACGAAAGGTCTTAACGAGCACATTACGAATAAGTATATAATATCATATTGTCTTAAATTGTTAAAAACAAGCAAAAGTGAGACTGTGCTACGTACGGCGCGGCTGTAAAATTCATAGGTACCTATTATACAACAAAAAGCATGAATAAAATAAAATGACACCAACGCGCAGTTAATCAAGCGTTAAAACGGAAAAGTATAAATTTTTTTTTTTTGTTTAAAAACTGTAACCCGACTACGGAATAATAAAAGTGATAAAAAAGTACGAAACAAGAAAATATTTCAGACAGAAATCAAGGTACAGTGCCGACCAAAAGTCCATGAGCAATCTCACAAAGCAATAGACTAACGCTTCGGTTTGACTTACGACCTTCTTCTATAAGTTGTTACAATACTGTAGACACGCACATTACACACACACACACACTTTGTCTGCAACCAATGACTAGTTCAATAATCATCATTCGTTTTTAGTTTCATTCGTCTTGTTCACATAAATATTAAAGTTTAGCAGGTAGACCACAAAAAACTAAGTAAATTATTTCGATTTCTGTGGGGTAGATGCAGTTTGTTACGAGTATTCAATTAATAGAACTTTTTTGGTTCGTGGATAATATTGGTGACGAGTATTTAGTGCAGTGTTGTGGTTATTATTATCAAAAAGCAGGCATAAAATATATTGAAGAGATCAGATCAGATCAGAGAATATTATTGCGCTGCGTAAAAGTGAAGTGAATATCTAATGAAACCGGACTAAGTGTGAGTGTTATCATTAATATATTTCATATTTTACTAAACATAAATCTTAATCAAGGGTATTGTTGATAGAACAGAGGTATTGTTGAGACAGAATATGCCTTTAAAGTTTTAAATTCATTGTGAGGTTTAATTCGATTAGTGAATAATAAATAATAAGGTATTATGTGTAATAAAAACAATGTTTTTCTTTGTTCTAGAGAAATACTGTGAGGGTTAAGAGATATGAGGAAGGGGCTTATTATCGAGTAGCAGCGACGTCAAATGGTGAATGAAACAAATGGTTTCATACCAACGAGACATTTTGCTGAATTATTAAAAACACGTCATTATGAACCGTTCGCCGTGCACTCTGAAGGCTTGCATCACTGAAGACCAGCTAGAAAACCGTTTTTGACCTTAAAATATTGACCGTACCAACTTAATAAACAACAGATTCGTTATTGCATGAATTTATGGTAACGAATTTTTTAAGCACGTTTCAATAGGGTGTTTGTCGTATTTCTTGCAGATATACCGAAATTGTTTAATATTATTTTAGTAATAGTATTATTTTAGGATAAAAATTTGAGGTTTAGTTTCAATCTTCTTTTCGTAAAGAAAATGAATACTTAAGCTTTAACCTCAATAACAACCAATATTTACTAAAGTCAAATAAAATGTAAAATAATTA
Source organism: Agrochola litura (assembly GCA_949152395.1). Lineage (NCBI taxonomy): Eukaryota > Metazoa > Arthropoda > Insecta > Lepidoptera > Noctuidae > Agrochola > Agrochola litura. The sequence continues at coordinate 11,971,228 of OX424496.1, forward strand.
ATACAAATAAAATATAAACAAACTGCCCATATTTAACCTTAAAATTACCTATTCTGTAAGTAGTTTTTTACATTTTAAGTAGTCTAATATTCTTATTTATTACTTAATTACTTCGACCATGATCAAAGCTTAATATTTATGGTGAAAAAATCCATTAAAAATTTAAAATATTTCATAATTTAAATATGTCTAAATAATACAAACTGCTTCTAAGTTTCTTGACATCTATTTCACATCTTATTCAGCTGAAGTAATGATAAATAATTGAAGCAGTTTATTAACTTATGTAAAATAAATATAACGAATAAACATATATTTTTTAATTTTGTTATCATATATCACGCATTTTTTATTCTAAAACCTTTATTGCAATAACAACATAAAAAAGCAGCAATATTTAAAAAATATTATTATCGAAAACAAAAATAATAATATTTGCAAAAAACCGCACTGTGTTTCACGAGATTAGAACCTGAGGCAGTTTGAATTCCATACCAACGCTTAACGCTTTCTGCTATCTGCGCTTGTTAAGTAACTATCGAATTTTAGCAATGCCATTAACTGGTCAAGTTCACGCGCATAGTGCGTGTGTGCTAGCATGTTTAAAGCGACGGAAATATATTGTTGTTTCGTGTAACTGCGTTATCTGTGGTGTGTGTATCGTGTTGCTTACACATACAAATGTACGAGCTATACCGCGTGTTCACAGCAATACGACTCTTAGCGTGCTCATGCACTTTTGAGCGCTTACTGTACCTATTACAAAAATAGTGAAGGTAAAGCCGTCGTCGAATGCCATTACTAATTTTTTTGGTGTTCCTGGCACCCACATGGTATCCTACAGGCATGCGACCACAGTTTTACCTTGACCATTTTTGTACCTACGCCTTGATTTCTGTCTGAAATATTTTCTTGTTTCGTACTTTTTTGATCACTTTTATCATTCCGTAGTCGGGTTACAGTTTTTAAATTTAATTTTCATATTTTTTTTAATTAAACAGTAAACTTTCATAAATTTACGAAGTATTTACTCGTAGTTACCTATAGTCGCCCTATTGTGTAACAATTAATACTTAACAGCTATTCCAATAAAACTAATTCAGGAATTTTATCTAACCCGTGATTTCAGTGTGCTTTTATGATTTTAATACTTAATAATTTAAAGATCTGTCCTAAAAATAAACCAACGTTACTAAGAAACCGTCAACAAATCGACTACTTAAAGATAGTTTATTTATTATTTAGGGTTCAATTTAAAAGCTAACGTGTTCGGAAATAGCTGGCTTGTACCGTGAATAAGCAAAATTGTGCGCACACAGTATCGCACCCCTATCATATATTAATGTTAGGGCCGTCGCATGTTCTGACGAAGTATAAGGCACCGTATCAATTATTCCTTCATTTATTTTAAGCTTCGTCATTTTTGTGTTTGTTTAAATTAAAAATTAATAAAGATAAAAGCCATTGTGCACGCAGTTTCCTATAATGTATTCTGGACTAGAAAATAAGGTGAGCCGTTTAAGTTTAACTTTACTATTCTGAATTTTTTAATAATTTTAAAGAAAAGGTTTTAGATTCTCTTTGTTGTGCTTGTGTTGTGAGAGTCAGCTGTATAAAGTAATAAAGGTAAAAGTAAATACGCATTTATTAATAAATTTAGAAAAAGTGTCTGTTGAGAAACAAAGTACCTACCGACTTACTTTTATAAAAACTTGAAACACTTCAAAATAAAGCGCAAAGCCATGACAAAACTATTCGTGATATTAAAAATAGGTTGCGAAAAACATAAAAGTACCGCTGTCATTAAAAATGCTAATTTTAAAAGATAAAATTGCGTTTCAGCACTTCGTTTACGGTTTAACAAAAAAGCTGAGTGGTTTTGGCGGTAAATAGATTCACTAAAGCATTTTCCGTGTCTCGGTGGCACGTTGCGGAACTGGTGCTCCTACCCTGCATTGCATACGCCTAACGTGTCGGTTGACCAGCAAAACTGCTACGGATCTGCTACGAATGCTACGAGTGCTACGACGACTACGAAAGTACTACGCGGAGTTTTATATCTCTCTCATAGGATTCCAAATTATCTTTATATCTGTTCCCACCATTCGAATGGAGGTAGAATTTTTCTGATATAAATTTATGAAGTGTCATCGTGTGGAAAACCGCTTTTTGAATAGTCTTGAAGCGATATATATATCGTAATAAAATGCCGAGTAAAAAGCTCGCAATAAGGTTTTATGATAAACCTACACAAATGACTCCACGATTTTAATATGTTGGAGATTAGACGTACCGCAGCTATTGAGCGTTTCGAGAACGTATGATATTTATTATTTATGACAGATAATTGAAATGAATGGCAATAATAAATAACGTCTTTTTTTCAAAATGTATATTTATTATTCTTACATACCATACTGGTTTTATTGAAGCAAGATCAGAACGAAAGCAGCTTTTTGTTTCCAAAAAAGCAGGTTAAGTAAAGTGGCCGAAAAAGCGACGTAACAATTTCACCTTTCTCGTAAACAGGCCGTCGGTTCAGCGCCTTAGCTATTTCGCCAAACTCATTTCAATTCAATATCCAAAGTTTCCGGCTTATTCCTAGACTTTTTCATCTTATCACATAGTGCTGAAGCCAATCGATGGCGACATGCTGTACGAAAGACAAACTTTGTATATTTGACGTTTGAGAACTTACCATGTATAATATATTGAGAGTTTTTATCTGCTTGTAGATAATCGTGCATGAAGTTTAGAAATATTTTAATACCGGATGTTTCGTGAAAGTTTCTTGTTCGGTTTACACAGTTAACATAAAAAATGTATAGAGTTTTAGGTGCTACACTTTTTAAAGGTAGTTGTCGACATCTATTTAAAACCCGCTTTTTACCATCAGAAAAAAGAAAATCCATGTTACGTTAACACAATCTAAGATATATAAACAGACAGGTTAGCTATCACTTAAGAAAGTAAAAAAAATCGAAGGGTTCGACAAATAGAGCTCATCCACAGGTTGTGCGAAGGTAAGCAGGTCAGGGCATGACATCAGAAGCCTCCAGGGAGGCAACTTAACGAACGAATTTCTGTAAGTCAAAGCACGTATATCGTGGCTAATGTATTCGGATACCGCCAGAAGCGGTGTGTGCCGTAACACGTCCAGACACGTCCGTAGGTGCGGCGGACGTTAATTACATAAAATTGTGACGTCGCAAGGGAGGATCGGCCTCCACTTGCATAGATCAACTTATAACGTATGCAGTTTCTGAATTTGCCGCTGTTTAGCCAACAATTTAGGTTAGATTTTGTAGTTGGATCTGTGAAATTTTCGGTGGTCTTTAGAGGATGCTGTGTTTATGTTAAACGCATTTTTATTTAAAAAAAAATATAAGCTTTCATATTACCTATGCTTTGTTGATAAGGGTTACAATGTTGCTTATGTTTATAAATATCAAAGATTAATTTAAAACATTTACCTACAATGTTGGTTTTACCAATCCAAATAATATAGTTTTTTTTTGCATGTGGTCCTCGTTTCGATTCCCAGGTCGAGCAAAAAGTTATTGGGTTTTTCCATCAGGAATTTCTCAGTAGCAGCCCGGTCTCTGGATTTGTGTAAGGTTGATGGCAATAGGCTCGCCCCCTATTACATGGGACTTAAACATAACTGGCGAATTGTAGGTGTATAGCTTTGTACATCTCTGCCCAATCCTTTTGGGAATACAGGTGTCATGTTATGCTTATGTTATAATTTAGAATCTACAAACACAAAATTACAAAACATTAATCACTGGAGCGAACTAAAAAGTTTAGTCTAGTTCCAAAACTAGAAGTAACAGTGACACTACACCATTGTTCTTATACGAGTATGTCACGTAAAAACTGAAGTTACATGCAGTGAGGTCGTTGACCTGCCGACACTTTTCCACTGTCTTCAGTGACGGCTCCTAACCCGTAATGCATTAGTGACGACCGTCCATCCGTTTGCTGATGACATTTTGTTAATTACACTTCTAAACATCCTCTATTTCTTTGTAAAGAGCAGCGTGCACTTCTATATTAAATCATTTGCACATACAAACCGATGTAAACGTTAAAAAATAGCTGTAGTTAACCTAAGCAAAATACGTAATTTAAATATTCTAAGAAGCTTAAGAAATACCTACCACGATTAAGTTAGCCACTAATTTCCCTAGCTCGGCGCTAAATAAAACGAAGTAAACAGAACTACGATTAAAAATGTAAATTAGAGTACATTCTCGATTCTAAAGTTTAAAGTATTTTCTCGCAGATAAGTTTAAATTAATGTGGACCGTCACAAGCACTTTTACTGGCGTGGCGACCGGGCGGTTCCATCAATTTTTTATTAGCTTCGAGATTTTCTTTTTAAAGAATTTAGAGGCACCACCGATTATATTTAATTAGAGACCACACTCTGCTCCTTATTGAATCCGACACGTTGAATATTGTCTGGTTGCGGCGTCGTTGTCTGTCGCTGCTCCATTCAATACACGGTAGGAATGCAGAGTATTTTCGATCCTTTTGATGAGAGCTAAGATTAATCTTGGAGGGTGGTTCAAAGGAAAATTTTAGAATATAAGTGCATTAATAAAAAGGTTTTCAGGATAGGGCACTCTATAGCAAAAAATGCTTTTATTAAATTTGTGGGCTTTTATGTGCATATTCGGTGACTTTATTACGTAAAAGCTTTTGTTAAAGTATTGAGATTTTTATGGACTGTTTTAACCTTGTAAAATGTAAGTAAGTGAATCAATTTGGACATGAGCGTTTATTTGAGACTGTTTACGGAGCGCTTAGAAGGCTTTGAATAATGTTGGTAGCATCGTGTCCCAGAAACATTATTTTTTAAAAGTAGACCTAAAACGCTTCGATCTTTTATCTGTCTTGTTTTGATCACATTACAAATACATACTGCAGGTGTAACGCAGCAGCAGGCTACTTTGCGGGAGATTTGACTTAAAACCAAACAGCAACACAGTAAGTGGGCATTTATTATTATTTTTTAGGTAACTGAAGTTTTTTCGGGAAAGTATCCGACATTAAACTATCGACGGGCTAAGTTGTTGATTGTTACTTTCTAGTCTGTAAAAGAAGTGCTTACCTGTGATGACTGGAGCTGGAGTGTCCCGTGGTGGAGCTGGATATCGGCGACCTGGCGGGGTAGTTGCCGCCGCTCGCACCTCCTTCCGACATCACGAACTCTGCAACAAATAATATGCATTGTTACATGCTTTGCTTTTTTGTCCATGTCTTTTGAAGCGAAACTTTTTAGACGGCCAATTTGATGGGTACCAAATTTCAACTTAATCGGTCCATTAGATTCGGAGCAAATTGTCTGAGACAGACGGATAGACAGACAGACACACGAGTGATCCTATAAGAGATCGGTTTTTTCGTTCAGACACACGGAACCCTAAAAACAGCGTAAATAGATGAATTTTGAATATGGGGTAACTTTTGAGTGTAAAATGAGAAAAAAAAAATGCACACTGTACCGTGTCATGTCGAATAAAAGTCAGGCTCTCAAGTAAGTATATTTCTTTCTATTATTTTAAAATAAATAGTTTTAAAGATATTTAAGAAAATTGACCATTTTTTATTATACATTATAAATTTGAAAAAAAAAGCAGATAATAGTGCTATACTTATAAATTACAGGAAAACCTATAAGAAGTCAATGGTTTTAAAATAACATGGTAAATCTTCCAATATTGTGTGTCAAGCTTACATTTTCAGTTGGAATGTATGAGAGAAAATGTTTTTAAACTACAATGTTAAGTTTGTTCTTGGGATTAATTCATCCCAACTACGGAACCCTTCATTGTGTGTGGTCCGACACGCACTTGGCCGGTTTTTTATTTATAAATAATAAAATATTAATAAATTTATTTAAATAGATAAGAAATTTTACCAGATAAATTATGTCATGAAATAGGACTGTTTTACATTTCAAAGTAAAAATTCTTTAAAATTAAGACGATTATGTGTTTGCCCCTCTCTATCACTATAGCGACTAGAATCCGACGACAAATGCTGACACACTACTTTTTTATACCTCATCACATTTATGGATGTTGCTTTACAAATGTATTACAATAGTTTTAAAGTTGACGCTATTTTACCATTACCTATACAGGGTGGCAGGGACATCGACGCGAAAACTGTTACCATGGATTCAGTACATGATTCTGAACACCCTTAAGGCTCGATATGTGACAGTTATTAAGTAGATAATTTTAATGGGGCTCAACTATCATTAATGAAGAATTTAATCAGATTTTTTTCTAACAAGAGGAAAGTTAGTGAACAACTGAACATCGTGCGAGTTAGTGAAAAATTAAATCACATTGGTAATTTCACTTTCCACACTATATTTTTTATTGCAACTCGAGTAAAATTATTCTGTTCTGAAAGGACAATGGGAAACTGTTTCCCACTTATCTTAAAACTACTCGAATAATGGAAAATATTTTCTCTCAAAAAGATAAGGCCTCACACTTTTTTAAATCGTTGTTTTATTTATGAAAATGGCCTTCCTCAGTAATATGAAACCGGCCTTCGATTTTTTATGTCGATATGGCGGTATCATGTTTGACATTTTCATCATTATTGTTATGACAGAAGGGACAAGTACCTAAACCGTTTGTGATCACATTAAAGTCTTAGTAACAGAATCAATTTATTTAGATGTTTTGTAAAACAAACTAATGATAAATAGTAAAATATCAATCCATTTTGAATGAATATAAAAACCTAATACGAATATTTGATGTTCGACAACAGCTTTCACTCAAAAAAATATTCAATTGACTCAATGAATTCCTAATACCTGACAATTTTTTACTAAATAAGTACGTAGGCAAATCCTTTGAGTTTCAAATAAGGTAATGTAAGCGTCTCAGGATATTGATATTCTAGTCAGTAGTAAAATTATATGTATTACCTCGCAAGAAGAATTGCCGGCTAAACTCTACTGACTGACCATTATCTTACACCAGTTTTTTGCGAGAGTGCGAATCGTAAGGCGCTGGGCGCGGACACGGAGTCCGCTCTCAACTATCAATCCTTCTGTCACGATATCGACAGCGCATTTGTTTGCTCTCACCATTTTTGTCTCAGTGTTTCCTCGTTCCTCGGGCGCTATATTTGTGCTGCGGGCGTGCGGCCGGCGCCGGCGATCAATCTGCCCACGACTCTGAGCATGACGGATGGTAGATCGAACACCGAGCTCGCCGCTTCTACGCCTCGACAAGATACCATACATTTTATTGGTAACCGTTTTTGCCAACGGCCCTGATTATACTCGATGTTGTCCCACCGATCTAATGAATTATTTACTTTGTTATCCTAGTTCCTGACTGATGTTTATGTGAGTAGCCTATTTTTTTGTTAAAAAGAAATTTATCAATGATTGGTGGAGAGAGGATTTCGTTTTATATTTTATCTCTGAAAGAGCTTTGTAGCCTTTTTAGATAATGCCTGCGGACTTTGTGTATTGATTTTTATTCATGAAAAGAAAGTTTTATCTTACGAAGCAAAATGGCCTGATGCCTATTTTCTTTAACTATGAATAGAAAGAGACTTCCAATACGAAGTGATAACGTTTTTTATGTTATTTTTGTATAAAATATCACTAAATGTTTATAGACTCGGAAAGTGGCACGTGTAGACCAACAAAAAGTGGATTCAATTTCAGTTTGTTATATAATATGTCAGGGCCATTTCGGTGTAGTTGTAATTTTTTTGATAAATGCTAGGCGTGAGAGAATCTGACGTGATGGGCTGATACGCGGCCCCTAGCTGCCTCGACTACCTCGGCTGCCGTCGAAATACTGTAAATTATAACTTCCCGAGTTCCGTTCTGTTTATCATCTTGCAAATGTATTACGCAGGTCTTCCGTTTGTGTAATATGTAAATACGTATCTTGAGCGGAAGAAATGAAAACAAATCTGGCGGATCCCGGTTATTCATTACATAAGATGCGATGTTTCATTATTAATTTATGCCGTACCCTCAGACAGGGAAGAGCGACCCTCTTTGAAGTAGGCTGTAATATTCTTAGGATTAGTGTTGTAGTATTTTTTCATGATGGGAATATCATTTTCCTTCATATGGGAGAAATGAGGAAGATGGGAAAGCAGCTTGCTCATACCGTAGCTGTACGTTGTGATGGTATGTTATAGGTATAAGTAGTGCATAGTCAGTCTTAACACATCTAATTACGTATGCTTCCAATCCTATGATGTAAGTTTCTTGAGCCAATTGACTGTTTATGCAGCTGATAGATTTTTCTTCGCTTTAATTGCTTATTATTTTATTAAGACATAAAGTACATCGATTGTTAGTTATCGCCTATTCGCCATCATTCGAAACATATATATTTATTGCACAACGCTATTCATAAAGTGACTTCAGTAGATGAAGATCAAAATGATTTTAAATTTTTACCCTACTACGGCAAAGCCAAAGGAATTATGATTAAAGATCTAGAGAAAAAATATAAATTCCATCAACCAGTACTTCGGTATAAACTAATTCAAACTTAAAATACTACCATAACGGTCGGCAAACGGTCACAAAAAACACTAAAAAGAAAACCTATCATAATTAATATTTATAGAAAGAACAAAAATAACGAGATAAAAATATAAAGACTGTAACACTAAATGGTAACAATATAACAACATTAGTTTCTATCTCTTAAAGAAAATTTGTAATCGGCGGCAAATGAAAATTGATCGCCACTAACTAAGATAAGTTTGGAAAGTTATGATGGAATGGAAGTGCTTCCGGGCGCGACGATGGCGACGGGCAAAAATGCTCCTTCCACACTGATTTAGCTCCACACTAAGTAATTATTGTTCAAACAAGAAACCTAACGAGTGAACTCATTAATCATCAGCCATTAATGTCGTTGTTTTGTTACCTAATGGACACAACCCTGTAATAAAAGTAGGTGTGTAAAATTATACTTCGACACACATTTACAACAGTGTATCTAGTCCGATTTGTATAGGAAAATCAATTTGTGGTAAACCCCGGTAGTACTTGTTTGAATTAGTGCTTAGCTAATAAGATGAGCGATAAGATTTCAATTCTACAACAAATTATTCACTCGTATAATTTATGTAGGCTCCTACTTTTGGCTTTGTTTACTAAAAAGCCTTTCTATTTCCCCAGACTTTACTACGGTAATATTATTTATTTGTAACAATTTTATTTTATTAAAAAGGGTACGATACTGAATAGGTATTGTGGAATATAAACGGCGATAGCAAAACTTACAAAACGGCTTTCGGTAAAGTGTCTTGTGCTGCAAACCTTTATGAATACCATATGAGGAGGCCGCCATTTTTACATACAAAAATCGGCACGGAATCAAAGTCCACATGTCCGTTGTGGCCTACCTTAATTTTCCTACACGGCTCGCGCCCTGAATACCAAAGACAGGGAAGGACATCAGCTTTCCCGCGACCACTACGCGATTTCCATACAAATGACGTAAAAAGCTGCATACAACTAATATCGTAACTTTGTATATAATGTTATCCGTGATGATGTTAAAATATTAAATTTAATTTGTAAGAAACGTTTGTGGAAACGCTTTACGTTAACGTTGTTGAGAAGCCGACAATGCCGGTGTAATTTTGCTTATTTCGGCTTAAATTACTTGATCTCGTTTACGGCCTTTGAAGATTGTACCGAGTTTTCCCAAAGTTTGTGTCTAATTTATTGTTTACCGTCACTTTCTTGTATTTATTTAACGTAAATTAATTGTTCATTTTTGAATATTACCCTAATTAAAAACCGAATGATGGACTTATTAAAAACTAGCTAATGCCCGCGGCTTCGCTCGCCTGTCATGGTCTACCTGTGTGCCATATTTTATCTACATCTGTCCAGCTGTTAAGACGTGAAAGCGTAACAAACAAACAAACACACTTTCGCATTTATAATATTAGGATAATTTAGGCGACCATTTTCTTACAAAAAAAAAAAAACGGCCAAGTGCGAGTCGGACTCGCTCACCGAGGGTTCCGTACAAACCGCGTTCATGAGGAAAGGGGTAGTAAGTTTAAAATTATTAAAAATATTGTTATTATATGATGTATCTAATTTATGCTTTTCGCAATTTTTTCTTTATTTGTGCTATGAGACGTTGCTTTGTACCAAATTTCAAGATTCTGAGTTCACGGGAAGTACCCTGTAGGTTTTGATTCCCTTGCGAGTGTCGAAAATTTGCAGCATAAACGGCTGTATCTTTTGATTGCGCTGGCTTAGAAGTTTGATTTTTTCACAACTCCAAGGGACAGTAGACCTGAATATTTGATATGAATTTCAGCTTGATAGGTACCTCCACGCGTTTCTGAGAAAAAGGGTCTTGACAGACAGACAGACGGACAACAAAGTGATCCTATAAGGGTACCGTTTTTTCCTTTTGAGCTACGGAACCCTAAAAACATCACTTGCTAGCTAGAAGATTTATCAAGATTTTTCGAACATTCTTATTTGTACATGCTTTTGTTTATAGGTACTGAACTTAATTACCTACATAAGATTTAAAGAATACATTAAAATATATAAAAGTATTTAAAGTTACCTACTTATGTTACATTAACGAAAGTTAAAGATAGCCTATCAGATTGCACAGCCACTATCTATCTACTTACTTACTCATACATCGCTGGGTCGATTTAGTATCTTGAGCAAAACTAATGACGCGCGGTTATTCAATCACAGTAAGAATTTAATCTCAACTTAAATGAAGGTGATTCCCTTATAACTTTCCAACACAGTCGCTAATAACGAAACTTGTGGTTAATAGCGTCGAGGAGACGAGCCAGGGGGCTGTCAGGGGGTAGGGGGCGGACGCACGGCTTCGGGAAATTTCGAGACAATTCAATGGGAAAATCTGCCTTTGTGAAACTTCTATTGTAGTTATTATATTCTAACTTCAAATTAATTCGTTCGAACAAGTTCTATTTACGGGTAATGCTGCGACTGTTTAGTTAAGCACACTTAAGCATGTGACTCCAATAATACTTATTGCAAAGTTAAAACTTTTTCTGAAGTCATTGTGTTACCTTTGAACTTTAAAGTTATGCTAGACAGCAGATATACAATAGTAGTACATAGGTAAACAATAAATATTTAATGTGACAGTAACGTTAGTATCGATAGAGCCATGGTGGGTAATAAATGGAACACTCACGGATTTATAGATAGATATATAATGTATACTTTTAGCGAGAGCAGGCTTTCAGCGCAACGCCGTGCGAACATATCGAATGTTTATGACGTCATTAAACATATTTTTACGAGGACACCGCCGTGTTCTATATTATTACGGCGAGGGAGACGCGTCACACTGGCATTTCATTGGTCAGTAATTCGCGGAAGTGAACCTTCCTCGAAATTGACAACATTCGTGCAATAAACCATTTATGACGCGATACTGCAGCGCGCCCGCAGTTGAACGAAACCGATATAAAGTTTATATTAACACTAATTTTATCAACCCGATATAATTTCCGCTATTAATTAAGTTTGTCATAAGCGAGTGGCTGTTACAAATAATATTATATTTGGTTTACATAATATTAACAGAAAACAAGAGCACTTATCAGTTGGGAGTTTGTGAAAGCTTACTAACATATGACTATGACAGACATACGCAAACTGATCTTCACGGTGGAATGTAAATGATGTCATCTTTAGCTCTACTTTTTATAAATAAAGTCACTTTTCGTGTCTATCTATGTGACCGCGTTATTCTTCTAAACTACGTTACGGATTTTGATGCAGTTTTTACTATCATTTAGAGAATTTAGTGGAAAAAATCGTGCGAAGCAGGAGCAGATCGCTAGTAAGTAATAATTGTATAACGAATGTAAGTCTTCCTGGTCAAAAAAAAAGTTGTAATTAAATCTGAAGAGTATAGAGAGAAGGAAAATTACTAGGTCTAAACAAAACACGCTGGGAAGCTGACAAAATGCCACGTCAATTCACCAAATTACAGAGTAATTGAACCGAATTTCAGAGTGAAGCTCATGTAATGAAAGCAGATAAAGGGAAGGGAGGAGCGAGCGAGGGGCTTATTCAATTCGTTCGCAAGTTCAACCTGACACTGACTTAAGTAGATAGTTAAGATTTAGCCAAGAAAGCACCCGCCGGCACCCACTAATGTGTACTCAGAAAGTAGTCTGGCCTCAAGAATTGGCCGCTTAAGTACCTACGGAAACTTACCATCCATTAGTTACTTGTGAGAACACATTATAGTTTAACTTTTGTTTCCCTTTACTTACTGGCTACAAACAGCGATAAAAGCAAGGTAGACGCAACACTTCTGTTAAATAATCTAAGTAAACATACTGTATTCGAACGTGTTATTTATGAAAGAATTTAAAACTCTTTGTTTAATGTAGTACGTGTCGACACAGAGTGGGGCCACTCAATATTGCAATAGCCGATACCGCAACTCCTGTCAACAACCGAAACGTTTCAGCTAAATAACTCCACGGAGACGCCAAGAGACCGCGCACTTTACTCGATTGGATTTGAGGTGGACTCTCCTTGTGACCTCACTACCACTTGTGCTCTAACGAACTAATGATTTTTTTAAACATTACTAGGAATATGCTGACGTCCAACAGGTGTTTGCAGCTCTTTTCAAATGTAGCTACGAATCTTTATATTCATCATGGAGTCAGCTTCAGAGAATAAAGATATTTTTGAAATACATTTTCGGAGGGATCATTTCATTTTCGCTTTTACGTTTTGGCTGTGTATTTTATTTTATTCCAAGCTGAACAACGGCATACAATATATTTTACGATCATTCTATCTATGAAACTGGTCAAAGTTGACAACAACACGCAGAATTTCGGCTTGCCAAAATATGTTCCTTTTAAGTTTATTTACGGAATAACTTTCCATATTTTCCCAAGGATAAGAAACTGATCCCATGCATATCTGATTCGATCTTCATTCGTATGTTTGCGTAAAATCTTCTCTGTAAAGGAATCTACATAATCAGAATCAGCGAGACGTTGTCGAAATACGAAACCATCTGTTGTGTACGTCGTACTTAGATGTTCTTTCCATGGCATGTGATAAGAAAAACGTGACCCTGTATCGACGGATGAGCACGTTGGTGATCTCAAAAATGTTAAAATATCCTATTCATAAGATATTCTGAAAATATCGTGAACAGTATCTTACATCGCCTTAAAGGCTTTTCGGTTTTTGTGGATCAACTAAAATTGCTTGTGAGGAAAATCGAAATAAAATTCTTTCTCGCGGCTGTCTAAAGATATTAATTTTGAAATATGACGAACGGTATCGCGAGAAACCAATACCCTAACGCAATAAAACGTATGAAGCGAGTATTATTCGCATGATCACATTTCCTAATAAGTTGGATCCCACAACGTGTTCAATGTGGCGATAACTAATACCGCCCATCTCGCCGCCGCGCGCCGCCGTCACTCGCGCGTCCGCCCGGCCAAGCATTTAGAGCCTCCACTCTATTATATTTTGTTTAGTTCCTTACAAAACAGACCGGTACCCCAATATATTGAATTTCCAAAGAGAAAAACCCCGAGTTGACGTAAAACTAAATTTCCTTTGATTGTAACAATTCGTTGGAATTGTTACAAATGGGTCATATCGATTACGTTGTTGCGTAATATGTATTAAGCTTGCGTTTCATTGCACTTGGTAATTATACCGTTGGTTTCCGTGAAACAGGCTATAAATAACAATTTACCGACTAGTACACCTACAATACAATTACCTACCTCTAAGAACGTTTTACAATCACATACAATATGTGGAGTGGTATTTGCAAGTACAATTCTATTTATAGAGTGTCGTATACACTAAACATGAGCAATAGTTAAATCCGTTTTTCACTCATGTGGTTATATTATGACCGTAATGTATTTGTGTAGCGGAATGTTCCAAAACAGATACATTGTACTCTCTACAGATACATATTAGTTGTTCAAAGATTTTAACTCAAGTTTAAATAAAACAAGAATGGAAAGCTTAAGAAGACAAGAATTGAAAGCTTAATAGTTACGACTGAATTAGACCATCACTTTGAATAACTTTATATTAAAGATTAAACTGAAAACTTTCCACAAACAAAATGACATAAACATGTTTTTTTTTGGTACAGTGTAATATATTATAAGTTCTCGGTGAATATATGTGTCGAATTTCCCATTGGCAAGTGTGTGATTATGTGATTAGTGGACGGTGGACGGCTGCACATTGTATAGCGCACGTGTCATTCGTCACAGATTGCGAGCCATGAAATGACATGGCATTACTTTAGTGGTTTGCGGCGAGGCGCGGTTCCGACAGGGTGCGGTCACTTACGATTACAGTGGCGGTGATAAACCGAACCGTATTAGTTATTACCTATATTAACGCACTATAAACCACGCTATTACCGTTTCAACCTATGAAACTTTTTATTCCAATCATAAAATGTATCAGACCGTTATCGATATTAATCCCGGAAATATCATTCAAATATGTGCGGCCATTTGCCGGCCGGAATGCTGGATAGAATTGAAATATCCAGATTACGCAAGTTACCTCTCGGCTTGCTGATAACCTGGGATAGGGAAGTCTTTGCGATGCTCTGCGATATTAAAAGGCTACTTATTACAAATTCTGCAGGACTGGAAATCTTATGATGAATTCTATAAGTATCAAATATTCGCTAAAGTATTTGTAATGTCTGTCGTCAATTATTCAATAAAGATAAGGAACTTGTTCCAAAATCTGAATTCATTCACTTGTTATTTCATTAATTAATAATGGCCAGTGGGACACTTAAAATGTCTTGATGTCCTACCGTGAATACAAATGTCCATTTCCGTCCACGCAATGCTCACATTAAGGGAGTTTGTCAAACCTAGTCAATAAGTGCAGGAAGATGGCGGTTTTATCATTAGGAGGCATCAACATTGGTTTACTACAATACGAGGGCGCGGGAGCACGAGCAGGTGTTACGATTTTAGTATTTATGTGGGTTTATGTGGTGGTGCTTATCAGTGTGTGGTATCCATCATTTGTAGGGACTTTTGACAACCAAGACAATGTTTTTTGATATTACGCCTACTGACTTAGCTATTAGTCGTAAAAAAGATGGCCTAAAAAGTACACAAATTGTGTATATATTATTTTCTCTCCAAGGTTTTTCTATACAGGATTTTATTAAGCTGACATATAAGGAAGCCGCTGGCAATATGCTAAACCATTTCCTTATTTTTTTCTTATGACCACGTAAACCAGGGTGGCTCTTACTGGCACAATTCAAGCTAATAACAGTTTTTGTGACACTAAACACGAAAAAAGCTTTCCCCGTTTAACGGAGCGTAAATGTGTACTCCATGTTACCGCCACCCTTAAGCAGACATTATTAGGGGGGTGGCACACGGCGGACGTAAAATTTTGTTGCGATTTTTTTTTCCTCTAATACTGCTAAGCTATAGATAGACTGTAGGTCACGTTGACAACATAACTTGTGTCGAGGGCCAAATATTTGGGGGAGAGCTAAAGGCAATTTTTTACGTCAGGCCTTTGTTTATATATCGTATTTGAGTTTTGGTATGCACCATACTAACCGGGAAGTAATCGTTTAAATGTAAATTGGTGTAGTTATTTGACTTTATATTGTAAGGGGCGCTTTCCACTAAGTTTCAGGACCCCACAATAGCTTTAAACCCCTAAAACTTAAAATAAAGTTGAGTAAAAGCTACAAGAATATTGATGAAGTGTCAAACTGTTCCTGCTAGAACCGACGTCCATGCGAAAGATATAGGTACTTACACCTAACCTCGCCGGCCAAATTGCTGTTCAGCCAAAACTTGATAGTGTGGCAGAAACCTTAATGAAGGAGTCAAATTCTCATTAAAGCTACTATTACAGCTTTACGAAGTTAAAATAGTTTTAGTTTGGAAGCTTGTCTAGTGTCAAAAATATCTTATTGATTTGGTACGCGGTGCATTATTAAATGCAATACAGTTCAATGCATTTGAAATACTGAGTCTGTGATAAACTCTTAAACTTTCTTACATGTATCCTATTAAGCCTTGTTTTATTAATGACCTTCAATATAAAAGTTCTCCCTGATTTATTATCAGATTTACGCACTGTAAAATTGGAATTGTTTGTTGTAGGTTTTATTTTGTTTACAATCGAAGGGCGGCCACAAACAGGTTCCCTCAGAAGTGCAGAAGTTTCTTTTTAATCGTAATTAGCAATATTTTGTAAGGCCGGACAAAGGAGTGTCGCCGCGGGTCGCTCGGCTTTGGGACAAAAGCGACCGGCGAACTGCGCCCAACGCACTACAAAGGGCTTACTTACGGTTTAAATGTCGCCGCCCTGAAAATTTGTTTCATTAAGCGAACTGGCCTAAAATTTCTTTTCCTTTTACAACGTACCGAAATTCCGGTAACTGGATTTTACCGTCAAATATTTCATAGCTCTCCGTTTACCAAAGATATATTTTTGTATAGAAATAACAAAGGGTGAAATTGTAAGGTATCGGGTGGGAATATCGGGTTTATGTTTTGAAAGACTTCTGTTTGTTCTGTTCACGTTTATTTAAAGTTCATATCAGATTTATTTTCACCCTGTTGTAGGCAGGTGCGACGAGGTGCGAGTTTTTGCACATAGTAGGAAAAGTTTGCAGTACTAAATATAGCATACTATACTTAGTATTAAGGCCTAAGGGTTTTATGCGTCTGTGGAATACGTATGTTCATTAGTTTCTACAATAACGCTAAGCTACATCACAAACGCGTACAGCAAACAAAATTATACGAGGTTTGTGGGTCATAAAATTGTTGATATAATATAAACAAAGGCAGTTTCCACCAACAATGGATACCTGTGCGTAAGGATAAAAGGATAGAGGATTACCGCCATCAAAAGCACACCAAGTGTTCTTCTTGATATAACAGCGTTAAATAAAAAGCTGTTTTCTGAACAAAGCCGTACGTGCGGCAAATTATTTATGTATTGCCGCGGTCGGTCTAATTACGAGAGGCTTTTGTTCTTGTAGCCCTCCCGGCCAGGCCACACTTTACTCCATACAACCTCCCATATAGTATCCGAGTGAAGGTTGCTTAGATAACAATAATGTAATGAGCTTGCGGTCCCTTAAGAATCGAACCGCTGCGTTTGTTTTAGTTTTAAGCGCTACTTTCTGCGATTAGGTTAGTTTTTAATTTAATTATCTTCGTTAATGTTGCTGGACTAAAGTATGCAATTGAAATATATTTACCTACTCATGGTTTCTAAAGGGCATTATCTTTCTGCGTTCAATAGTCCTTATTACACTTGTAAACTACTGCAGTAGGTACTTACATGTTAGATGCATGCTCCTGATTTTTCGATACTATTAAAAAGTCTGCAGTCTTGCACCTACCAACGTTAAAAGAATTTCCCCTAATAGCCGCCTCAATTCCAAATATGAATTGTCAAGCTATAATGATTAAAAATGTTGCAAGTGGCCATTACCGGTGTAACGGCAGTCTGGGGAGGCCGTTCAACAGTGGACGTCTTTTGATTGTTATTATTATGATGATTATATTCTCATAGTACCTCTACCTGCTAAATTGTAATTACAAATTAAATGTAAATGAGCTATGGCGTGCGTAGCAACTACCAACGCAATTAGTATTAATCACGATTATTAATAATTAAATGCTAATTGAAAGTACCTTTAGCACTTCCGTCAAAATGAGTGAATTTTTATTCCAGGTATGTAAAGTACAGGAAGTAATTTCAGGCACACGAAACATTTTCCCATGACTCTAAGGTTGGTAACGCGTTGGGCAACTCATTGGTATTACAAGTGTCTGTAAATTTTAAGTAGGCCATCGACGCAATTATGGCACACCTATCACAACAAAGTGCGTCAACCTGAACCGAAAACGAAAGAAAACCACTTTTCCAAACCTAATCTTGAGGTGACCAATTAACTTTTGTGTGCATACACTGGCTTTACTCAACTCTTACCCTGCCCTGCTTGTCCCCCGAGAGTAAGTACCTGCGAACTCCAGAAATGCTTATTAACCTTGACCTACTTAAAAGACAAATCCCTCTGTCAAAGTTAAAAGCTTGATTTATTTTCAGAATTGGATATTCCATTTCAATATTTGAACCAGCTTGGGGTGAAAAATATTTTTCTTTTACATTTCGAGCAAAACTTGCAGACAAACAAATATTATTTAGCATTACGGTTATTATTATTACAAAATGTAAACGCATAACAAGTAATTTTTTTACCAACATAACTTCACGTTACGATACAAAAATAATTTGCCGTCTAGTGTGTACTTATAGGAAAAAAATGTAATATCATAAATATTTATGATGCGCTAACACCTTACGTTCCCCCATGGTAGCTCATGAGAGTTCTGCAATCAGTTCCAAAGGAACGAAAGAATGAGCATACGATATTCACGCGTAATAAATATTAGAGGAGAGTGGAGAGTGGAGTTGCAGTGATTGCGAGAACAGGTGTAGACGAGTCGGAGGTCGGACATAAACTGGCCCCCGCTTTTTATTCCGACGTCCATTTTGAAAATTTGCCGCGTTCGCACGTTTTTTAGTGTGCACTCGGGGGCAACGTTTTATTACCGGACTCCTTCGTGTGTGGTGCGTACGATTTCTTATTTGAATGATTTCACTTGCATAGGTATATATTTGTGATATCAGTTACTTTTATTGAGATTCTAACAGTAAAAAAAGGATTCTCTGTCTTTAACTTGGAAAGCCATAGAGAATCCTTTTTTCAGCCGTTTTCAATTCACAGACGATGTGTACCTATTATGAGTACGCCTGCAAAAGAAATCAACTTCAAGTACCTGATTTCATTTCCTAGAAAGTTTTACAAATATTACGTATACCAACCACAAAACAGTTCAACAAACCAAAACCTTTGATTTTTTACTGTGTGGCTTTTTGTTGTTTTTAATACCTAGGTAATATTGTGATTATGTACCTATAGGCATCCAAAGTATACATGTTAATTGTATCTTGTTTTTGTTTGCTTTTAAGACAATATTCTGTTTGTGCCTACTGTCTGAATCTATCGCTGTAACTAACGTGGGGCGACAAGCAGCTGATTTATTCAAGACTTAGATCATAATTCCAAGGTCTTCTACCTTTTACTTCTACTATATGCCGATATATTTCTGAAAGAAAATTCACTCTTGCTATTAGGTTGGTACACTGAGTGATATTTTTCATACATTTCGTATATTTTGATTGAATTCACCTGTATTCATTTCGAATATAAAAGATAACGCTTACGTTGTAAAGAAAATGCACTTTATTCTTTTTCCATGTAGGCATAATCTCGGGTGAAAATTGTCGCTTAAAAAGAGACCTTGACCTTTGAGCTTATTTTGGTTTTCGTTTTCTCTAACAGGTTGTCTGATAAGAACAGCTGGCGACATAACAATTAGGAAAAGCATGTTAGTGTATACTTTTTTTTTGCTGTTAGGTTAGGTTAGACATAATAAATCTTTTTCAAGCAAACTTCAAAAACAGCAAATAACTTGAAATTAGGTATTCTCTACTAACGCGTACAATAAAAATTGCTTTCAATTCCAGAATTTTAATAAACTACGTACAAGGTAACGTAGCGACCAATGGCTATAGTGGATTTGTTTAGGTCCGTGGCACACACCGCGAGCGATGAGCGATGGACGAGCGAAGCGTGAGCGATTGTCACAGGAGTGATGCGCGCGAAGAGCTATACAGGGGGACCCACCGGCCGGAGGGCCCCCGGCCCCCGGCCCCCCGCTATCGATTGCCCCAGTTGAGAGTGGAGCGGAAGTAATGATAGAGCGGGATGCAACCACTGCCCGTTCCGATGCCCAACTCCACCTAGTAACTGTAGTGCACTACACAAATATTTGTTCAATATAATATTTAATCTTCCATTTCTTTCGCTTATTGTAATTCTCGATCTCCTTTTGGAAGAACGCTCGCCGACATAATAATCAAGGATTACTTGCTTCATATATTTTTTCTTTCGCAGTGTTTATGTTATTTCCCTATCCAATATTTCATAATAATTATGGTAGCATTTTTACTATAGGCGTACCTAAATAAAATTAAAAGCGCCATTAATGCTGTCTCTTCAGATAAATTAGACGAAAGTTTGAACCATCAAAGTAAACAACTTCACAAAGTCGAGCGTGGAAGTGACATCCTGCTTATATCTATCTGAACGGATCCCGTAATAGCTTCCTCAATCTCGGCGTCAAAGTTCTCATAAGGCGCTTCTTAACTAAGGCGTTAAGGAAGATAGTTAGTAAGAGGCCTTCGGCAGGGTCTTAAAACTTGGCCGAAACTTGCGTAACTCGATCTCCACGATCCGGCGTCGGGCATCAATGGACGATAACTCACAATACGTTATTAGCATAATAATCATAATCGCCTGACCGACAAGCGCTATGACACCGTCACCCCTGCCACTAAGCCTCCTTGATACCTCCCTCGACTGTGTATTTTTGATCTAAACAAGCATGATTCACGAGAACGAGCGCCTTGCTACAGCGTTTCAATATAAAAGCCATTGTTGTATAAGTTGCGTGAAACACCAAAATGGCGATTCAATGTCCATCGTAAACCGAAGTTCATAGGCCATGACGCTTCAGACCTCGCGTCCATAATCAGTTATATCGATTTTGCGATAAAACGCGTCCGACAAGAGTGTCTTCTTCGCGGCGTGGTAAATTGCGAAGGAATCTGAGCCGGCGTTCACATCCAATGATAATAAAGTGTAAAAAGAGTCGTCGTTTTAACGTCCACTTTATGGGCACTTCCGGAGGTTCGTATGGAGGTTCAGGATGCGCCAGATATATGGTAGCTGTTAAAGTCCTCCGCCAATCGCTCGAGCTCTTTGTCGTCATCCGATCGCGTGGCTGCTGTAAAAGCGATCTAAAGTAATCTATAAAACTGCTTCACAGCAATTTTTACATGACTACGGCCAACCGAAAAGAGACTAATGTTTTTTACGCGATGTTGCCAACCGAATTTACAGCCTAAACGGCTCAACATATTGGCATGAATGGCAATTCGTGTAGTCGCTCAATTGTGAGACGGGAGCACATTCACGTCACAATATTTTATTGTATCGATTGCCATTTTTATTACATTCTTTTCGATTGTATTCATAGAGTGTAGTATAATATTTACTTACAGAATACAATAAATTATTAAATAAACAACACAAAATATCCAATATATAGGTATCAAATCTATACATATAGGTAACTACTCGTTACTCAAATGTATATTATATGATTGGAATAGGTATACAAGTTGCTTTGTCAAACCATTTTTTGTATTAGTGAAAAGTTTAAAGGTTTGCTACAGAGCTAAAAATGTTGCGATCTTACAGAACAGTTCCTTACTTTGAAGTCACAAATAAATATTAAATTAACCAACGTTTTATTTACACCACTTTCTCCACAAACACAGTAAAAAGTAATAGAATCAATAAAATATTTGATTGCATAATTAGAACAGTTTCCACGTAAAAACAGATTCAGTGTCGTAAAACGAAGACTCCTATTTAAAGTAGATCGGTCTATAAAATAAACTTGAGAATCCAATTAAGAAATGAGCAGGCAACGGATTTATTCCAGTCCCTCTTTATTAACGTACATGACAATAAAATGGGATATTCCAACTTTGTGTAGTTGATTCGTGTTCATGAGCAATTAAAACGAACACTGACTGTTCTATTAAAAGTACTACAGTTACACTGTTCAGGGGTTCCTTTACCTGTGTTGTGAACTCGAAAAAACTACACGGATAATTTTGGACTGAAGTTACTTAACTTTTTTAAGGGCCAGCGTCGTCCAATTGCAGAACAGATCATCCAAAGTGATTTTGCTTTATTATTCAATTGTTTACCATTTGATAATTTGGCTATGAGTGAACCATCTCACAAAAACATAGGTACCTAAGTACTGTGTGTACAGTTACATGATTAAAATTACTGGAAAACAAGAATTGCCTCGCACATCTTAGTTCAACAGTTGACATTTGACACACAGGATGATACATTTAAAGATGTTATTTCAGCAGAATATAATATAATATCCTGTATCGTTGCCGAAAGTGTACCTTTCGTTTTCCATCTTCCAAGGCAGTTTCCTGCAGCTATTAAAATTTTACGACTGAGCTGGCGAAATGAATGCCAGAATTAGGTTAAGGAGTACCGACGTTGGGCTCGGCTCGCGTGACGTTGATACGCCCTATTCGCCACCAATTTAATGGTAAAAACAATCACAATTCATTTTTCTTCGGTAAACGGTATGTACTTACACGCGAATATGGTTCAATTTTAAGTGCCTGTGTTTGGGAAACCAATTGTTCTTTTTATTATGAAAAGATGATGAAAAAACTAACGCTGTGGTCGTACTAAGCGCTAGAAATTGTTGTTTGTTTATACGACAAGAACAAAATAAGGTATTCAGAGATGTTATTTTATATTTAAGTTTTTCACTAAAGTATTGTAGTTAATAAAATATTAGGGGTTCGGAAAGAGGTCTTGCTTAATCAAAAGGTGGATGATGAAAAAGTTAGCGTTGAGGTTGTAAGTCTCTCCAAAAATATCTATCTAATAAAGATGAAAGTGTTTTCTGAATTAGTAACACATTTATCTGTATTTTACAGGTTTCAACTTTATATCGCAATACATTTTCCAACAATTGTTGTTTGAAAAACATTCTTTAATTAAGAAATCATGACGAAAATTGAGGTTATAAAAATATGAACTTCAAATTATCAAATGAAAAACATCTTCAAGGTAATTTAAAAATAGAAAACAATTAAAATGTTATTTATTCGAAGTAGGTTGTGAATTAGCACTTTTCGGACGTCAAAAACATAAGACAGTCCCCCAAAAACACCCGCTCTTCACCACTGCTAGTGCTTTAGCTGGGAAGAAGAATTGGCGCAACAAACTTCCCAGCAGTACAGCTGTCTGTTCAGTTAGAAAAACTTGATTCTATAATTAGAATTTCGGGTTTAATTAAGTTTTTAAATAATCAATTTAAAGCACTGAAATTGTAAGTGGCGCTACAAATTGGCCATCTTCAGCTTCGTTTTCTGATCCATTAGTATACATTTTCATTTGTATACATTTTCATTAGTGTACATTTTCATTTGTATACATTTTCATTTGTATACATTTTCATCAGACACTTTTGCAACAGACCATAGTTACTTGAGCGTTTCATATTTAAGTCTTCCACTTAGGTTTTGATGCTAATAAAATATTAAACAGGTCTAGTAAGAGATGTATATGCTCGTAACTTTTCTACGATAAATGTACTACAATAAATAATTTCCCTTGGTGGCTTTGTAGTTGTTTTAGAGACAGCTGATATTACTTTAAATGTTTAATTTACCTTGTACGGGGCAGCTGTAAAGATGATTATGAAAATGAGTTTTTATTTTATAGCCGATATTTTGGCTTAGCCTTTCTTCCTACTGTGCTATAAATAATAACGTTATACGTTGACTTTGTCATCTTATAATTTGTGAGCCCCGCGATTTCACCCGTATAAGTCTCTATCCCGTGGAAATATCGGAATAGAAAGTATTCTATGTCCTAATCCAGGTCATGGTGTACCCATGTGTCAAATGTCATCCAAATCTGTTCAGCCGTTTTACAAACAAACAAACTCACTTTCGCATTTATAATATTAGTTAGGAGGATTAGTATAGGATTATTATATGTTTAGGTCCTGAAGGTGGATAGAGATAGTACTGGTATTTTACGAGTAATTGAACCTCACTGTTATTAAATCACTGGCACATTTAAAGGACTTATAATTGTGTACCTACAGTTATATTAAATAGAAACCTACGTGAATACCTTAGAGGCTTAGAGAACGTGAGTACTAAACTAAGGCACTAAAATACCTTAGTTATATCTATTTGGATGCATAAACGAGGCGATAAGGATGAAGTTTTAATTAGAATTCATGATTACACGTCTTTATAAGCATCTTAATATTGAAATTACTTTCTGTTTTATTTACATAAGTTGTACTAAATTCAAATGTTATTAACAATACGGGCCCATAACCTATAATAAAACAACGTGTTTCAACCGAGATTTGGAACGACTAATTTATTTATAGAAAAGGATACTAATGAATTGTTTACAAGTTTGTTACAAGATAGCGCTAGAAGTATCTATATTTTGTTATTTACAACATAATTACTAATCATTTGGCCATTAAATATTCTTTGCTTAGAAAAAGTTATTACTGATACCTGACTAGAATGTCTTTTGTTACAAACTGACTGAGCACCACATCACCACCCCAGCAACCATCATCAGAACAAAAATATTGTGTAGCCAAATCGAAAGTATGCAACTTTAAATTAAGATTATTTTTCTGCTGGACACCCTGTATAAAAATGGTATAACATGTGCAGTAAATCTAAGATTGCAAACACTCCATGCAGAAACAAATTCTTACCACGGTATGATAAAAGAAAATATTCTTGCATTTTCTCTTCTTCCCAAGAAACTGCGTTTGAAAGAATTCTATACTGAACAGGCGTATGGGAAGCAATCATTTTCTTACTTTAAAATGTAAAAAGAAAGGTAAATATTATATAAACCCATGCTTACGTTATAACATAAGCATGGGTTTATATAATGATGTTTGGTTATGAGCTGCGAAAAAACTCAACCTGTTATGGCATGCCATAACGGTGCATATTTGAAACATCCTGTAGAAGCCATTGAGGTAACAGAGAACATTTTATGAATAAATCGACAGTTGTTGTTTAGCTCGTGTTTTTAGCAGAACCGGACAGTTGCCAAAAATGTATGAGTTATGCTCGATACATATACCTACCTGGAAAAAGAAATGGTACCTATATTTTAAAGGCAAGTTTGATGGTCAATGACGTAAGTAAGCTGCGATCGGTACGAAACTAAGATTACAAATAATTTGGCACCATCAAGGGTAAATAATGTCCAATATTACTGTAAAATCTCTTCAAACTCTGGAATAAATAGAACTGGTTAAACTTCATCCAAATTCCATTAAAATAATACAATAACACAAATGGAGTCGTAGTTCAATCTCAGATATTTAAATTGTTAAGCTTACGTGTTAGCGGCACGAAACTTATCTCCAAGTGTTAGTTGAATTAGTGTTTCGCCGAGTTATTAGATTTATCACTTTGACAAGTACTGATTGGTTTGCTTGTTACTCAAATTTATACCGACCTTGAAGTCAGCTCAGTGTTGAGTTGCGGACTACAAACATTTTTCATTTTAATATTTTTAGGGACTCGTTTCTCATTCTAAGATTCAGATTAAGACAATTTTTCTAGAGCGCATTAAATAGTGTTCATTTATATTATTCTCTTTAAATAATTAAAAATATATTTTCAAATCCTGTTTTTACATTTCTCCAAAATGAGAAAGCACCTGGGTATGTCAGCTGGAACACAATACAAGAAGCAAACTCTATCGAATAGCGGTGCTGCCTGTTCATCTGAAACAATGTTATCTGCGCAAACACGACATTAAACACTAACCTTTGACATGTACACAACAACCCTTTATAAATAAATGACGTGAAAGATATAACCCGGAGAGCGCACCTTCGATAGATTTTCAGCTGTTTGAGAGCGCGGGCGGCGGCGCGGCGGCGGCCCGAGAGGTTGGCCCGAGGTTGGCGCGAGGTTGGCATGCGAAGCACGCGTCCCTTTCTTTGTTTCGCCCGCTTATAACGAGATATTGTGATTCCCCGCCATTACGACACCGCATACACAGATGATGCGAATATCAAACACCGCATTAGATACACGTTTTCTTATTAAGAAGAGGTATACGCTGAATAATAACAACGTTATTGACTTTCTTTATAGTTATTGGCGCAGATATTTACACGTAGGTGCTGTATTGATAAGCTAATAAATTTTATGGCCCCACGCGACCTACTTGCCTGATTATGTATTCCTATGAAACCATTTAATGATTTATGAATGCGTTGTGTTTATGTGTGAAGCTTGGGTTGTAAAATATGACGCAATTTTTGTTTACGCCGTAAATGTGAGATAACAGAAAAAGGGTAATTCCTATGTATGAAATGATGGCAGACGCATAATGTAAAAACCTTCCTTTCTTTAGTTTTATTTTGCTGTTTTCTAAGACAGTTACAAAGAGTCCAATGATATTTAAAACAATCAAAATATTCTTGATATTGTTTTTGTACATTTAAAAATGTCCTCAATATAACAATGTTTGTTACAAGTTTGAGCTTTTCTTTTATTTTTTTAGGATATTATTGCGTTATTTTTCGAAGTTGGTACATCGATAGAATGTATTTTCATCTAATTTTTTTTTTATCGTCATTATTTATCAGCGATAACATACACACAAATGCTATTGTTACTCATGAGATATATTTTTAATTCAATCTCCAAATAAAATAAAACAACCCAATCAAAAAACATAACATTTCTTTGCCGTCAAGTAACAAAACAAAACACAACACAATGTAACCAACCACGTGTCCCAGTCGATGCTAAGCTACGTCGTGATATTTAATATTCGTCAGGAACACCTTTAATCCCGTGCAATCGGCCGCAAACCGACGCAGGAGTTCCTACGCCCGACCCATTGCGGCTTGAAGCACTGCATGTGCGGTGTAAGACACCGGCTTTAACTTCTTAGGAATGACAGGTTATTTACACGAGGAGAGTTCCTCGCCTCAAATAAGCTAGATTAAAAAGTTGACTCGTGTAAACAATTCTTTGCTTGTAGGTAAATATAGGTAGAGTGCGTGGAACTACATTTTTTTAAGGCAATTTAATGCATAAATACTAGCGCCGCGTCAAAGGTCCTTCAGTGGTGGCGCGGACTCTAACTATCTTCTAACTACGAAGAGAAACGTTTCGCCTTTCAAAATTGACAGCGACCGTGTAAACAAAAAATCCTATTGCGAGTTGTCAAATTACAGTTTAAGAAAATCGCCAGGCAAGTGTGTCATAATCGTATTCGAGTTTTTGTATTGTGTTTAAGTGTAAACCCAGGAGCGCCTATAATCGCTTGGCGAGTCACGCCTACGAGAATCGAC
The DNA here is from genome assembly GCA_949152395.1 of Agrochola litura. Lineage (NCBI taxonomy): Eukaryota > Metazoa > Arthropoda > Insecta > Lepidoptera > Noctuidae > Agrochola > Agrochola litura. The sequence goes on from OX424496.1 coordinate 11,998,411, forward strand.
CAATCTCGCATGGACATTCTCGTTTTTCGACAGGCGAGAAACTCTGCCCATGTAAATGACACTTAAGACACAAGCTTGTGTATGTGTGTTTGTAGTAATTAAGGGCTGCATCAGAGTGTTCGGCGAGAATAAAAATAAAAGTAAAGATGAAGTGAAAGTGTACTAGACCGTTGCATATTGCACGGGAGTGTTCTTTTATTTATGTTTTCACGTTCGTTTTCTACATGCGAATGTGAAAGCTTCAAGCGATGCTCTAGCATATTGGGATTGAATTCGTCTTTTCTTTTTAACTCAAAATTCGCATCCATTGGTTTATTAAAGTTTCCGTACGAAACTTCAATGTTGGTCTCATTTCTTTATCCTAGAATTTTCATTCTTGTTTTTGCTGAAATAATTTTTGTGGCATACTATGGATTTAGGTACAACTTGTACAACGTCTTCAAGATATTTCGGTTACCAACAAGCTACCTACGTTTGGCAACCATGTAGACAACCGGTTCAAAGTATTCACATCCTTGTGTGCTGTAACCTTTTAACTGCAGGCACCTACACGGATAGTCATAGCCACCAAGTTACCGCTGTCTGTGGCTTCGTTTCCAAGCACATTAAGAGATTCCACTCGGTTGACTTTTACAACGTCTCGATCGTTGACGGTTTTCTTTTATTTCTGGATATGTTATAGTCTTTGTGTAAGTGTAAAATGACACGATCGTTGGTAGTACCTGTGGTACTTTAAAGGTTAGGCAAGTACAATACACGGCCGTCAAATACAGCACATCGAGATGAAGAAAGAGACCGTCATGCATCGCATTGACACTACCTACATCGATCGATACAAAAATATATGCCTTAATAATCGAAGAGTACCTACTGTACATCGTCAAGCTCTCTGGGTTTAAGGTTTTAGGTCCCTTGTGATGTTAAGTGAGCCCAGCTATCACGATTAGGTACAATCTCGGACGAGACTTTTTTATAAAAATTCAATTACATTGTTTGATCGACTTGGGAATTGTATATTTTTAACCTTGGTTGCTAGAGGTGGCCTACGGCTACAGACAATGTTATTTGATATTTTTTTCAATAACTAATTTCCTTTCAGGATACCAATTGGAGGTTCAGCCAAACCAATCATAGTTAGCAGTGGTGGCCGAGTGGTAGCCCAGTGGTAACGGCCCCGACTTATGAGTTGTAAGTCGTGGGTTCGAGCCCAAGCATTACTTTGTATAAATAATTTCATCACCAGTGCTCTCAAACCGTTGAAGGAAAACATCGTGAGAAAACCGGCATGTCCTAGAACCAAAAATTCGAAGACATCTGACATCTACCAACCAGCACTGGGCCCGCGTGGTAGATTACAGCCCATTCCCTCTCGAAGAGGGAAGGCCTGTGTCCTAGCAGTGGGAACATTATAGGCTAATTATGTGAATCATAGTTGGCTTTCATCATCATAATTATCAGCCTTAAGCTATCCATTCCCAAGAAACAGTAGGTCAGTTGATACTCGTGTGAGTAAAATTTGCTTTAATTTAATGTCAAGTGCACAGATTGTGTATTTGTATTGTATTCTAGTAACTATTAGGAAAATACAGTGACGTTGGACTGCCCGTCTACTTGTGTTGTGGCCTGTTCTTAAACTTCACAGACAGCCAATGCCGATGTTTTCAATTGTTACTCTATGACTGAAATTGTTTTTGAAGTGTAATGAAATGAAAACTGGTTTTAATTGCAACTAGGAAGGTATTTATACAATAATTTCTTTGTGAATAATTAGATAGAAAACAATATTTTAAAAGATTTAAATAAGTTAGCTACCCTACTTTTAAAATATTCTTACAAAACAATTGATGGTTTAAATATTACCTTAACAGCATCGAAATTGTGCACAAAATATTAGTAATCATTTTTATAATATGGCTTATGTGGAATCCGATGTCACCTAACATGGCGGGTGTGACGCAACGATCATTATAACATAACACAGATAAGCAAGGGTGAAATCCTATCCCATTTGCGCCCTCAGATTAAAATTAAATTTTATAACGCGTCAGCGAATAGCTACACCGTTACAGCGCTTATTGTCTAAAACCTTAATTTCATTTCATGTGAATTCGTAAATATTAGCTTCGTTTATGTAGGTTAGGTGTAAGCAAACAGTAATTGCTTGAGCCTTATTCGTAAGATATGAGATCTTTTGTAGAAATTAATTACTTAATATTAATAAATGTGCGGCATTTTATGGCTTTAGAACAAAAGATCTATGTGACTAAATTACTTGAGGACAAAACACTCAAAGCTTTATACTGGCTTTTATTTTAACAATTAGGTAAATAATAAGTTTGTTGACTCGATTCTTTCATTAAATAGGTAGGTACGTTAGGCATTTATTTACCAAGATATTAATTTGGTAACAAGAATACTCTAATTATTTGCTGATACTACCTAATTTGGTACTCAACGGAAATAAACGGTATCCTTCCTCAATTCCATCGCCAAATATACCCAGCATGATTAATAATAAACACGAACATTCTGACCTACGCATAACATCGCAATAAGATAACTATATCTAGTAAACGGATTCCCAATAAATACGGATAACCTTTGCAAGTCGGATGTCGATACGATAATAACATGTAAAGACCGAAAGAGGAGGAAAATAAGGCAATCACATTGTATCACAACCGGGGCATGCCTCGGATAATTTTCCTTTGCAGATATTTCATAAATCAGGCATCGATATGACAAAATCTGATATTATCAAGTGTCGCGCGAAACCGATATTCGCGCATCGACGGGCACTTCACTACGCTTTTTACAACGAAGCATTTCAAAGACAAATGTCTTAACCTAAATAGAGTTAAAATAGTATACTTACATGTAGGTGCCATGTACCGGAGTGCATGTATAACCAGATGTATGAACGTAAACGAAGCCAGAGGAGTATATAAGGATCGTATCAGGTGGCGTTCTGTAGTTTCTGCCTACCCCCATGGGAAGAAGCAGCACGTGAGCATGTAGGCACCAAAAAAACCCGGTTAAAAATGTTAATATGAAAACGAAAACATGTTCAGCGTTCATGTAGGTTAGGGATGATTAATTTTCCATCCTCCTTTTTAACTCACCGCCCATACAAGAACTAATCCTCTCTTTCAGCTGAATTAATGAGACACGACATGATGAGCAGGATACACAAAATATATATATCTTATGTATACGCTAGTCATATGTACGAGTAGGTGTGTTTATCTCATAGGTCGTTATATAGAAGTGCACTCTGAAATAAATACACTTCACTTTCACACCTCTAGTTATATCGCACAGGCGTTAAATAGGGCAGCCAATACATTTGCATCATGTTCTCTCGTGTTGCGTGACTTTAAATGTTTCCGAAACGCGTTATACCAGTTCCGAAAACGTTTGGAAACAAGAGCTTTAAAGTTGAATAAATGTAAAAATATAAGTGTAAGCCAACGTTCGACTCTTTAAGTCACTTGGATGGAATTTTTCTTTGCATTTGCAGGTGAACACTGAAAGGCTGTTTCCGTCGGGAACGGTACACGGAAATGTACTACAGGCGGTGACAAAAACGCGAAAGCTCAAGCCAAACTAGTTTACAGAAGCGAGAGTATGCTCCGAGGAAGCTGATTTACACTACAATTATATTAGGTATTCTTCGTAAAAGACGTTTTTAAGCAACACAATACGTATTTGAACAAAGATTCGTTACTCAAAGTATATTTATAAACTCTTGTTTATTTTAAAGTTGAAGGAATAATTATGAGCTTTGTACAATCACCTTACAAGCAAGCAAAGGAAACGTACAACAAAGAAGCCTTTATCCCGTCGGAATGTTTTCCCGTCTATTATATTCCTGTTCGGTAGTTATTACTGGTAGTTACTGAGATAGAAGATAAAGGCGGAGATCACGCGATTCATTCGTCTAATTGCATCCAGCGGCGATTCCTTCTGTGTCCCTCACGGCCCACGGTTTGTGAACTGAGACGGTAAATATAATGCAGCAATTAAACTAAATCTAAATGTTTCGTAACAAGGCGATGACGTGGATTATTATTTCAATGTTGTGATTGATTCACAGGAATTTAATTCGTGATCAGCACTGGGTGAAAAGTCGTTTTGAGTTTTATAAATAAATTGATCTTAATAACTAACTGTTGTTAGCAAAAAAATAGCACTTATGGTGTCTGTCGCTGCAAGATAACAGGAAACATGGCCAAGGATGGGATGGGAGGAACATAGCCAAGGAAAGGCCTATTCATATCGAAGGTGGCCACATGAATGAACTTTGCAACATGAAAAGAACGCTAGAAATATGTGCTGGACTGCCTACATAACGCAAACCGATATAATATTAAACAGTTATTAAATAAAACAGTTTCTTTAACTGATAGAGGCGATCATTCACTTGTAACTCGAGCCCGGCGTGATATTGTAAGAAAAATCAATATGTGGTCGCCTAATTTCGTGAATATCTAATATAAAGGCTCTCGTTCTTATATTAAAGGGTGTCAAAACACCGACACTGAAAAGGCCCACTCGGCCTTATAAGTGTCCATTAGGGAGGCGAGACTGATACCATGTAACCCTATATATTTGACATTCGGTGAGGGCCTACGAGAGAAAATGGGCCTGATAACGATGGCTCTTTTAGGGTTATATTTATTGTCAGATTATACATACTTACACAACCTTATTTGCTGTAACAGAGACGTGTAACAGCCAATTTTCATAAGTGTGCTCTATTAAGGGTACGTCCTTACTTTCAGGATTAAATTAGGAGTTGCCACTTAGGCAGGTTCGAAGCAGTCCACTTCAATAATATAAATGCCTACGAGACTGAAAGTTGCGACAGAAAAATACGTTTTATTTGGAACTCGCGAGTTTTCTTAGCAAATATTATATAAGACTTCGTGCAGACCTGCCTATATTAAAATGTTACATTAAATTATAGTTTACGAGACACAACTATTGCATCTAAGTTAGATTTATTGGGACTGAGATAATTTTGAAGCTTACAAATTTCAATTTTGCTGAAGAATATTTATTTTATTTGTACGACGATATTGAATGAGACGTTCAGTTGTTGATTCTTTGTAATTATTTTAAATAAATACTCAGAAAGATTTAATTATTAATTAGGGATTTAGGTTGGATCAAAATCTAGGTTTCGAAAATAAATTTATTCATATTATGTTTTCACACCTTTCTGCACCAACAAAGTTAATAAATTAACCTTGATTGCACATACATCTTAATGAGGCTTGTCTCTTCCAACTGAAAAAGTAAATAAAATGCCAGACAAAATTAAATGTCGGAGTAATAGTCATAATGATTAAAGTTCAAACAATAGTTTTTGGCGAGCGCTGAATGTGAGCAAACGCTCGTAGAGTAACGACAGATAGTGAGCCTTATTCAGAAAAGCCAGTGGCTTCAACGTTTCAACCGAGCTTTAGCTTACAGATATTACAATTCCACTCACACTGGAATTGTCGAGTAATTTCACATTTATATTACTGTGTCGCAGGCGAAGTGTGACGCAGCCGCTTGAATATATGTACAACATACAAGTAATATGGCGCGAACTTCGGAACGAAACACGGCCAGGATTAATTACGTGGGTTTTCTCACATTCTTGGAAAAGGAATCTTAAGAAAGTGCGAAACGTCTTGGAAATAACCTTATGTAATGTCACCCGTAAAGATGCTACGAATTAACTTTAGTGATGAAAACCCTCCAAGACTTTATATTTAGAACAAAATGTCGGATGAATTGACAAGGAAAATCTTTAAAAATACTAGATGGCGGCACGCTTATTTCCTAAAGCCTGGTTGGTTTTATATTATTTTTTTAGGAGGTTATGATCTATCATTCATTTCTGCTTTATAAATATCAATAGATACCCAAAGCTCTTTTTGCATAAATTAGAAACGACAAGTAACACAACAAACCTTGAGCTCATTCATAGTAGTAATAATATTTGTGCTTTAATTTCAAGACCGTTGCTGCTGCTATGTGCTATAACGGTTATCTCCCGTATTATACTGGCGCACAAAACATTTAAGTCGCAGTTTGCGGTAGCGCGATAAGCTCTATAGCCATCCATGACCTTACATCCGGCCTCTTCTGTCTCACATATAGAAGATACGTACATTCCACGTACACAGCACCTTTTAATGCCTTCTGTATACACCTACATGTAAACACTTTTGTAAATGGACATAGAGGTATTGGAGTCCAAATACGCATTGACATTTATATATGAAATTAGCGACCCGCCCTAGCTTGGCACGGCTTTACGACTTGAAAAAACATAGAGATTTCTTTAATAAATGTAAGTTTAATATTAATGTACAATACACAAAAGCTTTCGGAATAAATTTTCTAAATGATAGTAAAAACCGCATAAAAATCCGTTGCGTAGTTTAGAAGAACAGACTGACACGAAAAAGGACTTTAATTTATAATATGTATGGATTATAGCTGGATAAATTTATAGACAGATATAGAAAGGTTTTTTTATACTAATGATCATGAGTGTTAATTATATAAATGTAACCTTAAACTAAATGAAAACAAGCTTAAAATAAATAATATTTTAGAGTAACCTGTAGACACCATCTCACTAAATAACAACCCAATACAATGAAATTCAGATTAAATCGTTTCGTCTAATTAAGAAACCTATAATTTATTGTTACTTGTTATATGGTAGACATGTGTGGGTGGCACCAAAACAATCAGATAGAAAAATATAAGTTATATAGAACAATGTTTAATTTACTTTATAGAGTAATTGTGTAGATACCTACGTAATTACGTTTTTCGATAAGTTGAACAGGTTCACTGTCCCATATACAGACACAATAGTTAAAACAATTGAACAGACCACATATGGTTCATTGGACTGTGAACCAGTTAAAAAGGAGAAGTATCGTGAGGACTCCGTGTTTTATTTTATTTAATACCACATCCTTCCTAAGTTTTTTTTACTAGTTTATGTCCCTATTGTTTTTTTTATCATTCGGCGATAAATACCGTAAATCTCAAAAAATCAAATCAATATGCGTAAAAAATAAAATCAAAACAAATCAAAGTCCTTACCAATCTACCTTCCTATAATACATCATATTGTAAGGCAAGTTAAGGGGTAAATTGATCATATAAAGTAAGATGTTGTGTTCAAAGGTTGAACTAGTGACACGGTAATGCACTCTACAGCATAGTGGAATGACGTCAATCCATCACATCTCACCTGCTTGCACTTTTATGGCTAAAACATTTTACCGATACATTTTATACTGCTTTTAAGAGATCAAAACGGTATAAGTTCCCACATATGGTGCAATAAACCTTAACAGGGAGAAAAGGAAAAAACAAATGCAAAATAAAGGCTCGTGCAGACCAGCGCGATATCGCGGGCGCGACAGGCAGCGCAACCCGTATCGCGCCCGCGATATCGCGCTGGTACATTACTGTCGCGGCTTGCAACAAGGGCATTGATAGACGGTCGTGAAAATGTGGGCCGAGGCGAAGCTGGGGCTAATATACGTGAGTCCATCAATGCCTGGTTGTGGCCAAGGTTTGTATAGTACTTTTCTCAAATAATGCGCGGAAATTCAAACTATAAGTAAATTAATTAGGTATAAATTCCAGAATAAATGACGAACAACGATAATTTTTCACGCGCCAATATGTTAATTTGTTTCTTCTTTACTTTAAACATCTCTATTTGCAAGTTACCTCCTTGGTTGACATGTGTTGAAGTAAAAAGTTCGTTCTATTTATAAATAACACGACAGATATGAGTTTTCATAGTAATTTATTCGGCCGCTAAACACGACAGATATGGATTTTCATACAAACATTGCCGGCCGCGCTTGCATGTATTCGACCAGTACGGTTGCCAAAATAATGCTGGAATTTCAAAGCTTGTTTGAGAAAAAAACACTTGTTCATTTGTTTATATCAATTTGGATGCGAAAACGAGCATGCGAAAATATTGCTGCAACAAAAGCGTTTGGTTGACAAGCAATTTAGTAATCTCAAAGTGGACTAAATCTCTCAACCTACTTATAAAATCCCTTAGGCAAGCTTAAATCCCTACAAAGTAAGATATAATTTATTTATCATTCATCGTTCAAAATAAAATGGAGGGAAGGAAAGGAAATAAATTACTATTTTAACCTAGTAAAACTTATAGAAAACCTACAGAAGCTAGATGGTGCAATAAACAACATTATTTTGAAATAGTTTAAACGCATTGTAATACCATTCAAATTCGCATTTGAGCATTTCGGAGCCAGTTCATTGAACACTCTTTCCAGTATTTTTTGTTATTTAGACAGTAACACGACATATCACAATATTTTATTATGAATCTATTTTTGAATTCATTATCAAGTTCTCGAGTCAAAAACCTGTGCTGAGCACTTTTATTTACATACTAGCTGACCCGACAGACTTTGCCCTGTCCAAATTTCGAGCAATTTTTCCAATTTTCTTTCACTAGACTCCTTATTCGGACTATTACTTTTATATTTATACATTTACTTTATAAGCCTCTCTTCTGTAATAGTTATTGTCTTTCATTAAACTTGGCTTACATATCCCCTACATATTAATTTGTTTCCGTGTGTTGTGCAAGTATGCAAGAACATAAAGTATTCTCCCTTTGTTCGGTGACCTGTGCAAAAGGACGAGCAATTCGGATATCTTGACCATCCCGAATCTGAAGATCCAAGAAACAGAACTGCTTTTATGTTCGGATTAAGAATTCCTAATAAATATAAATATAGACAGTGAAAAAATAGGGTGTTAACTTTTATGAATTTCAAGTCAAAAGAGATTGTCTCTTAACAGCGTAAAAACCCAATATAATAATAATAAAAAATGGACTATGTTACTAAGTCTTTAAACTATTTTCCAGAAAATAAAAGCAGTACTATTAAATAATAAAAAAAAACAATAGTAAGTGCTAAGAATTTGTGACATCATACTATCAACACTCATAATTATGTTAATCCGCGTCACTCAGTACAATATTTTGTTTCGTGCGAAAAGGAAAAAAAAAAATTACAATATTTATATAACAACTTTTACAATTTTTCATAGATTTTCCAAATTATTTTACCCACAACATTGTATTTGTTCTACACCTTCCATAAACTAAGATTAAATTCTCGCACAATTTATAATAGAAGTCAAATACCCTATTACTTGTAAGTGCGAGGCTAATGTAGATTTTTTTACTCATGAATAGTCACGCAATCCCGGGTTCCGTCAATTGATTGCAGGCAGTGAACCGTGTAAGTCGTCAGTGGTACGGGAAGTGTGCCAATTATACGACGTTACGGCAGCCTCACGACACTTCTGGGACGAGGGTGATTAGACAACTCTGTTTTTTTAGAGTTCCGTAGTCAACGAGGAACCCTTAAAGTTTCGCCATGTCCGTCTGTCTGTCTGTCTGTCCGCGGTTTAGCTCAGAGACTCTTAGCAGTAGAAAGCTGTAATTTCGCATGGGTATACATATTAATCATCAATAAAGTGGTAAAATAGTATTTATTTTTATTTTCTGTGTACCTCCCCTACACGTAGAGTGGGGATGTTTTTTTTTCTGGCCTATCCGATGTTGTGTGATATCGTTGGAAAGGTCATTCAATAATATTGTGAGTGTGTGAAAACCGTTTTGGATTAAAAAATCCGTCTGCGAGCTTGAAGCTTGAGCTTTCCATAAGTTAGCAAAGGTGTCAAAAGTCTTTTTTTCATGAAATCATCACATTTGACACCTTTGCTAACTTATGGAGTTGTATTGCTAATTGTAATGATTATAATTGAGTAAAGCCATATTTGTTACGGCCGCGAATTATATTTAGATCAACATAAAACCTGACACTGACCTGCAAAATGCAAAAAACGTAAGAAAATTTGAATTTCGCGGGCTACCCTGACGCTTCCCCCTTAAGTGCTTATTTTTGTTAGAGTCAAGTGCCAGCTGGTTTTGGACATGTGAAAAAATTACGGCAGTAGTATATACAGTATTTTCCCGTTAACCCGCAATAGTATAAGTTGTCGCACTTGTCTTACCGCGTGTACAGAGTGTTTCTTTTACGTATCAATTTAACGTTTTTTGTTAATGTTTTACTAATAAAAAATTGTAAAACTTTTTTTTTCGATGTTTATATTTTTTATATGTATGGACGCTATACTATTGCGGGTTACCGGGAACGCCCTCTGTTAGTTAACATACTGTATAACGAAATTAAAAGAAAAATTTTTTTAACAGCTAACTTCGTACAGTGATATGAATTTATTTGTCAATGAGGCTCTATTTTCGTTTTATGTTTTAGTGTCATTGGAACACATTATAATATCCGATTTACTCTAAACCCTTTTATTTAAAATAGTTTCTCGCTTACTTTATTGACAAAATGAAGCATAAGTTCTTATGAATAAAATGGGTAGCCTTTTTTTTTTGGTTGGTATATTGTCAAATAACTTCTCTCGCTCTGGGTGGAACGGGAGGGCGTGTCAGACTCTTACTGACTAAAACCCACCTGTGTTCCTTCGGTTGCCCTGTTGCCGGGGGCCACGATGTCCCTTTCGGCCCATATTCGCAGCCCCGGCAGGCATTGGCCCTAGCGGACCCCGTCAATATGGGTAGCCTACGCTTGAATTGAACGAAACCACTATGTCAGTTTTCGCGTAACACAACAAAGTTCTGAATTGCTACGAGTTTTACAATCGGCTAGGAAAACCACAATGACTCATTTTTCGTAGCCAACTGCTACAAATGCTACAATTCACTTAATTTGTAAAGGCAGTTGTTACGCTTGACATGAAACATTACCTTTCAGACCATTCCATGTCAAAAAACCCACTAAATAATAAAAGCCAAGTACATTATTATAATGTCCAGTTAGCTAAATGTAATACATCAAGTTTTTTGATCCGCAAACATAACAATGTGGAAATAATTTCTTACCGTGTAAGGTTTTCCTCTAGACGGAATTATTATATCTCCTGCAATTGTGAAGCAGACGAGAGCCACTATACCCACGTATAACAAAGAATTGTATAGAAATTCTCTCAACTGGAAGGACGGTCCACTTTAACAAGACTTTTTAAGTGACTGGATAACGAAGGCTAACTGGGTGTTTGTTTCTACAAATAGAAATGTAAAATCATATACATACAGACAGAATTTTGCAATTATTCCTACAATAGATTTGATAACATCGCAAGAGTTTTTTTAGAACAGTTGTTGTCGATTGTTTACATAATAATGTCTGGGGGGATTCATTTATCTTGATAAAAATCTGTTGGTAGTTTTACATGACATAATTATGTTTGGAACAAAAACTGTTGATATGACACGAAAACATTTCTATAATTCATGAAGTAGGTACACCAGACGTACCTAACACCTATGTAAAAATAAAAGTAGTCGCGTACCGGCAGTTCTGTCGCGTCGCCACGTCGCTCCATACAACGACACTCACCATTAGTTTACATACAAATGGGAGTCGTTTTACATAATCCATCGTACACGATCGCTGTAATTTGTTGCGAACCTTCTGAATAAACAAATTGATCGCGTTCATAATGCATGCCCGACAGCGTGGCGTGTGGGATAATTAAAATAAAATCTCTATCGCTGTACGTAATACGTCAGTCTCGACTAACGTCACTCGAGCCCAGCATTGATTGATCAACCGCGCCAGATATATCGGTTTAAGCTGAATAAAGCGGTTGTTTAACGATCATGACGTTTTAATAACTCGATACATATTGCTTTTGTCAGTTCATTTGCAATAGGCTTCAGATTTCATTGCTGTTCAAATCTATTTACATATCTTTCTGAAAACTGTTCGCTTAAAACGCAGATCCAACTCATCGATTCCTCTTCCGATTGCTTTAAATAAAGCTTTTGAACGTGCTCCCGAATGTAACCAATTCGTTTCCGAGTGATGAATGTCTGTGATGTAATACAGTGGTAGCGTACGCGTTGAAATGTAAGTACCTATGTAAGTACCTGTGTGTGAAATCCACGAACAAACGGCTAACGAACGCGAAGCAAGAGGCGATACGATTTGTCTGCCGCTGCGAAATTCATGGAGGTAGGAATGTGGTGGAGGCGATGCGCTGGAAATTTACATTTCATTAGCAGTGTGCACGTGTTGAAGTGGACGGTAGGACTGTCATGACGTGTGTCAGGACAGTGAAGCATAATTTTAACTGACACAGAGTGCATTGTGCTTCTGCGTGAAAATCACGTGTTAAAATGCGAACAGGGTTAAAGTCCCTTGAATCATTGATCAATTTATATGAACTGTCTCTAATTATTATAATTTTATCTATCTGTATACACAAATCTCATATTGTCCTAAAATATGAAGGAATTATATCCTTAGATTTTTTCATCTTTATTCTAATTCTTTAGTCATCTTAAAGTAGCTGTAATTGTTAACACACTATGGTTGCTGAATTTTTTTGAAGTTTTAATTCATTATTAAGTTATTGAAGCTTCAATTGTTTTACCGTACCTAAATCACTGCATGTGCGTGCTACGTCGTAGCACCCGTAGCTCACTACGGCGCTACGAAACCCGAAACTGTCAAAACTCTGTCGAGCTGTCAATACAACCGCTAGTTATTTGGAAATGAGTTGTTTGTGTCGGCCTGTACTCAAAAAGCGTACATACCCATTATGCCATCATTTCTCGTTAGCATCGCTTCTTGTTAAATATTTGAACAAGTCAACAACCGGTTTGTCTCGTAAACTTTCTTACATAAGTTCACAAGACCAGTGTAAAACAGATATAACCAGTGATATGTAACATCCCGGACCACAGCAGTCATACATCGTGCGATAAACTCTTTTCCTTTATTACGAATGCAGTGCATTCGTTAGTAGCTCCTCGTCGCGCCTCGGTATTTGCGCCGCCTGCAAGTGGCGATATTTCAGCGCGCCCAGAACCTGTTTGTGAAAACTTTATTCACGTCAACAACTGGCTGTCTGTCAACTACAACACAAACTCACTATTATTACATACATACAACTCACACAACGTTGACCAACAATAATCCAAACCTTTGAATAACCAGCGTTTATTGCAATAGTTTGCACACTCATTCAGTTTCATTCAATTCATTCATTCAACCCGTCATTGTTCTAAATGAACAATAATGTTATTAATGACACCTGCTTAGGATGGAGATTGATAAAGTTTTCATTAGACTTGAATACTTGAACATGGACTGATAGTTATTCACTGTCAAAAATCTTTATTTAAATCTGTTCTAAAGCTGTAGTGCAATAAATTGTGTATAATACTCAGTAAGACTAGTAGAAGAAGCATTAATTTACCGCTCTTAGTTATAAAATATGCAGGTGAAATACTGTGTTAAAATCTCAAAATGAAAGATGGTTTTCCTAAAAAAAAAAGACATATTTTAAATTAATTTGAATTGAATGAATTTTTTTCTATACTAACAAAAATTTATTCAATTCGTGTTGGTTTAGATAATAAATACTAATTTATTAATAATACTTAAGTATATAGTAAAATAAGAAAGATTGGTCCTTGGAAGCTCTGGACAGAGAGAGGTGGAAAGAGGGTAGGGAGGCCTTTGCCCAGCAGTGAGACAATAATGGCAAAGAATAAAAAAAAAAAAAAGTAAAAGTAAAAGTATTCAATACTATGGCATTATTTTTGTCAAAGATTATGATGATGATTATATTTTCAATCGCAATCCATTTCCTTTCTGACATAACTGACAGACAATTGACCCTTGATAAATTTAATGCAATAGCCCCACAAATCAAAATTTTAGAAAAAAGTTCACTTCAGCTCCTAGGTTCCCCAATTTTAGAAGACAGTTTTTCTCCTTTCATCGACGAAAAAATCAAAAACTTTAACGACGTCTCGGACAGACTCTCCAAAATTAATTTACATTCGGCATTCACCCTGATTAGATACTGTTGTTTTGGTCCAAATTTTATATATTGTCTACGCTCTTCCCCCTTATAGAAGCAGTCACACCTCTTGGACAAAATTGACCAAATTATTCGCAGCACATTAACATCCATTTTAAATGTGGCCCTGGACGACCGAACGTGGCTGCAAGCTACACTACCCATCCGTTTTGGTGGCATCGGCGTCCGCAAAATTACCAGTATTAGCTTACCCGCGTTCCTGTCCTCTGTCCACAGCACTGAAAAGTTGACCGGGAAAATTTTAGCCCCCTGCCTGGTTAACTCTGAAGTGTCGTCCTTGACCGTTGCGGAGAACGCCTGGAAAGCGACTTGCCCGAATACAGATTGGCCCGTGAACCCATCTTCCCAGAGGCAGTGGGATGAGCCGCTCTGCAGGTTGGTACGGAACAATCTTATTAATACGTCCACCAATACTGCTGAGCGTGCCTGCCTGCTGGCTGTGGGTGAGTGGGAGTCGGGCCTCTGGCGTCAGGCGCTACCGTCACCCAACATAGGCACTATGCTGGGTGATACCACCTTCCGGCTCGCTACCTGTCTGCGTCTGGGTGCTCCTTGTGTGGCTCCGCATCGCTGCCAATGCGGTGAAGGTGTCGACTGTCTCGAACACCGTGGAGTAAGAGCGCAGGCCGGATAGCACGGCACGCCAGCATCAACGACATCATCCGTCGTGCTCTTGTCACCGCCGGAGTGCCAGCTGTTTTAGAACCCAATGGCTTGGCACGCGACGATGGGAAGAGACCAGACGGAATGACCTTAATGCCTTGGAAGGTAGGTAGGCCTTTGGTGTGGGATGCAACGTGTGTCGACACCCTTGCGCCATCCCATCTTCCTAGCACGGCGGGCTGTGCTGGGGCTGCTGCTGCAGGTGCGGAAAACCTCAAACGGCGCAAATACTCCAATCTTATTGGGACTTATATGTTTGAGCCGTTTGGGGTTGAAACACTAGGGCCATGGGGTCCGAGTGCCCACCTGGTTTTTCAAGACATCGCCAAGCGGCTGGTCGACTCTTCACGTGACCAGAGGGCTGGCCTATTCTTTGGTCAAAGAATCAGCATTGCCATACAACGTGGCAATGCTGCAAGCATTTTGGGCACTTTTCCTATTGACAGCGATACGGACGAATTTTTTGATGCCCTATGATCATTTCCCCGCCCCCCCCCTTTTTTATATACTTGTACATATTATTATTTTAAATCTGATAGTTTTTGAATAATGTAAATACCTTTGTAATTGAATTTTGTGAAAAACCTCATGTATAATTGTATAAATGTTAATTCGAATTATTATTAACAAATTAATTAAGATAATCCTGAACTAGAATGTTTAGTGGGAAAGTTCTCCGACAATATTTTACTATCTTCATCTTGGGAAAATAAACACTTCAAAGTAATCTGTGGCTTGATCCCAACTGAAGGTCGGGATAATTTATTGTCGAAACATTGATTTGGCAATATTTAAAATTCATAGGTACGTATACAATGATCAGTGTGTGTCGTCAGGCTTTGGGAAGCGCGGTGCGGAGGCGCGGGGGCGCTCGGTTGACTGACTCCGATCGCACGCGTCACTATTTTACATATAAATGGACGCCGCTCCATAATCCGTCTAACACAATGGCTTTAATTTGTTCCCTGAATGTGTACGTAGGCAAATGAAACCTGAAATTGGTGCGATGGTACCTACTTCGCGTGCACTGCAACTTAAAGGGTAACCACAACAGAACGGTAAATAAGTGCAGCGATGAGTATTTGTTCTAATTTCAATACGACAGTGAAAGGTTCCGGTGCTACATAGGATTGTTTGACTCTCGTAAGCCAAACTACGTGTGTTGTTTAGTTTGACTTAGCTAACAGAGAAGTTAAATTAGTACGAGTATTTCCGAATGCAAATCCAGTGCAGGCTGAAGTAGTGGGTCGGCACCTGCTCTGACAGTTTGCGTAATAGCTCGGAACCACCGAATTAATTTACAAAACTCTGACCTGTCTCGAACAAAATAGTTTTTGATGCCAGTACCCAGTTTGTGCGCTCCACTATCCTCACTTCGAATAAGTGGGTTAGTTTTTGAATAAATATTACGAGGAATTTGTGTTTGCTAAGGGGATTATTTTAATGAAACATAACAGGTATTTGTTTCTTTATTGGTTTGCATAATGCTAACGTCACTGGGATAGGTAGTCATTTAATATATCACTATTTCTGTATTAATGAAGTGATAATAACACAGCAATAAATTAGGAAATAAAAAAAAATACTAATTTAATAAATTAAAATAATCCAAGCGTGAACTAAGGCGAGTTAAAACGAAGTTAAAGCCGAAAACATAGGCAAGATTAATTATATCGATAAAATTAAATTGTTTAAAATTGTTCGGAACATTTTAAGCGCTTGTCAAGTTATTTTTATTGGATTAAAGTTTTGTTGGACTTCATTAATTTACCTCATTTCCTGTAAGAACATTTTGCTATTGGTCGTGGACTATAATTACGACACTACAGAAAACACTACTGGAGTAGCATGTCGGTCTAAGTTTTAATTAAAACGTCATGTTTATTTTCCTCTTGCAGATCCCAGGAAGGTATGTTTTTCAAGTCAGTCAAGATGCAAACACAGATAACACGTTTATATAACGGAGCAGATTGTATATCCTTTCAATTAAAAGCTGAATTTATCATTCTATTATACGGAGACAGGTGAATTGGGATAAACATCAACATGTTTATAATAAGAACGATCTCCAGCGGTGCCGCAAACAACTTTGAAACTGGCCCAGCCACGCAGATGGGGATGACATCTCTTTGAAGATAAAGACGAGAGATAATTTTGCAATTTTCGTGCCGAGAGGTTAGCGATATGTACCTGCCTGTCATGTTTCTCAAATTAACTTTTGATGGCAACCAAGGAGAGCAACTTTCGCGTTTGTGGTGACGAATTTCTGTAGGCATTTTCGCTGACGGGACTTGGTAGGCAAGTACAATTTCCAATTTCGAACTTTGATCGATGTCAGATTATATGAATTTGTATTTTCAGAGTCGGCACGAGTCCGCCGATGCCGCCAATGCTTTGATTATATCTCAGTGCGAAATTGCCATTTCAAATTATAAGTTTTACGTGGAATGAAAATACCTTTTTATATAGTATGTAATCGACTGCTGTTAGATGTATTTTCTTTGAACTGTAGGAACATCGCGAGTAAGTAACGATAGGAAACGAGTTTTTTTGTTATAATCTCCTCTTTCGACCCCAGCTGTAGGGAGCTGCGGTCACGCGCGCCCACGCCATTCATTCACCATTCAATGGGCTAAGCCCACAGCTACACTCATCCCACTTTTGATATTATTCTGTGACCCAGTACATAAGGGCTAAACTTATACTTAATGGGAATAACATCTGTTACTTTGCCAATATTTAAGCGCAAACACCAAAAATGAAAGGAATTAATATTTTAAGTAGTATCTTTTTAGGGTGCCGTACCGAGTAGGTAAGGTCCATTATATATATTCTTTTTTTCTAGAGTTCTTTAACCAAAACAATATTATTTAGTTACGATGAGTTATAGATGCTAGCTCTTCGCGAAAAAATAGATAATATCAGACATTTAGATATTCAGAGAACCAGAAAAAAACTGCAATTGAATAAAAAAAACATTATTTCAAAAGGTACCAATGCGTAAAAAGACGTCTCCCCATATAACTGTGAAGCGAATTTCATTGTAATTTTATTTATTAAAACACAAACAACTTCAATAATATTATTGTGCATTGTATAAGCACAACTTGCGTTACCACGTCATAATCACAAGGATGTTTATCAAAACGAACACGTCAAAGTGACATCCCTAAAGTATACATTTGTCACTATGATTATGTCAAACACAAAAATAATCCCGTCATCTATTTGGCGTGCGGCACACCCCTGCTGTTCGCGACTTGCAAATTGAGGGAGACTGAACTACGGCCGGGAACAATCGCAGGAAAGATTATAAAGTGCGTTGTATAGGTGATCAGACGTCAAAGTTGTGATGTTTTGAAAAAGTTGTCGAGGGCGAGGGAGGGCAGCCTCGGTTGCCATGGTTAATAATACCCCGCCGTATAATACACGAGCATGTTGGCGTCGTGGGCAATTTTCCCCAAGTCGCTGTCGGCCGTCGCTCTAGCAACAGGTCGTCTGTTTTATAGCGAATCTTTTTATGTGATTTCTTATGCTTAAAACGTCCCCTTACAGTTCAAAAGAAGTCAGAAGCATTAAGTTTCAAAAGGTGAAATCACTTTGAGGCGGAGCCTTTTAAAATGTCAAGAACACATTAATTTCTTATTTGTTCGTGTGTGTAAGTACAAAGTGATGGGTAAAAAAATACTTGTACAAAATCTATCAAAAAATAGGGCTTTGATGAAACTTTTTCATTTAAAATTAACTTTAGGTCTGTTATGAGTATTACATAATTATTTGTAAGTCTAAGCGCTCAAGACTCTAGAGTACCTGATAGGTATGCCTGTGCCATCTAAAACTATCTAACAAATAGTTTTGAAGTTTAGTGGCAACCATCGAAATTAATTATGAATCAAATCTTACTTGTTGATACTTTGCGAGTGTTCTCATGGTTACAACACTGAGCAACTGTTGTCTGAATGATCTGCTAAATAATACATGCTTTTGGTATATTTCAGTATTCAGCTGTTGAAACATACTTGAAATTGCTTTCAACATTTCAGATTTTTGAAACAAAGGTGTATATTTAAGTGTACCTCTAACAATACTGATAATTTAGGTGCTCGCACGGAGTCGCACGTTTAGGTTGTTCTTTGTTAGGATAGTACTTTATAAAATATTTATTATTCATGTTTATTTTAGAAATACATCATATTATTCAGGCACACGTCTATTGTTCCCAAATATTTGTAATTTTTTTCTATATTATAATTAGGTCTGTCGTTATTATTTCATAAATACACTGACGAGCAATATAAAAAAGCCACTAACTTATCATGAAATATTTCCGAAACCATGCAAAATAGTTTCTTGAAGTAAAAAGCAACATTAAAGTGTATTTAATAGCGCATAAAAAACCTATAAAACTGTATTCAAGATTTCTTAGGATTCCGTACCTCAAAAGGAAAAACGGAACCCTTATAGGATCACTCGTGTGTCTATCTGTCCGTCTGTCACAGCCAATTTGCTCAGAATCTAATGGACCGATTAAGTTAAAATTTGGTATACATATGTATTTCTGTGACCCAAACACGGACAAAAAAAAATGGGAGTCACTTAAATAGAGGGGAAGTAAACATTTAAATATGGGGGTCACTTTTGGGAAGAAAATTAAAAAAAAGTTTTGTGAATTGTACCTACTGTGTGATACATATCAAATGAAAGGGCTTATTGCAAGAATCTCAAATACATTTTTTTATAATTTTAAATAAATACTTTTAAAGATATTTAAGAAAATAGATGAAAATTGACCATTCCCCCCCCCCACTTTTTTTGGGTGGGAAATTATCAAATAACTTTTCCAGCTCTGAGAGGAGCGGGAGGGCGTGTCAGACTCTTATTGATTAAAACCCACCCGTGTTCCTTCAGTTGCCATGTTGCCGGGGGCCACGGAATCCCTTTCGGACTTCCCCGCAACCCCGGCAGGCAGACATCGGCCCTAGCGGACCCCGTCAGTTCTGCTGACATCTCTTTGAGGCGCGCCGTCGACCCGGGGCCTGGTCCATATCGGACGGCGAGTTTTAGAAATTTGTCTCTCCCTCACGCGTTCCGCCTCCTCCTTCGCGAGCATTACCGCTTCGCAGAAGGAGGTGACGGCCTTCCATGCCCTCGCTCCGTACCATGGCCTGGACCCGCCCCCCCTTATCTCAGAAACTACAAAACCTACAATTTTGAAAAAAATACAGAGAATAGTTCTATCCTTATAAACAGGTAAACCTATAAGAAGTCAATGGTCTTAAAAAAAACATGGTAAATCACTCAATATTGTGCGTATAAACTTACATTTGGAGTTGGAATGTATGGGGGAACATGTTTTTCAACTTTTTTTTTTAGGTCGGGCATCTCGTAGTTGACCTCTGAGATCATGACTACTTAACCGGGCTTTTCTGTGGGTGCCTTAAGCTACTACACTTAAAACCTCCAGCCAGGGGTTATTCAACTATGCTAATTAAAACTAGGTGAACGCTCGCTAAGGGCATCCCCTGTGGAGTACGAACCTCGGCTTAGGGCGTCAACCGGAGGGAGGACATCAAGGATAGGACGGGCTAGATCAAAGTTTTGATCATGATTATTAGTCGGGGAATTTAAAGCTACGTGCTCAGCTGCAACAACTGCTGGCACCTCGTTATCGAGCAAGAGTCGGGGGGAGTATCATTTACTCGGGGACGCAGTCGCGATCGCAAAGGACCTCGGCGGCGAGGTGGGAATGACGGGAGGCGTCTGTTTTTGTACACTGTGCTGGTTTCCCTACTGCTCTCCTGAGGAGGGTAATGGGGTCGTCAGGGTCGGTAAGGATTCGCTTAGGGCGGCGAGTTCGATTGATACTAGATGGAGTGTAACTAGCAGCCTCGAAAACCAGAGGGTACGTTTTTCAACTACTATGTTAAGTTTGTTCTTGGTATAAATTCATCCCAAATACGAAACCCTTCGTTGTGCGTGGTCCGACACACATTTGGCCGGTTTTTTTAGGGTTCCGTACCTCAAAAGGAAAAAACGGAACCCTTATAAGATCACTCGTGTGTCTGTCTGTCTGTCCGTCTGTCACAGCCAATTTACTCCGAATCTAATAAACCGATTAAGTTGAAATTTGGTACACATATGTATTTCAGTGACCCAAACACGAATGTTTAACGTAAATAAATAATTTTTGAATATAGGGGTCTATTTTGGGGCGCAAACAAGAAAATTTTAAAAAAAAGTTTTGCTAACAGTACCGTGTGACATATCAAATGAAAGGACTTGTTGCGAGGATCTTAAATATATTTTTGCTATAATTTTAAAATAAACAGTTTTAAAGATATTTAATAAATTCAATGAAAATTGACCATCCCCCCCCCCCTTATCTCCGAAACTACTGGACCAAAAATTTTGAAAAAAATACATAGTATGGCTCTTTACTCATAGATTACAGGAAAATCTATAAGAAGTCTATGGTCTTAAAATAACATGATGAATCTATCAATATTGTGCGTACAAACTTACATTTCGTCGCTCGGCATCCAATAGGCCCATCTCTCTAGCTAATATAATATCAAAAGTGTTTGACCGTCTGCTTAATACGCAAATAAATAAAACTGTTGGGTTTCGGCGTGGTTTGTCAACAGAAAATGCAGTGTTGTGTCTTAAGCATACTATCACATACTTACTATACACAGCGTGGGACGCCGATTTATGCTAGCTTCCTCGACTTATTGAAGGCTTCTGATCTGGTTGCTTATGACGTATTGTGGAGAAAGATAGAGAAGGATAGGTTGCCAATGGAGCTTATAAACATCTTTAAATAGTGGTATGGTAACCAGATCAATAGTGTACGATGGGCTGGAACTTTTTCCAGGCCATACAGGTTGGAATGCGGGGTGAGGCAGGATTTGGGCTAGATATACCCAAAGGTCATGCAACGCCCTTCGTGTCCAATACAACAACGCTTTCAGGGTATAGGTGGGGCTGCCCCGTTTTTGTAGCGCATCGGGAATGTTCGCGAACGCACATGGGTGACCACTGAAAATCAGCGCTGTGCTGTAGGTACCCGTAGCACAGCATCATGCTGAGTGGAAGCCTTCTTGTTACAGTCATGACGTGCCAGCAGCTGCCGCATATTTCTGTTTTGTGCTCGTGATTATATTTAAATCTATTTTTTATTTTATTTTATTATTCTTTTCTTTTATGCACTTGTTTCTGTGACAATTAAACTTATTTTTCTTTCTTTCTTTCTTTCACATATTAATTGCTTTTTTTTAATATCCTAAAAAAGATCGCTAGCAGGCTGGATTGCATGTACATCAATCACTGTAGTGCCATCTCCCATGGGGTGAAATAAATTTAAACTAGATTACGTGGGGCACTCAGAAAGTTTTGTGATACTAGAAAAAAATATAATACAGGTTATAATTTTTTTATTATATCTTTCAAAGAACTCTCCATTGGCGTCTATACACTGTTTTATTTTTTTGGAGTCTAAACCAATTTTTATAACACATTTTCCAGTCCGCATTAGACACCTCTCCAATCTCCTTCTCAAATGCAGCCAGTGCATCTTCAGGTGATGAAAACTGTTTTACTGGAACAAGAAAAGGTCGCACGGAGCCAAATCGGGACTGTAAAGAGGATGACCTATAAATTTGACCGGTGTGCTGTCCAGAAAGTCCCTTGTTTTGAGCGCCGAGTGAGCCAGCGCGTTGTCGTGATAAAGCAGTAGCCCACGGAGGCCAGTGTTCGGTCGCTTGCTGCTTGCAGTAGTAAAAACTTCTGGCAAACATTTGGTAACATACCATTCAGTATTGATGCTCTTTTGATCTCGTCAGGGTACTGACACCAGATAACCCGGCAAAGAAAAAAAACTTGCGTCATAATTTTGCCTGCACTTCTGGCTCGTTTCACTTTGGTAGGCGTTGGCTCATTTTGAAACAGCCACACGGTCGACTGACGCTTCATTTCTGGATCATATTGATAAATCCAAGATTTATCACCCGTAATGATATCTTAAACGCGCCGAGACGAGCCTGCTACAAATTTTGCTATCATGTCTCGGCACCATTCCACCCGAACCTCCTTCTGAGCCTGCGTTAGATTTTACGGTACCAGCGTGAAACTATCTTCCATACCCAAAGATGCCTGTATAGAATTTCATACACACTTCCCGATCCAATCAGCAGTATATGCTGAACCTCTTCATATGTAATTCGCCTATTCTCTTGAATTAAAATTTTCACAGCCAAAAATTACTCGACCACCTATAAATTCGTTGAACCTGCGGAAAACAGTCGCTTTAGCAGGGCTTTTTTCTATGAACACCATTCGAAGTCTTTCAAACGATTCTTCTGGTTTTAGTCGACATTTGAAATCGTAATCGCGCGAAAATGTTCTCGTTTTAAATCCAGTTTTCATTAAACAGAGTATTTTGATTTTGCTCGTAAAAAAATGTGGAGAAAATTTCGAATTTGGAATGTTATGTTTTTTTGTAATAAATAGTCATAGTTTTAATTGACATCAAAGCCAGCCAGTATCCTATAGACAAAAACTGTTAGTCGCAAAACGTTCTGAGTGACCTGGTAAAATAAGCTAACATAGTTCATAAGTTTACAAACAGAATGAGTCCTTTTTACTTGAATAAAGAAAAATATCTGGATGACCATTTTTTTTTGAACGATGTTTCCTAAAAATGAAACCTAGCTAGATCGATTTATCGCTCCCGAAACCCCCTGCATACTAAATTTAATAAAAATTCTTGGAGCTGTTTCCGAGATTCAGATTATATATACATACATACGAGAATTGCCCGTTTAAAGGTATTAGATTTAGATTATTAAGAAGTAGTGACAAAAATTGAAAAGGGTATGCTGAGATGGTTTGGACATGTTGAGAGGATGAATGAAAGGCGACCAACAAAATATATTTACGAGGCTGATGTGAAGGGAAAGGCCGGGCGGGGACGCCCTAGGAGGACATATACTGACCTTATTGGTGATGTTCTTCAGAAAGGCCAGGTGCGCAGTACTCGCAACCGGCGTGCGTGTATGACCAGATGTATGAACGTAAACGAGGCAAAAGGAGTATGTAAGGATCGTAGCAGGTGGCGTTCTGTAGTTTCTGCCTACCCCAATGGGAAGAAGGCCTGAGATTATGTATGTATGTATTATTATATTAATACCGCGAATGTGAAATTTTTAACGAAAATCAGATTTTTGTTTTAATTTATTCTACACGTTCAAAAAAGTGATCCTGCAATTAAAAAAAAAACGTAAAAAATGTCACATTCGCGGTATTGGATGCCGAACGACGATTTGCAGTTGGAATGTATGGAAGAACATGTTTTTCAACTACAATGTTAAGTTTGTGTTTGGGATAAATAAATTCATCTCAACTACGGAACCCTTCATTGTGCGTAGTCCGACACGCACTTGGCCGGTTTTTTTACTTAATGTAGCTAACTTGTGTGGTTTTGGAGATATTTAGATTTTTTTGGCACTTTGCAAGTGGCTTTTTTATATTGTTCGTCAGTGTACATAATATGTACCAGTCTATTAATTGTCATTCATTTGTTACTTTGGTATTTAAGTTACCAGTATTGTAAGAATGGGTAGATTTTCGTGAAAACTCATTTTTATAAACAAAGGGCCGCGTAGATTTCTAAAAATATTATTTCTCAGTAAACTCCCTAATATTTAATGTTTCCTCGAACTGAATTTATAATTTTGCAGTTCTCGCAATACTTCGAACGTATGCTAGATTAAACTGGTTACATTTATTCCGTCCGCAGTAATTAATATTGTCTGTAGGTCTTTAGAAATCGGACCGCACCGCACTGCACGATCGCTTACGATACGACCGCGGGCTATTTAATAACGTCACTCATGCATAACCGAGCAAAAGTAATTAAAGCGACGTCACCGTCACAACGACCATATAGTATTAAAGCCTTTTCAGTAAAAGAGGGCGCTGTGCGCAATTCCAAGTTACATTTTAATCAAACAGTGACCACGCCCGAGTCTGTCATGTCGCCTATTTATGAGTTGTAAAGGGGATCCTTCCGCAGTTCACTTTGTGCGGCCGTATGGTAATGGCGTGGATATGGTGTGACGCGCTCTGACATGTGTCGGCTCCGGAAAATGAAGTCCGAACGCGAGGGAATGTTTGCACGCACGCGCCAATAACGTGAGGGCCTACAACGGGTTTATGCTACGCAGTTTGTTCTGCAACGTAATTAATCGTTGGCTTCTTTTGAAGTCGAATCTTAAATATACACATAGTAATAGATGATTGCAGGGGTTGACGGGGTTTTTAATTACGCAGTACACACACCCATTGATGCAATAGGATACATAAACAAGTGAAAACAAGCTGAATATAATTCAAAATTATATCATGAAAGACTATCACGCATATCGTATTATACTCCTGGGCCTGGCCATTTAGAATGGAGGCAATTCGCTAGCACGTCATTATATTACGATGATGACGTCATAAAACGCAGTTACGCGTTCGAGGGGACGGAATTAGGTCCGCAAAACCACGGTCACCTTCCAGACGCGCGGTGTTTACATATTTCAAGTCCTTATTCATTTATTCTGTAAGATTTGAAAGGGATAATCAAAATTATTAGTATCTTTATTTTATAAAAAAATCGCTCTTGGATTTTCTTACACCTCAAGCATTGAGGGTATAAATATTTTAAAGTGTGACTGTACAGTCACGAGCATAAATAAGTATATTACTTACTAGGGATAGGTCGGCAATAATATCTGACTTCATGATTCATCTAAACTATAATAATATTATAAAGATAAGACATTTGATTTTTGTATGTTTGTTTGTTATGCTTTCATGCTGAAACGGCTGAACGGATTTGGATGAAATTTGGTACATGCGTAGACCGGGATCGAGACTTATGAGGGTAAAAACGCGGGGCGCAGCTAGTCCATTAATATTTGTCAAGATGACGGCACAGAGGAGCTTGTGGCTAAGTTATAACAGCCGCAAAGATCAATCCATCAGGTTAAGCAATGCTTGCCGAGGTTGGTCCGTGGATCCTTCGATGTCACTTATTTGTGCTGCCAGTTGTATAAATGCCTTCCACAAATGATCACATACAGTTCTCATCATCTTGACTACAGACATTAATGGATCAGTCACGAAATCAGGTATTATTACCCACCAGTCTATAGGTAGATATTAATGCTCGTGACTGTACATGATGTGTTCGATTCGATGACAATCTTTGTCTTTGAAGAAAATCGTATTACGATTAAACAAGTGTTTGACGGACTTAGATCATTTATTATTCTCTATCATTTACCTGACATATTTTGTTTTTAGAAATATTTGTTCGGCCAATATCACGGGTTCTTTTGAAATAAAAGTGCCTGACAAACAGGTAAGCCACACGCATTTGTACTTTTTGTGCTCTTTTTTAACTTTGAAACTCAAACTGCTCTTTTATTTTTGTTGTCTGCTGTATTCACTTTTTAGTGTCATTGTTACTGAATTTTTATGAAATGTTTTACTAAAAGATGTCTATAAATATGAATATTTACTCCTAAGTTCATCTAAACATAAAGGCTGTTGGAATCTGTTTCAGGATTTATTCGTAAAGGGAGGTAATAGCGCGGCTCATTGCTTTTTCACTTGGTTACTCAAATGTAGATGGATGAGGTCGTCGTCGGCGCCGCCGGAGACAATTGTCAGCCATCGCTCAGTGTCCCCGCTAATTGAAAATTCTCGTCAGCTTCATTTAAATCTCCATCGACAAGAGAAGACCCGCGACCGTTGAAAATTAAGTCCAACTATAATTTAATTGTCCTACACCTTTATCATGACGCCGGGGGGCTTGGCGTTTGCGTGACTGATTTCTACAAAGAGCATCATGGACATATTTCGTGCACAATCATGAATTGATTTTATTAAGCCAATTTAACATTTAATTTCCAAGCCATATTTTAGTATAAGTGTCCAGAATGTAGGCAGAAAACTCGCAGTAAAATAAATTCGTTGTACCAATTAAGGATCCCTTATTCCTAAATACCCTTTCAAGTGGATTCGCGGAAGGAAGAGGGCGCGAGCGGAAGAAATTCTCGATAACAGGGAGTAAAGAGTGGAAAATTATAAAACGTTAGAGCCCAGACACCGTCTTGAGTGGATAATATTATGATTATGATCGTTCGACTCTGAAATAATACGTACGCTATAATAATATCACAATTCTGCCAAATGATTGTTTCAATAACAGCTAGTGGGTATATTAACATGATGTTTTACGGCATTTATGCATGAGTTACATAGAAATACGGCAGGATTTCATTAAGACGTCTTGTGTTGATTATATTACGTATGAATGAAGTCTAATATTCCTTATTTACACGCCCTGTTTAACTAAAGATGTGTACCTACTATTATTTATTTATGACCTAACGTGGTGTATATCTAATACTGAAAATTTACTACCAAATTCAAAGCATCAAAATGAACTTTTCAATTGGTTTTGAAAGACTCGCTATGTGTTTCATTCATCCCCAACTTCAGCGAGAAAATAAAAAATGTCTTAAAAGATATTTAAATCTGAAAGAAACCGGATAAAAATATCTTGCGATGTGAAGATTTATTACCAGCACTTCATTTACTCACAGTTTACCCAGAACGTAGCAGGATTATATTAAGTGTGGTCCAAGGCAGAGTTTCTAGGAAGGAACAACTTTCGTTTCCATTTTTATTCATTCCACAGCGAAATCAACATTTGTAGAAAGCGTAGATGTGGGCGTGGGGCGACCCGTATTAAAATATTTTAAGCAGGCTATGAATATGCAAAGACACGGCGCTCGACGGCGGCGGTTAACGATTTGCACGTTTTTGGACCACTTGCTAATTGCAAATGTGAACGAACACTTATGGCAAATGTAATTGCTTTCACTGATACCAGATCAGATAGAAACAATGTTTGATTTTGCCTCGCTACAGCCCCCTGTAACTGAAAACTAATTTACTTTCATCGGATAGCCGGACCGCGCTAATTTCATTTCGTCTGCGATTAAAAAGTAACTGCGGGTTTCATTTATTTTAATGTTCTTTAACAAAAATGTTCAGTTGAAATAAAATTTTATTTTTCAATTACACTTATCGCTGATCTCAGCGACTATTTTTCTTAACGGTACCTACGTTTTCATTTCTATAAAACTATCCTGTCATTTATTTTATCCATCGTAACATATTAGGCATCTAGGTAGAGCTTTGTACGTTCAAAGATGTCTGAGTGTAAAAGAAAATCCATTTGGAATATGAAGGCTACATGACCTGTAGGTGATCCCTTGGGAGGCTCACAAACCCCGCATTACCACTTACCTACATCTCACGAGATATTTCAAATTTTCAGCTCCAAGGAGGCTTACGATACATTTCAACGTCATGTTTGAAAAGGATTCTACAAAAGTTATTCATACTAGTCGAAGTAATAAAGTAACTAAGTGGCTCTCGATGCTTTTTTTGAGCTTACATTCAAAAGAGTATCTTTAATTCCATAGAGACGAACATTATAAGTGATTATAAAATGCCAATGCTTATTATGTGATACAAAATTGTATTACGATCGGTGGACTAATATGTACGTGCATGCACTTAATTGCACTTTTAAACTAACAGCTAAACACAATTTGCAAGTTTTAAAAAGCAAACAACCAGCACTTTCCAGTCACAATTACTCGCGGTAATTGTTTCTTTTTACAATATCTTCTATTCAATTTGTATAAACTGAAGTGAGTGGTAGACGCGCACTGTAAAGTGGAAGTTGCTTAACAAGATCAAGCACAAAGTGCGATACGCTGTACGATTAGCAGCTTGTTGCGAGGAGCTGGCTTCTCTCGGCCTTTTCAAGTGTGATTAAGGTTGGATTGAGGCAAGGAACGGACGTATCTATTCAATTAATGCTACTCCAGACCCAGGTTGGCCAGTCCCTCAATTTATATTGCTTCGACTCTGAAAATTACCCTTATTTGTACGTACTATGTACGAGTACGTACGCCTCCTCAGGCCGCGGGCGGTCGTGACTGTGTGCCAACAAATTGAAATATTGCCTCTCGAAACGTTTAGCTTGAGAACATCATTTTCAAAAGAATGTATAAAAGCAAATAAAGTATTTTTCTTACAACTTCCGATTGGCAATTCAGGACAAGAATTAAGGTTAATTGGGGTCTTTTTTACGCAACTGCCCTAAAAGAGGGTAGTATTTTTCGAAAGTATGTATATATTAATGTCTATTTCTTTGGCACGCTCTATAGTCTAAACGGCTTGATAGATTTTAACATATGAGGTGTTATTAGATTCGTCTTAATTGTGGAAGTGACATAAGGGAGGGGAAGGTTTTTTTAAATAAATTACAACAATATTGGTGTCAAATAAAAGTTAGGAATGAGTCAATTCCAAATACACAAATAATCTCGACACCTTTAAATTAAGCATAATATTTAAAAAAACCGGCCAAGTGCGTATCGGACCACGCACATGAAGGGTTCCGTAGTTGGGATGAATTTATCCCAAAAACAAATTTTACTTTGAATTTGAAAAACATTTTCTCCCATACAGAATGTATGGGAAAATATGTTTTTGAAACTGCAAATATAAGTTGGTCGATTATTACTCGTTAACTTGTAGTGCCTACTTAGCTGTGATAGTTTTCCTTTTAATTTCGTTTTATAAACTACTGTTGTGATTTTTTTTTTTCACACACCAATACCAACCATTTATGTAGCTGGCAGGGGGACACTTGACTCGCCACGGCGGGGCGCCACACTGGAGGGACCAGTAGCGAGCAGGTCCTCTCAGAGGCTTCGGGTGGTGAGCCGGACGTTGCTGGCGGCGCCAATCCGGGACAGGAAGCCAGGTTTGCGGAGGTCGTGGCAGCCGCGATCAGGGCTGTGGCCTTGAAGAGGATCCAATCCTCTAAGGACAAGGCCATACCCGCGGCCACGGCCTCTATTTTGGCGGCAGCGAAGGAGCTGCACTTTGGGCCTCCGTCGGACGGGATGTCCGAGATGCGGGCGGAGGTCGCAAAGTTGACTGCCGCCATGGAGCTTCTCCGAAAGGAGAACGAGAAGCTCCGAGCGGACCTGGCTGGGCTGCGAGCAGCCGGCCCCCGGGAGGTACCGCAGGTAGGGGAGCGGCAGAGGCAGGGGCCCGTGCCCGTACCTGCAGAGGACCGGGTTCTGGCCCTGGTGCGGCAAGAGATGGCCGCCCTGCGGAGCAGGTTCTCCGCCCTAGTGGCTATTGTCCTACGTCCCCCGCTAGCGGCGAGCCAGCCGGCCTTAGACCAGCGAAAGGCGGCGTCATATGCCGCCGCCGCATCTGCCGCGGCCAAGCCAGCCCAAGGCAGGCAGGGGCAAGCTAAGGGCGGAGCGGACTGGCGCGTCATGGAGGGGGTGGAGACCTATTCCGATCACCGGTACATCCGGTTTGACGTCTCCGCCCAGACCTCGAGCGCGTCGGTCCGACAGGCCCCGAGTGGTCCGCGGTGGGCGCTGAAGCAGCTGGACCGGGAGCTTCTCCTGGAAGCCTCGATCGTGCAGGCCTGGGTGTCATCACCGGACAGGCCTGCCAACATCAACGACGAGGCGGAGTGGTTCCGGGAGGCCATGTCCAATGTGTGTGACATGGCAATGCCCCGGGTCCATCCTAGGCGTGCTTCGCGCCAGGTGTACTGGTGGTCGCAAGAGCTTGAGGCTCTGCGCAGGGCGTGCGTAGCTGCACGACGCCGGTACGCCAGGCACCGCAGGCTCCGTATCCGCCCTCCGGATACGGAAGCCATCCAGGCGGAGTTGTACGAGGGGTACAGAGCGGTGAAGACCACCCTCCAAGCGGAGATCCTGCAGGCCAGGGCACTGGCCCGAGAGGAGATGCTGGAGACTCTCAACAGGGACCCGTGGGGGCGCCCATACAAAATGGTGCGGGAGAAACTCCGCCCATGGGCCCCCCCGCTGACGCAGAGTCTCCGGCCCCAGCTTGTGGGGGACGTGGTGAGCGCTCTGTTCCCTTCTAGAGGGGATCATACCCCTCCGCCCATTGGTCCGCCTACTGCGGTGCCCGATGCGGACCACACCGACGACGACGATGCTCCAGAGGTGACTGAGGTAGAAATGAGAGTGGCGGTACGCAAAATGAGTGCGAAGAATACCGCCCCAGGACCCGACGGCATACCTGGAAAAGCCTGGGTCCTGGCCATGGGGGCTCTCGGGCCTCGACTTAGGGGACTCCTAAGCGCATGCATGAAGAGGGGCCAGTTCCCACTTTGTTGGAAGACGGGGAAACTGGTCCTCATCAAGAAGCCGGGGCGCCCAGCGGACTCTCCGTCCGCTTATCGGCCCATTGTGCTGCTCGATGAGGTGGGCAAGCTCTTTGAAAGAGTCATTGCGGACCGCCTCGTCGGGCAGCTGGTGCGAGTGGGGCCGGATCTGGCGGAGAGCCAGTTCGGCTTCCGCAGGGGGCGCTCTACGGTGGACGCCATCATGCGCGTGCGGGCCCTCACGACGGGGGATGCTGTGGCCCGGGGTGGGGTCGTCTTGGCGGTGTCTCTAGACATCGCCAATGCCTTCAACACCCTGCCCTGGAGTTGCATCAGGGAGGCACTCCGGTATCACCGGATGCCGACCTACCTCTGTCGTGTGGTCGAGGCCTATCTGACGGACAGGGCCGTCATCTACCCCGGTCACCAAAGAGAGTGGAACCGGCAAGAGATGTCGTGCGGTGTCCCACAGGGTTCGGTCCTGGGGCCGCATCTGTGGGACATCGGATACGACTGGGTGCTGCGCGCCGACCTCCCTACTGGCGTCAGCGTCGTTTGTTACGCTGACGACACGCTGGTCCTGGCGCAGGGGAGGTCGTACCAGGCGGCGGCCGACTTAGCGACACGCGGGGTTGCGACAATCGTCAACAGAATCCGGCAGCTGGGACTCGAGGTGGCCCTGCACAAGTCCGAGGCCATGGGTTTTTATGGTCCTCGTAGTGCGCCACCGTCGGGTTCCCAGGTATTGGCGGGAGGAGTTCACATCGGCGTCGAGTCGATGATGAAGTATCTGGGACTCGTCCTCGACAGCCGGTGGAACTTCGTGGAGCATTTCCGACGTTTGGCTCCCAGACTGGACCGGGCCGGGGCTGCCTTGAAGCGGCTCCTGCCCAATCTGGGAGGTCCAAACGCCTCCTGCCGGAGGCTCTATGCGGGGATCGTGCGGTCCATGGCCCTTTACGGGGCACCGGTGTGGGCGCGTTCATTGAGGCTGCGGCCAGCCCGCTGGTTGAACGCGTCCCAGAGGGTCATGGCCATCCGGCTGGCCCGAGGATACCGCACGGTCTCCTGTGAGGCGGCGAGCCTCCTTGCCGGATTACCGCCATGGGATCTGGAGGCAAAGGTCCTCGCGCATATCTGGGAGTGGCGCGAGGAGGCGAAACGCCGGGGCTTAACTCCGATGCCGCAAGAAATCGCGGCACAGCGGACAGAGCTCCGGCGGGATCTCATGGCGTCATGGAGGGTGCGATTGTCGCAACCCCGCGCTGGGCACGCCACAATTGCGGCGATAAGACCCCTCTTTGAGGAGTGGCTTGAGAGACGCCACGGCGTCCTCACCTTCCGCCTGACGCAGGTCCTCACCGGACACGGCTGCTTCGGGAGGTTCCTGTTCAGGATAAGGCGGGAGGAAACACCCGGGTATCACCATTGTGTGGATCGGCCTGAGGACACGGTGGAGCATACGGTGGAGGTCTGCCCGGCTTGGGCGGAGCAACGCCGTGTCCTCGTAGAGGCGATCGGCGGCGGTGATTTATTTATTTATTTATTCTGAACAAAAATACATTTGTGTCGAATACAGGATTAATACAATAATAATAATCAATAAAAGTTACAATTAATTACAAGTTATTAATACACGGAATAATAATAATAATCAATAAAATTTACAAATAATATGGATAAAAAGTCAAAAATAAAATAAGAATTCAACTCAATCAAAAAAAAATCAAGAAAAATAATAATAACATGTCAAGAATGAGACTTAAACGATAAACAAGTTACACTGTGGCATTATTTTTGTCCCTAAAAAACTCTTCTATACTATAGTAGCACTTCGTCAATAGGAATGAGTTTAATTTGAATTTAAATATTCTTGGATTATTAATCATTTTTAATTCTAATGGCAATTTATTGAAAATTTGTACAGACTGTACTTTAGAGCTATGTTTGACAACATTTAATTTTGGCTGCAAATAATTAGGCAAATCTTTCCTGCGCGTTTCCACCCTAGTTACCCTTTCTTCCTTTGTCTCGTATTTCTCTAGGTTTTTTAGAAAACTACTTAGTAGGACCAAAATATAAAGACAAGGTACAGGTAAAATCTTTAATTTCACAAAATGATCTCTCGCGTCCGGCCCTGGTTCAGGCCATGGTACGGAGCGAGAGGAAATGGCAGGCCGTCACCTCCTTCTGCGAAGCGGTAATGCTCGCGAAGGAGGAGGCGGAGCGCGTGAGGGAGAGGCAAATTTCGCGCCCTCACGCCCTTAACCGCCGCAGGAGGAGACGCCCGGGGCGGGAATTGCGAGCCGATTTCCGGCCACCGTAGGCGCGGGCTTGCGGACGGTGAGCAATGGGTAGCTCGCCGTCCGATAAGGACCAAGCCCGGGTCGACGGCGCGGTGTGTTCCACGCGCGCCTCAAAGAGATGTCAGCAGAATTGACGGGGTCCGCTAGGGCCAATGCCTGCCGGGGGTTCGAAGAAAACCGATAGGGAAATCGTGGCCCCCGGCAACATGGCATAGGAAGGAAGACGGGTGGGTTTTAGTAGTCAGTTAGAGTCTGACACGCCCTCCCGCTCCACCCAGAGCGGGAGAAGTTATTTGATAATTTCCCACCCAAAAAAAAAAAAAAAAAAAAAAAAAGGGGGACACTTAACTCTAACAAAAATTAGCACTTCAAAACTTAATATTTCGCAAACGGATCCCTGAATCCAATGGTGTTAACATAGTCACAATGTTTTTGAAGGACCTTTCCAATGACACCATGGGATAGTTTTTTAAATTTTCTTCATAATTTTGTTGTACCACTTTGTCGGCGTAATTAATATGTATACCCATGCCAAATTACAGCTTTCTAGTACTAAGAGTCTCGGAGCTAGACCGCGGACGGACAGACAGACAGACATGACGAACGGAACCCTAAAAAGATGAAAACCCGACTGCAAAACACAACTGAAAAGAGAAAAACACAAATAATAATTGGGGTCAAACCTGAAATACTTATGGTGTCAATTTTCTTTGTCCCCAAGTTCAATAGAAAAAAAATACTTGTTTTTCTCTTTTCAGTTATGTGTTTTGCAGTCGGGTTTTTTTTTTTTTAATAATTTGTGTACTGTACTGTACAGTGGGATTACGTTCAAGATTAAAACCACATTTCACATATTTTCTAATTGAATGCTAGTGTGTAACAATGAGATAATAAGTATAATTTTAATTAATAAAACCACTGAACAATATAATAACAACTCATAATACTACCCAACAGAACCGAACAATTAATCGTGCCAGTCGATAGTAATGCCACACAACAAACAAGTAACTCAACCGTAATAACTACATACACTAAATTTGCAGCTAATGACGATCACCGACAGACGCCACATCCGAGCCGTATGGCCCCGAGTCCCGAGTAGTTCCGAGGTCGAGGGATTACAGAGCATAGCAAAGCGCCAATAATGGCTGTCTTCGAACATCAATACAGATGCGGATTTGTAGTCATGCTTCGAGGGAAACTCACTTTGGATTATAGTCTTAAGGTACTGCACGGTAGGTACTTCTGGTTTAGCATGAATCGGAAGTCATTGTTTCTATTGTTTGGAGAAACTGTCTTATTTAACGTGAGATTTTGGATAAGCATTATAATTTTGCTGTTCATCACTAATCGTCACCTAGCTACCGCTATTATAGGTACTTCAATAATGAACCAAAAATTACAATGACACTTCAACCGACGTCAACGTCGTTTTCAGACGTCCACTGCTGGACATTGGCCCTCAAGGGATGCTATAACGACCAGTCCTGCGCTGCCCGCACCCAACAGATACCTACCCGCGAGTTTTACCAGGTTCTTCGTTCACCTTTACCACGCATACTGCTTACCGAAGTGGAAATATATTTATTTAAGATAAAGGTCCGTGGACTAGATAGAGTGGACTAGAGTTAACTATAGACTATATTATATACTGTTGAAATAAACTTCAAAATCGCACGCGTAATCCATAGCAAATTCCCTAAATAGCGTTTAAAAATAAAAATGTTTCAGCATTTTATGAAATACCGGAAAAATATTTCGCTGAAATAGCTTTTCGAAAACACTATTAAATATAGTGATAGATATAAAATTTGAACACGAGAAGCAATCTGAGCAAATGGACGCCGCTTAGCAGGCCATTTTGCCATTTCGATGCATTTCCGCTTGGAAATTACTATCATTTGTTGAAAGAGGGACGAATACCGCTAAACCGGTCATGGAGCTGTTCATTAATCAAACAAAGAAACAATGTATTGTAAAATGAGTTTGTTGAATATTTTACATCGCTTTTACGCAAATGCCGGAGTTAAAACGAATAAAGTTTATTAGTGGATTATTTAATCATTCCTCGTCCTCGCATGTCGTAAAAGTTGTCAGAAGAAAAGGGTTAGGTTTATAAGTACATACTCACTTGAAAATCCTTACTATTTTATTTAAAAAAATGTATTAAGTAGGCGTTACTTTGTCATGCATTGAAAGTTCGTTTGCTTACGTATAAGCACAATAGCAAAAATAAATATATCATAATAGTAATTATTATGAAATAATTACTCATTTCATACATTTTAACGCAGTGGCCTCAATAACCAGGTAGCTATAATATTCATTAAAACAATGTTCTTAAAATTCAGGCACGTTTCCAAACTAAAGATTGAGCCTAAGCCTTAAAGTTTCTAACAATAAGTTTATTCAGTACCCTATGAGTGGAACGGAGCTAAAGGTCAACGGGTAACAAAATCGTCCGTACCCCACTTGAAAACTAAAAGTAATTTGGATTTTTGCGATACGAGTCTACGATGGGGTGGGGGGTAGTAAATAGGACATGCTCTCGCGGACAGTTTCCTTGAGACACTGGGATAGGATGCACGTTTCTCGAGCCAAAAAATGTAAATGAGGTTGAGGTTCCAACAAAGAATTAGGGTATATCCAGTGTACAATGTAACTTCTAACAAAATTACAAGTATTTTTTTAAAGATAAGGGAGAAGTAAAACAAACCCTTTATTTGAAAAAAGTATGATAGGAGTTCAAAAGATACATACGTACATGTTTTATTCACGTCATTTTAAATAAACACCCCCGGCTGTATAAAATCGTGCCGAGCGGCAAATCTTGCTGAAACTGTCTATAAATCTGACCATAAAAGTAAATCCCTGCAATCAAATCGCGAACAGCGAAAAAAGTAAGGTTGTTTGTTGCTATCTCTGGGAACATACATGAAAATAGCTGAGGAACTATTTCGTAGCCGGATAAAAAGGTTCTCAGACCATGAATATAAATATGTACGGTGCGGCCTGATGTCGCTTAACTGCGCTGTAGGGCTGCGAAGCGCGTTAGCGCTAACAGCTATTATTTCAGCTCACTTCGTCCCAATATACCGTTCATTTTTATACGTCTGGACCCTCATTATTAACTCATCTCGCTAAAACCCAGCAAAAAATAAAAGGTTTCACATTTCAACAAAAATATTTTGTAGAATTTACGCGCTTGTATAATTTAATGTAATTATTTCTTAAAGTGGGCAATTATGGTAATTTATACTCAATTTGTACCAAAATCGAAACATCCGTAGTGGAAGTGAGTATTCAAAATGAATTGAATGTGGGGAGTGTTTTTGAAATCTATTTGTGCGCAACCCTACAAGGCTACGGGGGCAAATAGCAAGTGTATAAAGGTTATAAAAATGCAAGAAGCCGGAAATGAATACGCGGGTGCAACGTACTCGAGTACGTAGTACGTAGTGTAGCGTGCCCCGCCACAGCCCGCCGCGGACGTGGGGACACGGACTCTCATCAAAAATAAAGGAAGTGCACCTACTATTTCACACAAATTGGATTGTTTGAAATGTCACGTTTTTAACTTGCTCGTTAAAATACGGAAGTGCATCCATCTTCAGCTTTCACATGAAATCAGATATGTTTGCTACATGAATTTCATGCTGTCTCTAAATATTACTCGTGGATATTTTTATTTCATAGAACGTGCAACCAGCGCTTATTGGACAACAAGCATTCAAGTAAGTTTGACATTAGTTTGAATACTTCTGCGTTTAAAGTAGGTATTGATGTGAACATGTGTTGCTCTTTCTAAACAGCTGTGCATTGAATATTTTTTCTTGTTTCTTTCTTTCCTCTATTAATAGGAAAAAACCAATGATGCTTTTATTTTGTTGTGTGGATACACACAACAAAATAAAAACGACTGTTCACGAAAGCTTTGTGACGAAACCTTTCAGTTCGACTTGTTGATTCTTAGCTCTACGGTAGGTAGGTACTTAGCGGTACGGTACGGTCGGTTATACCTTGCTAGTTGTATAAGTAAATCATTGTTTTACAAACTCATTATAACATCAGGAACCGACAAATAGTTGCAAATGTGATAAGTAAAGCTTCCGTTACTTGTACAGCACTGCTTACCGACGCCAAAAGAGGTGTTTGTTAGATTTATTACCTACCATTTCGATTTGTTTACTCAGTTGTTCAGATCCAATTACTTGGCACTGTTTCTGTACTTAATTAAAGGGACGCTTGATTACTCGCCCGCTGTGGGGCTTTGTATAATTGCTATTGTTTAGCAAATGAAGACAAATGAAACTTTAATTTAATGACATTGTCTCATTCAGACGCACGAGAGAAGAAGTCCTGTGTTCGCGCTCAACAACCTCATTTCAAGTTTAAATTAGGTACTGTACTGACGCACCGCCAGATATTACTAGGTCCGTTATTGTTTACTTGAACCAACACAACATTTATTTACTGTTTTTTTTTGCTTTTACTTAACTAAAGTCTCATACCATTAAGGAATAAATTAACAAAAAACTTTAATAAATTTATAATCTTCCGATATTCAAATTAAAATAAAGCAAATTAAACTAATTATTCAATATTCGTTTTCGTAGACTTTCTAAATCCCTATTTAATAATGAATCCACAAAAATAAATGTCTGGGAGGGCAAACAAGTTTCGAAAAATCTCATTACAGTTCAGGACTGAACTTAGCACTCCCACGCGAGCACTGAACCGACTGCTCGGAAACAAAAGCTATAAAAAATGCAATTTTATTTAAATTTTATAGACTTGCAATTGAAATCGTTGTTTAATTGCGATACATGCGATGTTGCCGTCAATTTTTAATGCTATTTGCTTCGTTGCATCGATAAATTTTCATGTATCATGCAAGAGCTGGTACAAACGTTTTGGGGCACAGGTAGATCTAAAAGGATTCAACCACCATTTATGAATAAAATTCTAGGTAGGTAGATAATTTAAAGTAGATGTTGAAGTTATCAAAGGTAATTAAAACCGTAATTCTTTTTCCCTAGAATGTCTAGCCGGAATCCAACGGACCGTAAAAGCCGCGTTCTAATGTTAACCTTATCTTCATTTAATGGTACAATGACAACACGGTTGAGTGCCTCCAAATGAGAATAGTTGTAAAGAGTACTTTAATTACCTAGCGTTCTTAGTTATTTGTTTGCGCGGGTCTCAAGGTTCCACTCCCGTAGGGGCGGTAACTCGATTCGCCATCCGTCGGTGAGTGAGTGGCATACTTTTAATTGGCCGTAACTGCGTTTGCCTGCAAGCGTTATTGAATTACTAGCAGAACAGCGCTTGGGGTTGTGGAGTTACCAAATAATGTTTTCAACTTCTATGAAATTGATATTTTTATTGAAATACTTATAAAGTATTTTTAATTTTTTCATGGAATTTGAAAGCTTTGAAATTTTTTAAAGGATTTGTAACTAGATAATTACAAGACTTGATAAAAAATAAAATAATGTAAGATTAATTTTGCTTAACC
This sequence comes from Agrochola litura, assembly GCA_949152395.1. Classification (NCBI taxonomy): domain Eukaryota; kingdom Metazoa; phylum Arthropoda; class Insecta; order Lepidoptera; family Noctuidae; genus Agrochola; species Agrochola litura. The sequence continues at coordinate 12,037,211 of OX424496.1, forward strand.
TTGCCAAGAAACCCTGGCCTTAAGATAGGTACTAAATCTTATATCAAACAACCCTACATTATACAAAACGTGCGTTGTGTGTCTTAAAAAATACGATGAAAATAAGGAAAGCCAAGAAAATGTATTTCAGAACCGTAGGAAAATCTCTAGGTTTTCTCTTCTTCCTCCACAAAAAGTACGACATAGGTACCTATTCGTACCGAAAGAAACGTTATGTTATTTTCGTAATAATAATATACACCTAGATTGGAGACAATGCACTTTTTACAATTTTAATAAAATCGCTCATTTTACGAAGACTCTCTTCATGTCACATAACACTGTTAGTTATGCTTACTCTAACCAAAGAATTTCTGAAAAAAAGGTAAATAGGCACCCCTAGCTTATAACTCAGTCAACAACGATCAAAACCCAAGTACCGACGCTGTTTTTGAGTCGTTCCGATAATCTAGTTCCATGAGACCGTTGTCTATAACTCGTGCAATGGAGCGGCACAACTCGCTTAGCGCTAGCGGGGGCATACGCTGAAGCGGGAGCGGCGACGCTTCTATCGGACATCGGTCATTGTGTTAGAGGATTCGCTCAGGCAGGCTCGCAGTAATTACATCAGGGAATACGCTCCTACAGACAGCTACGTCGCACTCCTTGTTTTTACTCGCAACTACTACCTATGAACGAGGTAACTGGGAACTATGAGTAAATACTGGCTGTTACTTGACGTGGCTTACAGTTTGCATAGTAAGCGGGTAACGGAGACGCATAGCCTACTTCAGTAATAGGGTTTAGGTGCTCAGCGTTTTCCTGGTCGGTGTTTGCATCTAAGACGTTAATTGCATTTATATTTAAACGTCTATCTACGAGCGCTCTACTTGCCTGAGTTTTTAAACCTTACTCCGCAATGTGATGTTTTCTGTAGGTATCAAAGTTATGTTCAAATCATTCTTGAAAACTAATTTTAGCGACGCCTTTAATGTAATAATCACTATAGTATGTAATCGTGATTTCAAACATACGATGTCAAATTAGCCACGAAATTCTGGCGCTACATAGTTCGATATTCAGCATTTCCTGGCTTTACTTGCAATGTCCAGAATAATATACATACATAATGAGTAAAACTTGACGAATGTGAACACATTTCGCTATTTGTGGTCTGCCTAGGTCCAATGAAGTATTTTAAGCACAGGGATCGTATTGGTTTACGAACTTCAAAAACTATCTCGTGGAAATAATTATGTAGGTGAATAGGGTAAGTAGGCACTGTAGGTACGTAGGTACTAGGTACCTATCAGATTACAAACACAATTAAAATTATACCGCAAAAACCTAACCAAAAATTAATTATAAAAGTAAAATGGAGCCACTAAATAAATGCATAAACCGACCAAACAGGCACATAATAAAAAGTGAAATTACTGGGGCGCGGACAGGGAGCGTTTTCCGGGTTTCCGGCATCAACACATAATTCAGCCAAGATTAAATGCCTCTTGGACTTGCCGCCGGAAGGCCACGGCTCCATTAGACAAGCGGGGCCTGTAAACTTGGACCTCTTTTACAAATACCTACCACTATCAACAAAAATGTGGACAGGCAATCTCCGGCCATAACTTTTACTACTCGTTCCTAGCTCTAATTCAAATTTTACGATTATGTTTCGACGCCATTTTGTAGACCTTTGTACACAGCTGTAAAATGTTTAATTTTTATTTGTCAGTTTAAAAGCATGAAATAGCTGTGGATGGTTTTGCCATTTAGTGAAAAGCTCGTAGTTTTGTTTGCTAACATACACGGAGCACACAATGAGTTTGGTGCAAACTCAACTGTATTAGTGTTTAGTCAACAACGCTACTCAGAGATACACTTGTCAGTTTTATTTTCATAATGGGGTTCAGTATGAAAGTCGAATGGCATAGTAAAAGGTACGGCTAATAATTTCAAGAAATGCATTTATTAAATAACCTAAAGATTTATATTTATGTACTTAGAATTGAGAGGTCGGAGAATGTGCTTACAATTTCTGTATCACCTCTCAGCGTAAATTTTCCGATCACTTATCTGCCTGAAACTAACTGAATGCATACTCATGAGCTTAAGTTTCTATAATCCCATTGTGGATTTACTATTCTAGTTCTCAGAGTCCGCCAGCTTTTCATTCTTTCTGCCTGCACCAAAACTCATAAAACTATTAAAAACAGACCCGATTAATCAATCATAAGCAAAATAAACTATATAATCCCTACACCTGACAACAGCTCATTGCTAGCTAGACGCTCTCCAGCTTACTCTCTCATTAATACGTACAATAAAGTCTGCAAACTCTGTGAAATCAAAAATACTACGTCATTCAGTTTAAAAAAAATATAAAGGAAATGTTGCAAACAAATACGCACACAAACATCCACACACACCACACACCACACTCGCACGTACCACACCCACACACACCACACACCACACTCACATCACACGTGCACAAACACACCAGATATACCATACAACACCTGAAATCATATCTCTAGTCTCCACTCTGGAATTCGTAGCCCGAGCCCCAAGATACAGACTGACTGTCTAGTTTGGGGCTCACTGGTAAATAATATTTTGTGACCTAGCTATAGGTAATATTTTAAGCTACTCTTGTCGTCACAACTTGGTGTTAACCTGTAAACCTGCTTACTGTATTACGTGGACAATAAACTATTTCTATTATTCTATTAAAGCAGATAAACGCTATAAAAGCTGCATAAGGCCAAATTGCCTATAGAAATCATATCAAAAATCAAAGACAAATGAACAAATAAGTGTGTATGTCGGATGTAGCCGGGTTGTGGCCATTCACAGTGTGCACCGGTCCGCCATGCAGGGCCATTCAAGTTGATAAGGCCCAGTTGTCCCCCCAACTTGGGACCGCATACAAAATCAATGACTAGCATTTGCCACGCAAAACTGAATTGTTTCAAAATCATCCCTTGTAAGCAGATATCTATCGCCAGACAATTTATTAGACGTCATGTTGCTGCATTTATTGGTTCACGTTGTTTTGATAAATCGGTTGTCAGTTAAAGGTTATGCCGCGATACCGAGTGGGAAGATAGATGAAAAGTTATAAAACATTCGTAAATTAAAGATACGCTCCAAGACAGGTGTCGCCGATATTGGCGATAAGTCTGCGAGGCTGAAATGGGACTGGGCGGGTCACTATAGGATGCATCAAAACAGATGGGCCAGGATCGCCACACAGTGGGTGCCTGATGACGGGCGTCGCCGCCGGGGCTGGCCTAGGAAACGCCGATTGGCCGGAGAAGACACAACATAAATAAGACTGGAAAAGCATGGGGGAGACCTTTACCCAGCAGTGGGACAAAATAAGTTAGCATAAAAAAGGGAATCGATGGCGAGATGACTTAGATGAGGTTACGCGAGACTGGCCGGAGAAGGCAACCCACATGGAACGGTGAAAAGCAATGGGGGAGACCTTTGCCCAGTAGTGGAACAATTAAGACAGGTTGATAAATAAAAAGGTTTACTACAAATTCATGAAACGTTTCTGTTATCTAATGCCAGCATTATGTCCATAAAAAGTTGTGAATAGTTTTGGCTCATTTATTTTACTACAAGCTTTCACCAGCGACTTCGCCCGCGTGATATGTATATATAAATTACAGCCTATGTTAACTCAGTGGTAATAACTACTGGTGAAATAATTTTTAAAATCGGTCCAGTAGTTTTTGAGTTTATTCATTACAAACAAAATTACAAATCTTTTCTCTTTATAATATTAGTGTAGATTTTGCAGGGCGACAAAAGTTACAAACACAATGAATGTTGACAGTGTACATAGACATAACATTGCCCTAGGCTACCTGGTTTCCAGACTGCCTTCTTATCCCCTCTATCTTACGTAGGCAAGCATTTTGTTGCACTTTTACTGCCGTTAAAAATATGCAAAATAATACTTAGTTCTAGCTTAAAAATTAAACCCAAATTACTCTTAGCTCACTTTGTTAAAATGTAGTACAATTTAGAAAGATAAACTTTATTTACAGAAAGCTCGTAAAAGGTATCAAGTTATTTTATAACATTAAAGTCTCCTAATTAGTAATTGTTCGGTTAATAATTTGAGCAACTGACGTGATAACGCAATTAAAGCAATTATAACTATCACGTTGTAATCTGATTAATATTAGAGCAAAACTATATTTGGTACTTCAGTAGATAACTAGTATTTAACTAATATTATTAATATGCGTTATTAGCTACCTACATATGCAAAGGTGATGTTTTGAATAACATACCTAGCGTAATAATTTTTCAGCCTTTTTATGTATTTATAAATTACGTTATTTAATTTAAAAAACACCTAGACATTTATTTTAAATCAATAATGTGATGGTATTGAAACCAGTTTACAACAAAAAACGGTAAGTTCGTTTAGATTTCAGGTCCAGGTAAGTCTGAAAGAAAATCTTAGCATGTGCCCGTAACATTCTAAGATCATGATATAAACAGGCTTTTAATGCAAACATATCTTAAATAAGAGCCTTTAATCTCACAAGCCGGATGGAAATTTACATAGAAACAAAAAACCAATTACAAGTTCCCGTCACATGGGTAATGGCGGAGTATTTCTCCTGGGGCTGTTTGATTCCGCAACGTTCGGATATTACACGTTTTATTTCGTATTTCTAATGTATGACTGTGTGTGTGGTATCAAGTAGGTAGGCGGGGCTTTTCTTTTTTAATTTGGATCTATAACGTGGCGTTGAGAAATAGGAGTGGCAGTACTCAGAGAAGGTAAAGTTTAGACAGAAAAAGGATTATTTGACAAAGCATAGTTCGTGTGTGTTCCTCCCATATACTAATTCATAGACTCTATGAACCATCGCAACCTACTTAGTTTTCAAATAATTTACTTTTAACTAAATGGTATATTTTTGTAAATAATTCTACTACACAGTATCTGAGTATAAGGCACCTGACTTAATGTCTATTGAGTAACGACCTCCACGCGAAAGAAGTAGCAGCCACAGCTGTTTACAGAAATATACGCAAAACGAAAGAAAAGGTACGCTACACACTAGGTACCCAATTCCAATGGCATTATAGTCTAGACACAAAATGAGGTAACATCGTACCAAGTTATTAGCTGGAAACTAAGATACGAGCTATGCTTGACATGGCTATGATAACGTTGGGCGAGTTTTGTTGGCACACTGTTATTGGTAGCAGCCAGCACATGACAGGCCACCCTCGGTGTAATAAGACGTGTAATGGACACCACTGAAGTTTCCTCATCCAAGTTTGCGACAAGCCACATCTAATAGTGCCTGAAAGCGATCCAACCAAAATCCATGAGCGTAGGTGCCAATACAGCTATGGATAATTAATTAATACGTTAGCTTCACTATCGTAGTTGTTCGTTTTAGTTGTTTTGTGAGCAAAATTGAGAATTTAGTTTTCCTGTTATGTTACATAATAAATAAATAGCATAGTAGCAGTTTTTGTGATAATTGAAAATATGGTATGGCATATAACACTGTATAACAAACAAACCACGGGCATAATTAGTTTTAAAGAAATATGTAAATATGAGTTGTAAAACCAATATATTTTTGGTTACTATTTGTTCATTTGAATTTGTAATAGTAAACTTCAATAACGGAGCATTTTAGCATACGGTTTGCTCTTGTGAAACTTTTATGAATAGGGGGCTTCAAATCTACATAATCAAAACAACAGACAAGCAACATTATGTCTTCATGCTTTATTAATTAATAATTTCACTGCAAGTCTGAACTTTTTCCTCGTAGACACCTATTGATTTACTAGAGCAATTTGTATTCTAGACGCATCTTTTAATATTTTAGGGTTGTGATATAATTGGATGTGCAGCGGCTGCATTTGAACGCAGCCTTAAGTCTTGGCAGGCCGCCATGACTTTGAATAATTTAATGTTCCACTAATAAAAAAATTATACTCAGATGTCAAGCTTTTCTTTTCATACAAAGTTTAGTTAGTGTGCAGGTGAAGTAATGATGAGTTCAATAAGAAGAATGTGGATCATGCATACTGTATATTCGTGTTGATTTTGATTCAGTATATGGAACAATATTGCTTAAATACTAGACACCGGCTTTTCGTCTGCATGATAGAAAAATATATTCTACATTTTGCTTTATACTCAAATCAGTACCACAACTCATAGTATATAGGTATGTAAATTAATGAATTGATGCAGCGTATATCATTACTCGATACGATAATGCCACAGTACATATTTAATTCGCTAAATTATTCAGTCATGTCCGTGAAAATTAACCGATCAAATAGCGCATCACATTATTTGTGAAAGCTTATTATTATGCATGCGGAAATAATGAACCACGTGCCACCCTTTGTGTGCCTTTAGCTTATCAATAAACAATAACCGAATTACATTTTCCATCTATATAGATAGGTACTAGGTAATAATACTATTGTACTACGCACCTACAAACTTTATTCTTTCTTCAAGCAGCTCAATTTTAAAGACATATTGCTAAATGAACCTCACATCTGCCAAAATGTATGCCAGTAAATCTATTATGTATGAAAATTTTAATTAAATTCGAATGTGGCATGAATTTTCCACATCCACAGTTAGAGCTTTAATTGAAATTTGTTGGTTCACCGAAACGATTACCGAGCAATTGATATTTTAATTGTTTATGCAAATAACGCACCAAGTAGATGTTCCCACATTTGCATAAACTCTACTGACGTCACATCTTTTAAAGTAGCTTCACCATCTTAATTCAGTTTTAATATTCCGTCTATAAAATAAAAGACCCCGGATTCCTTTCATTGTAATTCTATTTCTCAAAGATGACTTCTTATACAGCAGGAGTAACAGGCAAACTGAATTGATTTCAATATTCCCTCTACACTTTTCCTTTAGATATTTTTCGTTCCTGTTCTACATTTTACATAAACTAATTTCCTTGGCAATATTGGTCTTGCGACAGTTCTGTAGGCACGGGCGCGCGAGCGCCTCCCTCAAAAAGAAACTCGTCGAGTCGGGCCTTCGACGACCAAATCAAATCACTCGACCTTATCGATTACCCCGAGAAAACTTACAACTAAATTTATTTGCGTATCTGTAGACACAGTTGTCGGTGAAACTTGACGTGTACATCGATTTTTATAGACGGAAAGCTACAACGGTAAGGTAGGTAAGATATTAATCCAATAGTGCTGCTGATTTAACGCAATTGCTGAGGTTGCATCCCCTACGCAGACCCACAGGGCCAGTCACCCTTCACCGAAGGGGAAACGTTAATACGAGGATATGAGAATTTACTGTTTAATCCAGCTGCAGGCCAATTTGTTAATATTTTCATTCAATCCACTTAAAAGCATGGTTGTATGTAAATTTTATACGTAAACACGATATCATGTGTGTCTGTAGCGGCGATGTAAACGCTGAATGCTTTAGACAAATTGAAAAGCTAACTGGAAAATGATTTAAAGTAGTACAACTGTACTAAAAGTACCAGTGGTGGCAGTGGTAATATACTTTTGTGTATTATTGGAGAAGCAATAAATTGTGGTTGGCATGTAAACACGGGAATGTTGGGTGCAGCGTTTGATGTGGTTGGCGCGGGCTAGCGCGCCCTTTATCAATTACGGCTAAACAAGAAAAATGACCGTCCGTAAGCCTACACAAGGCTAATTAAAGCAAGTAGGTAAATTTCGGCAAGAGCCAGTGTCATCCCCGCACCCCATCCACCCGCGAGCCGTGTTCATCCCTCTCGGAACAGGTGGTTAAACTTTTGCGTAATTTCATTAAGAGAGGCGTATATTTTGATCAACACGCAAAAAATCCACTTTTTATAAGCTTCGGCGTCCAGGCTGTCTTACACCCGTGATTAATTTTAATTATATCCACTAATTTAATTTTTAATGGAGACATTAAAATATCTTTATGTTTTTTGGCTCTCCTAAAAGATTTAAAATGTGACTTTATTTATTTTTTATCGTGGGATTAGTGTCTTCACCTACAGCATTTCAAAACATCAATAAATCATTCACGCTAGATTAAATAGTAGTTGACCTCTCCCTCCGAGGAGCAAACCCCATTACGGGTAGTTTAGGGGTGTTCTTGAGAAAAAAATCACACTAGCTAAGTATAGTAAACGCCTTCGTTTTAGAGCCGTACTACAGAAGAAATAATTTATAAGACTTTCCCCATGAGTTATCAGTGCAATGATGCTCTAAAGAGATATTTATTTTGCAACAGACTGACATATACCTACTGTAAGTACCTACAGAATTTGCCAGTAAGTAGTTTAAAAACATTTGTAACTAGGTTCCGCTAGCGGCTTCGCTCGCGTGATATATTTATAAATTATAGCCTATGTTACTCAGTGATAATACAGCATTCTACTGGTGAAACAATTTTTAAAATCGGTCCAGTAGGTTTTGTGTTTATTAATTACAAACAAAATACAACCATTATCTTTATAATAACAGTGTAAATATGTAAACTTGATTACCTAAGTTTAAATTATAATATGGTACACCGAAACACATCCATATCATTAATTTCATCAAATTAATTTGATAAAATTATTTCTATTGGGCAAAAGCTATTATAGTATAAAAGAATATTTAGACGATAAATTATAATTTACAAGAATGACATATTTAACTAAAAATGTACATATAACAAAATAGACATATAAAATACATAATTAAACAAATAAAACAATCATTGTCTAAATATCAATTCATAATAAATATAGTAATTACAATTCAATAACTTATTTTCAATTTATAATAATTTCTAGTCATTAATAAATAAATAATCGTGCAAATAAATTCAGTATAATAACCAAATATCATATCTAATTTAAACAAATACCTACTGAACAACATGAACAACTAACTAAAACTATATCGGTATAACATAACAAAGACCTACTTACTCAAGCAGACATATTATTTATAACGTACTATAGAAATAAAGTGAGAATATTTAAGAAGTAGTATTACCAGAAGACATACTTAAATAATATAAACACTCTTCAAATAAGCGCTCTTCCTCCTCTCTCCTACTATGCTGTGCCCAACAGGGTCTATAATTGTTTCTATAATTTTAAGCCTACCAACTGTTTTACCAACATTATAGAATTCAAAAAAGAATTGAGAATTGAGAATCTTTAAACCACTGAAATTGGCAAAGTGATACAAGCAGAAACTCCACCAAGTCAACCCAATAAGTTTGGCCAATACATCCGCCAACATTTCATCAGATATTAATATGCCAACCGTGAGATATGCGTACCTATGCCTCAGGAATATGATAATAAGTCGTATACTAATATTTCAACTTCCACCGGGTTTTGTAAGGCCTTCACGCGTCTATATACATAAATATATGGGCATTATTTGCGTTATTTCATCCGTCTGAACGAAATAGAAGTGACAGATATAGGCAATGTATGATCAAATCCAGGTAGGTAAAACACATGAGGAGTGGCTAGAGAGGCACTACGGCGTCCTCACCTTCTGCCTGACGCAGGTCCTCACCGGGTACGGTTGTTTTGGGAGGGTCCTGTTCAGGATAAGGCGGGAGGTCACCATTGTGTGGATCGCCCGAAGGACACGTTGGAGCATACGGTGGACGTCTGCCTGGCTTGGGCGGAGCATCGCCGTGTCGTGTGTCGTGTCGTGACGTGTGATCGGTGGCGATGATCTCTCGCGTCCGGCCCTGGTCCAGGCCATGGTACGGAGCGAAAGGGCATGGGAGGCCGTCACCTCCTTCTGCGATGCAGTAATGCTCGCGAAGGAGGAAGTGGAACGCTTGAGGGAGAGGCAAATTTCGCGCCCTCACGCCCCTAACCGCCGCAGGAGACGCCCTGGGCGTCGGGAGTCGCAGGCCGGTTCCCGGCCTCCGTAGGCGCGGGCTTGCAAACGGTGAGCAATGGATACTTCGCCGTCCGATAAGGACCAGGCCCGGGTCGATGCCGCGTTGTATTCCACGCGCGTCTCAAAAAGATGTCAGCAGAACGGATGAGGTTCGATAGGGCCGATGGCAGCCGGGGTTGCGGTTTTGTCCGAAAGGGTCACCGTGGCCCCTGGCAATACAGGCAACTGAAGGAACGCGGGTGCATTTTAGTCAGTAAGAGTCTGACACGTCCTCTCGCTCCACCCAGAGCGAGAGAAGTTAGTTAATCATTTTCAAACCAAAAAAAAAAAACAATGTAGCTACTACACCGTATATTATGTAATTGAGCGTAACTTTGGGCTTTTGGTCTAAATCTGAATGTTTTATTGGGCTGCCAAATAAAATAGAATTATAAGAATTTATTACCTTTCATAGACTTTTATACTTGCTTTTGTTTATAGTCGAGTACCTTACTCGAACAACATCAACATGTTCTAGATATGCAAAATAAAAGCACGAGACCATTCATTCGTGCATAGGTACATGGGACTTAAACATAACTGGCGAAATCTGGATGTAGGTACTATAGGTACACCTCTGCTTAAGCCTTCAGGGATTACAGGCGTGATGTTGTGTTATGCTATGAGACCATTCAAAGTAGGTATTTAAATTCATTTTCGATTAACAACTATCACAATAAAATACAATAGACGTTGTTATATTTAGTAATCTGTTCCGCTTAACTATTCCTAAAGAGCCATAAAAAACCCTGAAAGAAACCGACACGTGTTTCACCTCTCAACGAGGCATTTTCAAGATGACGATTGACTTGTCGCGAACCCGAACAGGGTTACAGGGTTTTTGAAGTGAAAACTTTTCTAGGTTCGTTGGGCATTTTTGAGATGGGACTAAACCATTGATTTTGCGACCTGTTACCGACACCGTGGGGTAAAAGACATCAACGCGTTGATTACCGCAAAGCGTGGAGTAAAAGACATCAACGCGTTGATTACCGCGGTGCCGATTTTTTTTCAAGTTTTCTCTTCTGTCGGCACTGTAGGAGTGCCACTGTTTTTTATGGCTCTTAGGGAATACTTAAGCGGAACAGGTTACTAAATATAACAACGTCTATTGTATTTTAGAATGGATTTCCGCAAGGTCACTCAATCATCAATTAACTAACTATCATAATCAAGCTTCATTTTAGTCAACTTTATTACTCACATAAGCTTCACAAAGTATTAACATCGCATGTTTCACTTTCATTTCCCGGACATCATGCATTAACGTCTATCTGTCTGCCTATTAAAAACGTTGCCTCGACATGACATAAAACGATTATTAATCTCACAATTTCATTCAGCAAATTTATGCAATTAGAGTATCCATGACATGAGATTTCACAGTAAATCGCGACATTAGCGGCGTGCACCGACCTACGTACCAACACAAGCCTCGGGCGGATTAAAACTTTCTCATAATGGATTTCAAACTCAACATAATAAAATATTAACTCGTAAAATTCATAATAGATAAGTAACATAATATAACATCATCACGCCTTGTTTCTCCGAAGGGTTGGGCAGAGGTGTACCTGTAGTAGGTACACCCACATTTCGCCAATTATGTTTAAGTCCCATGTAATAGGGGGCGAGCATAATGCCGTCAATCGGGCACAAATCCAGACTCCGGGCTGCTACTGAGAAATTCCAGATAGAAAAACCCAATAACACTTTGCCCGACCCGGGAATCGAACCCAGGACCTCATGCTCAGCAGTAGCGCTTGCGACCACTAGACCAACGAGGTAGTCATAATAAATATATTACCGAAAATAGCGCATCTGATTATACTTAATCGCTCAAGATTCGAAACGTGACTTAGGTGTGACTTTGTCGAACTCGGCTTAGAACAGAGGTCGATCCGGCGGCGGGTATATGTACACGTTAGTTTCTCCGCACTGTCACCTACTTTGCATCATAATCGAATTTCCACAAAGTAAAACAAAATCTCGTAGTCGCATTAATATTCAGCGATAGGGCCCGACGCATCGCCGCCGGATTGACGTTTAACATGCAAATTGCAATCTGAAAATCTAGCGAAATTGTGTGCCACTAAATATTTTCGACATTATTAATTCAGGACACAGTTGTTTGAATCGGCAGCTAGAATATAATTTAAATGTTAAACGAATTTGTGCCACTAACGCTAAATTAGACTAGGGCGCTAGCCGCCGGGAATTTAATCGGACAGGTGAATCTACGAAACATACATTTATTCATTTTGCTTTTGCGTTCATTTTGAACGTTTTGACTCATACTGTCTAGCTCATCTTCTCGGTTCCTAGTTTCAGATAATTTTATTTTAAGTGCAACCTGCATTGTAGGCACCATATATTCACCGAACCAATAAGGTTCAAATTCTCACGGACTAAATAGGACTCACAGAAACCAAATCCCGGGAGATACTCTTAGCTGACCCACCTACACACCTATCTATTTCTAAATGACTACCCAAAAGACAAAAAGCCCGCCCAAACGCAATACATTTAAGCAGATAGCCACGAGACAGCGGGTCATTCTAAAAGTGCGGAACGATTAAAGTGAAAGAGACAAGATGCCTCAGCTGTACTCGGCCCAGTGATGGATACGAAGAATAAATCAGGTCGCAGCACTCGTCGGCGATGACCAGATGGGCCCCCCGCTAATGTATTACCTCAGGTCATTCAGTACTTTCAACTTATTGCCTGTACGCCACGTAACTCGTATGACCTACCACGCACGTAAATCTGGAGATTTAATATTTATTTTAGCCTTATTATCGTTGTGGAATGGGCTAGACTTATTGTTCGATAATGTTGTTGTCTAGACAAAAAGGACTTTAAACAGAACTTATACAGGCTTTTTCAAAATTGGGCAGTTTCGTTAAAACATGTTCTAAAGATCAAAATTGTTTGGTGTTATACATATTATTGTATGTAAGTATTGCCTATTATAATTTTATGACTGAGATACATTCACACAACTATCTTGTTATTAAATATTAAATCGCAAAACTACTGTCTACAATTAACGGATGTGTTTTATTAACACCATTAATCTGCATGTCTCCCCTTGGAGTCAGGAAATACCCCTTTAGGGTGTACCCTAAAGTTAATTTCGTAAACCAAAACAGAGACGTTCCCGTTCAGTGAATAATAAGACATCTCCCTGGTGACGAAATAATGCTCCAGATAATACTATTATTGCTCGCGATATCAATATGATAGATACTGTTATATACCTAGCGTTAAATTCACATCGGCTGGTCGGGAGATCTTGATAGTTATAACAAAGAGATTGTATTGTATCTGAAAGGATTCGATATTGAGCACTATTACGTTACAACATTGATACGACCTTTGTTGTAAGAAATTTGGTGTTGGTCTGCCGATGCTATTTAAGATTTTTGATTTATTCTACCTACTGACCAAAAATTTCCTTTTTATCACAGTTATTCGTTTCAATCTCTTCTAGAAAGAAGAATAAGACCTGAGAATTACACCTGTAAGCCAATGATAAAGTCAGGTAGCATCAGTTTCCTGTCCGCGCCCAAAGTGCTCTGATAACTAACATGGAGCACAGGGAACACCCATCCCCATTGATCAAATCATCGAATTTCCGCCCCTTGCAATTGCAATCGTTCGCGAATTTGCAAGGGTTCTTCGTTTTCCTGTGAGTTTATCGTATACAGAATGAATACCATATTTACTTTAATTTTTTCTTACTTGTCTCTAAGTTACTTTAAACATGATGACCATCAAATACTGTTTATCAACGCTGAAAATGACTTAAGTGGTCAAATTGCCAAATCCATATTTCACGCCAAACCTAATGCCAAAATTACTCGTAATAAACTACCGTTTATAGTATTAACCAACCAGCCAACTAGCCAACAAGCAAACAAGACGAGTAATCAAACTGATTAGATGCCGCAGCATCGCATTTGATCATTGCACAACAATAGCAGTCAGGACTGCTACAGCCAATACACGAGATGGAAGCAAACAGGATGTTTGACAACAAACTGGCGACACCTATCGATATATTTATATTCGATAACCGCAGTTAACAAAAAGCCGCGGTATTTTCCCATCAACTAACAATAAATAGGAGTCGGCTTCGACGGTAACGTAGAAATATAAACGGGAAATGATTCATTCCGAATTTCGACATATGCACGAATTGAAAGGTCGGCTGCGAGTGACGTATTTTTAATTACCTTCTACCGCGTCGTCGAATCGACTCCATATTGAATTTCTATAGTGGACAATAAATAAGTCGAGAGCCACCTCGGTCTCACATTCCCTTTTAACTATCAGACCCGTGTGGGATAACGGTATCGTAATTAAAACTCAAATCCATCTTTATTTTCTAACGAGTTGCGAGTAGGACCTACGTAATGAAACCTTTTTCAGCACTCAACGGCATTGGCAATCATATCGATATCAAAGTCGGAATTGAAATCGTAAATGAAACTGTATTACTTCCGGTTTGACCGGGAAATTCTGTACTGGAAGTATTAGGATTATAAAGGTGTGTTTAGATAAAAAGTTAGGTATTTTAATTACCCCAATCTTGATCGAATCTCCGTGCTAGCTGATTGAATTTCCGGACGAGGCTATCTCTCGTATTTGCGGAGCGTTGCGGGCGGCGGCGGCGGGCGCACTCGCTCCGGCTCACTGGCCTGTGACGTCACGCCGTCGATTACATTTTTTTTTTATTTGCTACTGTAAACAGGTTGCTCATAAAGTCTACTCCTGTCTTTTTGTTGTGGCGTCCATGATTAAACGCGATATTAATAGAGTTTTCTTTTCGTTTTTTTTTCTGTTGTCTGGATACTTTTATGCTATGTTTCATGTTCGTTACTTTTTATTTTTCACTTTCATGTGCTTTGTACAAATATGACAGTCTAATATTATTACTTTTCCACAATTAAAAGTTTATTTTAGATTCAAAGCTTTATACTACATTCACTTGTAATATAAGATAAGATAAGTTTATTCAGTCAGACTATCACCTAAGATAACTAAGGCAAACGCCGCATCCACCTGGCCACTGATAACATCAGTCGGCGAAAACCTAATTTCCTTGACTTGCAGCGGTCAGACCAAAGACGTAGATGCTCTGACTACGTACTTGTCTACTTAGAGTAGGAGTATATAAACTCTTTCAGGGTTTCACTACATATAGATACCTACACAAACATTGAATGCTGAAAATTTCAAGAAAGGAAAAACAATTTAAAATCAAATTAACATTTTTTTAATCAAAATATTTTAGTTCACATAAACCTACATGGGCACTAATGAAACGTCAGAAGTTAGGTGCACGGTTCCAATTGACCGACGCGTCTTTTAAAAAAAACACTACAAAGTGAAAAATAACTTTAATTTCGGAAGTCGGTGTCTTGGGTTTTGTGTTTTCGTTTTTTGCCACCGACTTCTGAAATTAAAGTTATTTTTCACTTTGTAGTGTTTTTTTTGGAAGTCGGTAGTTTTTTTTTGTAAAAAGTTTTTATTTTTCTCTTTTTAGTTGTGGTACCTACCCCACACAAATTTGAAAACCACTACCTGCTATGTAAATAACAGTGACAGGAACTCATCATGTCATCCACATACTAAGTGGGAAAAAGTACGTATTATTGAAGCTAACTCAAAAACTATTGAAGCAAAGTTAATAAAAATTTATATGGGACCACCTCGAGAGCATACCCTTTCAAACAAAAAAAGAATTTTCAAAATCGGTCCACAATTGACGGAGAAATCGGTGGACATACATAAAAAAAAGAAAAAAAAAAAAAAAAAAACAAACATACGCGACGAACATATAACCTCCTCCTTTTTGGAAGTCGGTTAATAAATGGCTTTTACAATATTTTCAAATTACAGTACATCCTAGGCTATCCCTACATTATGTAGGAGGACTATAACTACATAGGCATAAGCTACATCCCTACAACCTATTAAAATCACCGCTCACAACATACCTACACGACCGCTCCGCGATTGAGATACTCGAAACGAAACGTTAGCAACGTAACCGTATACTTCTGGGGTTCTATGATTGATGTGACGGGTAATAAGGCCCACAAGTATTGCAATTTGTTTACCCTTATCGCTTTAATATACTTTCGGTGCGCACAAAGACAGGTTTTCGTATCGTATTTTATACCGATCAACAATGCCGACCCCGACGTTCACCGATAATTGGAGAAAAAGTCCCCAAGGAGCCAATTTTGCTGACGCTGCTTGTAAAGCGGGTAGCATCCATACGAAGAAATAAATTATAAACGATCCATCACTCTTGGCTGTTGACAAATATAGCGCAACGCATTTAATATCATAACAGGAAAAACTTAACCAATAGGTTTTTCACCGGCCCACGATAGCGTGATGGATTTGGTATTATTACTAAATTGGCCGTGCGGCTTGTAATAGGTACTTATGTTTTCCGATCGGCCATTAATTTTTGTGTATGAAATTGCTTTCATTCAATTCTTACGTAATTGTTTTGAAAAATTGAATACGTATTCCTGTTTATTGGAACGAAGTTCTTTGACGCGGCTTGCGATAGGAGTTGACTAGTAAAAATCGTTCATAATTGTAAATTCGCATGGAGGGCCATGTGACTTTCTTCTTTCGAATTTACATTCTCTGTCTCTCTATTTGCATTTGGTCAAAATGAAAACCCAAGTTGGCGACTGCGAAAATTTTCAAATTTTTCGTCATGGATGTCGTTTTCATAGTTTTTGAGGATGCTACAGCCGATAGTGAGGTCAAAATGTAAATCCAAGATGGCGTGAAAGTTTTTTTTTTCTTTTAAATCATACGTAAGAAAGAACTATGTTCCTGACGGGGTCCCCCGACCGCACACGTTTTTTAGAATTTATAACTACTCCTTTATTTTTTAATAGGTACTTATGTTAAGCGTTCTTAACTTTAGGTATAATACACAATATAAGTACCTATCTATTTTTAAACTAATAATGCCTGAGCCACGACACTTAATTAAGAACATTCTCATGAACCTACTCACTGCTTAATAACGCAGACTTCTAATAATGTAACAGTGGGTACTCAGACAACGTAGAATTTAATGAAATGTGAAAAAGTGTCAATTAGACCGTAGACTTCAATAAATATAAAAGAAGCCAGACAAAAGCAATGCCCGCAGAAGACAATGTAAAGACAATATACAGTTATCATATAAGTACAAAGTTATTACATGAAATAAAGCTGATGATGACCGTAGTATTACTTATAAGTAAATATCCCTGTAATAAAATTAAATACACTCTCTTGAATAAATATGCCCAATTCTCTTGAATGAAAATATTTGGTCAATGAAGGCAATCAAAATAACAGTTACATAAATTATGTTTATCAGTAAAAATGTCTGTTTAAGTATATTTGTTTTCAAATAATTTGTCACAGATGTAACAGTTATTCGAATTAAAAGCATTTGCTAGTATATTTCTGAGAACATCTTTAAATTGCATAGAGTTTCAATATTAAAACACTATTGTAAGGGCCGATTTTTCAATCTTCAGATAACTTAAATCTGAGTTACAGATCTCTCAGCTCAGTCTGGTTTGATAGCTTTGTATATAAAATAATTGTATCAAGCCGCCTGCACAATTACTGACAAATACGTACACTGATTAGACAGGTCCACTCAAATTTATAATATAGTTCTTTCCTCAAATGATCTGACCAAGATTATTTCTGGTTTGTTATAAACACATTGACATTGATCAATTTTATACATATTACATGAATATTTACTTTGTAAAGTATTATACTTATAAGTATTATACGTATTTTACTTTGTATAGTATTACTTGATACCTGGAATCTATTGCCACTCCCAGTACAATCTCCTTTTTTTTCTTTTTTGTGTTGGAACTTATCAAATAATTTTTCCCGCTATAGGTGGAGCGGAAGGGCGTGTCGGACTCTTACTGACTAAAATCCACCCGTGTTCCTTCGGTTGCCCTGTTGCCGGGGGCCACAATTTCCCTTTCGGTTTTATTCGCAACCCACAGGCATCGGCCCTAGCGGACCCCGTCAATTCTGCTGACATCTCTTTGAAGTACGCGTGGAACACAACGCGCCGTTGATCCGGGCCAGGTCCTTATCGGACGGCGAGCTACCCATTGCTCACCGTCCGCAAGCCCGCGCCTATGGTTCCCGACGCCCAGGGCGTCTCCTCCTGCGGCGGTTAGAGGCGTGAGGGCGCGAATTTTGCCTCTCCCTCACGCGTTCCTCCTCCTCCTTCGCGAGCATTACTGCTTTGCAGAAGGAGGTGACGGTCTCCCATTTCCTCTCGCTCCGTACCATGGCCCGAATCAGAGCCGGATGCGAGAGATCACCGCCGCCGATCGCCTCTACGAGGACACGGCGATGCTCCGCCCAAGCCGGGCAGACTTCCACCGTACGCTCCACCGTGTCCTCCGGGCGATCCACACAATGGTGACACCCGAGCGTTTCCTCCCGCCTTATCCTGAACAGGAACCTCCCGAAACAGCCGTGTCCGGTGAGGACCTGCGTCAGGCGGAAGGTGAGGACGCCGTGGTGCCTCTCTAGTCACTCCTCAAAAAGGGGTCTTATCGCCGCAATTGTGGCCAGTACAATCTCCTTGGAGTGAATAAATTAATGTTTCTTATTATTAATAATGTTATTCCAATTTTTACCCCAATTATATCTAATTTTGTCTAATTTAATCTAATTTTGCCTGATCTTGACAAATTTAATTTAATTTCAACAAATTTTGTCTCCAATTACTAATCAATTTTGACCTATAACTTGTATGTGTGCTGCAAACTGTTAGTATAAGTTGTTTTTTTAATAAATAAATAAAAAATAAATTATTATATTATACTTTAATTATTGTGAATGTGAAGACTATGTTGGGCAATGTTTTTTTTTCTTTTCACATTTAGTTTTACTCATGGTCTGGCAGTTTGAGTAATTTATGCGGCCTACCCCAAAAGTCCTTTCTTTAGTATTTTTCGTTGAATCGTTGAGCTCCTTAAGTTCTGAGTTGAGCAGCACGATTACTGACAAATGCTTGCACTGACTGGACAGGTCCACTGAATCTGTGTGGTTCTTTCCTCAAAAGATCATTTCAGACACCAATCTATATGATCTCCACAGTCATGATGATCTGACCAAGATTATGTCTGAACTTTAAAAGAGACTGTGACCTCTGAGTTTGTTTCGGCCTTTCTTCTCAGAGTAGTCAGATAGGAAACGGCGACCTCGTCTAGTTTTAAAATATAACATTATTATGTAAAAGTGTTTGTACAAACCTATTTACAAAAAATAAAATCATTTCATTTCTGAAATGAAATCTGAGTAAACATGGTGGCTGTAGAAAAGTGATTTTTCAATCATCAGATAACTTGTATCTGAAGAATTTCTCTGACAGTTCTTAAATTTGCCCACATCTACTCATTTCCCAATGTTAAAATTCGGTAAGTTGTTTCAACAAGTACCACATTCGTACTACACACATGGCCGAATATCTAAGTTTTGTGAGTTTTTAGTGTGATCAATATGGTAGGCTCGGTCGACATCTTTCGGTCCGCCACGTGTCAGTCATAAACCTGCTTTTAAAGGGACGACAACCCCGCCCTCGGGTGAGGACATTTAGGGGGATAGTCGCCGTAAAAAAAGGACTGTTAAGGACTCCGAAGCTAGGTTTTGTCAGTCTGATAAAATATATTGCGGATAGACGTGACTTAGAAAAGTTCTATTATCAAAGCAAGCCTACTTGATTGATGACAGTAGCTGCGATTACAGAAGAAAAGAAAAGGTTTTTCAGTGATTGAATTTTATTTTAGTGTTGCGAATGGTATTCGATAGGAACTTTTATAAATTATCTTCAATTGTAAATTAATAATATTACTACTCGCTAGTCTCATACCAAAATTTTTGCTTGTCGGTAGATATTAGCTGTGTCAAGACGTCAATATTTCTCACATGAGGGAAGATTCTATTTGAATTCGTAGTTCATAAACTATATTAAACCCACCCTCAGCTATCATTTTATTTCTGACATGATAACATAATATTAAACGTAAACCTGCCTCATAAGATAACACTGAGGTACCAAGAATTTTCATCGCCGTCGTCTTGCAGCCGCCTTCGCAATATAAACGCGACGTTCACGCAATAGAGACAACACTCCACTCATACGCCGCCTAACCTTGGTTAGAAAGAAACGACAGAGATTTCGCAAACACGCCTTTAATTTCTAAAGGTTTTATTGCATTCCCCGCAAGCTCAGACGCTTAAACTTTATTGCTGTGGGATTAAAGTAATATTTGCAGCGACTAAATGATGTCGAGGCAATTTCATGATATTAAAAGCTGTCTATGTTGGAGTTCAGGTCAATAGTTTGGTGTTCCGTGATAGTTTGCGTGGTATAATCGTCGCAGAACTTTCTGTCGTTCACATTCTTGGGCGACGACGTGCGATAACAATACGTTCCTTTTCAACTATTTGCGGTTGCTAAATAGTTTGGCTCCTGTACTTCGTCACCGTGGGACGTGTTTACAGTACAGCTACTCAAGTATTGGAACTGTATTAATGACACCTATTCTGTTCAGTTTTATGTTTGAAACTGAAATAAAAGAACGACATGGGAGTGCAGTACGTAAAGTTTTCGTATCAAAATCGCGCATTACTGCCGCGATATTAAGTTTGCAATACAGCGTGACACGAGTGCGATGCAAGTTCACGGTTGAATGAGTTGGTAAAATTCTGCAGATAGCTATGAAAGAAGCCCTGCGCTCGAGAGGCGGTTGAAAAGGGATCGGAAATGTGAGCCCGTTGAAGTGCATTCGCTATTGGTGTCATTTCCGGATGTACTCGCAACAACAAAGATACTTTTATGAACCTTATACTTTGCTACATTTATTTGATAGTCACTGCATGCAGGTGCCACTCTGTTCAACCACTGATATCTAGACTACATTTTTCTTTGAAGGATTTTACTGTACTATGTTCGATAAACAAACGTGCAAAATAAAACTGAAATAGATCAAAACAAACCATGTATATCTAAGTATAAATAATTACTACTTACTGCGCAGTTACAAAAAACCTCTTATTGGGAGTCACGTCATGTACAAGCCGATGTGTACGGAAGGGTAGCCCCGATCGATCTGCTCACACCCTCCAGATATGATTAGCAGCTAATTGAATCCCGGGGTGAGATTCGCAGTTTAGTTTTCTAATTTACGAGTCTTTCCTTTGCTTTGCACAGTAAAGGGTTGAATTTAATTATCTTCACGTCCACGACCCTCAACTTAACTAAACTCACAAAAAATGGATGAAATTGCATCTCAATTTGAGAAAAAGCTTCGTTAACCTTCGCTCTCACTATTCTGACTTTATAATACACCGTAGCAGTCAACTCGTAGCAGTCGTAGCCCCGCTACGAGAGTTCGTAGACCTTTTCATTCGTTATGGCAAATTGCTATTTGATATCCTAAAAATAAAAGATCTCTTTCGCTAAGTCTTTTATATTATTTTTTTAAAGTATTCAGTGAAAGGATAACTTTTTGCTTGATTTATGTTTTATGTAAGCGGCTTTATTTGTAGTACATTTGTCTGCGATAAAACGCAGGTACCTATTCCGAAAAAGAAACTACATTTTTACATATTTTTGGCTTCTCTATAGGTTTCTTTAGTCTTCTTACTGGTAGTTTTATTGCGTCGCTAATCGGGTGATATTTTTTGCATGGAACTTGGTGATAATCACTTTCAAGTCGGAGTTTGTATTCAGGCGGCGCGCACCGCCCGCCGCCCCTGTGTTGCGAATTTGATAATGAAAGGGCCCCACTTGTGTGCTGCAGAGATAATGTAAATAAGTATGCAAATTATACACCAAGTTCCATTCAAATGAACCTTTGCGGCTCTTTAAAGTTTTCCTCAAAGCTGAATCTAACAGTGTGATATATCTACTCGCACCGAGATCCACCCTGCATTTGAATATTTTGAAATAAGGAAATGATGTACAAACAGACACGGATTCCTGTCGGGAAACTTTCTCCTCGAATCGTATTTATGATGTTAAGAGTTTGCAGCAACAGACAGACCGACGCACCCAATAGGGACGCTCCAGTAGGCAACATTATTAAAGTAGATAATATAATAAAAGTCTGAAGGTGTGTACTTTTGTGTAGTTCTTTGATTTGTAGACGTGTACTTGGAATGTCTAGACGACACACGTGAAAGTTGAAATATTTTTGATTTTATTACATCTTCAACAGATTTAAATTTCTTACCATTTTATTTTGGCGAAAATGCTGACTAACACGTTTTCTCCGAAATAATAAATTTGTGTTACAGTGCACTTTCACATACGAATAAGTAAGACAAGCCACTAAGAAAAAAATACATAAACAACAATTAGTGCACATCAGTGACTCGGTTTTCATTTCACCCGACATTTGGCACGGAATGTGTAAAATATTTTCGGTGTAGCAAAGTGAAAGTGTGACGTGATAGCGTGTTACGCGGCGGCACATCAATCATTATCCGCGACACGCTCACGATACCGAAGAAAGCTCTAAAGCAACGCCACTTTCATAATGTATCACGTTTAAAACCGACTTTTAAAGTCTCATATTCAAAGTCTGCCATTCAAAGTCTCCCTTTCAAAGTCTCTCTTTTAAAGTCTCTCTTTAAAGTCTCCCTCCTTTATTAAGGGAAGCCTGCAAACAAAATAGATTGATACCGGAACTTGATAACGCCTATTGAGTTTTATTTTTTTGGAAATTCTATCTGTACCGCCGCAGTGAGATTCGTTATTTACTTTTATTGAATAGGATTGAATGAAATTGGTTTATTATGAACTTTCTGGAATTCTTGGAAGAAGTAACCTACGTGTATTTTTTTGTCATACTGATTGATAACAGTGGAGTTTGTGAGAATTAGGTAGGGAATAAGAAAATTCAAATGTAAAATACGGTTATTTCAGTTCTAGACCAACTCAGACTTCGCCAGTAGTTTTCGAAAATGTATTCTAAGGACTTTTAAATACCAACATAATCGTCTGCGAAACTTTCTGACTATAAAAAAGGTCGAGCAGAAATGTCTAGCGACGATGACGACCTCTCTAAGCTCCAACTCCGATTTTTTTACACAAAAGTTCACAACCCTAATGTTCCTCCACCTTTCTCGTAAATAGTAACACAACCGAGAATCACAGGAGCT
The DNA here is from genome assembly GCA_949152395.1 of Agrochola litura. Taxonomy (NCBI): domain Eukaryota; kingdom Metazoa; phylum Arthropoda; class Insecta; order Lepidoptera; family Noctuidae; genus Agrochola; species Agrochola litura. Next base: position 12,060,401 of record OX424496.1, read on the forward strand.
AGCTCCATGGACTCGAAAAAGTGTACAGTTAAAAATAGAAACACAATTTATATCATGTTGCAAGTAAGTGAAGCGTTTATATCAAAGACGTGCAGTGCGCATTTCGCTGCCAGTACCTTCCACTTAACTGTGATACGTATTATATTTCCGATAAGTGCGATCCAATTTGTTCAAGACCCGCGAAACGGCACCCAGAAGAATGTATGATAAACTGTCATTCAGATGCGGCACTCTTCGAACGACACACATTCCAGTTCCGGAACATCATAAATTGGGTTATCAATCAATATTACTTTCGTATCTTCAATTTATGTGTAAATTGCTTATATTACGCGTACATGAAGAGACATTGTTCCTGATCATAGGCGCTGGGATGAGTACCCATCCCCGTTTTTGTGATCGACGTTTGGTTCGTACCGCCGCCGTCGATATCAGCACGACTGTCCGACTATAAAGGTATACTGGCGTCGTTACTTGGTATTTTCTTACAATCTGAGCAAGTAGCGAGCGGGACAGCGCTCGTAATGGCCCAATATATCAAATAGGATTAAGTGTAAATGAGAGTAGCGCAACCGGCTGATACTTTGTTGTGCGACATGACCAGAATAGATAGGGAGCTATTGATTTTTGTCATTACCAGAAATAGAATAGTTTCGCCTTAACACATAAACGTATTGTTTATATCCAAAATATGAAGTGTGTGAATATTTGACATCAGCAATATAGGAGCAATCCCCTTTGCACTTCACGCCGAATTAGTTTACCGAATACGAAACATAACAAAATGGAGTCTGCAAAGTAGCCCGAATAAATCGCATTTGTGAGCGACAGTAGGGCGCGGGTGTGCGTGGAGACACCACCTCCCCTACGAATGCGAACATTTCTAGTTTCCACCTGAGTGACGCGCCGCACGCTCTATCAAAATATGCAATTTATTTTTGGTATTGCTTGTTATTTGTGTACATGTACCTAGTGATCTTCGAAGACGTGGTACGAACTAAAACTGATCTTATGTTACCAATAAAGAAAAGTGATAACATAAATTCGAACACTAGTACAAAAGTAAGAGCAATAACCACAGAACTTTCTTCCATTCATTTCAACAAAGAAATTTTCATAATAAACACTATGTTAAGGGTGTTTGTTACACCGCTGGCTATTATATTGTCGCAACTGTCTGCAGTTAGTGTAACTACCGCAAAGTTGGTCGTAAACACAGTCCAGTGCAGAAAGAGAAACGAGTGAGCTCGTAATGAGCTTTTTGCTGGATATTTTACACACGATTAATGTGGATGGGGTGGATCACAGCGGCGACATCTCGGAAATTTCCCAGACGTCGCCGTCCACCGACACGAGTTTCTTTCTTGATTAAAACTCGGAATAATAAACGGCGAAACAATTTTGCTTCGTCGCCGCCGCCGCCCGTCCCTCTAGAACAAACTAATATTGAAGTGAGGATGAGCACAGCTACGGCTTCGGTCATTTTAAACCCTTAGATGGAATTACCGTTATTAAATATTTAGCCTGAACTATTTGTGAACATTCAACAGTATCCCTTAATTATAAAGCGTGACGTTGGAAAGAGTTTCAGGGAGAGTGGTTTTCGGTTCCGTTTTTTGATTTTGACGCAACAGATTTTTATGTACCTACCTATAAATTGGATGAACACGACTTTACCAGTTAGACAAGCGCTTGTTTATAAATTCAACGTTGGTAGAGTTTATAAACCAATTAATAAAACATGGTTATTTTGGGTTGTGTGCAATTTTAATTAAAATTGAAGATATAACTTTCGTATAACGTAAATTATAAAAGTAGCTGCGTAGCATCTATAAAAAGCTTGAAATATACTGCCAATAAAATTCCAATACAGGGACTGTTACTAGTTACAAATGTTATTAGGTACAAGCCCGCGCCGAAAATTGGAAAATTTAATAATTCAGCAAAGTTGGAGCAAAACCTACTCGGTTTTACGTTTTCACTCCACCTCGTCATTAGTGCGCATTCTGTTACTAATTTTGAAAAGTGATCAAATTCTCAGATTTTCAATTCTAAGAAACTTTTGCATTTATTCAGTCTTTCAATGTGCCCTGATTAGTAGGTACCGAAGGTTGGACTCAATAATACTTGAAATTTGCCGAACACAATATATTTTTAATGAGCTAAGCTTCTTTTAAGATAGCAAAGTAGATAGAAGTAATTAAAGGTCAAAGTTCAACCTTAATGTCACTTTAATTAATTTAAAACAAATGACAATGACACTGACAGCGTAACGTTTATCTCACGTAGGTATATTTTGCCATTGTCATTGATATTCAACTCAAATATGATTGTCATGAGTCGATTTTTTCCCGTGGGGGAAAGTTTCAAATAATCCTGATCCATCGTTACACAAAACTTGTAAGTTGTTCGCGTCTCAACGGATAATCGAGTTTATACTTGGAGGTCCGCCATCAATCATTTATCCCGCTTTCTCCGCGGACGGATCTGCACCGCGCTACGCGGAAAAACTTTAAAGTGTTCCAACTTAGTGTGACGTATCGCATACTCGCTTGTTACTTGAATAATGTCTCTCAACTATTTATAACTGTGGACTACTTGATGTCATCTATTATTGTAGATCTGGTGTAACATCATGAGTTACATTTTATGACGTAGAAGTAGGTATGTATACCGCGTTGCGATGTTTTTCCTTATCCGTCTTTGCTGAGAAAAGGGCAATCCATCTCGCTACGTAATTGTGTGTTTAAAGGAAGGGAGAAGGGTGTTGATCTACGAAAGTTTTTGTTTTTGAACTTAATAAGCCTAGTTCTCATTCCTAATAAACAATTCGAACCACCACAATAATAATAATATATGCATGCACGGGTGCACTTGAATTACCTACGCATAAATCATTGGAACTTTAATATTGCATTAAAATTTAATGGTACTACAATTTATTGTGTTCTTCTTTTTTATTTTAAACTACCAAAACAAGGAAAAAACATAACTTTTTATCGAGCTAAGGTTAACCGCGCATATATTATTGACGATCCAATAAATCTGGTATCAAGTCACCCCGAGTGAGGCAAATAACACAAGTAGACACGAATCTATACGGATACTGGTATGAGTGTTTTATGAGCACTCAAGTGCCTTCCGGACTGGGATGTTTAAAACTCTCGCGAGCAGGGAATCGAGAACATTCCACTCGCACTCACGACACGACAATGTCGGATTTGATCTCGAACGACGACATTTTTATGAGCGGTTAAAAGTTTATGAATATGCTTACAGCTGCAGATTTTTACTTACGCTGTTTATTTAAATTCGTTGTGAAAATATAAAAATAAAAATATTTGTGTTACTTAACTTAAATTGTGTTTATTTGATTTTGGATCCTCTTTTAACTTTCTAATGAAAGAGTACCTAATTCCACTGTTATTTTCATTCTAATTTTGTGCACGTTTTGTGAAAAATATTAAGTTACTATTGACTACTGACTACCGAGACCATTATCAAACCAGTACATAATATTTACACCTGTGCAAAAAAGCACGACATTCCTACGTACCTACCTACTAAGTATCATCTCTTATAAATGTAATGATTTTGTCGTAAAAATACATTTCACATAACGTTTAACTACATTGTCCTGAAAAGTCCGTCAAATGAGAAGAATGTCAACAATGAACATTTAGAGTTATATCAATTTTACCGCGATGTTATACGGAGTAATAACATTTTTATTTCACCATCAAGAGGAAGAAATAAACACGGCAACGTGTATATAGCGCCTGGCGGAATATAATGAGAGTACAAAGAACTTAAATAATACACAACAGAAAGTTCATAATTATGTGAATAGTACCTATGAAGCAGATCGTCGCAACATAGCTATCGCTAGTCTATACATATAATAAAAAAATAGGAACAAAGTCAATACTGTATGTACCTAGGTACATTTAATAGGTATTGTTTTAAAATCCTTTTTGTCCGTTTGTCTGTATGTATCTTCTGGATTTGCGCAAAAACGGCTAAATGAAATTAGATGAAAGGCACACAGATAGTTTATAACCTTGATTGACACACAGGGTACTTTTAATCCCGGTAGTACGTTCCCGTGGGATATTTTCCGACACACACGCGGGCGATGCCGCGGGCAAAAGGTAGTAAACAGAATAAAGCTGTATTAAAAAGAAATGACAATCACAAAACTAGGCATACTAATAAGTAGTTAGAAAGAAAGAAAGAAGAAAGAAAGAAAAACTGTTTATTCTGCACAAAACAAACGCACATTACACAAAAAAAAAAATACATAAATTATAAAATATACTAACATTCGCCAAGAGCCAAAAGCCTCGTATTCATTTTTGGAAAGTAATAAAAAGTTCGACAAATTTTGTCTATTGCTTATGTCAAAGCCACTAAGGCCAGACCATAGACATATCAAGTAACAGACACCAAAGACAATTTACAATTTTGTTTGCAATACCAAATGAAAACAAACAACAAACATTCAAAACATAAACAAAATGCAGATTGCTGAGTGAATAGAAAACATTTTCTGTAACAAGTAAACAACAATAACAAGAACAATTAATCTGTGCGTCGTATCTGTGCAAGAATAGGTCATGCTCAGCGAAATGCCGCAACTTCGGACGGACCTACGGTTACGGCGCTGATTTTCAGCAAAAACCTCGCGAATGACGTAATGACGTCCCCCTGTGTGACAATAAATATCAGGTAAGCAAAATTTATTACGGAAATGATTGTGAATATAACTGAACATAATATGTGCATAAAAATAACAATTAAAAAATTATAGTACTTAAATACTTAGGTATATCTATAAATAAGCGTAACTTATAAGAAATAATAAAAGACATTTACATAAACTGAGAGTTATAATAATTACAATGAAAATAAAAATAAAATAAAGTAATTATGTGGTGTGTCTTCCTAAATCCAATATTTTTGTAGGTAATTAAAATTGCAAGCACCATGGGAATTTCGATGGCATGCACGGCGGCCATTTGCAAAAAGCATGGCGTTGGCGAGTGACAACCATGCTTTATTCTAAATTGAAAAAATGTTATTATTAAGATTCTTTTATTATTTTAGTGGACCGAATGGGTCGTCGATCCTTCGATGTGCGAAGGAGCTCGATGTAAATCGATGGAAGGAGCAAGATCCACCGACACAAAGAAATGCAAAACCAAACCACCTTCCAAGCCTCCTAATCGTAATGGTAAGTATTACAATAGGTATTTGTATTGCTTTACCAATCAAATTCAAACTATTTAGTTAAGTACAACCTACATCAATATCAAACTAAACATGTTTGATTCTAATACGTAGCTTTCCTACCTGTCAATAACAAAACATGAAAATCGCCTACAATGTTACCAAACGATAAAATTACAATAAGCCAATTAAATGGAGAGAACAACACAAAACACAGTATGGAAATTCGTAAATAACAATCGATTAAATACACAAAGATTCCATGACAGTGCCTAATAATAACATATTGAGTCCAATTAGCTTCAATAACAACGTATCGCATTATCTTTTAATGCGATACGTTGTTATTGAAGCTAATAAACATTACCTACACAGTACTCGGTACAGTTCGAAAGTCGTTGTTTAATTCAAGCGAAAGCATTACAATAATAGTCAAAGACGACTGTTTTGAGTTTTAACAGCAAACTCCGCTTCTGGGAAGCTCTAACAATACGGCATCGTAAAAATTAAATTACAGCGAATCTCCGAGGAGGTTTCAATTTTCAAGCAAGACTCCGGACTCGAGATTCCTTCTCCTTTTACGTAATAATATAGGCATCCACAAATACGCCTTTAATACCTTTCCATCCTACGCAACGACATTAATATTAAATCAAACGAATTAGCAATCCTGGCACTAATAAGAGCGTCAGGTGAAATCAGAGCTGCAGCGTTGAATTATAGAGCACCTGGAATTACTTTTAGCGGAATAAATAGAAATGTTAATTTGAAACTGTAAAAAGTATCGCAGGAGCGTAGCGCGACGGCAAATTAGAGGGAATGGAATATAGTTTACTTTAAGTTAAACTTATTACGGTCCTCGAGAAACAAGCAGTGGGAGGCTCGGCCGGCGCGCGGGTCAAGTGCCCAATTTGTCACCCGCGCAAACTTCCGACTACTTCGGCCGGGGCCTGTTCGATTCCATTAAACTTTCGAGACCTTTTGAAGCTATTTTCTTGTTTGAATCAAGATTTGCCTAATTCATTTCGGTGTCTACCTACTTGAACGACTTCGACGTTGGTTTAACGTTTGTAAAGATGTCTCTTCCAGAAGGTATCTTTATTAGAATTAGGGGAGTCATAACTTAAGGGGTATTTCATGGGCGTCAGTGACCTAACTTAAGTGAGAGTACGAAATCCAAATGAAAGTCCCGAGGACGCTTACAATGCGCTATCATAAAAATTAAATTACGGTAAGAGTTTCTGTATAAGTGCGCACCATTTCAGCGAGGCGGGTTAGGCGCGCGCGACGGAGCCCCGCCACATCAAAGCGACTCATCCTGCGCCCGGCTCTCACCCAAATCAAATTTACCAGCTTTCTTTCTTTTTTCTTTCGTCACGGCACTGAGACTAAGTATTTGACCCATGGTTTGTTACGTTCAAACCTGACTCTATAAAATTTCAAGGGACAATGAAAGCTGCCCTCACTAAGCCAAAAAATTCATTACAATGTTGCAAGAGCTTCGAAGCTAATGAAAACGAAAAGTATAAACAAGGGGAAAGATGAGAAGAGGAAGTTTACCGCGCCGGGGGTTCTGTACTATCTAAAGACTTTGTTTGGGTAAACAATTAGTCTTTTTCCAACATTTTTGAGCCATTTACTTTGCCTCGAAGTGGCTTGTAATTTGCGTTAATAGAATAAAGTAATTCGTTGGAAATCAATTTAAGGTTTTTGAGTGATATGGTCTTTACGCATCTGGTCGGTAGTAAAGTACAAACTTTCTATGAAATAAAAATAAATATTCTGACTTTATAATTGAATGTTTCGTACATCAGAAAATACCGATGCCGATTCCTCAAATAGACAAAAAAACGCCATAATTTTCCTCCTCACATAATAATCCTATAGCAATTTTTATTTTTATTTTATCACCGAACGGCCGTCGAAGAAAGAAGTAAAAGAAATTAAAGTCCAAGTTGTTTACGTATACACGCCTGGGGCATAGATCAAGAGGTTAATTTGTCAGAGAGGCAACTCCGTAGCACCGGCGAGGTCTAGTACCTACGGCGATGCGATTCGATTAAACTTCACCGAAGTACCCACACAAGAACAAGGCCTACTTAACGCGCTTCTACATTTACGGCGGAAACTTAATTAGCTAACTCTGCAGACTCGGCAGTCGGCAGCAATGTATGTGCTATGAATGTTCTGTGTATTATTATGTTCTTTTTTGGTTGAATAAGGGCTTTTTGAAAAAAATGCTCTGTTAGTTTAAATAAGACATTAACTTGGTTTTTCAAATGTTTTTTCTAAAACCGTCCTGAAATAACAAAAGTAACAATAAAATATTAAAGGTCGTCTGATATTTTAAAACAGGCACATATTTCAAGAAAATCTACGCTAACAGAAAACAGCTCCACTATTAAATTTAACCACATTTTATAGAACCCTTATTTTCAAACTTAAATTAAAGGAAACTTTGTACAGCAAGTTTGTTTTCCTATGTGGTGCATATCTACGGTTCGAGATCAAACTACGTATGTAGGTTGTTTAGTTTGCATATTTTAAAATTTACTAGATATTAAGATTAATGCCTTTTTCAGTAGTTTTAAAGAAAAACCAGAAAATAAAGGACCATACTCATTGTTTTATTTCAATATGAAATATACATATTTTACCACAAGCAATATTGAAATAAGTTATTTTAAAGTCAAAATATGATGAACCACAAAAGCAAAACCGTCCTTCTTCGAACTATGTTCACTTGAAGAGCTGAAAGTTATTAAAGTTAAATGGAATTTCAATAGAATAAAAATACAATTTAATGCCGATTCGTATGAAGTTAGTGATTACTAAAATATAGATATTGAAATTGTTATAAATGTTGAGGTCACTTCATATTGTACATATATAATCGTCGTCTGCCGTTCAGTAACCTTATGATGCGTATTTAACGTATACATCTAATTGATAAATATAAGGTCACACCCACGATTGTAGTGGTCAACTACATCATTAGTCGTATACCATTCAATCGAAAATACTATAAGGTCGATAAAATGATTAGCATCCTCCAGATATCTTCTTCTTCTTCGCTTCGCTCTTGACAGAGCGGTCGTGGTCGCAATGAACTATGTCCAATCAAAGGTGTAGTCGTTGCCCGCCTTACGATCTCTCCAGATATACCTAACTTAAACAGGCATATAGGTACCTACTTACTTAGTACAGAGGGTCGACCAAATTATTAACATCTACCAGTTATAACCTAACCAGCTCTTGCTTTCAATAATGAATGCAACCGAAACTGTCAGACCTCCTCCTCATAGTACACGTTGAACTTATACAATAACGTAGGTCTACGCATCGATTTACATCGAGTCTACGTAATAAAAATGGTTTTTGTTTTACTGTGCGACATGTGCTGTGCTCGTCACCTGTTCGAAAATAAATACGTTTTCAATTTTGTTTTTCAATTCAGCTTTTATCAAAAACAGTATGACGCCGTCACATGTTATGTTTCTCAAAACTCCTTTTGAAAAGGTATCCAAATGTAATTATCATATTTTGAAAAGTGAAATGTTTCAAATTGATTGATAAAGAAGGATTAAATTGAATGAAGAAAATAAATCCATGGATTCCTTAAATACAATTTAAAAAAAAATGCACTAAATGCATCTTCAGGCCCTGAAATATACATCAATCTCATTACGAGTTCTCTAGCTGTATGTTGGTTTTCGAGGCATTTACACTATTACACTCAAAATTAATCAGAAAGCCATACGAAGATGTGACAGACAGATTGATATTTATACTTTGCCGTTTCAGGCGACTACAAACAACCTGGTAGATATTGTTGAAGTTCTCCACAGTCACAGTCACACTACGCTCACGTCTCTGTATGGCCCTTACTAATAACATACTCATCTACTATTGAAGCGAAAACTTCTTTAGGGGCGTTGGACATTGCAAACGCCATAGTGCTCTTTTTTCTTCCACCAAGGCGATCCTGTTCAATTTTTCATTTCTGTCGGCACTCCCGAAGTGCCACTGTTTTTTTTTTAAACTGAACACTCTCAGCATCTTTGGCACTTAGGTCACATCTGATTATTCTCAAAGTGTATCACGGAAATTTACAAGCTTTTCATATTTTAATCTAAAAATTTTTAGGGTTCCGTAAAACGGAAAAAACGGAAGCCTTATAGGATCACTTCGTTGTCCGTCCGTCAGTCTGTCAAGACCCTTTTTCTCAGGAACGCGTGGAGGTATGAAGTTGAAATTTATTTAAAATACGTAAGTCTACGGTCTCTCGGAACTTTAAATATCATAGTCAACGCAATAAAAAATACGGCCATATATGCGATAGGAATATTTTGATACTCGCAAATAAATCAAAACCTATAGGGTAATTTCCGTTGACTAATCATGAAGGCAAGAAGCAAGGTCTTAGAGCACAAGTAAAGGAAAAGTACGTTTTTTTTTTTAATTTGTAGTTTTATTACATAAAAAATATTTTTTGCGATTACAAACTTACATTTGCAGTTGAAGAATTGACCGTGACGTATATCGATGTATGGGAACATGTTTTTCAACTACAATGTTAAGTTTGTTTTTGGGATAAATTCATCCCAAATACGGATCCCTATATTGTGCGGGACGCACTTGGCCAGTTTTTTTATTTAAACTTTTACGCACGCACGCACACACACTATAATACTTATTAAGAGTGTATGTGTTTCACCCGTAAGAAGTCCTCGTAACATAAGGTTCAGTTGAAAACCAGCGTCAGGCACTTATCTCTTGCGCAAAATGAGGCACACAATACTATTTCGTTGTTTTATCTATTTTTATCTTTTTTGTGTGTGTATACTGTGTCCCTTATCTTGGAACAATTGTTTTTTTTTTTTCTTAATCTACACTTGCCTTCAGACAGGTACAGTCGATCAGGGTCTGCAGGCTGTTCGCAGGGGCGGTGGCGCAGGGTGACGTGGAGGCTGGGTCCTCTTGGAGGTACTTCAGGAGGAGCTGGCTCTGGTGGTGAGTCGCACTCGCGCTCGCTAGCTTGACCACCGTTGCCAGACGGGGCTGCAAAAACGACAGACTGGTAAATATTTGGTGCCTATACTTACGGGGGAGCCGAATAGCGTCCTAAGGATGCTTGGCGAGAGAACCGATACTTTTCTGCTCAGAAGGTTCACTGAACTCCATGTATTGCGGGACCGATGAGCCTACTGTGCAGGGGTAGACGGTGTGCCGGGGTTGCGGGAAAGTCCGAAAGGCATACCGTGGCCCCTGGCAACATGGCAACTGTAGGAACACGGGTGGGTTTCAGTCAATAAGAATCTGACACGCCCTCCCGCTCCGCCCAGGGCGGGAGAAATTATTTGATAATTTCCCACCCAAAAAAAAGGGGGTAGACGGTGTCTAGTTTCTTCTTTTTACTTTTTAGTTACTAACATTAGTTATAAGCAAAATTCTTTTTACTTACAATTGCCTATAGACTTTTTTGTCTGAATTTTTTTTGTTGTAATTAAAAAGAATGTGTAATTATTATGGTTTCAAACCATTCATTGTGTAGGGTCAAGCTTTAACTTAAGAAAATGAAGTAATTTTAACTACCTACGTTGTTTACTTATTACAAACAGCTCTATATCCAGATACATTTTGCACTTACCCATAATTTAAAAGTATTATATTTTACTATTTTTATTTTTGAAATTTAAAACTGAAAACGAACACGCGATGACCACACTACATCAATCTAGCACAAATTCGCAACCAATATTTAGAAGATCATTATGACGTCACGCATAACTCACTCACGTTCGTCTCCAGAAACACGAATACAATTCGGTTCCCTCATTGTGTACACGTACCTACGCGCCAGGCACATGCGTCGGAGCAACTATGCCAGGCATCCTTATCAAAGGCATGCACCCACCTCCGTAATACGCTCATAATAGGTACACTACAGAATGCCTAAGTACAATAACTAAACTGGAATCCGACACTGAATATGTGTAATACCTCGTCCATACCTTACATTTCGGAACGGCATTATTATTGTTGATGCTTGCAGTTATCATTACATTCCCGTCGTGGAGATATGCGGAGTAATATATGAACTATAAGTAGGGTGGATTAATGAGCAATTGTTTCAAGAATTTTGTGGTAAAAAGGAGTAAACTACGTGAAGTTCTCTAAAATACGTTTTTTTTTGGTTTATCACGCCTTTTCAAAAACACTATGTTACGGTACTGTTAAATATTCGCATTATATATTTTTAAAATTGTTACTTTTTTTAACCTATACTGTCCCACTGCTGGGCAACGGTCTCCGCCATACTTTTCCATTCATCTTTTTCTGCTGCCTTTGTAACTGTATAATAATTAAAATATTATATAGGTCAAACATAAGAACACTTCAAGATTTTCGTTTTTCAAACAATCCGCACTCTATTTCCACTTCTACGTTTCGATTAGGAACTGATAATGGACTTGAAAGTTACGCGAAGGAACTCCTCGATTGCTAAGAGTACAACAACTGTAATTGGGATAATCTATTTGGGTTCTCGAGCAAATACTACAGGCAGGTTGGTAGTCAGGCAATTTGCTTTGCTTTAGAACATTTTCCTGCTCAAACTTTGACGATTTAAGGCGATGGATGACCTAAATAATGGAAAAAAGGTTATTTAACTACTAACTAGAGCAATACTATATACTCAGAATATTTGTGCGCCGTTGACGGCAAGACATAGCGTTAATTTTTATTATTATAAACATCTGTACTTTTTGTTTACCTATGTTCTACAAATAAAAATATTTGAATTTGACTATATTTCAGGAAATTCTAGCTTCAGTAATCAACAAGATGTCAATGTCTTGCAAAATAGTTAATGATTTATTTATTTGTCTTTATTTCACCCATGCATTAGCGTTAAGTTTTGTTTACACGAGGAGAATTATTTTTCCGTCGACATCCCTTTTGACGGAAAAATAATTCTCCTCGTTTTCCACGTGTAAACGAGGCTTTAAAGTGGTGAAACTTTACGTTATATATATGTGCAATAATTATAATCAGCCCGTAACTTTTCCACTGCTGGAACACCGTCTCTGAGAGGGAGTGGGCGATAATCCACCACACGGGCCCAGTGTGGGTTGGTAGATGTCACATGTCTTCGAATATTTGGTTCTACGACATGCCGGTTTCCCCACGTTGTTTTCACCTTCATCGTGTTGAGAGCAGTGGTGAGGAAATAAATTATAAAAAGTAAAGAAAATAAAAAATAAAAGTGCCTGCCCGCGGTTCGAACTCAAGACCACCAATGCTGTACAATATTAATAAATAATAACACTACCGTTATTGAGGCAGAGTCGTGCATTGCGCGCGTTGTTTTCGTGTGGGAACTCGTCAGCACGTCGACGACGCTGCAATGTACCGCCTGGTTCCGCACTGAATATCTCCTCACCTGAAAGAAAAAAATGTTGATAAGTATGATGTTTTAAAACAGAAATTGTTGTCAAATTCTGTCGTTAAAGAACAACAAACTAACACTAAACCTCCACTAAACCTGAAGCCAAACTTGGTAAGAATTTTTCAAGACAATTTTTGACGTATTTTAGATAATCTTCTCAAACTCTAAAGTGTTGTCTTTGCCAGGCCTGCAAAAATTTAGTTCTAGTTAGGTACTGGGTTTATAATTATAAATAAATAGACACAAAAATTTAATTAAAATGTCTTACTTGAGAGCTTTTGTGTAGAAAATTGGTCAAACCACCATTTTATTCTTTAGATAAAAATTATCCAACGATTAAATACAAATTATTATTTCTCGTTTTAAGTAGTATTAGAAGGTACCTTTCGAGTTCCTGTTTCTTCTATAGAACCTGCGGTTGGTGCTCTCATGAGGAAAAGGAGATGCTTGTCGCTGCGGACTGCTGGCGTATCGCGGCAGATCCTCACCGCCTTCCGAGCCGTAGATACGACGCTGCTCATCTGTGCCAAATGTACGAGTTTCATTAGCAACTAATAAAAAACCGGCCAAGTGCGTATGTGACCACACACAATAAGGAATCCATAGTTGGGATGAACATTTACATTTGCACAGTATTGTTTTTATCGACCGCAAAAATAAGTTCGTATTTCATAGTACCTATTTTTCGAAAAAACTATGAAAAACATGTGACCCTATACTAACCAAAATGACCACTTTAAAGCTTAATAATTCGCTAACAAATCCCTGAATCAAACAATGTTCAGTTGATTACCGTAAAATTTTTGAAAGACCTGTCCAACAATACCTCACACAAATAGACGACTAAAAATAAATAATTCCCGAAAATTTTTTGATGATCCTAAAAAAAATATTACGTAGCTTTGTATTTGTGATTAAAATGAATAACTATGCCAAATAACAGCTTTTTAGTACCAAGGATCTCTGAATTAAACCTCGGACAGACATACAGACAGACGGACTTGATGAAACCATAAGGGTTCCTTGTTTTACTACGGAACCCTAAAAAAATTACGACTGAATTGGTACATTGCTCTTGACTAAACTATTTCACCAAGATATGTTAGTTCACAATAAAGGGACAGACAAAGGTCGGACAATATTAGGTCTCGTCTAATCTTAGGGTACCTTCATTTGTCATGACTATTCGAGACATATTGGTCATAATTGAAAACGATTCGACGCTTCTAATAGATCGAATCAATTACCTAACGAACAATTATGGTCTAGTTAACTGATTTGTAGCCCTGATTTTATAAGTAAGTATGTAGTCTATTATAAACGACAAAGCTTCAAAATAGATTTTCCATAGCCTGCCTTCATTAATAAAAAAACATATTAATATTCAAATCTTTACTACGAACAAGATTAACACCACATTTTTTACATGAAAAAGTTTGCCCAACTCCCGACGTTCCAGTTATGTTATGACTAAGTAATAATTTTCAACACTTTATACAAATAGGTCAGTATAAAAGTTAAGGGCGGAAAGTTTGGAATTTATGAGGCGGTTTGTTTGGGTAGGTAATTCTAAACAATAACAAACAAAATGTATACGTTGCCTGAGGTTGTACGGCGGCGTGAGTCAGCCCGCGGCGAATCGAACCCGTTCTGCTACTTCGCCAAACAACGTACACTATAGAATGAGAATGTGCAGAAGGCCTAATCTAACTGTTTACTTTCACATGAACAATCAAAATGTACGTAAACTTAAGTCTCTATCCCATGATTCATTTTGGTCTGTCAAAGTTCAGTTCATGCAACTTATCATGCACCCGCGCCTTTTGCGAGTGCTACATATCTGAGTACTGACCACAGACTACTTAGGGTGGAATTCACCATTTAAACTGAACGCGATCAGCACATCTAAACCGCGTTCAAGAGCTTTCAGTGTCATCATTGTTGTGAAATATTGACACTTACAGGTCTTGAACGCAGTTCAGATATGTTGATCGCAATCAGTTTCATTGGTGAATTTGGCATTTAGCAAACGACTTTACGCGATCAACACAGTACCAGTACTTAATGTCAATCTGTCAAAAATTCAAACAAATATAAATAGGTGGCCCACCGACACTTGCGACAGCTTATCACAGGCAAGCAGAAATGTCATACAGCACTAAAACAAAATGGCGCTATGTCGAGCGTTTCGTTCTACGAAGATAAACAGCCGTGGTACTGACTCATTTTTATAATCCTCAGCCACATTTACGTTTACCTACCTACTCTCTGACGGAATATCAGAGAGGTAGAAAAAAAAATCCTAATGCTGGGGCTACATTGTCGCGTTATCGCGAACTAAACCTCGCGCGCTGTCTCTTACACACCGCTCGATGTCTCGCTGAGAAACAGAGAGTGCGCGAAGTTAAGATCGCGATAACGCGACAATGTAACCCCAGCATAAGCGTTTATTCAGTTATAGAATTTTTCTAGCATCCATTTGGTAAACGTCATGCATGAATATAGGTACTTTACAAGAACTTTTTTCTTAATCACGACCTCCATTACCGTATCATTAGCGTGGCTTATTTATTTAATTACCTTTCTGGCTAGTAATACAATACATACACTGACTTGAATAGGCTTTCTTGTTACAATACTTACAACACATTTTTTTTCTTTTATCATGTTGGTAGCTGAAGTAGGTTTACCTACTGACACGCCTGTCTATTATATGGCTGCAGGCTAGAGCAACGGCCTGTTCAAATAATTCCTCTTAACATGGTAAAAACAGTGGATGCATGAAAAAAATAACATCACAATCCTGCATGGCTCAGACCCAAAACCTTGTTCATAAATTGCATTCTTTACATTTTTATTCCATAATTAGATTCCACCGGAATATCCCTTATATTCCGGTGATATCCAATTATGAAAAATATTGATAAAGTAGTTAATTAGTAAGTAGGTGGGTAGGGAAAAATAAATAGAGATTTCAGTAGAATATGAGTCAAATGTAAGTACTGTGTAATTTGTGCGTCAGGATCTCATATTATATTTTACCAGTAAATATTTTATGAAATTAATAATATCTAAGTTAAGAAGGCAACATCACTTTATAAAGGTTCCAAGAGAATCCAATTTGAGGCAAATTGAAATTCCGAAAATGACGAATGAAACCGCGAAAACATAATAAATAAGCACCTTCAGAGAAAATTTCAAAGTAAACTTGTAACTACACCCTGCCTATGTTGTTACGAATGGGTATAAAAGAAAGTTGTGGGCGAAAGAAAATGAATTAAAAATACTCGTTCAGATTGGTAAGTTTCGCAATACTTTGGAAATTTGTTGGCAACGTTAACACAGCTCTCCGTAACGAAACGTGAATAAATTGAAAATAAGCAGAGAGACGCAGTCATTTGTAACTTTAGGGAAAGCATTTTAATATTTTTTGAAAGTCGACGATGAAAAGATGTTAAGAACTGGCGACATAAAAGTATAAAGTAAGTATAAACGTAATTCAAGTAAGTCAGTAAGTGAATCAGCATCGCTCAGTGGCATATTTATAAAATAAAGGCCGCCCTTTGTTTATCTCGAATGTATGCACACAAAAACAAATTTTAACAATTCAAAATTCCCAACTGAAATAATATTAAAGGGTTTGGATATTGCGTTTAATGAAAGTTAAGTCGGCACGGTCTGTGTAGCCAACGGCTGTATGAAACTAAACACCTTGTTTTAGTTTACACAACGATTCTACAAACTCAATTAGCATTACAACCTCTGAAAGTCACTTTAGGCGAAATGAAATTATGTAGGAAATAAACGCGGTTTGGGTGGATACCTTACATGAATATTTTCCGGATAACGTTTCCTATTCCGCACTGTTTATATCGAAGTAATTTGTTACGGTTTATGGTTATGATATATTAAAGTAGCTAAGGACAACGACCGCCAGGTACACGAGCTCGGTTTGAGCTGCGGTATTAAACCTAAAGTCGGCTTTATACTCGAACACGGATTTCAGATTTAGCTAGTTTTTGGAACGGAATGGGAAAATTGTGAGCACGTGGAAACTAGGCTTTAATGATGACCGTGCGTCGTGATAGCGAGAACAAACGGCATCGCTTACATAATGATGTGTGGTACATGATAGAGCTTGCGATTATCATCAGAACAGTGCTATCATACGTAATCGTGCTTACATTCGAAATGAAAGGGCAATTCTAAGGTAACTCCAGGCTACACAGGTATTATAATACTCAATGAAACTATACTAGAAAGATACAGGGTGTCAGGGACATCGACGCGAAAACTGAAACCTTAGATTCAGTACATGGTTCTGAACCCCAATGCGTTGAATTTTTTAGTCGGTTATAAAAAAAAAAACTGCCGTTTCATAGAAAAGTACAATACCTACGCGGTCCCTCCGATAATGACCAAGCCCGGGTCGACGGCGCGTTGTGTTCCACGCGCGCCTCAAAGAGATGTCAGCAGAATTGACGGGGTCCGCTAAGGCCAATGCCTGCCGGGGGTTCGAAGAAAACCGATAGGGAAATCGTGCCCCCCGGCAACAGGGCAACCGAAGGAACACGGGTGGGTTTTAGTCAGTAAAAGTCTGACACGCCCTCCCGTTCCACCCAGAGCGAGAGAAGTTATTTCATAATTTCCCACCCAAAAAAAATAAAAAGAGGGGGTTCAGAATCATGTACTGAATACATGGTTTCAGTTTTCGCGTCGATGTCCCTGCCACCCCGTATAAGAGATAGGTATAAGACAAGCAAAGGTTTTAATGGATTTTTACACAGTGTGGGTACCTATCTATTATCTATATTACCTATTGGCTGTATAATTGAAGTGTATTCTAAACTAATATTGTAAAGAGAAAAGACATTTTTTTTGTGTTTGTTTGTTACGCTTTCACGCTAAAACGGCTCAACAAATTCAGATGAATGTTACCACATAGGTAGACTATGACCTATGTTAGGACAAAGGAAACTTTTTATACCGATATTCCCACGGGATGGAGACTTTGCGGGTGAAACCGCGGGGCGCCGCGCGCCGCTAGTTGTTCATTATTTTATTTTAAGGTATTCTCTGAATGCTAAAATAATTAAGCAAAATATGTAGAACTATTTACATTTATGACCATTTATGTACCAAATTTTATGCCAAAATAAAGATATTCTATTCTATAAATATTCTTATGAGAACGTTGAAATATTACTTCATCATTATAAATATTCAAGTAGATTCATTTCAATACTCCTACTACAACTGTTTCAGTAAACGTAAAACACTACTAAAATAAATTTAAACTTTATGAATCCCTTTATGAGTCTTAACAAGGTATGAAGGATTCATATGGGTAAGTAAATATATTACAGAATAGCAGAATAAATAAATACGCTCCTTATTTACTCGTATGTTTTCCAAATTATGAAAGTAATATTACTGCAGCTTCACATAATGTTTATGCAAACTTTTAATAAAATTAATATATCTATGTGTGTTGCGTTTCAAGTTTTTAATATAATATTTTGTGTATAATGTTTATAAAGTGACAGGTAAATATGAAAATAACTCGGTAGGTACCTACTCCCTTTTAGACGACCTTCGTAATGTAAATTATTACCTACTAACTTAAATATTCACAACAAAATGAGTATCTAGATCTCTATTCGTATCAATCCTAAAATAAATTATTGTGCTCTATCAATATAAATTTAAACATTTTGTGAAACACAAAGCAATATCCTTAAATCTAAAAAGGCTTTGCCGAACTAAAAATACGGGATCCCTTCTTTTCGCATAATATTCTTTTTCCTAATATACTTTGGCATAACGATTTTGGAATAATTTGTTTTGCCATAATAATACATTACCATATTTTTTGGCATATAGTTTATGTTGGCATAATTATCTTGAAGGCTAATTTGTTTTGGCATAAATTTAATTCGCATAACGTTACTAGGCCTAATGACTATTAGCATAATACAAAGCATGCCAAGTTATATTAGGTCTTAAAATTTTATGCAAATGGATAGGTAACCTAAAAATACACTAATAGGTTTAAGTTAAAGTTGACGGCACGGTTGGCGCAGTGGTTAAGCGATTGACTGCTGCGCTGCGTGTCGCGGGTTCGATTCCCGCACGGAACAAATATTTGTATGACCTACAAGTAGTTGTTCCGGGTCTGGCTGTTTGTGTATGTGAGTTTAAATGTTTGTAAACGCACCCACGATACAGGAGAAATTCCTAGTGTGGGGAAACGTTTTTAAAAAAAAAAAAAAAGTAAAAATAACTTGTCTCGTATTTATACCAAAAATATTATAACAGTATCAACATACGCCAGATTCTCCGTCCGGCCCGAAATGCAAGCAATATTTGTTGAGTTCGACTGTTTTTTTTTCTTATCATAGATCGTATGAATATTTAACTATTAGGCTTCTCTTTTACTCAACTAAAATCAACCTTATCTAACAAGCTTTAGGTGGAGATTTGAATGGCAAAATATTTGGTTCAGAGACGCGATGCTTCCCTTTAGTAAACAACTCAAGATTGAATATGAAAATTTAATCGACTAATTTAATCGAAGAGAGATACCATGTAGCCGTCGACGGCTGAGTTATTAAACGTCTCCTCGTAGGCATTGAGCTTGTAAATATGAATTCATAATAAAATATTATACTTCAAGTAAGTAGGTACTTCTACTTATGTAGGTACTGACTTACCTAACTACATTGCTGCTGTTGGGAATAGCTTCATATTGCTGTGGTAAACTTAAATAGAGAAGTCAAACAAAAGAAATGGATTTTTATTATTCCATTACTTACATTGTGTTCTACGAAAATCACTTAGGTTCAAGTACAGCCGATGTTATAAGCAAAAGAATGAAGGAGATATTTTATTCGAGGTCTAGAATTATTCAAGCCGAGACCTACGAGCAGCGTTCATTTGTAAGCTGCCAAAGTTTGACAAGTTAGCTTGCATTTAAATGCTGCCGGTGGAAGGTTCAGCACCAAGCCGTGCTCCAAATTAGCATTTTTCAAAGTCGTGCCAGCCTGATGGCTGCGCATTCTCACCAGACTTGTTCCTATAAATACATTTATAATGTACGCATTGCTTTTTTAAGAAAACTTCTCGAAGATTTCCGGGTAGATTTCAACAAAAATAAAAAGTTTCCGCATAATAGCAAGCACTTGTGATAACATTAACAAATAGAAGTGGCCTTGAAGAAACCCGGGAGCACTGGAGCTGACGTGAACTGCATAAATAAACGGAGATCCCGCCGCTATGAAATTCATATTTAAAAAATGTTAGCTGAGTAATAGTCTTCTTTGGGGAAAAATAATAGATTCCTTTACTCCTGCGATGAAAATGACCTGAATTAAATTTTCACATTCAATCGTCGCTGTTTGCCCCTGAGAGTGATCGCGGCCCGCCGCCGCAGCGCCCCCGCCCCGCACACGCCCCGCTACCGTCTGCCGGTTCTCATCATACCTATTTTTGTTTTTCGGCAATATAATCGCAGACAAAATTATACATTACGTATAGAAGAGTTATGGTTTGTCCCACAGGAGTACTCGTACATATGTATGAACCGCGAACTCTATAAGACATCTCATGACGTATAAACATTTGATGTGTGGGAATTACATTTTAGGTGGGTGTGTAGGTGAAAGGGTTTTTAAATTCTGTAACGTTTCAGCTGATGAATCGCATAAGTTGACCAGTCTTTTACATATTTGATCACTACATGGAAAACTTTCAGCAGTTTAGTTACAACACGCTTTCATTGACGCGAGTTATGTAGTCACAGTCACAGAAATATAAAGAACGATCCCTAAGCGTAATAAAATGTTTTTTTTAATCCCTGATTAATCTAGATAGATATAATAATATCTTAGAATCTAGTCTTCATTAATTCAATACTCAGTTTATTCTAAGTTAATAAATCTGTCTGGTTCAAATCACTTAAATTAATGTAGGTATTTAATCAAGCAATCGACAAATTAATCTGGATCCCAAGTTTCAGTAACTTCATCTGTTTACATATCGCTGGAATGTTGTCTAGATTATTTAACTTAGCCATTAAGTCGAGCAAGATAAAATATTACATCGTACTGAAACCACTTAGAGCTATTTCCCCGGGATTGCGTGATAGCAACACTTAATTTACAAGCTCCATTTAATTTGAACTATTTTGAGGCTCAGGCAGGAATTTAAATATCTGCAGATAAGGAGCTCACGCGAATTGTTCGCCGCGCGCCGGCGACTGAGCGCTCCAGCTAAATTACGAGATTAACGAATTAATGCTACACAAATTTCAGGGGTTTTCTCTTAATTTTTTCTATTAAACCTTCATATAAATAAAGGCATTTCAGTGACTTAAGCTCCACCGCTAGTTATTTATCAATTAAATAATAAAATTACAAACTATTTCCGCAAACATCAAAATTCGCGTGAATTTGGGCAAACAAGCTTCACACACTAACCATATAATTAAAATATATCTGACACCCTATTTCACGAAATTGCGTACCCAATATTACCCGCTTATCTCAAATAACAATGTAGTCCTCGTAAAATGTAAATACTTATGTAATAAAAGTGTACTGTATGTGTGTGTTAAAAGCAAAATCGTTTCGACAAGTTTAGAATATGGCCAACTGTATAATCGAAAAAGCTGTATTCAAATAAAAAATAAATCAGAATTGGATGGGGAGAGTGAAAACTAGTAGCTAAAGTAAATGTAGGTACTTGGAAAATATTTTTGAAACAGAACGTGGGGGCCTGGGAGCAAAGTGCAGAGATTAGACACGGGGACCATCAATTACGCGTAATCCGAGACACGTGCGAGCCGCTCATCGCATCGCAAACCTATGGGGATTATTGAAATTTTCTATACCCACACGCGACGAACGCGTTCACATACCCGCTTATAGGCTTTTGTATGAAAACGAGATAAGAAATTATGCAAAGGTTTGTAGCGTGCAATTACAATTTAACATAGACGTGTAAATAAAAAATAAATCATCGTATTAAAGACGAGCTTTGCATTTCTGTTTTATTTTCCAGTAACGATATCACTGACACTACATGACAAACAAATAATCCTTCCAGTTATATTATGTACTGCCCAACGCCCAAAGACCCATAGGTACATACATAGCGGTCTCAATTTCACACCTATTTTGCGAATCTGACCGGTAGTCCAATTAATCTTCCTGCAGATTGGATTGGGTGCGATATTTGGACGCCTGCAGGCACCTTTGATGTGTCGTGTCAATCCCAACAGAGTCCCTAAATCTCAGACTCAAGCGAACTAGTTAACTGAAACAGTCAGACGTCCATATATTACGTATATTCAGTAATCAGTGAAAGCTATCTACCTACACTAATATCTCCATCTACACTAATAATATTATAAAGAGAAAATATTAATGTTTTTGTATGTAATGAATAAACTCAAAAACTACTGGACCGATTTTAAAAATTCTTTCACCAGTAGAATGCTATATTATCATCGAGTAACGGAAGCTATAATTTATAAAGATATCACGCGGGCGAAGCCGCTGGCGGAAGCTAGTAATTAATAAAGAAGTAGAGCTTTGTCGACTAAGATTGAAATCCAGAAACTGTACGAATGAAATAAATGTAGGTATTCCTTGGAATATTTTTTTTTTTTTTTAATAATTCATGATTGGAAAACAGGAGAGACCAGGTTCCAGGTTAAATACTTGCACAAAATTACATACATGACGCCTATAATCCCCGAAAGGTTAGGCAGAGGGATACTTAAAGTCCACCCAAATTTTGCCAGATAGGTAAATACCTTCTACACCAGCTGAATTATATACACAATACTACAGGTTACCTAACTATCGTCACGCTTTCCTAACTGGTGAAAACTTGCAGGAAGCAACACTAGAGTTTTGTTCATGCTTAAGTCCGTGCACCTACTTAGTGTTGGTACCACTAGTAGGTCCCGTGTACTTAGTGTTTCGAGCTCGAGAACAAACGTATTAAGTTCAAAGACCGCTATATAGTATAATAATATAACATTGTGCAAAATTAATCATACGCTAAGAGTTACACAGAAGTTAACTGAAGAAGATATTGTATTGTTTATACCAGGATTTATATTCATTTACGTAGTATTCTAAAAATCATCTTATAACTTTGGATAATAGAAATAAAGCTTATTTTCTATTTAAGTTTCTTTCTGTTCCTCCATCGTAAAATTTTCATAGTCTGGTGGTAGTTTTACAGTAGCCGTTACCTCTATGTCAGAACACTTCTGAAACCAGGCGTTCACAGAATAGTTATAATGAATGCACAAAGGTGTACTGCACGCACAACCGTGACTTGTGTCAAAGGTTTCGTTAACTTTCTTATCAGAGAAAGGGGAAGGGGTTTTGTGGGGATTTTTTTTTCAGCTTCACAACCTCACTATTAACGTCTATTGAATAAAATACGATAAAAGCAAACAAAGAGTTGTTTTATCAATTCGTGCACTGTATGATTTCCATTTTCAAAAACTTACGTTTGAAGGCTGATGAGAACCCAACGTTCAGTAACAGATGGGGTTATTTTTGCCCGCCTATTCATCTTACGCTGGTATTTACGCCACAGAGTTAAGTTTACTTCAATAACATAACTTGAGTGATAATTAAATATGTAACTTCGTAAATCCAGCCGCCTGTCCGCTAGGCAATCTTGTAAAATATTCAATAAACCTCGTTGGGTAACTAAACAGAATAATCAATTAGATAGCTGCTCCTCGCCTAATATTCATTACTTACAGTAAATATATCTATCTATATGCATGTTATTGTTACGCTGTCGTAGTTATACTGTGGCTGAGAGCTTGAGACTATTGTTAGACTGTGACACATTTAGAGCGAAAACGCTAATTAGCTTCAATATGCATTCAGCTGTCATGATTCGATTGGATATAATATGCGCATCGTGGGTTAGGATAGGATCAGATTTGCATGCTTGGCTATGCATGCGTAAGCACTACGTCGTCGGAAGTCGAGACGAGTGCGACGTGTATTTTTACCCTTACAGTGCATTTCTGCAATCGATGAGAATTTTCCGTAGCAAAGAGTCCCCTTTAGCAAGTATACAACGACATCGACATCTATAAATGCTTGTATTGTTGAAGTATAAAACAATAATTTCTATGCAATCCTGTCGTTGGTTCAAATAAATTGAAATAAACAAAGCTAGTTCATATCAATGGTTTCTGTGAACTTGAGAGGGTAGAAAGACAGAACTTTTCAGGTTCACTCATTTGCATTTAGATAAATCACAAGGGTAAGCAAATATCTTGGAGTAAGAGTAAGTACGTATGTAGAGACTTGGTCTTAATCAAAATTACGTACACGCATTAACTAAATGTATATCAGTGAACAAGTAAACGAAGTAACTTTAGCCCAACACATGAGAGTCTCATTAATATAATGATCGGGTTTGCAAATAAAACATAATGCAATGTTAATGACCCGATAAAGTTACTTACCTGTTCCCGCCAACCTTGCGGTTTCATGGAGTCAACTGGAGAGTTTTCTGGTAAAGAGGGTAAATGAGCTTGTCTATGGCGCCCTCTCGTGACCTCCCGACGAACAAAACGACAAAGAGAAGTACGGCAACATTTACAGAGAAAATGGCCGTGGGGCAGTCAGGGCGACCCTCCACCCTTTGTTTCCTTAGAGCGGCTCGCCGCGCCGCACGCCGACAACTTGCCAAACCTTCCGACGAAATATGTACATTGCGATTTGTGGCCTTTGTCCTAACATATTAATGCGAATTCCAAAACGTATTTATTAACTTTTGGTAGGCCCACGAGTATTTAAGTTTTCAACGAAAATTCCTGCATTAACTTGTTGTTTATATTTTACATACGTTATGTGAACGTCGGCGTCGTTAGTGATTCATACGTATTATATGCATAATTTAATAAAAAGTTGTGAAAGAATTCTTGTTTTTTTGTTAGAGTATCCGTTGTCTGTGGGGGACACAGGGGCGCGACGAGCGAGACGCACACCGCAGGAATTTCTAAATCTTCATAAGATAATGGATCGCTCCGCGAAAGAAAAGGACCTCTCCGGCTTGGAACTTTGTTGAATTCCTGACTCGTAATTAATAAAATTACTTTTTGGGAGCTTTCCTCGACTTCAAAGAATTTTAGCATAAAAGAAAAAGTTAAGTAGATGAATTATTTTTGAATGATAAAGGGAATAATTTTGGATATTTATACACTTAGGAGTTGAGTTATTCTGAAGATTTTCATCGTCGTTTTGAATATCATAAACTGACGCTGTTAGAAGCATTGTTTCATGAAAATCGTTGCAACTGATAAATAGGAAATTGTACGGTCCATTTCCCCAAAATTTTTACACTACACTACACACGTATAAATTATTAGTAGTATTCTTAAAGACAGCTCAAGTCCGCTCTCAAGGGAAATTGCATTTAGCGAGGACTATCAAGAAAGTATTTACCCTGCAATTGAACTCTACGAGATTTATAGGATTTCTCTCGACGCATATTCTCGAGAGCTCTTTTCTTTTAATTTCTTATTCTTCGTGTGTTTACTTGGAGCTTCATCTGTGCAAATATTAGTCTTCACTATAAAACATAATATTATGATTGCTATTTAAGTAACAAAGTTCTACAAAGTGGAGATATTATAAAGACACCAAATAAATAAGTAAACAATAAAATAAAGCCTACATTTAACATTGTTTGCGATGCTTTGTCTACAACGAAGTAGAGATTAGTGGAGGGCTGTATCTCCAACGCAACTCCGACTAAAGGTCACTTCAAAGGGAATAAAAGTGTTAATTCGTGGTGAACATCAGTCGATTGTATTATTCGAAGGTCGCGCTTATCTGCGGCGGGAGTGACGATAATACCCGCATGGCGGATGATAGTCGCCGAGTCGCGCGACTGTCGTCAGTCGTCAGTCGCAGTGCAACGACTGCTAGTTTAATTCGTGAAGCCACATAAATCCCTGTTTGATGAGGGTAGCGCGCTTTCATTAGATACGGACTTGGTGAGGCGGTGCTCCACGGCAATTGTTGTCGATGATAGCATGGCATTGTCTCTTCATGTCAATCCCGTAGCTCATGTGTGTTTAATTTGATTGTTGGTTTAGTGTAGTTATTTTCAGTAGTGTAAAAAACAACGTTTAAAAACACAAAACATTAAAAATGTTTTAAATTCAAAATTCAAATGATTTAATTCGAGTAACAGAGACTCATAATAGAATAGCAAAACACACATTTACAAATAAAATTAAATATTTACATTAAACAATTTTTTACATTATAATTAAATTAAGATTAAGATTAAAATCAATTTAAATAAAAAAATATGTATTTAATAATTTATTTACATGAATAGGTACTATAAATAGATACCTATCATAATTCAAAACTGTAATACGACTGTAATTATTATGGTCTGTTTTTTTTCTTTACTTAAAACGTGAAAATCCAACATTAACTTCCCATACGTATGTCGTTATTCAAAATAATAACTTCGGTAACTCACCGTCATGTGACACATCAAAAAGGCTTTTAAAGTAATCAATCAATTGGTTAGGTAGATTCACTATGTTTACGGTGAGTTTCCGTTCATGCGACGAGTCAATATGGTGGCACCTCCTGTACAAAGCCACCTGTCACGAAGCAAGCATTTATCACAATTCTACCGAATTTCCTTTAAGCTTACAAAGATATCGGCTTTCATGTAACTGTATGGGCGGATCGTGATATCACCGATAATATACCATTTCGTTATAAAATAGATCTATGGATAGAAGTAAGTACTGCTGTAAATAAGGGCCCACACCCTGTACAGAATGTGGCTGACACAATACGAGCCAAAAATGCAGAATAAAAAGGTTTTTCACCAATGATTTTTACTTATCATCTAAACATTTTTGAAATTCCCTTAACTAATCTATAATATAAAAATAAATCGCAAAATGTGTTGGTAAGCGCATAACTCAACAACGCCTAGACCAATTTGGCCAATTCTTTTTTTATTGTGTTCGTTATTCTCAGGACAAGGTTTTAGGTAGGTAGGGTAGGTATGTAGGGTAGGTATGTAGGGTAGGTATGTAAGTAGGTAGGTAGGTTGGTAGGGTAGGTAGGTAGGGGTAGGTAGGTAGGTAGGTAGGTAGGGGTAGGTAGGTAGGTAGGTAGGGAAGTTAGGGTAGGTAGGTAGGGTAGGTAGGGTAGGTAGGGTATGTAGGGTAGGTAGGGTAGGTAGGGTAGGTAGGGTATGTAGGGTAGGTAGGGTAGGTAGGGTAGGTAGGGTAGGTAGGGTAGGTGGGTAGGTAGGTAGGGGTAGGTAGGGTAGGTAGGTGGGGTAGGTAGATATGTAGGTGGGCCGTAGGTAAGTACTTAGTGCTACCCGTGCGAAGCCGGGGCGTGCAGCTAGTAATATTATAAATGTGAAAGTGAGTCTGTTTATTTGTTTGTTACGCTTTCACGCTAAAACAGCTGAACGGTTTCGGATGAAATTTAGCACATGGGTAGACCATGACCTAGGTTAGAACATAGGATACTTTTTATCCCGATATTCCCACGGAATCGAGACTTATACGGATGAAACCATGGGGCACAGGTAGTCTTATAATAAGAACCAAATAATAATAGTCCTACAGACTGAATTTCAGCCATGGCAGCCAATCTCAGAGGAGATTAGCCATCTACGTGGGAGATATTATAGTGCACAAGTGTGTGCGCAAACACAAGTGCACTCACTCTTCCCTCACTCTCTTAGTCCGACGGGACGGCAATCCGACACGACCGGAAAGAGATCAGCTGGTGCAGGGTCAACGGTTTAATGTGCTTTCCGAAGCACGAGTCACACCAAAGTCTGGGCTGCTACAGAGAAATTCCTTATGGAAAAACCCAATAACACTAACTGACCCGTTGCGTTTTTCTCGTGATCGCAAGCGTGACTGCTGAGCGTGCAATGGGGTCCTTTTTTTTTTTTTTTTTTTTCTCTGGGAAATGATCAAATAACTTCTCCCGCTCTGGGTGGAGCGGGAGGGTGTGTCAGACTCTTACTGACTAAAACCCACCCGTGTTCCTTCGGTTGCCCTGTTGCCGGGGCAATGGGGTCCTGGGTTCGATACCCAAATAAAGCTCATGTAAACATGACTTGAAACTATTTATATGTAGAAAGTGGTAAGAAAAACTATCTCGACCAAAAGCTACGAAAAGCTTTAAAAGAAACAAACGCAAATCGTTTATAAGCCACAGACTAGGAATAGCCATTATATTCAGCCCATAGAAGTACAGTGCTGTTATTGTCTTACTCACACTTGAGTGGCCTGCCTGCCTACACAAAGGTCGCGTACACAAGCTTAATTGAATAAACCTAACTGCTTGTGATTCAGGGAAGGTAATATCAGGTGCCTCCCTCGCTTTTGAAAAACAATAACCGTGGAACATTGCGCGGAAACCTTTATACAAAAGAGAGTCGCTCAATGAAGTTGCACGCCGAAGAATTTCCATGCAATAACGGGGCATAGCCTCGGCGAGGATTCTTGTGGAGCGCGGCCGGAGATATTGCGTACTTACTGGGCTTGCCTCTAATAACACCGCCGATATCGTTTGTGTAAGGAGAAAAATACGAAATGAAATAGAAACTACCAGACGCCTTATGGTTTCCAATCTCGACTAACATTACACGGAGGTACCGGAGCTATTTCGCATTTTAATATTCTATGAAGATTGAGAATAAAATCGTCAAAGTTTCGTATAACAGGCAATCAGGTTTCTGAGAAAGCAGGCAAAAAGTGTTTGATTATTCCTTTATAATTTTCTGTTTGCTCGCGGGTGCTTGAATGAAAGTCGATATCTTTAAGATTAAACTTCACCTGGGAAGGTACATTAGCGTTCTATTGCACTCTTCAGCCTCGTAACCACTACTGAATCAGTTTTTGCTCGGGTTTTAAAACTAATCTTTTCAGTTGCCTGCTCTAGTTTCGCTAAAGAACTCGTTAACGATAAGTGTTATCTACGAAATGTTAAGAGTTTAAAACTCAGTGTTTTTAAAGTAGTTTATCGTCAATTATGTTAAATATAATATTCATCATTATATTAAACTTAATTAGGTAAGTATATGTAGGTACCTAATTTCCCAGAAAGCATCGTAATTTGGTGAGTAGCTAAAGTATCTGTGCAATAAGCAGCTTAAAAAAAAGTTTTGTTTTTCAAACCTTGCACTCTTTAATCATTTCTAATTTATGCATGCCTGTGTGTTTAACTTATATACCGAACAAAATGTATACTACGAGTAGGTATGTGAATGTATTCACAGTTGACGAGAGTCGAGTCGGCGACTGAAAGTTGGTCGTACATAGCTCCCGCCCTTGACTGCTTCTTAAGAATTCTCAAGCCTTTAGCTCATCTATCTACTTACTAATTTAATTAATATTATTCAGAACGTCTGACATAGTCCGTAAGTGGGCTTTTCAAGTGATGAATGGGTCTCACATATTTGTAGAGCTCTATACAAAATCACTCAACCCGAAATATACCGAAATCGGTTGATTGCGCATGAAAAATATATAGCATACCTTTAGATTATATTACTTTTTCATCCCCAAATCAGCATAAAATTAGGAATCGTACATGAAACATGTTGTAAATCTTTTTTGCGACACAGCACACATAGCAATTTGTTAACGTTATTAATTTTAACGCGACATTTCTGAAAAAACGTTGTATCTACCGTTTCTGTTTATAGAATAGCAGGAACTGGGAAAAGCAATTAACCCATCACTAGCAGTGGCAGTAGACAGACACATCGATTACCAAATTCCGAAAACGCATTTATGATGCGACGTAGCCGTGCATTAAAGCTCTGCAAATGCCATCACGCGGCGAGACTAATCACATTAGTGGCCATCGCAAAGGTAATGCCGGTAACAACCTAAAAAGCCACCATTTGCATGTCAGAGCGGACCTCAGGAACTCGCACTACACTGCAGTGTAAATTATTCACTCTCATATGAATCTCATATTGGAGATGGATACTAAACTTTGTACTCAACGTTAGTTATAAATAAAAGATTTCGTCGGAACAAAACAAAATTTGAAATTCTCATAGAATGGACTTTTGGAAAATGTTTACGTAATAGGAATATTAAACTGTTTTATATGGACTAGATGCCACTGAGATGCAACAAAACACAGGTGGGTGCATATATTACATTTTTAATCTGTCTGTAGGTGCATAAATCTATTTACTGAACTGAGAATTGCACTACCGATTACAATTCTTTTTTCCCCCAAGCAAGCTGTTTAATTTTATTTTATTTCATGGGCTATTAAAAGTACGTGAACAATAGAGGAAAACACAATGAACTAAGAGTTAAATGAACGTGTACGTGCATTTGTATGATCGAATGAACAATCAGGTTTGAAGTGCTACTATTGTATCGGTAAGCACATTTTTGTCACCTGAATTTCGGCGTAACTCCATTTATCACATCAATATTAGTAGCCACAACTTTAAAATATGTTACATTTCAGCCCGCAATAAATGTCACGACATATTGGGAGTCCCTATTATAGGTAAGCAAATACAGGGTCCAGAGTAGGTAGTCTGAATACACCTGAAAATTGTAGTGCTACCAAATTGAACATATTTATGTAAAAGCAATTTATTTTAAATAAATCTTGAATAATAACGAAAGGAGGCAATTTTCACATAATTATATTCTTGAAGGTACTTGCGTAGACATTTTATGAAAAAAATAAACATTTTAATCTTTCTGTAGATTTAAGGTAAATATTGAATTCAAATAAATAGCACTCTATATTTGTTACGAGAATGTTTCTGGTCCTAAAATCCTAGGAATCGTCTCTAGAGGGTTAAGCGGTAAAGGTCAGCGACTAGAAACAAGTATCCAGTCTAGTAGTTTAGGTCTCTAACAAATTGCCAACCGATCTCTTCGCAGCTAGATAACGAAAAATAAAGCGTAAATAGAATATTGTAATAGATTTTTAGGCTCAACTTTTTTATGAAAACGTAAGAGATTTTTTTATCTTACTTTAAATAAATTAAATAAGAAAAGATGAATGATACTACACTCAGTTACAGGATTGTGAAGGTCAGATAGGCAGTCGCTCTATATAAAGTACTGGTATTCAGCTGCATCCGGTTAGACTGGAAGCCGACCACAACATAGTTGAGAAAGGTAGATGATGATAAGGTTTTCACAAATTTTAATAGAGGCAATAGAACTTACTCAAGGCGAGAATAAACATCTTTTAATGATTTTATACTGAAGATCACGTCTAAACGAGACGTGTTAATGATTTGGAAAAAAATTATGTTAAATAAGAGCATTTTTGAAATAATTTAATTTGAGAATATTTTATATTTTGTTTATATTACATAGTATAATTAATTTGTAAAGTTATATTTAACGCGGATAAAAAAAAAGAAAAAAACTGAGAATCACGCAAAATCTATAAAGCGTATTTTTCTAAAACTTTCACCATTTTAAAGATAATTTAATTATTTATCTTTTAATTTACATATTTTATTAAAATACCTTTTGTTTTATTTATAATAAATTAATAATGCGTCTAATTTGAGACAGAGCTCCTTCATGGGCAAGTCCTATTACTGGCTAGACGTACGACGCGTTGCGTGAGCTCAGCACAGAACACGCAAGCTAACCACTCAAGGTCACTGGCATTTAGTCGCGTCTTAAGGAGGATCCGCAGTGATGATAGCCCACGAAAGAACTTTTCCATAAGAGATTTGTTCTTATGGAACAAATATAACTTAGAAAGATGTATAATAATTCTAATGAGTATAATTATGTAAATTTTTATTTGTTATGGTCGCAAATAATATTTTGATCAAAATGCAACATGACAGTGACCTGCAAATTACAGAAAACGTAAGAAAATTTGAACTTCACATGCTACCACTGCGAATCCACCTTAAGCACACTTTGATTAATTTGCCTCTTGAGATCTTTCAAAGTTGACATGGAAAAGGTAATTTTTCAGCAGAAAACGTTTATGGTGAGTATTCAATCTAAAATGTCTAAGATTATTATGTAGATGAACAACACATGAACAAAACATGATGAACTTCAAATCAACCTGTTCTAAAATTATTCTCAGACTCAGTCGCAG
Source organism: Agrochola litura (assembly GCA_949152395.1). Classification (NCBI taxonomy): domain Eukaryota; kingdom Metazoa; phylum Arthropoda; class Insecta; order Lepidoptera; family Noctuidae; genus Agrochola; species Agrochola litura. Next base: position 12,092,252 of record OX424496.1, read on the forward strand.
CTAGTTTTCATTGCTCATAATCGAGAAAACCCATTTACCGCTAAATAGTAGCAACCGCGCCCGTAGCTCTCGAACGTGACGCTTTATCAACAGACCGGCAATTGTCGAAACTAATATGTAGCATACGGGTACGAGCCGTTATACGGCATCATCCAATTAAGTGCATATTTACACCCCGTATGAGCACCCGACATTATTGCCATGCAGTTTACACGTGACATCGGTGCCTTTACGTTCTGTTCAGCAGTCGATGCAAAGATATGTAGCCATGTTTACTGGCTACTGGACGGTTCGAGCTCTCGATGAATACTTAACGTGCGACGATTGTGTCGGACGATGTGGTCAGTTAGCAAATTTGTAATATTACGATGTATTTTGTATATATGGTGTTATTAATTTATGCTGTTTTCTGAATTCCACACGAACGTAGTCGTGAGCACAGTTAGTGATGTGATTAGTAAAGTAGTACGTATTATTACTGTTTCCAAAATTCCACGCATACGCAATTACGAACAAAGACTAGTTCGTAATTTTTTTTTTCTGTATTTTATTGCCATGTAGTGTACACGTGATACTTTACGTTCTGTTCAGCAGTCGATGCAGAGATTCAAATCATTGTCGGTTCCAAAACTACATGATAAAAGTGCAAACAAACCCAGTGCAGAATTTATCATAAACAGGGTGTTTATGATAAATTCTTGCGCAAAAAACTCACTATAGGCAATCAGTAACACATTGATCTGTATTTAGAAGGTTTCGACTTTATATTTCACAACTTTTTCCAAACATTATTATCTTAACAACAATATGGAATTTGTAATTGAAAAATCATCGACGAAAATTGAGATTAAAAAATTAACCTCAAATTGTCAAATGAAAAACTTCTTTAAGGTGATATAAATTTAGAATTTCGGAAATAATTATTCAAATAATCAAACTTTGATTTGATTATTCTGAATAATTATACCCTAAATTCTTACTACAAATTTATACAAAAGTGGCACTACAAATTGGCGTCGCAGGTACGTTTCTGATCCATTCGTTTTCATCAGAAACTATTGGAACAAACCTTAGCCATGTTGACTGGGCAATTGACTCGTGACTATCGAGCGAGTGACGTATCTATGTATATTAGGATAAGCTCTGTTGTTCTGTTCGTGTCGACGTCGGTCACTTTGCAAATAATAATTATAATTTAACTACAAAGATTGTTCAAATTATGCATAACAGCATTCAAACTTTTATTAACATAATCTGATTCGATAACCATCCACATTCCGTACACAGAACTGAACACTGGATCTAATAATGATGTGTCAAATTCATTATAATAATAGTTTGTGGTGGCTTATGCTAAACACTATAACAGCCACAATGCGAAATTGGTGTTCTGGTTCTAATGACAATGATAATAATCGACGGCAGTGTGATCCGACTGTAAAAAATATTTAAAAGTAAAGTGAACTCAATCACAGAAACAAATACTCATGCCCATCTAGATGGCCAGCTATTTCAGTAGGAAAATTACATACCTACAAGTAATTTGAGAAAAGATCCTAAAATAATATTTCAAAAAACAATATTAAGTTTATTGAAAGAAGTATCTACATGTATCCATTGAATAAATACGGTCTACGCATAACTCCATAATTTTATGAAACGTCGCTTCAATTATATCTCAATAATACTCAAACAATATTTAATGTATCCAGTATCAAATCTCCAATAGAATTATTTTTCCAATAAATAGCTTGTGATCGGGAATTTAATAAAATCTTATATTGAATAATGGGTGCTCACTTGATGCTTGAAGCCTGTTTATTGAAAAGGAGGTACTGAGCTTTCAGTCACTCCTTACACCCTCCGAAATAAAATAAAATAATACTCGTAATAATGTCAATATCTTACTACTTAATAATGGTGTATTATATAAAGTAGTTTGTTTCTCACAAACATTTTACTTTGACGTCACTTCTACACTTATCTTTATAGCATCTAATGTTATAATTACACTTCAAGCACTACTGCTACCCTTGTAGGTTATCTTTCAATTCCGTAAGGGCCTTATCACACTGGCGATTTGCGAGCTAGTTATCAGCGAGGCGATTATATTATTCAACGTTCTCGCTGTGTGTGCGTAGCGAGCAACGTGTTCACTGCGTTTGCGTAACGAGAGCGATTGACGTGAGTGTACAAGAGAGAGCGAGACAAGCGAGTTTACAATATGGTGACAACGCGGCGTATACGTCGCGTAGTCGCGGTTATATCACTTCGCACCCGCGGAGAGCGCGTTCACAAATCGCCTCGCTGGAAACATGCTGGCAAATCATCAGTGTAATAACGCTCTACCAATTAAAGGCAGGCATTCTAATCGGCTTTTATTTGTAGATAAACTTAGTCTTAGATTTACTGACAAAATAATTAAGAACTCAATTAAAAATTTAATCTGTCTCAGTTTTTGTCTAGAAAATGAATACCTTTGGGTGAAAACAAACGGGTGGGTCTAGACGGGATGAAACAGGTACTTACTTATCTACTAAAGAGAATTTAAGTATCAAGTATCATAATTAACTATTTAAGTTTACTGAATACGGATCGCTTTTCAAAATCGACTTAATTAGGTAAAAAAATATTAGGAGGAAGAATTTATTTGGTAGAGAATGAATTTCTCATCTGATCTTACACGACATGATTACTTACAATACTTCAACCGTAGGTACCTATGTAATTATGTCGCGAGAATTGTGTAAATACTGAGAAGAGTGAGCTCAGCTCACTAATATTATACAACATGTAAAAAAAAACCTGTTCGATCCGTGAGGGTGTTGTAAAGTATTGTACGGAGAGTATTTTAATGTAGTAGGTAATATAGAGCAAACATTTAAAAAAAATCGCCACTTTATTTTTCAATGGGGAATTTTACCGGGTTATTCATTACATGTGGCGTGGACGGCCGTCGTTTAGCGGGTGTTTACAAGTCATAACTAACCCCTGTTGAAAATTATTTAATTTCTAATGGATTTAGGGTATTTTTGGTATTAAAAATGTGAATTTTAAATTGCAATATCTTTTTTATTTTCGGTAAGAACAAGTGTTGGGACCTTATAAGTATCGTGGTTGGAGAGGGATAATAAATGAAATTCAGGTGTACAATATATTTAGTTGTAGTTAGAGATGTCAGCAGAATTGACGGGGTCCGTTAGGGCCAATGCCTGCCGGGGGTTTGAAGAAAACCGATAGGGAAATCGTGGCCCCCGGCAACAGGGCAACCGAAGGAACACGGGTGGGTTTTAGTCAGTAAGAGTCTGGCACGCCCTCCCGCTCCACCCAGAGCGGGAGAAGTTATTTGACAATTTCCCACCCAAAAAAAAAAAAAAAAAAAAAAGGTGTACAATATAAAGTTTATTCATATGACCATGAATCTTTAGCACAATGATGTTTCTTATATTAGTTACAGGGTACACAAGTTATTGCCACGGCGGGCGCTGGGAACACGACTGGCCGCTAAACCTAATGCGCGGGGGACATTGCATTCTGCACCGCTAGCATTACTGCTACCTGTAGTCCCTACAATAAGATTGTATATTACTTTTCGGTAATTTTATTGCAGTACCTATGTGCCCCTTTCGGGTTCTGGGTTTTTTTACTTATTGTATATGGCGTTTCCTTGGCAATCAATCAAAGAGATTTAAGATACAATAGAGAGGCTACCGTAAAAAAACTGTGATTCTATGTTTCAGTGACGCCATCTAGCGTAATACATATAATAGCAAAATTAAATAATAGCAAAGATAGACACGTTACACTTTTACCGACACCAACCTAGATAGATAGATTAGATAGGTAGATTGTTTGCCGAGGGAGCAAACAAGTATTTTAAAGGCGAAAGTATTTTTTTGAATCCAGAGCGGAGCGAAGGTTTCTAGAGTAGAATCCTGAGCATAGCGACAGCGAGGGATTCAAAATACGTCACACGAGCTTAAAATAGTGTTGCTCCCGAGGTGGACACTCAACTTTTTATCACCTTTAATGAGAGAATAAATAAGTGCAACTTATCAATAAGAATAGTACCTACATATATTTATTTCATTCTTACTGCTTGGAATACACACAAATTTTTAATAAAAATAACTAAAATCCGAATTGAGTAAACAATTGCGAACGAAAGCGGAATGCATTTCGCGCGTTTTTTTATTTATTCACAACTTTTTTTTTATTTGGCTCGCACCATCTTTACTTTATCATACAGCCTGTTACTTGTTCATACAATGTTCGTGATTGATCTCTTTGGCGATTGGAACTTTTACTAACAATATCGACATTCCAAATTCAAATCACTTTTACTCCCGAGGGATTAAAAAGCTATTTTGATACCTGTTTACGAAGAATAAACTAGTTCTTTTTGAATAGATGTGATAAAATAGTAGATTGTTATACGAGGGGCTAAAATAACCCATTGTAACGAGGTAGTTTTACTCCCGAGCGAGGGAGTAAATAGAAACCGAGTTATAATGGGTTTTAGCGCCGTGTGTTACACTCTACTTTTCACTACGATTGCGAGAAAATAAAATAATCCAATACAATATTAATTTACCTTTTTAAAATTCAAATCTGTAAATGCGATTATCGCCATTTTGATGACAGTCGAGGTCGAGACTAAAAAAACTTTTTACAAAAAAAAACTACCGACTTCCAAAAAAAACACTACAAAGTGAAAAATAACTTTAATTTCGGAAGTCGGTGTCTTGGGTTTTGTGTTTTCGTTTTTTGCCACCGACTTCCGAAATTAAAGTTATTTTTCACTTTGTAGTGTTTTTTTTGGAAGTCGGTAGTTTTTTTTTGTAAAAAGTTTTTATTTTTCACTTTTTAGTTGTAGTACCTACCCCACACACATTCGAATACCATTACCTACTACCAGTGTCAGGAACTTATCATATCATCTACATACTAAGTGGGAAAAAAAATACGTATTTTGTAGCTAACTCAAAAACTACCCAAGCAAAGTTAATAAAATTTATATGGGACCAATTTGGGAGCATGCCCTTTCAAACAAAAAAAGAATTTTCAAAATCGGTCCACAAATGACGGAGAAATCGATGAACATACATAAAAAAAAAAAAAAAAAAAAAAAAAAAAAACAAACATACGCGTCGAACATATAACCTCCTCCTTTTTGGAAGTCGGTTAAAAACATAAAAATTGGGGATTTCGAACATCCAAACTCCACCACAGGGGCAGTGAATACTACATCATTTAATTATTTGACGAGTTCATCCATTGTTTAAGTTAAATAAGTAGTGGGAATTAAGTTTTTGATATCCAAAGTCGAAGTTTCGTGCCAATCGTGCGAGTTTACATTTTAACTTTTCACAAATGTCACACATACACATGTAGATACGATTTAAAATGTGACAAATATTATTAAAAATATTATACACAACTAGAAAATGCCCAGCTCTTAACGTAATATACAAACACAGGTCCAATAACACGTAATATTCATTACCACTACTCAATTTGTGTTAAAAATCGCCGACCATTTTTTTTTTTATTGTGATGATGTGCGAATACGATTATGCCAAACGATTTTTTTTTTAAATTTTTGTCGACTCGATTAATTAATATGTCGAATATCAGAAATCGAAAAATTAAATAGAATTGTTTTAAGCATTAAATTAGAGATTTTTTTTAAAGATTTCGCGCCAACGCCTTTTTTATTTCTTCTGTAGCCGCAACGCAATGCTCGCATTCTACCGAAGAGATAGCCGCATTTAATTATATTTTCAAAAATAAAATGTTCTTTTTTTTGTGAAAAAGTAATAAGTCGAGTCCATACTCATGATTATTCTACAAAAGAATAAGGACTTTTTCACTCCTCTTGCTCAAAAAGGCCGTCATTGTAGAGTACCAGAACTCTAGGGGAAAAAGTATTTTTTTTTTAATTTTTGTCTTTTCCAACGAACGTTGAAAAACTAAAAAGTCTTTATTCTTTTAAAGAATAATCATGAGTATGGACTCGACTTATTACTTGTTCACAAAAAAAAAAGAAGAACATTTTATTTTTGAAAATGGAACTAAATGCGGCCATCTCTTCGGTAGAATGCCAGCATTGCGTTGCGGCTATAGAAGAAATAAAAAAGGCATTGGCGCGAAATCTTTAGAATTTTTCTCTAATTTAATGCTTAAAACAATTTTATTTCAATCTTCGATTTCTGACATTCGACATATTAATTAATCGAGTCGATCAAAATTGAAAAAAAAAATCGTTTTGGCATAGGTAATTGTTTTCGCACATCACTACAATAAAATAAAAAAAAAATGGTCGGCGATTTTTAACACAAATTGAGTAGTGGTAATGAATATTACGTGTTATTGGACCTGTGTTCGTATATTACGTTAAGATCTGGGCATTTTCTAGTTGTGTGTAATATTTTTAATAATATTTGTCACTTTTAAATCGTATCTAAGTACATGTGTATGTGTCATATTTGTGAAAAGTTAAAATGTAAACTCGCACGATTGGCGCGAAACTTCGACTTTGGATATCAAAAACTTAATTACCACTACTAATTTAACTTGAACAATGGATGAACTCGTCAAATAATTAAATGATGTAAGTATTCACTGCCCCTGTGGTGGAGTTTGGATGTTCGAAATCCCCAATTTTTATGTTTTTAGCCCCGACCTCGACTGTCATCAAAATGGCGATAATCGCATTTACAGATTTGACTTTTAAAAAGGTAAATTAATATTGTATTGGATTATTTTATTTTCTCGCAATCGTAGTGAAAAGTAGAGTGTAACACACGGCGCTAAAACCCATTATAACTCGGTTTCTATTTACTCCCTCGCTAAAGCTCGGGAGTAAAACTACCTCGTTACAATGGGTTATTTTAGCCCCTCGTATAACAATCTACTATTTCATTTTTCAAGGCTCGTTGGAAAACACAAAAATTAAAAAAAAAAATACTTTTTCCCCTAGAGCAAGAAATACAACTTTTTCCCCGCTCTGGTACTTTACAATGACGGCCTTTTTGAGCAAGAGAAGTGAAAAAATATTTATTTTATCTAAATCCTGGGCATATGACAAAATACTAATGAAAATCAACCGTATTTAAAACCAGTTAATTTATCACAATTCAGTCAGGTCAATTCAATTCAATTGTTATCAGTTTTTTTTGAGATTTGCAATACCACAATAATTGCACATTTGCTTCGAAAATAATGTTCCCTTAGCACATAATGCGACCTGTCATGTGGAGCGTATGACACGGGACATTGAACTTGACTGAGCGAAGATTGACTAGTGAAAATTGCAAGGAAGGCCTCGGGAGCCCCCTGGTTTGTTAGGAATGAGATCCTCCATATCGACCTAAAAATCCCCACCATCCACCAATTTCTCAAACGCTCTTCCAAGCGTTACTTCGATACTGCCGCCAAACATCGCAACCCTCTGGTTGTCGAGGCCGCTAGTTACACTCCCTCTAGTGTCAATCGAACTCGCCGCCCTAAGCGAATCCTTACCGACCCTGACGACCCTCCTCCAGGAGAGCAGTAGGGAAACCAGCACAGTGTACAAAAACAGACGCCTCCCGTCATTCGGACCTCGCCGCCGAGGTCCTTTGCGATGGCGACCGCGTCCCCAAGTACATGATACTCTCCCCCGACCCTTGCTTGATAACGAGGTGCCAGCAGTTGTTGCAGCTGAGCACATAGCTTTAAATTCCCCGACTAATAATCATGATCAAAACTTTGATCCAGCCCGTCCCATCCTTGATGTCCTCCCTCCGGTTGACGCCCTAAGCCGAGGTTCGTACCCTACAGGAGGTGCCCTTAGCGAGCGTTTACCTAGTTTTAATTAGTATAGTTGAATAACCCCTGGCTGGAGGTTTTAAGTGTAGTAACATAAGGCACCCACGGGAAAGCCCGCTTATGTAGTCATGATCTCAGAGGTCAACTACGAGACGACCTACATAAAAAAAAAGGAAATTGCAAGTAGATTATGACGTTGTTCGCTTTGTCCCTTATATTTATATATTAAGATAGCGAGCGTGCACTGCGACTTTTTATCGCGCGATTATTTTATCGCAGAAATGCAACGTATTGGTTTACATGGATGGCAGCACGCGCATACCCTAGAAAAATATCGCCGCGATTTTAAAATTGTGATTTGTCACATTCTGGCGCTACTCGCATCGTGATTATCGCAAAAGTAAGTAAGGTAAAACAAGCAACTTGTCCGAATATCCATACCATCGATTTTCAGCGATATTTTACAGCGCGATTCTAAAATCATGTCGCACAAAATATAATCGTAGTGCGTGCTAGGCCTAAAGCTTCCAGTACACGTTGGGCGAGCCCGTTGGCCTAGCGCGCTCGGCCAACGTATACTGGGCCTTTTTGAGTGTATTTGCCGTTTGATTTTCGTATATTTGCCCGTTGGCCGAACACGCTCCCAGTACACGTTGGGCGGCCAACAGTTTGCCCAACGTGTACTGGGAGCTTTAAATGTCTTTGCACTCAAGTCAAATCACTGCGACATTGTGGGTGACAGGAACCACCGCGACCATCTTTTGACGCGGTGGACGAATCTAACTACTTAAATCTTTGCGTTTCTATACACTTATAAATTATGTACCTACAGACAGTTCTTACGTAAATAAGGATACAAATCCCGTAGTTACGACACAAATGAAAATATAACTCATAAAATATAATCAAAGGTAAACCACTGAAAAGAAAACCGATACCACCAAAACAGTTGATAAAGATCTACATTGGAAGAAGACATTAAAGGATTCATCTAAATATACCTGGCTACAGGGAGGTCAAAAAGATAACACTATCGTTGTCTTTATGTAATATGAAGTAAGGTAAAGTAAAGTAAACTAAAAGGCAATATGTAAGCCGCAATAACATGAACCTTTATGATATTCCTTTATGATAATGTTGTACGCTCTCTTAGGTAAATATAGTCGCGCATGCCGCGGAAATATGAAACAACGTTAAACTAACACAAGATTTAGTATTGGTAGTTTAGTGTACCTGTTTGTGTACTAAACTACCTTGCTGAGCTTCCAACTTGTATTATGTAGCTCAGAACTTATGTACGTGGTTCATGCGTCTTTTTATATAGGGCCAGAGTTCTTTTTCATTATGGAAGTGATTCTGTGACGAAGTCGTAGTTAATTAAATAGTGCAAAGGAGAATTACACATGCTTCGTAAAAGTTTAACTCTACACTTAACTATGTTACAGTCAAAACTATTAGCCCACGTTCGCACGGACGCAAAAATATCGCGGCGGGATTTTATAGCGTACTGAATTTTCAACTCTCGGTGTTGAGTCGAGCATTGAGAATCCAACAAAATGCATCCCAGTGCGACGAACAAACTCACTGTTGGATTATGAACTCTTGGTTCTAAGCAGAGCGTTAAAAATCAAGTGCGCGAAAAAAAATCGTCGCGGGAAAAAGTCGCTCGTATCTTTATGGTTTTCTTTATTAAAATCAGTTATACTGAACGCCTTAGTTATAATTCTACAATTACTATTACTACTAAATAGTTTTAACCGGTAGTCAAAATAAGTTTTGACTGATTAATTATTAGTCACCAGTTTTGACTATGACATCTAACCGTTAGGAATAGAGTAGAGTTATATTCGCGTACCTAAATCAAATCTACCAGTTCTAAGACCAAAACAAAATTACTATAATAGGCGTGTTAGGGTCCTTTGGGCGTTAGTGTTTGTAAAACACGTAGGTACCTTTGAATATGTCCTTTACATTATCTCCAAATGTTTACAAATGTTGTTCTAAATCCTTCTTTATTGAAAAAAATGTTTTATTATAGACACGTAAACCGTGTCCAAGCTAAAGATTACATAACATTCAAATCAATACAAAGCTTGGGCCAACGACTAGCATTTATTCTCATCGGGGCGACACACGAATTTTCGTCATAAGCTCGATCTAAACCTTTATCGATGCACAGCCATTCAAAAAGCACCTCTATTGTCTAGCTAGTAAGGTTCTATGGGTCGTTACACATGTGAATCGCTTCACAAGGGTTATTATCATGACTGAAGCTTTGTTAATCCTTTCTATTCTGTAGCAATCGACATGTAGGATTCGTGCGTGACATTATAAACCAGGGATTTTGAATGAAAAATTCGTACCTGAAGAGCTTGCTTAATGAACAATTAGTTGAAACTCTTAAACCATTAATTGTTAATGGATACGATTACATTAATAAATAGAATGTGTTTCCAAAAATGGTTAATTTTTTTAACTTAGAATCTGGTTGTTCTTTTCAGGTAGGTACAGGAGAAGATAAAACATCACAATATTTGGGCACTTTGTGATAAAATTGTAAGTATGTAGAAGGGGGCCAAGCAACATCGGTCTTTGTTCAACCAACTTACTTACTTCCCTCACTTGACTTCCACAACTTTGTTTGTATCTCCAAATGCTGCAGCGGTGGAGCATCTTGCCTATATGCTTAGGATGTAGTGTTCGATTCCCTATAGAAGTTTGTTGTCACGGTAAGTTGTTTGAGCACGTGACTTGTTTGTAATTGAAGAAAATTACCTTAAGAAGGCAGCTGCAACTGCTGCTACAGTTATTGTAAGTAAATTTAATTCCCAGATCAGTCCAAAACCAAGCATATCCGCGTCTACAAATATTTGGAAGGCAAACAGAAACTCCGCTGTGCATCTGTATGACTTCATTAAATCCTTAGTTTGTGTCACAGACGGACGGAGCGGAGGCTGCGTCGGGTTTACGTGTAAAGTTTTCCTCATAAGCTCACCGCAGGGCGCTCCCCTATCAATTGCCGTGATCCCGTGCCCCCGCGCACTTCCCCCTCTCCCCCGCCAGCCCCTGCAAGCCCCACTAATGATCCCACTTGTTAGGGCTCAGCACGGACCTTCGGCCGTGTCACATGGTGAATAACAAATTCCTAGCTGATCCCACTTTGCCATAGCCACTAGGACTTACAAACGTAGGTCATAATATTAAGTTTGAGTGCGCCATGTTTTTAAAATTTCGGTTACGTTCCTACACAAGTCTTAAATGATCTTCTTCTTCTTGGTCTTGGTTTTCTTGGTCTTGAATGGTCTTGATGATGATGATGATGATTTGATGATGATGGGATTGATGATGTTGTTTTGTGGCACTCTTCTCAGTACCTATTTCGTTTCCGTTGTAGCAGTATGAAATTATTAGAAATGAAATGCACAGATTAACATATTTTGGCTCACGTTCTAAATTCTGAGACTAGTGAAAAATGTGACGTGCTTTTCATGTTTTGCCAAGTGGAAAAAAAAGCAGTAATATCATAAAAAGGCAGTAGTATCTACTAAGGATGGACCTCCATAATAATTTGCGTCACTATTGCATTGGGTTTTGCCTGTAAAAATAGTTATAAGTGATTATATAAACAAATAATTAAAACTTATTGATTTTCTTATATTTTAATTCTCAATTTTTAGGAGAATTAAAGCAAGAATTGCATCTAATGAAATATTTAAACCTATACTTATCGAAGATTTTTAAAAATTAATTAATTTGAATAATAACAACGCAATTTTTTTTTTCAATTTCTCTTACCTCAATCTCATGCATCACCACTTTCATTACTAGGTAAGTGCTGTGTAATGAATGCGTGGAATTAATTTTTCTATTTATTGTGAGAAGTGGAAATCTTTTGATCATCACGACCTGCTCTCTCCACAAATGAAAGAACGCAGGCAAACATATTAAAAACACAACACTTGCTCCGTAGAAACATAAATTCCAATTTTAATCTGCCAATCTCATTCTCGGCTGACATTCAATATCAGATATTAATTACATGCACAACTTACTGTCGAACTGTTGCGTGGCCTGAGCGAGGAGTGAGGCGAATACTCTGTCTGCGAGGGGTGGGGGCTGCGGGGGGCGGTCGTCGTCGCTGCTGCTGTACCTATCGCCACCCCACTCTAAAGAGCGTTGGCGTCGGACGCCGCCGGCTCCTGCTGGCGCGCTCGGCAGCCCGCCCGACAGCCCGCTCAGAGAGCCGGCCTTAGCCCGCCGACCTGGCCTCTCCATCCTCGACGTGCTCATAACATCTTGTCAGCACATCTGAGGACAATAAGAGAATTTGTTCAAATGATAGCGTTCGATTTGAATATGATGACGATCTTCAATCAAGGTACAATCGAACAAGATTTTTGTTATACAGGCAAAAATAATCATTTTTCCACTACACTACACTTGTGTTGGTAATATCTTTAAATATACATAACAGAATAATGTAAAAGAATTGCAGTTTCAAGGTAGCTGCCTGCATACCAAATAGCAGGTTCGACTGTACATAACTTAAACCATCATTTACAAACTCACAAATAAGCAGATCTACACATAACATCCATCACGCCACGTGGAAGTACTTGGAAAAGTTTCACAAAGCAAATAAAAACCCTCCGCAAGAATGAAAAACGATTTACAATCCAAAAAAGTTTAGCACTCGTTAATTCGAGATCTACCACTGCCCGCTGAAACATAAGCCCTTGCTCAAACAAAAGAAATCGACACGATATTTTATCAAAGCAGTTACAGCGTCGTGAACGGAAAAGAACAACTGTAATAAAGAGCCTACAAGTCGTTTGGTTAGCGACCCTACATAAATAGGAAGTTTGCGCCAGAGGGCGTGCGTGTTGGAGCTCTAATCCAGTGGATTGTGTCGCGGTGTCGCCCGCTCCGCGCCTTCCAACATCATTTCTCGTATTGACTTAATTTGTACAAGCTTCAGTTCTGCTTCCCGCCGACAATTTATAATACAATTTCATTGTTGCATCAAGTAAACTGAATCCACCCTCCATTAAATTGCAAGACCACTCTGTACTATCAACAGATACTTATACATAAACTCAGACCATCTACCCATGGGGATAGGCAGAAACTACAGAACGCCACCTGTGACGATCCTTACATAGTCCTTTTGTTTCGTTTACGTTCATACGTCAGCAGTGCTATTCTGTTAAAATCTCACCGTGAACGCTAAGATGAAGTGAGCTGTCATTCCACCAAATACTAGGGATTGACACTATTGACAGCTCACTTTCAAGCTCACTTCACCTAAGCGTTCACGGTGAGATTTTTACAGAATAGCACTGCTGGTCATACACGCACGCCGGTTGCGAGCACTACGCACCTGACCTTTCTGAAGAACATCACCAATAATGTCACTATATGTGTATACTTACGTAGTTATACATTTATGAGGAGGATTATAACGGCATCCAGGAAACTTAGCCATTAATGGTAATAAATACAATAACGCAACACTAATCCATAATCATGTCTCTGATACAAGGAAAATGTGAGAAAAGATATTTGAGGGGACTGTGTTCAGAAATGAATTAGGTAGGTTATGGAACGAGCATCGACCACCTTGGTAGCTAAACATGTGTTGGCAATATCAAACCAATCCTGGTTCCTATCCCCACGAGATTTTCCTTCACCATAAGGTCCCAACATTGGCTATTCAAGTTGGGAGAGTCTATCACCACAGACATGAGTTTACTTACGAGGAAAGGTCATGCCAAAAGTCATGTCATTTCCTCGAGAACTCGAAATGAAGAGACCGGGATTTTTAAAATACATACACATTACATCACACCTGTAATCCTCGAAGGGTTAGGTAGAAGTGTACCTATATATAGTACAGTGTACACACGGCTACACATCAAGCTATACATTTCCAGTATTAGCTGACCGCGCATTGTACGGAAATCCTATACAATGTGAGATCAACATAAACTGGAAATATATAGCTTGATGTGTAGCCGTGTGTACACCCACATTCCGCCAGTTATGTGTTTAACAACAGAATATATAGTACAGAAGGCGCACTCCGCATTTTAGGTATGTAAGTACGCGGCGAGCCGACTTGTTGGGCAGTCAGAAGATATAATAGGAGAGGCAACTTCTTCTAGGTGAATATACTTGTAGATAATTAGCGCTGTGCGACCTAAATTGCACTTTATTGTGTCGTAGCAAGAGTCGCTTTTTATTTAAGATGGATACGCAGTTGTAGCTCGCGAAATTCAAATTTTCTTTAGTTTTTTGCCATTTCCAGGTCAGTGTCAGGTTGTATCTTGATGAAAGTATGATTCGCGACTATGACAGATATGTATTTACGGAATTATAATCATTAGAATAATTAATAAATCTCTCTAAGTTAGATTTGTTCCATAAGAACATTTCCATAAGAGATTTCTTCTTACTGACCTGCAAACTACTAAAAACGTAAGAAAATTAGAATTTCACAGCGACAACTGCAGATTCACCTTTATACTGAAAGTGGGCATCGTCGCAAATAGTTGTAAAATATTTCGCTGTTTTGATTAATTTGCCAATATTACTGTATAGAAATAAGAAATATGGCTAACTAGTGAACTAAAATATTGATTGTGAAATGCAATGATTATCATCGTCACACTGGATATTTCGTTTTAAATTTTAAAAAAGTATTTGGAATCTTTCTAAATGCCTTTTTATACCTAAAACGGTTACAACATCAAATTCAGTGTTGTAATTGCAATTAATTATTAATATTCTAGTTCAATAGTTAGCCATATTTCTTTTTCCCACACTGTAATATTGCCAAATTAATCAAAACAGTGAAATATCTTACAGCTATTTGCGACATTGCCCACTTTCAGTAAAGGCTCTTACGATCTTTTGGAGAGAACCATCTGTAAAATAATTAATGTCCAATACCAAAAACACTTCAACCTTCTACCTACAACTAAATAAACATTAACAAATCCTCAATTATTTACACACCTCAACATCAAGGAATTAATTACTTCTTGTTTCTTATTAAGGATAAGGCATTAAATCTAATGAGTTTTCGTTTAATGTAAATACACAGAAAGCATTGTATTTAAGGATGGCAATTGTTAACGTTTACTGCACTCATTTCTCATTTCGTATCGGCAGAATAAACAGAGGCGGTTTCATTATAGATTCGCCGTCATTCCATAGAGATACGAATTGTTTAGACATTATTGAGATTTAATACAAATTCTTTAGCTAAGTTTCTGTTTAGAATTTATCTGTGTCGGTCAGTTTTATACGAAGATTTAAAGATTTTGCAATAATAATTAATAACAATTAGGTATATTGAGAAAGTACTAATTAATGTCAAAAAGTTGGTGCGTAGGAATGTGGTGGAACATAGATAATTGAAATCAAGTAATGGTTTAGTTTGAAGTACGTGTGTGTGTATACTTATTATGTATGATGCCTGATACTAAAAACCACTCTACATTGCCTAAATTGCAAATCCAGTTAGGTATCCTACCGCGATACTGTATCAGCTATCAGTCAATCTATATAACGATCATAGTTTGAAGATGAAATTAATATTGAAAATGAACCTCCACTACATAAAAGAGCAGCATAAGCAGTTCATTTGTGCTCTTCTACCTTTATGTATTTTCTCTATTAAGTATTTTGTGTTTATATAGATAAATAAATAAAATGAACAATTGAGGTAATAAGTTAAAAAGGTTTAACTTTACCTTTCACCCAACACTTTCGATTACATCAAAGAACGAAACAACAATTAAAAACAAAAACCGCCCAAGTGCGAGTCGGACTCGCACACCTAGGGATCCGTACCGTATTAAGATCGAGCAAAAAACGCTGAAAAATCACGTTTCTTGTATGACTTTATGTCATTTTTATTATTTGTTGTTATAGTGGCAATAGAAATTCACAATCTGTGAAAATTCCGTTTGGCACCCTTCGGGTACGGAATCCTAAAAACGAATCTTAATTCGATCCTTACCTTCCAAAGCACAAAAGAAGCCCTTATTACATTAATCCCTCATTAGATTTCCATCTTAATTTTATTTGCTCGTGTTTACTGATTACTTTTTCTATCGAGCTATTAATTAAAGATTAATTAATGAGTCCCGTCTACTCCGCAGTAGTACGTCTACGTCTGATGGGCCGCTCGGTTTAATATAAAGTAGGCTGTTTACCCGCCTGTGTCGCGGCTCACAGCGTTCATAAATACGCCGCTTCCCTTCACAGACAAGCGTCTGTCCTGTTTTTTTTTCAATATTTACTCTTATTGTGACGGGATTATTGGACTTTTTAAGTTTATTACTTTTTACATTACCGTGGAAGTATCTAACGACTCGTGGTAAAGACATTTTCAACGATTTTATTTTTATTTTGATAAGTGCTTTAGTTGTTACAAAACTATGAAAGCAAGCATTAGCCTTTTTTTTTTTGGGTGGGAAATTATTAAATAACTTCTCAAGCTCTGGGTGGAGCGGGAGGGCGTGTCAGACTCTTACTGACTAAAACCCACCCGTGTTCCTTCAGTTGCCATATTGCCGAGGCCACGATCTCCCTTTCGGATTTCTTCGCAACCCCGGCAGACATCGGCCCTGGCGGACCCCGTCAGTTCTATTGAAATCTCTTTGAGACGCGCGTGGAACACAACGCGCCGTCGATCCGGGCCTGGTCCTTATCGGAAGGCGAGCTACCCATTGCTCACCGTCCGCAAGCCCGCGCCTGCGGTGGCCGGAAATCGGCCCGCGATTCCCGACGCCCAGGGCGTCTCCTGTGGCGGATAGGGGCGTGAGGGAGCAAAATTTGCCTCTCCCTCACGCGTTCCGCCTACTCCTTCGCGAGCATTACTGCTTCACAAAGGGAGGTGATGGCCTCCCATTTCCTCTCGCTCCGTACCATGGCCTGAACCAGCTTGCCTATGAATTAGTCCTTGTTGTTTCCAGATATATGCTTACCAGTTGATTTCCCCACAGAAACTTTAATATCCTGTTGCAAACACTAGTAAGTAAATGCTACTTGTACCTAATTGTTTTGAAAAGTATTTATAATATCAAGTTTTATCGATAGAATAAGGTAAGGGAATAAGTTATCACGTAAGCACACATTGTGGAATGCAATAAACAATTGAGTCTTGAGTATTGAATACAATTTAGAAGGAACCGTTCAAACCGTAAACCTTCCTCTGCTAAGTTTTGATGTAAAAGTAGGTGCTTAACACTTTCGACTCCACCCGCTTTTCATAGAGCTTGCTTAGCTTATATGCCATGCCGCCATACATATTGGAAGTGAACCCTCCGGGAGGGTCACCGGCATTAGGTTTGAAACCGTTATATAAAACACTGTAAAACGAAGTAAAATAGTGTTTTCGGAAGATCTTGTCGCCGTACGTAGTATCTCTGGGGGAATTTTCATGTACAGTGGGGTGAAGACGTTAAATGATAAAAATATAAAAATTAAGAGAGTGAACTCGCTCTGATCCAGAGACAGGGGTGGCCCTCACGCCCCTAACCGCCGCAGAAGACGCCCTGGGCGTCGGGAATAGCAGGCCGATTTCCGGCCACCGTAGGCGCGGGCTTGCGGACGGTGAGCAATGGTTAGCTCGCCGTCCGATCAGGACCAGGCCCGGGTCGACGGCGCGTTGTGTTCCACGCGCGCCTCAATGTGATGTCAGCAGAACTGACGGAGTCCGCTAGGGCCGCTGCCTGCCGGGGTTGCGAGGAAGTCCGAAAGGGATATCGTGGCCCCCGGCAACATGGCAACTGAAGGAACACGGGTGGGTTTTAGTCAGTAAGAGTCTGACACGCCTTCCCGCTCCGCCCATAGCGGGAGAAGTTATTTGATAATTTCCCACCCAAAAAAACCCTTAATTTTTGAACGTGGTAAGTACTATTTCTCTTTCGATTTAGAAAACCAGCACAGTCACTTTCCACTACCATCCCACCCAAGAGCTTTTACTTGTCTAAACAGCTAAAAACGTTCAAACGTACTTATTTACTTAGTGACTGTTAAACCGAGAATTATTAAGGTCAAGTTATCTATCGCAGAGGCCAGGTGTAAAACCCAGATAACAGTTAAACCCTTCAGGAATTTTATGTTTTGCCCTCACCTTCCTTGTTTTCACGGGCCATCAAACACCCCTTGTGGAGAATTTGAAGCAACCCATTTCTTCTCGGTCAAATATCGGAGATGCGTTTAGGATATTGTGTTTTTGTTTTTGTATATGTTGAGAAGGTAGTCTTAGAAAGGTTTAATTTAAGCACCGAAAGATGATACGCGGTGGATAGATTGATAAATAAATAAAGAGATTATTTATTTGTTGCAACACAGAAAAAGAAACACAACACACAAAAGCACTAACGGTAAGTAAGAACATCTTCTTTATATAAATTCTTCTGTACGTGTGTTTGTCACCTAACTCCTCCTAAACAGCTGGACCTATTTGGATGAAATTGTGTGTGTATATTTGAGTGGCTCTCTAGATGGTTTGAAAATACAATTGGACTCGGTAGATGGCGCTGTTCGGACAGAACAACGTCTGTCCTCGCTAGTTTATAATAAAAACATTTACCGCCTCCGTAGTTTAGTGGTGATGTGGTTAAACCACCTGTCTCAGACCCGGAGGTCCCGGGTTAGATTCCCGCCGGTGGAGGCAAAACTTTCTGCTCAGTTTGGTAAATGATAGGGCTTGTTCTAAGTCCGCCTGGCTAGATACCACCATCTTATCTAAGTCTGTCGCCAAAACAACAATGTTAACAGCATTGTTGTGTGCATCGTCTTCACATATAATTATTTAACTAATGTACGTACCTATACAAACTATTGTAAAACATTTTAAAAGAGTAACGGTGGAGTTTCTTGCCCATTCTTCTCCATACGAAAACTACCTTTTGGAAGGGGCGACTAGAATCATTTTTAATATTTTGTAAATTTCGACGTTCAAAAGTGCCATACATGGGCCTATTTGAAATAAATGATTTGACTTTGACTTTGACTTTGACTTTGTGTTTCGGCAGTTAGAGGCAACATATTCCTCTGTGTAAATGAATAATTTTATTTTATCATGGCGTACTTAGGTGTGTATAAAATACCTAAACGGTTTTACTTGATTGAAATATGTTTGCAATAAATAAATATGTGAATTGTAATTAATTATTATCTAACAATACATATTCAAATAATTAGAATTATAAATATACCTTTTCAATACTTTTGAACCTTTTGTTCACAGGTTTGGGTTTTGACGCTACAAACAAAAAGACTCGAAAACAATACACAGGGTCGATGAAATGTTGCCAATTGTATCGAAAGGAACCATATTATGATAATACCAGAATACCTAAACAAAGAAGAATTAAAAAACTGATAGAAACTTATAATAATTTTCTAAATTGTTTTTCAACGTCTATGAAAAGACTATTAAAATGTCCGTTTTAATATCTTATCTATTCTTTTCCATCAAGCAACACGTAGATATTATACGTTTCATTGCCAGACAATACACGTTCGCTTTGCACATGATCGGCTCTCCCATTTATCATTACCGGATAGTTACATTAAGCCGATGACAAGCGAGTGATGTCCATCGGAACATAATAATAGCTAGCAGTAGGCGTAAGGCAGAAAATAAACGGTAACGAACCATGATTTAGTTGTTTCATCAGTAGATTTTTTTACTGTAAAAGTACTTGTAGCCAAATGATAACTTTTCAAAGCAGAAACCAATATAACATCAACCAGTTGCGTAGGAAACTGTTTACTGAACAAATATTGATATTTACTAACACAAAAGCACACCACCAAACTCTACATCCACGATATTTTCATATGCACAAGTTAAATAATTTCTGTATAGATTCAAAAATGCTACCCATATCCGCAACCAGCAATCTCAGCATACGTCGTTCTATAAATAAAAGATATTAGA
The DNA here is from genome assembly GCA_949152395.1 of Agrochola litura. NCBI lineage: Eukaryota > Metazoa > Arthropoda > Insecta > Lepidoptera > Noctuidae > Agrochola > Agrochola litura. Next base: position 12,112,029 of record OX424496.1, read on the forward strand.
AATAGTGTTGTAACAAGGATTGCGGTTCCGCGTCACGTATAAAATAAGCGTCAGGCCAATAGGGAGCAAGACAGGCATGTGAATGATGAGCCACGCGCCTCCGTATTAAAACTGCATCTTAAACTGGCCTTCTAAAGTCTCATTTTGCATACTCATGTACTTACAAACTTAGTAAATTAACCACCGTCCGAGTTTGAGATCATAATCATCCATAATTAACATTTAGCGCCTTAAACTCATGAAGTTGTTACACGTCTTATAACGTAAGTATAATACTTACTTGTTTATGCTTGGTGATACGGCAACTTTGAAATTACTATAGTGTGGTAAGTTTACGTCGATTCAGAATATAGGTGCTTGCACCTTTATGAAGCGAGAGGAGCTCGTGGCTCAGTAATAACAGCTGCACAGGTCGACCTATCAGGTTAAGCTACGCTTGCCGGGGTTGGTCCGTGGATGGGTGACAATCTTTACATACAGAGACTCCTCCGTGCCTCGGCAAAGCACGTTAAGCCGTTGGTCCCGGCTGTCATTCGTGGATCTTTGACAGTCGTTACAGGTCGTCAGAAGCCCGAAAGTCTGACAACCAGTCTTACCAAGGGGTATCGTATTACCCAGTTACTGGGTTGTGGAGGTCAGATAAGCAGTCGCTCCATGTAAAATACTGGTATTCAATTGCATCCGGTTAGACTGGAAGCCGACCCCAACATAGTTGAGAAAAGGCTAGGTAGATTGATTTTGGACCTTTATGAAGCAGATTATGGTGCAAGCTTTAATACAATAGATACACTTTACTCAATTATAATTACATAATTATCATGACACATACATAATTAGTATTCCGTCACAAGATAGTGTGCCCCACTTGATTGATAGAATTATGTTAGGGTCGATCAAGGAGTACTCTCGTACATGACGTTATGTACCTACCTAATATAATATGTGTATGTAGTATTTTTTTTCTTTCTGAGTATTAGTTTACATTGAAGGATAAATAGTAACAGCCGCACGGGTCCATCGAGGTTAAGCTATGCTTACCGCGGTTGATCCGTGGATGGGTGACCATCTTACATACCGACACACCCCTCCGTACCTCGGCAAAGCACGTTAAGCCGTTGGTCCTGGCTATTATTCGTGGATCTTTGACAGTCGTTACGGGTGGTCAGAAGCCCAAAAGTCTGACAACAAGTCTCGTAACGAGTAGGTATCGTGTCGACAATTAACGGGTATCGTGTTACACAGTAACTGGGTTGTGGAAGTCAGATAGGCAGCCACTCCATGTAAAATACTGGTATGCAACTGCATCCGTTTAGACTGGAAGCCGACCCCAACATCGATCGTTGGGAAAAGGCTAGGCAGATTGTTTTAGTTTACATTGATAGCATTACCTACCACACGGTCCTTTTTGTCATTTTGAAAGTAGGTATCTACATAGAGTTTCAGAAAATTCTCTTGTAGAATTAAACAAATATTGAAGCTGCAATGTAAGCGGCGACTACTGTTACGGGTCAGTAATAGTAGTAGGATTTGACCTTTTGAATTCATCTCGAATTCTCGAATTTGATTTGTTTTACTATTAGGTATAGAACATCTATGTTGTCCAGGAAAACAATGAATATTTCCAAGAAGAGTACTTCGTAGTTCTGGAGCATAAAAGCCGCAGATTAATTAACGTTTCACAGAAATCGCCAGAGCCCATGTACTACTAACAAACCTTATAACAAAACACAGAAACAACTCAATTCATACTTGAATAGATTTTCAAGGAACCCTTTTGTTCGAATAACTTGAAACTAAAACTAAATCAAAGAACGAAAGTTCTTTTCCAGGAATTTGATGAGAACAAAACGAATCAAACGTTGTACAATAAGTTTTGCAGAAACACTTATGGCGATCAAATTTTGAGGGAAAACACAATTTATTTGTGGACGTGATCAAAAACCTACATCAGTTAGAATCGTTTGTGTCGGATCGTAGTCCCCGCACGTACGGAATAGGTCGGACAGGCATCAGGCTGGCCGTCCACGTGGGCTGAATCCGCTGCATTCACTGCACTTGCTGATTTTGAGACGGACCTCGGTACAAGTACGAGGTAGGTACTTGTAATGACATAAACATTGCCATAACCGAATTTTCTGTGTAGGTCCATAATGCGCCTATTTCAACCCTGTGAGCATTTCAAATTCCATTTCTTTATTTATATACACACAAAACACCTACTAGAGAAAAATAAATAAACATAGAAGAGCACAAAGGTACTACTTATTTCATTAGAAATTAGTCCAGCAGACCTTGCGACAGGATAGTTAGATGAGAGACGTAAACACAGTGTGTAAAAGACAATACAGGAAAACTTATATTAGACTATAGTTTTAACCTTAACACGTTCAGTGCCCTCCTGAAGGGTTCACCTAGTCGCATATGAGATGCCGGGAGCCCTCACGGAGGGCTCGTTTTTAAAGTAGGTTTTTCTTAGTGAATTCAGTATTATAAGCCGTGAAAATAAAATCTGATGTATATTTTAACAAGATTTCTCACTAATATTATAGAGGCGAAAGTTTGTGAGTGTGTGTGTGTGTGTGTGTATGTTTGTCTCTTCCTCACGCTCAAACGGCTGAACGGATTTGGATGAAATTTGGTACACAGATAGTTTATAACCTGGATTAACACATAGAATACTTTTTATCCCGATATTCCCACGGGATCGAGACTTCTAAGGGTGAAACTGCGGGGCGCAGCTAGTTAGTAATGTGCGTTAGTTTTAAAATCCAAGCATGTTTATTTATTCAATTTTTTTTGTTCACGGTTACAAATATTGACAAAAAATTTAATAGATTGGAAACTACTTATAGCGACAAAACCCCCTGAAAACACTATGTTACTTCGTTTTACAGTGTTTTATAACACGGTTTTAAACCTAATGTCGTTGACCGTCTACGATGATTAACTTTAGCGCAAACGTAATGTCGGTAACCCTCCCGGAGGGTTCACTTCCAATATGTATGGCGGCATGGCGTATGAGTTCTATGAAAAGTGGCTGGAGGCGAAAGTCTTAAAACATGCAGGGTGTTTGGCAGAACGTTGAACATACGAAAATGGTGGATAGGTGGGGTCATCTGGTACTTACTTAGCCCTAATTTATTTGGCCCTGGCCCCCTGGTTTTTTTTTAAATGCAATTTGAAATTAAGATTTAAGTATTTTTTACATCATTCTGTAAGTTTGAGGACTCATAACTTTTTTTCTAGCTAACATCTAAATAAAGCAATCATTTTATAAGAATCTGCCAACATTAAATAATAAAAAAACAAAAATATTGCCTGTTTTACCCATTTTTAATAAACGTTTTTAATAAAAGTTTCACCACTTTCTTAACTTTAAAGTGTAATCACTTTAAAGTTAAGAAAGTGGTGAAACTAGAAGAAAGCAAAAAAAATATAAAAAATATCCAGGGGGCCAGGGCCAAATAAATTAGGGCTGAGTAAGTAGCAGATGACCCCACCTATCCACCATTTTCGTATGTTCAACGTTCTGCCAAACACCCTGTATAATACATATATAGGCTTTTAATTGATGATTTAGATACTTTGCCCAGTCGACATCGACATTTGTTCTCACTTCGATTATGCAGTCGCAATGATAACGAACTATCACCGGTACCAATCCATACATACATACATATAAACTCACGCCTTCTTCCCATGGGGGTAGGCAGAAACTACAGAACGCCACCTGCTACGAATCCAAAGTGTTCAAATATTGTTTTGAACTTCAAAAAGCTTTTGGAACGAGGTTGAACTGTAGAATAACATCACGCAAGTTAGGTAACCCTTAATGTTCATCTGCTAACTTCGTAATAATATTTCATCAACAAGTTTAATTTGTATATTTCATAACAAAATCCAACTCTAACGATATTCTCATTATGGGGTTATAGATATTACTTCTAGAAAACCTGAAACTTTCACAAAAATAAACACAACTTTAAGATAAAATAGAATTTCAAAATGAAATGTAAATTTATACCAATTTCAATACGCATTGTATTAATAGAGTATAGAACTAGTATAGAACAATGTTACCTATGTAAATCATGTGGAGCTCTCGGTTGACTGAATACGCGAATTAACCAGGCACTGGGGTACGTGACGGGTATTGTATCAGCAGACAGATGGAAGCCGATACACAATTAGGAGTTAATTAATTTATGACACACCTATAATTAGATGGCCAATAACATTAGCGGGCTTAGCGTGGCTTTACATGCCGGCTATAAATTACAAGTTTCATGATTATTGGTGTTGTTGCTGTGTTGAGCTATGTTAAATGTACATACTATATTAAAAACAAACGACTTCCAAAAAATCACTACTATAAGTGAAAAATTACTTAAATTTTTTGCCACCGACTTCCGAAATTAAAGTTAATTTTCACTTTGTAGTGTTTTTTTGGAAGTCGGTTGTTTTTTTTTTCACTTTTTTGTTGTGGTACCTACCCCACACAAATTCGAATACTGCTATGTAAATAACAGTTACAGGAAATTATCATATCATCCATATACTTAGTGGGAAAAAATACGTAAGTATTATTGAAGCTAACTGAAAAACTATCCAAGCAAAGTTAATAAAATTTATATGGGACCACGTCGAGAGCATACAGTTTCAAACAAAAAATAATTTTTAAAATTAGTCCACAATTGACCGAGAAATCGGTGAAAATACACCAAAAAAAAAAAAACTAACGCTACGAACATATAACCTCCTCCTTTTTGGAAGTCGGTTAAACATACAGGTATACCTCTGCTTAACCCTTCGTGTAATACAGGCGTGAAACTTTGCCAAGGCTTTGTTCGAAAGTGGTTTTACTTTAAAAATCTACATATTTAACTAATCACTACCTAGAGGGTAATTTATAAATATGTGTAGTATAAAAAATATTTAAGACAAATGTAGGGCGAGCGACATAACATCTAATTTACCTAGCCTACAATATAATAATAGTGATTACCTACGACTGTCACTAGAGAGATACAACGGAACCAAATAATTCAATAATTGTCTAAGTGAACCGACTTAGCGGAGATTAACACAATTCAGTGAATGTCTCACATAGTTGTCTCGCAGGACACTGAGGAGCATTAGATTAACAAGGTGAATACTCGCGCGGCTGCTAGTTAGTGTGGAGCCTTGCCTGAAACTTTTAACGAGCAAAGCATCAAGCATACAACCATTAAAAAGTAAATATTAACAAATCATTTACATGGAAAACTGCAATATTTCACAAAAAAAATATTTTACTTAATTTCATTGAACGTTAGGCCCTTTATACACGGCACGGTTTCTTTACGGTACGGCGTATAAACCGCGCCGTAGAAAAAACGCGTCTGTCAACAAGCTTCCATAGTTATCCTTCACTGAAGACTGTGCCTATCTACACAGACCGTATAAAACGCATCGTAGAAAAAATTCGTGAACGGGTGCTACTTGTGGTAACTGGTCGTCTTGCTGATCATGGTTTTGTTATTGTAACTAGTAATTAACTGTTTATTTATTTTACCTCGATGGTCCTAGTTTATCATTTATAACTTCTAATTACAGCTTTAAATAGCTTTATGTAAGCGGGCACGTCCTTTATGCCTGGAGGCTTTTATTTAGATATTCAGTTCTGTTTACGTTAAGTTTTTATTTTTTATTTCTGCTTGAGTATAGTTTTCGATGTTTTTGGTTGGTATATTGGCGTGTGCTAGCTGACATATGGCCAATAATTTATCATTTAAATTATGTTTTGTGTTGCGTAATGTAAATTATTTTGCATACTATTGTATAGAATCATTTTTTTTTCTAACTTGAACAGACAGCTGTGCTGCTGGGGAGTTTATTGCGACACTTTTCCCAGCGAAAGGCACTAGGAAGAGGTGAAGGGTGGGCGTTTTGGGAGACTGTCTTATGTAATTTTGACGTTCGAAAAGTGCTGATTCTCAGCCTAGTTTGAATAAATGACTTTTAAATTTTGAATTTTGTGCGTCAACAAGTTTCAATAGTGATCCATACAGCACTGACAACCATGTCTGCGTCGTAGATGGATTGTCGTTGTTGTTTTACATAAGGGACCTGTTTTACCATTGCGGTGCGTTTAACAACACCGCTATTTACGTTTAGACGTTATGCAGAATGGCTTATCTGCAGTCACAATAAGCGTTTGGTGTGGCTTCTATGACAATTTGGTCGCAGTAACAAAGTTAGTGCACCCTGACCAATTGGTTTAGGTTACAACTGTGGCCAACCGCGCAAGAGCTGAGCGAGCGAAGCAACCGGTGCCGCGGCAGCGGCCGGCGAGCGCTACTTCCAAGTTGGTCGCAGTTCCTTGGCTATTTAGTATTTTTATTAGGACTAACTTTCATAAAACTCTGATGTTTTCACTTGAGTTAGCTACTCGTTTTATTTATTTCTGTTTGAGAAGCCATTGTTGTTGTTATGGCACACGGAGCTACGAGCGACAATTAGAACTAAAATCTACCATCTGACGTTTCCTCTAATTGTTGACCCGCTGCATTGATAAATGCAAAACGTTTATACATTTCAGCGTGTTAAAGTTCAGTAGGTAATTATGAAAAACCAATAAACGTCGCTCAGCTATTTTACATGGGTAACGGAGCTGTTTTGTAAAACAACTAGGTACCTAGTGCTTTTTTAAAACAGCGTATTCGACAATCCATCTACGACCCCTACACACGGCGAATAAATCGTTGTTTTTCACGACAAGAAAAACGTATGTGTACAAAGGGCCTTGCGCTTCATTAATGATATTTTCATCCCAAAAAGGTTTTATACATAATAATTAAAATGATGAAGATACCTATTCAGTTACTTGTAAATGGGTTTTATGTACCATTAAAATAATATGCGAACGTAAAAATAGAGAGGACAAAAGGTCGGAGCACACCGACGATATATTAGGATCAAATATGAAACGTTGCCCTGAAAGTGAAAGGTCGAATATGAAGAGGACTAAAGTTAACTGTAGAAGCATAATTAAAGTAAAATTCATTTACTGACCTTTAACATAATTAGTAAAGATATTAATTGTTCGGTTTGGAAAATAATTTGAGAACTGACATTTTTGTGTTGTAATGTATAAGTATTTATACTTTTTCGAGTTATTATTTAAGTTCAATTATCAACAATTATTTAAGTTACACTTATCATGTTTTGTCTCTGCATCACCCTAAGGTTGACAAAATCAAAATGGTGGGACAAAATCCCTCAGGCATTAAGTCCGGCTGTGTAAAGTTTTTTTTTACTTAATGCGCATAAAGTTTTAATAAATAAATAAATTTTCTTAGAGGCTAATTACGGTCGTGGTAATTAAAAGTTTAAATTGAGAAATAAACCTTAGAAAATTATGCCAGACCGCGGCCGTATTCAAATCAAACACCGAGTTATCAACTTTCTTTTCCAGAACCAGTCACCAGACCATCATACACAATTTACCGGACCGATACATTGTATAATACAGAGAGTAAGTTATAAATACATAGTTAATACACCCACAACAATCTCACATCATTATCCCCAACAGATATCACAGCACAATCGCATTACAGACATATATCTACTAAGCGCTAATATGTTGACGGCCTAATCTGCATGACTATTGAATGGGACGCTCGCCATAATTGGTCGGATATTGTTAGTATATACCGTGGAGTATGATGGTCTAATGTAATCCAGTCAGCAGCTAATCTGATATCGAGGCGAGTCAGGCACGGAGTCGTCGCTGGTTTAATTGGGTCGAGTTTAATCCCCGCAATGCAACTTTAGACTCATTTCCGCTGTCCAATGAAGCGCAAGCAGCTTTATATCATCCTTAAGCTTTGCAAACAACTGCCGCTGTATATTAGTTGCAGTGTTACCTGCTTTAGTCGGTTTAAGTGATAAATATCATTGTTGGGTTTAAATTTTTGGCTAGCTTATATGTTGATGATCGATTACAAAACTTATCACTTTTAAATTATTGCTTTATTTTTATACTGGCATAAAATACACGTCATGCTGGTATATTCCAAATGTGTAGACATAGTCCACAAGCAATTATCTAATGCTATGTCTGTCTATGTCACATAATATGGCTCGAATGGCATTTCAAGACAATGTGATAGGGAAAGAGTATATTACTATTTTTCGGGTGGTAGTATCGGTAGTACCTACCTCCCGAAAAGCACCGGGCAGGTCTGATAACGATAAATAAATGCTGAGTCTACTTTAACTTTATTCAAGTAATACATTTATAATATTCCAAATGCCTTTACACCTCATTAAAATACCTTTTTCAAGGAAAGCACAGCTTTTATCTCACGAACTTGCAATACATAAAACAGGTGAATACCCCACGCGCCTATGTAGAATGCAAGATGATCCGAAAACTCGCTTAAGATATTGTGTTATTTACGTACCTACGCCAATCTCTCGAACACAGGGGACTGTTTAAAAAAACACGACGTAGAATAATTGAATGTTTTTCGTTTTCAGTATTTAGCAATTTCACGCTCAGTAAATGCAATAATCTACGCCACAGTAGATAATTCAATTCCAGCGTAAATACATGGCCCGTTACCGAATTTCCTTTGAGAGACGAAGCGTACGGCAGCCGCTGCGAGCCGGCACGTTTCTCTGAACTTCGGAATTCCAATTTTGAAAAGTTTTCCAACAAGGGCTCGATATTGACAGCCAGTGTCAGAGGGCCACTCGCTGAGGGCAGCAACGGCCTTAAAAACAACTTCACACTACACAGTACGCGGCCTATCCAGCGACACATGTGACACACACACAGCCTACACGTGGAGAGTCTTTACACGGTGCGGCCTGAAAATCCACAGCGAAATGTTTGCTCGAATTCGTATTTTTAGGCTATGTGTGTTGTTTGTACCTACACTATTCCTATTTCGTGGTTTGTAATTGAAGGTGGATGAACAGGAAACTAAAAACGATAAACTGTCCTACCTACTGTATAAAACTTGCTTTGGTTTGAGTATTTCATTAAGAAGATCCTTTACTTAATAACAACACCAAGTAAGTGAGCTGACACTAAAGTGGCACAAACTTCATAAAAAAACCGCAAGAAAGTACAATATAATGAAGAAGAAGGCTTTCGGCTTTGTGATTGCGTGCCAAGTACGGGATAACTGAGACCATGCTTCATTATTCGCTGGTGGGAAGAAGGGAACAGGAAAGATTAACTTCTTTTATAATTAAGTTTGTCCCCAGACACTAATTTATAAACGGTGTGCGTTTCGCTCAGAATAAAAGGGTATCTTCTGAAACCACGGATAAAATAAAAAACTTGGGACTTAAGATTTATTTCTGAGCATTTGCAGTAGGATATAAATCTTACGTTTCAGGATTGAACACATTTTTTACAATAGGTACAGGCTATATTCTGCTGCCACAAGATAAATCTGTGGGCTCATCATCCGTTCATAAAAGCAACGGTTCGGTGCGGTTCGTATCCGTTAAAATATCAAGAAGTTTCACCCGTCAATCTCAGTTTGCGGTGCACCCTGACACTCAGCGAATGGGGTCTACCACCCAACAGATGGCGTCATAATCAACGAACTTGATGTTCCATCTCTGTACTACGAGGGATTGCTTTTGTTCTGCAGATAAATAATATTTTACAAAGAGTAATGTAATTAGAAGTTATAAAAAAATCATAATGACCACAAAAAGTATTGTAAGAAAACTCATTTGAAATAAAACTGTTCACAAGTAAATATTTAACAAAATTTAGCTGGTTTCAGTTCTACGTGTTCATTTTGTTAGAAGCGCCATCTGTTAGCTCTACTGTGAACTTCTCAGTGCAAGGAGCTTTTACTAGCGCCATCTATATCATTTTCCTTGTACTGTAATGCCCTCTATGATACGAAAGCTAAACCATGTTGTTTCAGACTCTTCGTTCAGACAAATGGAAAACTCGTTTTGACCGAATTCACAAACGTGGCGCGACTACTTCTATTGTGTTTCGCTTTTATCGTGCAAACAACGGATTTAGGTCTAATGTATGGAGGAATCTAAATTCAAGCTTTTGCTTTAATAAAGTTTGTGCAAATTGTATTTTCTAAGGAGTAAAAATACATGGTAGGTCCTGTCTGCAGGTACCATATATTTTTACCGTACAGTAAGGTAACAAAATGTAGGTAGCAAAATTGTCGACTAAGTGCCTTCTGTAATACTTATAGGTTCATTCTTTTACTGAGCTGGCCATATATTCCTACTTGAACAGCATCTAACCTCCGGTGGATCTGTTGCCAAAGTCGTTAACTGTTATGACTTGTGAGATTTTTTAAATGAGCTCTCGTCTCTCATCTAGACACGTTTTATTTAAGAAAAACTTTTTTCCAAGGCCTAACTGGCACAGAAAGACAAAACATCTGCAATAAGTTCTAATTCTGCCTACATACGATGTTATATATTTCCTTTTTTACTCTGATCACTATAACTTGAAGATTGTGCGACGAGACATGGCCACATTCGCCATTGATCATAGGGAATGGCCGAAGCTCGCAGAGGATCGAGACAAATGGGGCAGACGTGTGGTGAGCCGTCGTATGACACACGGCCACGGCTTTGGTTTGGGCCACTAAAATAGGCAGAATAAAATCATCAAAGTGACATTACGACATTGGCCTCATCTGTCTCTTGTTTTGGGTATCTATGAAGCTTGCAAAAACTGCATAAACAAGTGTTTTGTTTATTGTAATTGAAGAATAGGAGCGAAAGTATCGTAAGTGAAGAAAACCCGCATTGTATTTTTATAATAGCCTAGTCTTCAAAAACATTTCACATGTACCTACTTAGGTATTTAGACAAGTAAACTGAACCTTAAACATGTAGGTACCAATTTAAACTTTACATAAACAAGGACAGAAAAACTCTAAGCTGTAAAGACAATCTTATCTACATACATACATAGGTATGAAGGTACGTTTCTGAAGTTACCTTTCAAGCTCTTTTTACTTTCAGCAATATTTTAAATTCATGCATGTAGGTCTCGCGTGTGATGGCGTATGAGCCACAGTTCACTAGTCAAAAATAAAACTCGACATATAGATGAAATGATACAGGTTAGGGAAGAACCTGCCATTGTTCGCAATATGAACAAAAATACGTTCCAATGTAAGCTTTACTCGAACAGATGTTTCAAATTGACTGATTCCCAAAAGCTGTTAAACCAAGCGTGAAGGTTGTAATAAAGACCGCAGGCCGGCTCGAGATTAATTAAGATAGAGGCTCGTCGAGCTTCAAGAACATTTCCACTGACCACGCCTTTTACTTCGTTTGCCCACATATTTAGGGTTTCGAGAACCCGTACATATAAAAACAGAACTACACTCAGATCATAATTACCTACCTACTCGTTTAAGTAGTGAGGACTTCCTTAACATTGAGACGAACAAAAAGCTTTATTAATACACGTTCGTGTTGGCTTCATATTGTTACTTGGCATGACAACACGACTTATGTATGTAAGTTGTCGTAACACAAAGACAACGCTATTGTGGTGAAGTTGCACAAGTTTTAATAAAACATTTTATGGTTACAAATTCTTAAATACGTTCGTCATTTTATCTTTACATAAAAACTTTAAGAATAAATTGGTCTTCTTTCTGTATGGTTCTTAGTCGGCTGAGTGCCCAGGGTGAGCTAGACGAACTTTATAAGTATCTTTACCTACTCTTGGAGAGACTTCTAATGGGGGCTAACAGTTCGGTAATTATTTAGATAGAAAAACAAAAAACGAAAAACCTATCACACACTTTTCAGCTTTCTATTTTACGAGACATAAAGTACATATATACCTACCAAAAAAAATACTTTACCAAGTTTACTTTATGCTAAAATACAATACAATATGTGCTTCTGAACAAAATAAAACCGTAAAAACTTGTCACATTACTTACAAATTGCGTAAAAAAATATTGATAGCTTCGACATTGTTAGCCTCAAGTCCCGTTACGAGTCCCTAGATGGATGGCCTACATATGATAACATGTCTAAACAGCCCCATAATAATCCTGTCCACTATAGATAAAGGAGTCCCCGGGGGTTCGCGGGAGCACTCCGTCTTCACACTATCCGTCAAAGTCTCGGAGACGATCCTACTTGCGAATACAAATAACTCTACATTCGTAAATCTAGTTCGAACGTAATTGACACATCGAAAACTTGTTTCAGTGCACGAGGGTCCTGAAAAATACGTATTTTTGAGCCTTTTCCCAATAGAGTTAACAGCACGTCATGGAGCTTTAATGGTTATGTTATTTTTTTACGAGCAGGTACTCGTATTAGTCATACGCAACTGCGAAACTTTTAGCAGAAAAACAAAATCCTACAGAATAAAAGAAAAGAAAACACTTATCTTCTTTCATTTCCTTCATAATAAAATCTTACGTAACATTTTTAAACCCTCCGCATACGGCACGCATGATCTCTTATTTTCATACAAAGTGCTCAGTGACATCATTGTGAGCCTTGTGAGACCGACTCAAACAAGGCATTGTCTGGGAAATTCTACATCATCTAGTTATAGAATGTGTTCAGATTTTGATACAGTAAGTAATCAATACTAACATTAGACGATTTTCGGTAACGCGTTGGCCTTCACCACTTACGATTCTTGTTCGACAATAAAAACCTCGTTTTCGCTACTTAGAGAAGAAGGAATAAAATAAATCTCATGTATTCACAGGTTCACACGTACATTAGGACGCGCTAAGAGTGTGCTAAAGAGCTTCATCTCTCTGTCTCGCAAAAGATTTAGGTGAAAGAAGCTTATTTTTGGTAGGGCTGACAGTACGATAGTGTAAGGCCCATTACAGGCAAATTATGGCGGCCATTATTGTCCGCGTGTCCCGTGCTCACCGCCCTGAGTTACGTCCGCACTGGGTCAATGGGTTTTATATAAGAAATCTTTTCCAACGCGTCCCGTTTCACTACAGATAAATGTAAGTATCTCTGTGAACGAAATCTGCTGTAAAACGTTTGCATGAAACGTGATGGGCCACGGCGATTTGTGATAAAGGTTAACTATAAGGAAAAGTCAGGTCGTCACTCCGGTAATAGGGTAGATTGCATTATTTCCGGGAATAAATCTTATCTAAATTTCCATCTTCATAATTAAATTGATGAGAATCTAAGTCAACTCTGCATGCGATGTAACACGTAATGTAAATAAATGATGTCAAAACACCGGTGGCGGACTAACGGGGAGTCCCAGTGCGCGTCGGGCCTAAGTTTGATGAAGTTAACCCATTAACAAGGTCACTAAATCATTCGCGTCACTACTAAGTTCACTTGCTTGTCTCGCCAAATTATTTTAATTACCGTTACAAGTTTATCGCGGAACTAAACGGAATTAAGCGCAACTTGGCTATGAATATTTCCTTGCGGAGCTTCCTGCATTACGTAAGCGTTTATGGCTCTTTCAGCGGATTTTAAAGTTCGATCTGGAATAAAATACTTGCAGGACCGGAAAGTTTATTGCAGGCTCTCTATTAAGCTAACGACGTAACAGCGGCAATTATCCTCGTTGATTCCGATAGTTGTCCACTGATGCGCAATATAGAGCCAGCTTAAAATCGGACTTGGTTCCCAAGGCGACTACAAAGCGGCATGCGGCCGATTACGGTCAAATTATTGCTATCATTATAGTCCGTACTTCTGTGCGATACTGGGTAATCACGGGCGGCGGTGTCGCACTGCAATACTGCATCTTATTTACTGTTCCATAGGACCTATCTACTAACAAACGTCGCCGCTCGACATGTTTAATGACACCATTGGTCCTGTGCAACCCGCCACTATATTTTCACCTGCATTTTAACTTTGTTCAGTGCGCGCGGGCCAAAATTGTCGGTACATTAAAGCTTGAGGTAATTACCATAATAATATTACGAAATATTACTTATTATTTCAGACTTTATCTCGCTAGAGGACAAATTCCTGCAATTCCTTTGTGGAGTTACCACTTTCACGTTCCTTTATGGGCCAGCGGACAAAATGCACGTTATTCTAGGAAAAGGAGTGCCAAAATTATTTCGCTCGTGTTCCATGAATATAGTGCTGAAAAATGTACGTCCAACGGTATTAAGTTATCAATTATTACAGTATGACTTTGGTATGTACGACACAATAGCGTTTCCGCGGAATAATTCATGAGAGCCGAGTATGTGAACTAACTGAAAATAATGGCTACGTTTGAACTTACACAATCGTCGTAGAATTACAACATTGCTTCGTGTCGCCGGGTTCAAATTAGCCGTTTACTTGAGACCCTGCCTGTCACAAAAGCTATGACGTTGATATAATGGTCCTGAGATCCAAGTATATTTTTAACCCACTTCAAAAAAAGGAAGAGGTTCTCAGATCGTCGGTTTTTTTTTTTATGTGAAAACTTCTTTAGGCGCGTTGGGCATTTTTGAGATGGGAAAAAACAATTGAACTTGCGACACCGTTACCAACATCTCATTTTTGTAAACGCGATTGTGCTCTTTATTTATATTAAGTTACGGATCAATGTATAGAACATTGATCCGTAACTTAATATAAATAAGCAAGTATTTTTATTTTAAATATTTTGGAATTATTTTTAAATTGTTCAAGCTTTCACTTCTGTCGACACTCCCGGAGTGCCACTGTTTTTTTTATGTATGTTCCCCGATTACTCGATGACGGCTGGATCGAATTGAAAATTTTTTTTTTTGTTTGATAGGGTGTACTTTCAAATTGGTCCAATTGTCATTTGGTCACGATCTGACGATGGGTTCTTGGAGAAATCGAGGGAACTCTTCAAATATTATAGGCACACCTATAGCTATTTGGGTATTTTTATAGTAACTCGTGCATTTGCTCTCGGAAAGCACCATTTGGTAAAGTGGAACTGATGATGAAGGACACAGATGGCCACTGGAACTACTCAAAAATATGTATTTCACGGGTTGCGATAATTGATGTTTGTCACAATTCATATGATGCAGTGGAGCTGATGGTGAAGTACCTGGAGAACTCCTCAACAATTAAAGTCCTTGCATCTGGAAAAGCAATATTTTGTAAAAGGTGATGAGCAGTTGACATTAGGCTATTGTAACTTAGATAAATTACAAACCAACCCACTAATAAGTGAAAAAAAAAAACTTCCAAACTACAAAGTGAAAAATAACTTTAATTTCGGAAGTCGGTGGCAAAAAACTAAAACACTGGTCTAAGACACCGACTTCCGAAATTAAAGTTATTTTTCACTTTGTAGTTTGGAAGTCGGTTGTATTTTTTGTTAAAAAGATTTTTTTCTGTTATGATTTTTACTTAGTGCAGGAGCCAGCTGTTTCACCTGTTTTTTAACAATTGTATAATCATGTTAAGTGTGTGACTAACTTTATGTGATTCTCTTTGTACAATTAACGTATTATTTATTTATTTAATGGTCCGCAAATTCAATCATTCGTGGACATCTAAAATTAGATGTTGTTAGTAAATAAACTCATTGTTCAGTTAACGGAGCAGGCGCCGAGTGTTTCCATTAATGTAAATATCCTCTCTGTACACAAGAGAGAGCTGGAGACCCTTATTACGAGTTTTTACCATAAAACGGGTTCCAGTTTCCTATCTCTAATTAATTAATTAGTGTGCAAATATATTATGAGTGAAATAACTGATTTTCTTTTCCACCTAGATTTTATCCCTTACAATTTTGATGCAGGGACCAAAATCAATATTTGTAAAGAAAACTACACGTAAGTTAATGTCAAAGGGTCCAAAGTACAAATAGAATAAAAAGCAATGACATCGCAAGTGTTTGCTATCAAAACTTTAACCTTTTAACGTAACCTTATGCATTCAGTGGGTGAACACACGAACACGAAAGTTACTGCCGATAGCCACGCACTACTTAAGCACTCGCGGTGGTTCCAAGTGTAACCTACTACTCCCCTTACACTCGGCAAACACACGGACAGTATCTATAAGTGGTGGAGGTCTTCTTTTTATAGATCTTAGGTACTTTTATTTCAAAGAATAGCTCACATACCGTTGTGAAAAGTGTAGCCAGTCAGCGAGGATGATTGTGGGCTGGCCTGACCAGCAATCTTAGTGATTTTTGGAACGAAGTTCTTTAATGCAGCTTGCGGTAGGATTTGACTGATAGAAATCGTCACGTAACGAAAAATCGTCATCGTCAAGGTCTCCAGTTTCAAGTGTCAAAAGTTTTTGTTTTTTTTCAATATAGAGCTATCTAGCTTAGGTTTTTATCTTCTAAAAACTTATACTAGATGGCTCTGTATTAATACATAACAAACAGCGAAAGGAACTTCGTTTCAACCGGATTTCCCACGACACCTCCCAACTTTTTATACTATGATAAAGTGAAAAATAGACCAACGTTCTATTCTTATAGGCTTTTAATTGACTAAGGCGCACCCACACGGTTGTAATATCAGGATATAAATTGCTAGTTTAATGATAGGTAATAATTTCCTGACAGGAAATTTCAATTACATTTTTCTCAGCAGTAACACGGAAGTCATAACCTTTAACATCCATAGTTGGGCCCACTCACTAATAACAAAAAAAATAACCGTAGTACCGTAAGGTCTTAAAAAGAAGAAGTCCTTCGAAGTTTAAGGAAATATCTAATTACTTAGACGAATATCATCACTGAAATACATCATAATGATATTCTAGGAACGAAAGCAAATGTGTTGAGAAGCATGTAGGTATGTTACGCAATTACGACGAAATAGCTCATCCAACTTTGCTGAAACTTGACACAGATATGAATCATAACTTGGAGAATTATACCAACAACATATATGACACATTTTTATGCTGGTTATAAATCTATTTACCAAGAAATAATATGTTTCAAAGAAAACTGTCTCAAAGCCTTCGCAAGCTTATTGAATGAAACATTTTATATTAAATAAACAACAACAGAATCTGGAAAAGCAAAACAATTAAATAGAAATACAAAACGACTGTATAAAAGTTGGTAATCAATGAATGTGTTTGATCAAAGTCTATTTTGAAATCGCGCTGAGCGCTCGGTCAGCGAAAGAAAATCACTGGTCGTTTAGGTAACGAGCCGTCTTGATTGACGCCCAGATGCCGGCTTGATTAAACTGATCAGTTTTTGCCTCTTATGAAAAGAACTCGATCAATGTAACTAGCTGCCGAAGATGAACAGCCCTAAAGATGTACCAAACTAGTGATCGATGGACCATATTACCGTCTTCTAAATACTTGGAGCCTTTCACGAGAAAAGAGATTTCATATTCACTATATATCAGCCTTGTTAGTTTAAGATGGAGTTTCGCATCATTACTCTGCAAGGAGGTGAGATTAAACGAGGATTTTCTTTGTGTAATCATATCAACCTTTTTATAAATGTATACGTTTAAAATTAGATTCCTCAATGTTCGCTGAGCAATCTTCTGAAACGTTAAATTGCTATCTTATCCTTTGTAGAAAGAAAGTGGAATATCAATAGTACTTTATTTCCATTAGGATCTGTTCTTTAATTGCTTAATCGTCTTGAATGACTAAATTATTCACAAAGAAAGTCTTGCCTTAATGATATAGTTATAGTTTATGTGCTACGAAAACTAACAAACTTTAATAAGATACAGACTCGCAACACATTTACTACCTGAATAGTTAGTTAGGACTCGTATCGTGGATGCCTTATAAGCTTCAACAAGCCAGTATAGAAGTTCTGTTCATAATTTGAGATACCTACATCATTTAAATATACCTAATTATTTGTTTCTATGCTGGAATCAAAACTTCACAGACGCCCTCCACCATAAGTGTTATTCTAGTTTAGTATTTTAGCTGAACAATAATTTAACTAATGAAAAAAAAACCATTTAGCTTTGAAATTTAAAAAACAAATTATATGACATTGAAAGGTTTATTCATAAACGTTATTTAAAAGTTAAGAGACATTTAAAAGTCAAACATTTTTTTAGTGAAGCAGACGTTACCTACATAACATAAAGCAACGTTTAAAAATAAAAAAGCTCTCTGTATCTAAACAAATTCTTACAAATTATAAACATTTAAGCTAACTGTTTTGTAATTAAAATAAATTAATACAGTATACGTTACACCCGCAAGCATCACAAATTACTCTTTCAATATCACACACACCCACAGTTCCACACTGATCCTAAATTTCAAACATTCAGATCTTACTGCAAAGAAAAACCCCTTTAGTCAAAGGAAAACAAAAAATATTTTACTAAAACCATAATACGGTTAATACACGTGGGTAATCGTAATACAATCGTGGGCTGAAAACAATACGTTTGTTGAAGTAACAAAGTGTGCCGCCTAATGGAATGGGGTTCGATCCCTTTAATGTAATTGGATCTGTCAGCGGCAAACAGGCAAGCAGGTAATTACTAACTGCTACTAACGAAAATAACAGCGCTCTAAGACACTCGATGCCCCCAGGCGTCGAACGGCTAAGGCCCGGGACACATTAAGGAGGAATGCACAATCCTGTTCGCAGTTCTCCCGGTAACTCTTGTAGTTGCAGTGCAGTCGCGTAGTGCGTACCGCGCCTTAAAGTTGTACGCCGTAATGAGTTCACTGCGTCTTATCTACTCGCTGTAGCATCGTTTGTACACTGACTGCATTTATATACAAAGGTTTATTTTACGAACCTTTTTAAACAAAGACTTCTTTATGTCAGACTTTATACGCCTATGTCTTTTTATGTCTTTGAACCCCACACGATATAGTACAGTTGTTTAAACGTTATAGTGTTGACATTTACTTCGCTAGGGTAAAAATGTGTCGTAATTGTGGTCTATAAAACATGTAATGGTTTAAAGTTAATAGTATCTGAGAGTAAGCGCATTACAGCTATCGGATTAACAAGCTGCATCGCCATTAATTCTGCCCGCCAGATTAATTCTTATACTCCTCTACTTTAATAGCTTGTAAATCCAATGTGGAAATGTACTGAAGTTCGAGTTTAGTCTCTATTAGCTAGTTGAGATACACAGGGTTATTGGTTATACGTCAGCAATCCTAAGGGGATGTAGGAGAGGTCATTTGCAACCAAATTACCCCTGGTATCCCCTATGCGAATGTTACCCATTTTCGAGTAATTTAACATTAATAACCGACTTCCAAAAGGAGGAGGTTCTCAATTCGTTTTTTTTTTTTTTTGTATATTTGTTACGCGATTACTCCGCCAATTATGAATAGATTTTGATGATTCTTTTTTTGTTTGGTAGATCATACTTCAGAGGTGGTCCCATATAAATTTCATTAACTTTGCTTGGGCAGTTTTTGAGTTAGCTTCAATTATACGTATTTTTTCCCACTTAGTATGTAGATGATATGATAACTTCTTGTCACTGTTATTTACATAGCAGGTAGTGGTATTCGAATTTGTGTGGGGTAGGTACCACAACTAAAAAGTGAAAAATGAAAACATTTTACAAAAAAAAAACAACCGACTTCAAAAAAAAAACACTACAAAGTGAAAAATAACTTTAATTTCGGAAGTCGGTGACAAAGAACGAAAATTCAAAACCAAAGACACCGACTTCCGAAATTAAAGTTATTTTTCACTTTGTAGTGTTTTTTTTTTGAAGTCGGTTGTTTTTTTTTTTTTTGTAAAAAGTTTTATATTTTAAAATGTACTAAGTAAAAATAAAAAATGTAAAACTACGCGAATATTGTTGACATTTGCATAGGAATCAATCGGCGTCATTTGGTTGTAAATGACGCCTCCTACATCCCCTTAATGTATTACCGACGTATAACCATTAACCCTGTATATTAGGGATATTGGTTACATTTTACATTTTTATTTCTTACGTTTAAAATATAAAATGTTAAATTACTTGAAAATGGTTACGTATAACCATTAACCCTGTATATCAGGGTTATTGGGTATATTTTATATTTTTAATTCATACATTAAAAAAGTCAAATTACTCGAAAGTGGTTGACATTCGCATAGGGGTCATCAGGGGTAATTTGGTTGCAAATGATCTCTCCTACATCCCCTTGACGGATTGCCGACGTATAACCAATAACCCTGTATATTAATATGTTCTGGGTATTGCGAATCGACATACTATAGGGAATGAGATTATCAATGCGCGAGAATATATCGTTAAACTTAGAAACTAGGTATTAATAACTACGATATCTTACAGCAACTGCAGTCCTTTGAGTGCAAAGCTGTAAATATTTTTATTGTAGTCTAATAAAACAAGTAGGTACTATAGAAATATACTGAAGGACCAGAAAACCCAATTAACTGTGTATGTCGAATTTATAAATAAAATTCAAACGTACCTACTTACCTACCTGCTGTAGGTACTTACCTACTTTTGTGAATAATAATTGACACTTGGGCACTTCGACATTAATTTGTTTTGACTTATTTATATCGATTACCATCTCTAAGGTTATCAGACCCTTGAGAATAATAAAGCGCGCAATTTTGTTCTGTAATGACCACTTCAAAATAATCCTTTATAAACTTCAGCTGGCATTATTTTAAATTAGAATTTACTCTTTAAATATCAAATATTAAAATAAGCAATTTTAGAGAAATGCCGCACTTGATAGTAAAATAAAAATGATATGAAATGTGTTGGGTAAAACCCATTTCAAACGTGTTTTAAATAAACGTAAAATGAATACCTACTTTTACGGCACAGAGCAATATACGATACGATTACACGCGTCAAAAATGCCACATACTAACGTGTTATAGCATTACAGCCATGTCGTTACATCATTTATAATAAACGTTATGAATGGTGGAAAGATAAAGCCATAATTCAGAGTTTTGTTATTCAGATCGGTTAGCTTCGACAGCATCTCACATCGGGCCTAAGCCGAGCACGACATAAATCACATAACAAACACAAAGAGCAAAGTGTTTACCATAAAATCGCATACGCGTCCCTAAATCATAACACAATAAAATTTATAGCGAACGGAAGGTCCGGCCTCAAGTGCTGATAAATCAAACACATTTTCTTCGTGTGACTGAAACGGAAAATCTTTCCGGCAAATATACCAGGCGACGCCGTTATTTACCTTCTTTTATAATACGAGTACATACCGCCCCACGACACATTGTTTCCATCTATATATTAACGTCGCTATGGTAATAAAACCTCGACTTAGAGATGTTTTAATTCGATGAAAAGGGGAACAATTCGGGGCCTGTTTTTAAAAACCTAATTTTTTTTTAGGGTTCCTTACCTCTAAAGGAAAAACGGAACCCTTACCTATAGGATCACTCGTGTGTCTGTCTGTCCGTCTGTCACAGCCAATTTGCTCCGAATCTAATGGACCGATTAAGTTGAAATTTGGTACACATATCAATTTCTGTGACCCAAACACGGACGTGTAACGAAAATAAATGAGTTTTGAATATGGGGCGAATTGTTTTTTTTTTTAAGATTTGCAAACTGTACTGTGTGACATACCAAATGAAAGGACTTGTTGTGACGATCAATTTTTGTTATTTTTTATAATTTTAAAATAAATACTTTTAAAGATATTAAAAAAAGAGAATTGACCATCCTTAACTTCCGAGCCTAAAATTAAAAAAAAAAAACTAAATAATTCTATATACTTGAGGAGTGTCTGTTCAAAGGGAAATTATTTCCACCATAACGAAAATTTGGATAAATGAAAATAACGTCTAATTAAGTCATCTTAGATATTTTTTTAAATATTTTTTCAGTAAAATATTGACGAAAGGTTATTTACTCGAAATAATTTCATTTGTAATCATTATTAAAGTTTGGAAACAACCACTTTTGAATGAGATTTAAAAAAAATACTCCTTCTGTTTGGAAATAACCCTATTTGTTTAGTATAATTTTGGAAATATCTCTTTTTGGTTATAATGCAGTGTTTAAGTATACTTTCGTACTCCACAATTTAGGTTCTCCACATTCATTATATTGCTAGTGCTACTCATTTTTGCAAGAACACACAATAACGAGAAAAAAAAATGTCAGTTTGAAATTGAAACCTAACCTCTTTTTGATTGATATATTTTGAATGTGATGGAAATATTTCTCTTTGAACAAAACAATCACTTAAAAAAATTGTTTTTTTTTATTGGAAATAACGCTTTCTGACGGAGTCTAAAAAGCACAGATGATGTAAACCAACCCAGAACACAGATTTAAAAAAATAACTATGAAATGTAGAAATATCTCCCTTTGAACAGACACTCCTCACTTATTAATTACAGGAAAACCTATAAGAAGTCTATGGTCTTAAAATAACATGGTAAATCACTAAATACTGTGCGTACAAACTACCATTTGTAGTTGGAATGTGTGGGAAAACTTTTTTCAACTACAATGTTAAATTTGTCTTAGGGATATATTCATCCCAACTACGAAACCTGTCATTGTGCGTGGCCTGACACGCTCTTGGCTGGTTTTGAAAAAGTGCTTGTTAATCATCATCAATCGATGCTCGTGTTTTCTTTTGTTTCATAATAGCCAGCAGTTTAACTCCCTATTTAATTTGTAGATTCCCGTAGAGGCCATTATGTTACAATTTTACACAGATCCAGTGTCGCGAAATGACGCAATCACTCTTTTGTGAACACAATGACGCAAGTAATGAATTTAATTAAATTGTTAATTCGGCTCTTTTATTAAAACGACGCTTTGTTTTTAAATTAAATAAGGGTAAATAATACATGCCCGTCAATCGTACATCATTTTGGTCTTCATTCGTGACAAGTCTTTTAAGGTTCATCGTAGCTCAGTAGGTTGTACACACAGATTTCGCCCGCGGCCAAGGGTTCTACGTATTTTGATTAGCTGGTTACCCTGTTTAAGCCGAACGCAGAAAACCTTTCCGCAGAGTTTGCCACAATGACAGAAACACAAAGTAGGTTTTCTAGAACAAATGTAGCAATAATGCATTGGATTTATAAGGTAGAACCATGTGTAAACAGTGACTGAAAGCTACGACATTGAGCACTATTAAGTAGGCCATTTCCGTACTTGACTTAACAACTAGCGGAGGAAAACAAGCGACTGATAAACTATTTTTCTTTTGTTTCCTTATGCGTATCTACAATGTTGTTGTTACAAATATTCGAACCATCATGATCGTAGACGTTTATATCTCATAAAAATGTTACATATTAATATATCTCGGCAATGATGTCATTTCTTCCGTTACACAAAAGGATTTCATAACAAATAATAATAGCTGGACATAAAAAGTAAATTGCTGTAAGATCTTTCTGCTCATTCCCTCAAAGTTAGCAAGTATAATAAATTCCGGTCATTAATCGGCCGCCCCGTAAAAACTTATTCGAAAATAATAAATAAAATTAACAAAAATGTAGCAGTAACACCGTCGCGCGGCGCAAAATAAATAATTTATTAAGGACAAGTTAACAAGGGTCTCATAAAGAAGGCAAAAGGTCGGCTATTTGTTTTCAGCGAAGGATGGTTCACCCCACTTTGTTATTTAGAGTTTGTGAGAGTTGCAGAGACGACGGGGCAGTGGTGGCCGCAAAACAAGCTGAATACGAGACAGTAGACAGCTCGAGCCGTGTATCAAGTTGTTCTTCTGTGAACCCGCCGCCTGCTGTCGGTGACTTGTTACGAGTTATAACTGTTGGTACTAGCAATCACAATGTGTATGACACACCTGGCTTCCAGCTAACTCGCTGTTGTTTACTTTTGTGGCTGTGACGGGATTTTAGAAAAATAAACAATAGGTATAGCATTGATTTTCCGATTTCTTACGTGTTCCAAAGTTTTATTATCAGTGTCTCAGTCCGCGAAAGAGAACAATAGTTAAACAATGGCCATGAATCATTTGTGAATAATGGAACTGGGAAAGTGTTAAGACATAATCTGAATGTAAACATGCATGCTTAATCATCATTCATTTGATTACGTATTCAAACAAAATAAACACATCTAGATAATACTTACTACATAAAGCTTATAATAAAAACATAAATAATATTTCTTGTCCAGATCCCTACTGGGAAAAAGATAATGAAATTCCTGAGAAAAAGGTTCTATCGGCCGAAGTAATTAAAGGATTTTATTATATTCTAAACAAGAATCATGATTTACAACATTAAGAGAGAATTGTAATCTCGAGGAAATATTTTTTGTTCAGCATTCTTCGGTTCAATTATGTATGATAAAATTAACTTCATGGGTATAGGGTAGATTAGATTGTGTTTTATATTAAAAATGTAAATTGATACCTCCAAGATTTTGAAATAAATACTCAAACAAAACATTAAATCAAGAGTTACAACGTATCATGTTTCTACGTACACCTTAAAAAGCCGTCGCAGCAAAATGTTCAGATATTCTATCTTGCGGCAGTACGCAACTGTCAAGTGAACACGAACGTAGAATGTGGCACGGGCGTCATTGTGCCCGCAACAGCTAAATTATTGCGGAGACGCGACGACTTCCCTACAAACCTCTGACGCACAACCGCCTCTCCCAAACAGTTTCGGAAACCTTTTACTATACGTACAGACAACTGTTTCCTTATTTTATACATATAGCCTCCGTAACGAACCTTTATCTTTCTTCCTGTTTACTTACTGGATAAGACAGGCTAACTGAGCTTTATTTAAATTAATTGTTCAAACATCGTTGAAAGCTGTACATGTACTAGTCGTGAGTTGACCAAATCTGGTTGGTTGGCAGGTGGGTGGTTGCCGTTTGGTTGGTGTTACTTTCGCATACATTCGGTCGATAAAGATAAAATGATGTTGGTATTGGAGTACGACATGGGCAAGCGTTTTACATTGGGAAAAAGGTATAGTGCTCATATAATAATACCACACTGTATTTTCTATGTATTGAACTAGTACTTAAAATCTACTTAGTAGTTTGTAATTATGGTTCATCAAAGTCATCAAACTTGTCCCATTCGAATATTTAAGTAACAAGAGTCGTGTATACACTAGCTAGACCGCAAAATAGCTAAATAATGTATAAGGCCAGTCGGTCGTATGTAATTGCCTAATGGGCTTCCTAACATCGATCGGTTCAGAACCGAGTCAATTAGTCTCGAACGTTCAAAATTTCGAAGTGGCCGAAAGATACGGCGTGATTTGAGCCGCCAGTCGCCATTAAATGCCTCTGCTTGTTCGATACCAAATTACTCAAATTGTTATTTGCGAAATTGATGTCAGGTTTCATGGAATAACCGCAATTAGCGTTTCGGTAATTCAAACTTGCAAATACGAAAGTCAGCCCGAAATATCTGAGTCAGAATTGACCATGGCATTTGAAATTCAGAAACGAATTCAATTGAATTTTGATAGCTTGAACTTTACGAATTGGTCGGGAATATTTTTTTAATGTTTCAAAACTTATGAAATAAAATAAGCAGTATTACAAAAATAATTGGTTTTCTAACAAATGTGATCCGGTTTCATTTCAGATACAAGTTGTGGAGGTCCCGTGTGGATTACCTACCGTAATCTTAGTATGTGTTTGGAATACCAATCTATCGCAGCACATACACTTGACCTTATCTTGCTTGACTTATTATTAACTAAACTACTGTTGGCAGAATTGGAAAATACGATGTCTCCTTTGTGATATATCCCATGCATAAAATTGCCACTCGGTTACAAAGCCAGGCATAAAATATAACATTTCGAAAATACTGGTAAAAAGATCCAGAGTTTGGTTTATTTATGGAATTGAAATTCTACCGTATGCATTTATAAAGGCTGTGTGTAAATACCCATATATATTTACGTAGATAAGAAAATAAAATAAAAAGAACTAAAGTCATAATTTTATCCTCCATAACATTCGCTTTAAACGTCAACAAAATTAATTCCAGAGGATAGTCAAAACAATTTGCAGGGAGCAGGTTTTACTTACAAAATATCAGTGTGTTTTCGCATCTCATTATATCGTCGAGCAACGTGCACCGTCTACAGTAAATTCTTGAGCTCTCGTTTGCGTAATACCGCCATTGTAACGGCACACCTTTGAAGATAAAAGCTTCGCATGTTAGCTAGTCCGTTGCCTTTTCGCGGTCTGGTAATCTTGAGCTTAAAGTTAAAGCTCTACAGGAAACTATTTTTAATTTCAAAGTTAAAATTAATTTTAGCTAGACTGTTACGAGCTACTTAGATTGAAATATTAATGCCCCGAGCGCGATGCGATTACGGAGCGATGAGTTGTGTCTTTAGTGAGATAGATAATGAAATATCTAATCTTTCATGAGCTCGTTATTTAGACAGAGTTTACCCATATCATAAAACCGAACCAAAACAAGGTTTATGCCTTGTGGTCTCACTGCGAATAAGGCCATCTCATTAATTTCCGTGGGTGTCGTAAAAGACGATTAAAAGATTACACTTTGAGGATAGCTAGTGACGTAAACCTGTCTGCTACTGCGATCACCAATGTCTTCGGCAAACACTGTCAGTAAGTCTATTCCACGAGATTATTGTATTCTATATCGTGGTGGATGAGTTAATCCTTTATGTGGATGTGGTTATTTACAAAGTCAAAGTCATTTATTTGCTTTAAATGCGGTTACAAAGGTGTTATTTAAATATTCTTGTGCGATGACACATTTCGCCATATTTTGGCATGCAAATATTAATGGTGAGGCTTAAAAGCTGGTTTCAAAGAACAACTTATATTACATAATATTCTATATTGTTATAGCTGGAAACGGCAAACTGAGTAACCTCTTAATAGTTTCAGTTAAACAACTTCTACATGAGAGAACATGCTATGTAAAGTTGGGTAGGTAATGTAGATATCGAGTACTGAACGAGGCTTCATCGGCAATTAAGGAAGTGGGTTGATAAAATATCAGTAATTGATATGGTAAGTCAATTAACTCAAGTCTATACATACAAAAGAAGAATGCATGTATGAATGAATGAATGAGCTGTATTACAACTGTAATTTACAACAAAGCTTAATAGGTATATCTGAAATAATATCATTTGTATACCAATGATATGATATACATGATATGCTTTCAATATATGAGGTACTTGATCCCAGAAGTTCTATATAATCTGTCGTGCAATGTGTATTGGATTTAACTATTGTATGCAGATGAATAGTAATAGTTCGCTCGTCTAGCCATTCAGTATTCATTAATTCCTTAGTAAACATTTTCCACAGATCTCTTTGACAAACAATTAGTTCACGAGAAAACTAGCTGTTGCAGTATCAGTATTTCTTTATGGTTTTTTTTAGGGTTCCGTACCTCAAAAGGAAAAAACGGAACCCTTATAGGATCACTCGTGTGTCTGTCTGTCTGTCTGTCTGTCTGTCTGTCTGTCTGTCTGTCTGTCTGTCCGTCTGTCACAGCCAATTTACTCCGAATCTAATGGACCGATTAAGTTGAAATTTGGTACACATATTTATTTCTGTGACCCAAACACGAATGTGTAACGTAAATAATTTAATTTTGAATATGGGTGTCACTTTTGGGGCGCAAAAAAGAAAATTAAAAAAAAAGTTTTGCTAACAGTACTGTGTGACATATCAAACGAAAGGGCTTGTTGCAAGAATCTTAAATATATTTTTTTAATAATTTTAAAATAAATACTTTTAAAGATATTTAATAAATTCAATGAAAATTGACCATTCCCCCCCCCTTATCTCCGAAACTACTGGACCAAAAATTTTGAAAAAAATACATAGTATGGTTCTTTACTCATAGATTACAGGAAAACCTATAAGAAGTCTATGGTCTTAAAATAACATGGTAAATCTCTCAATATTGTGCGTAAAAACTTACATTTCGTCGCTCGGCATCCAAAAGGCCCATCTCTCTAGCTACTATAATATCAAAATATCAAAAGTGTTTGACCGTCTGCTTAATACACAAATAAATAAAACTGTAAATGTTCATGACAACCAATTCAGGTTTCGGCGTGGTTTGTCAACAGAAAGTGCAGTGTTGTGCCTTAAGCATACTATCACATACTTACTATACACAGCGTGGGACGCCGATTTATGCTAGGTTCATCGATTTATTCAAGGTTTCTGATCTGGTTGCTTATGACGTATTGTGGAGAAAGATGGAGAAGGATAGGTTGCTAACGGAGCAAACATCTTTAAATAATGGTATGGTAACCAGATCAATAGTGTACGATGGGCTGGAACTTTTTCCAAGCTATACAGGTTGGAATGCGGGGTGAGGCAGGATTGGCGAGCTCAGCAGCACCAGAGTGGGTTGCTATATAGATGGTATTTGTGTAAATAATATTAGCTATGCAGATGATATGGTGTTTCTGAGCGCGTCAATCTGTGGTCTCAGAAAGTAATTGGTCGCCAAATATGAGCAGTGTGCCAAAACATGGTTTGATGTATAACTCCAATAGGTCGGAGATCATGGTCTTTGAGGCTGGGGGCAGACCGGGTTATGTACCACCTGTATTACTCAATGGGACTCCACTACAAAGAGTATTTACGTTTAAATATCTTGGTCATATATTGACCCCTGACCTCAATGACGGACTCGATATTGAGCGGGAGCGAAGGGCGTTGTCGGTAAGGGCAAACATGCTGGCTCGCAGGTTTGCACGCTGCTCACTTAAAAAGCCAAAATTACTCTGTTTCGAGCTTATTGTACAACGTTTTACACGTGCAGCCTGTGGGCTAGATATACCCAAAGGTCATGCAACGCCCTTCGTGTCCAATACAACAACGCTTTCAGGGTATTGGTGGGGCTGCCCCGTTTTTGTAGCGAATATTCGCGGACGCACATATTAATTGCTTTTACGTAACGATGCGAATGAGGTGTGCATCCCTGGTACGCAGAGTACGGGCCAGCTCCAACAATATCGCTAGCAGTCTGGATTGCATGTACATCAATCACTGTAGTGCTATCTCCCATGGGGTGAAGTAAATTTAAACTAGATTACGTGGGGCACTCAGAAAGTTTTGTGATACTAGAAAAAAATATACTACAGGTTATAATTTTTTTTATTATATCTTTTGAAAGAACTCTCCATTGGCGTCTATACACAGTTTTATACGTCTAAACAAATTTTCATAACACATTTTCCAGTCCGCATCAGACACCTCTCCAATCTCCTTCTCAAATGCACCCAGTGCATCTTCAGAGTTGATTTTTAATTTTGGGGAACAAGAAAAAGTCGCACGGAGCCAAATCGGGACTGTAAGGAGGATGACCTATAAATTTGACCGGTGTGCTGTCCAGGAAGTCCCTTGTTTTGAGCGCCGAGTGAGCCAGCGCGTTGTCGTGGTGAAGCAGTAGCCCACGGAGGCCAGTGTTCGGTCGCTTGCTGCTTGCAGTAGTAAAAACTTCTGGCAAACATTTGGTAACATACCATTCAGCATTGATGCTTCTTTGATCTCGTCAGGGTACTGACACCAGATAAACTGGTAGAAAAAAAAAAAACTTGCGGTCAACATTTTGCCTGCACTTCTGGCTCGCTTCACTTTGGTAGGCGTTGGTTCATTTTGAAACAGCCACACGGTCGACTGACGCTTAATTTCTGGATCATATTGAAAAATCCAAGATTCATCACCCGTAATGATATCTTAAACGCGCCGAGACGAGCCTGCTACCAATTTTGCTATCATGTCTCGGCACCATTCTACCCGAACCTCCTTCTGACCCTGCGTTAGATTTTGCGGTACCAGCGTGAAACTATCTTTCATAACCGAAGATGCCTGTGTAGAATTTCATGCATACTTCCCGATCCAATCGGCAGTATACATCTATATATCTAGACATTTTAAACTTTGCTTTTTTTGGGTTTTTAAAAACTAATTATTTTTTTTTTATTGGATGCTGTAGAATGGTAGTAGACCATGGTCTGAACAACGTTTGTTCTAGCAAAACTGTGATTCAAATTTCACGTTGTATGTTGAACCTCTTCATGTGTAATTCGCCTATTCTCTTGAATTAAATTTTTCACAGCTAGCACTTTTTGTTATGTAACAACCGTCATAGGGCGGCCACTTCTTTCTTTGTCTGCCAAAATTACTAGACCACCCATAAATTCGTTGAACCAGCGAAAAACAGTCGCTTTAGAAGGGCTTTTTTCTATGAACACCATTCGAAGTCTTTCAAACGATTCTTCTGGTTTTAGTCGACATTTGAAATCGTACAAAATCATCGCGCGAAAATGTTCTCGTTATAAATCCAGTTTTCAGTAAGACAGAGTATTTTGATTTTGCTCGTAAAAAAATGTGGAGGGAATTTCGAATTTGGAATGTTATGTTTTTTTGTAATAAGTAGTCATCGTTTTAATTGACATCAAAACCAGCCAGTATTCTATAGACATAAACTGTTAGTCGCAAAACTTTCTAAGTGACCTCGTAAAATAAGTTAACATAGTTCATAAGTTTACTAACGCAATGAGTCCTTGTTACTTGAATAAAGAAAAATATCTGGATGATATTTTTTTTTGAACGACGTTTTCTAAAATTTAAACCTAGCTGGATTGATTTATCGCTCCTGAAACCCCTGCATACTAAATTTAATAAAAATTCTTGGAGCCGTTTCCGAGATTCAGATTATATATACATAGGTATATACAAGAATTGCTGGTTTAAAGGTGTTATTATTATATTAATACAATGAATACAACAAACAATGTTAAGTTTGTTCTTGGGATAAATAAATTCATCTCAACTACGGAACCCTTCATTGTGCGTAGTCCGACACGCACTTGGCCGGTTTTTTTTCGATTGGTAAAATCGTTATCAACAGTCCTTGAGATAAAAAACCTAAAAATATGACACTTGTTCTTTACACACTGTTTACTTCGTATATTTAACAACAACAAATTAGCCAAGTACAAACAAAAGGCGCGGGGAACGTCCAACGAGTTTCTACGCTACGGGTGCTACGAGCGTAGCGATCGTAGCCGCGTAGCGCGCAAAGCACACATTCGTAGCGTACTCGTAGTATAACGGATGATGTGCCAATAAGCCTTGGGGCCCTGTCTCTAATTTTAGTGAACAAATATCTTTCATTACCCTATTTCATGTAGGAGTATGATTGCCGCATCATAATGATTAACGTGTGACGCAATCAACGAACCTCGGAACAATTCTAGTGTACTCGCAACATAATAATTAGAACTAGTTGTAGTCATCGTAGGTTTTCAACTGTTCATATTGTTTTGTAATTCTGTTGAAATTCATAACATAACAGCACACCTTGTTTCCCCGAAGGGTTGAGCAGAAGTGTACTATAGTACAAGCACATTTCGGCAGTTATGTTTAAATCCCATGTCCGTTGAAATTCCTTGTAGAATAAATCGGATCTTTTTCAAAGCAGCTAGAAATCAGTGTAATCAGATGATACGCAACGCTAAACGCCGCCATATTCTCGAGAATATATCTTCTTCTTCACCTGCTGATATCTGGAAGTTCCTTGGTACTCTTGGTATCGGCAGACCACGTCATGTGGACTTTCCTAATACAATTGGCCTTAATGATATCAACCGTCACTTCACAACCACTTGTCATTTGGATTCCCAAATGTTGTCCCAGACGGTCGATTACATTAATGGCCTACCCAGTCCCATCATAGAACCATTTCACTTCTCTCCGGTCACCTTGGACGAAATTAAAA
This sequence comes from Agrochola litura, assembly GCA_949152395.1. Classification (NCBI taxonomy): domain Eukaryota; kingdom Metazoa; phylum Arthropoda; class Insecta; order Lepidoptera; family Noctuidae; genus Agrochola; species Agrochola litura. Next base: position 12,143,685 of record OX424496.1, read on the forward strand.
CGATCATCTTGTCCATAAAATCCAAGGCTATGGGCCATGACGGCATCAGTCGTAGTATGGTCGTTTGGATCCTTGATATTCTTCTCCCTCCGATTACCCATATCATCAACTTTTCTCTTGATTCCGGACAATTCCCATCCCTGTGGCGTATGGCCTATGTACGTCCACTCCCAAAAATTTCAAATACCACCCTACCCAGTCACTTTCGACCCATTTCCATTCTCCCATTCCTGTCTAAAGTGCTCGAGGCCTGCGTACACAAGCAGTTTACAAGGTTTGTTCACCGGAACAACCTTATTAGCTCTTTTCAGTCTGGATTCAAGCCTGGGCACAGTACAGCCTCCGCTCTCTTTAAAGTGACTGGTGACGTTAGAGAAGCGATGGAGGATACCAAGGTTACCGTGGTTTTTGGTATTAATTGATTTCTCCAATGCCTTTAACGCCGTCAGCCACGATATTCTCCTTTCTATCCTCTCCCATCTTATGGTTTCGTCCGAGGTTCTGGAATGGTTCTCTTCTTATCTTCGGAGACGTCAGCAGTCGGTTCGCGTTGATGAGCGCTCGTCGAGTTGGCGCGACCTAGATGCTGGTGTTCCACAAGGCGATTCTCTCTCCATTGTTATTCTCCATCTTCATTAATTTTATAACTCATTGTCTTCGGTGTTCGTATCATCTTTATGCCGATGATTTTCAATTGTATACAGCTGAGCGGGTTGAAGGTTTGTCGGACGCTATAGCAGATGTAAACCGAGATTTAGATGATATCAAAAAGTGGTCTGATAGTTTTGGGGTATCAGTAAACCCCTCAAAGAGTCAGGCCATTGTAATTGGGAGCTCACGCATGATGAGTAGGGTGACGCTTAGCTCTCTTCCTCCTCTTATTTTCAATGGTACCGTCATACCTGTTACCTCTTCTGTGAAAGATCTCGGTTTGCATCTTGACTCGACGCTTAGCTGGCAACGCCAGGTCTCTGGTGTTAGTCAAAGGGTCAATGGTACTCTGCGATCCCTGTATCGTCTGAGAAACTTTTTACCCACTAAGACGAAAACTATGCTTGTGCAGACTAGATTTTCCCTATCATCGACTATGGTGACGTGTGCTACTTTGACATGAATTCGGTTTTGCTGGATAAGCTCGACAGACTGCTCAACAATTGTATCCGGTTCATATTCAATCTCAGGAAATATGCTCATGTGTCGATAATTAATTGATTCAGGCGTGACCTTGCGGAAATCCATTATAAAATACAATAGACGTGGATATATTTAGTAACTTGTTCCGCTTTGCTATTTCTAAAGAGCCATAAAAAACTCCTGAAAGAAATCGACACGTGTTTCACCTCTCAACGAGGCATCCTCAGGATGACGATGGACTTGTTGCGAACTCGAACACGGCGTGTTGCCACACCAAGCGCTGAGTGCAGACTGAGCCTTATCGCCCGTGAAACCCACCTATATAGTGTCGCCGTTATCAGTGCGACCGTTACCAGCGCGATAAGGCGCGAACAATCGCAGCAAAGGTGACCTTGGCATACTCGTATTTAATTCGTTCAACAGTGTAATGTTTCCGGTATTATTTTTGACAATTTCTAAACTCTCTAGTACTGACATTCTGAAACCTTTATCACATGTGTGTAAAATTTCGAAAGTGTTATTATTATTTAACGAATGACCTGTATCTATTAAATGGTACATTTACATAACACATAACATAACATAACATCACGCCTTGTTTCCCCGAAGGGTTGGGCAGAGGTGTCCCTGTAGCAGGTACACCCACATTTCGCCAGTTATGTTTAAGTTCCATGTAATAGGGGGCGAGCCTATTGCCATCAACCGGGCACAAATCCAGACTCCGAGCTGCTACTGAGAAATTTAAATGGTACATTTAATAGATACAGGTCATTCGTTAAATAATAATAACACTTTCGAAATTTTACACACATGTGATAAAGGTTTCAGAATGTCAGTACTAGAGAGTTTAGAAATTGTCAAAAATAATACCGGAAACATTACACTGTTGAACGAATTAAATACGAGTATGCCAAGGTCACCTTTGCTGCGATTGTTCGCGCCTTATCGCGCTGGTAACGGATTTTAACGAATGACCTGTATCTATTAAATGTACCATTTAATAGATACAGGTCATTCGTTAAATAATAATAACACTTTCGAAATTTTACACACATGTGATAAAGGTTTCAGAATGTCAGTACTAGAGAGTTTAGAAATTGTCAAAAATAATACCGGAAACATTACACTGTTGAACGAATTAAATACGAGTATGCCAAGGTCACCTTTGCTGTGATTGTTCGCGCCTTATCGCGCTGGTAACGGTCGCACTGATAACGGCGACACTATATAGGTGGGTTTCACGGGCGATAAGGCTCAGTCTGCACTCAGCGCTTGGTGTGGCAACACGCCGTGTTCGAGTTCGCAACAAGTCCATCGTCATCCTGAGGATGCCTCGTTGAGAGGTGAAACACGTGTCGATTTCTTTCAGGAGTTTTTTATGGCTCTTTAGAAATAGCAAAGCGGAACAAGTTACTAAATATATCCACGTCTATTGTATTTTATCATGTGTCGAGCTATAGGTCTGAGCTCAAATGGATATCCATTCGCCAAAGAAGAAGTTTGCGCGCTTTGACCACGCTTTTCTCCCTTCTCAACTCCCCCACTCCTCCTTCTTATCTTTTGTCTCACTTCCAATACCTATGTTCTTCACACACTAAGAATCTGCGTTCTTCTAACAATCTTCTCCTACTTTGTCCTTCTCATACTTCTGACTTTGTTCATTCTTCCTTTCTTATTCAGTCCATTCTCCTAGGGAACGCGCTTCCTCTTGATATCAGGACGGCCACCAGTCGATATGCATTTAAGCGGAAATTGCAGTCTTTTTTCAAAATAAATAGAGTAGAGTCATCTCAACACCTCTCTCCCTTGTATTTGTGTATATGTATATATTTATTATAGATATATATTAAATTAAATGTATGTATGTGTATTATAAGTTATAACCTATTTATGTACTGTTATTCCTACATTTTATTTCTAATGATATATTTTTTTAATTTTTTTCTTTGTTCCTCTCAAACAGAGCACCTGCCATCTAATCTCTTCACCACCCTTGGTTGACTGGTAGAGAATGCCTATGGCATTAAGTCCGCCTTTGTACCTTTTTGTGTGTGAGAAGTTTAAACAAATAAATAAATAATTTATCATAATTCTGACTTACGCACATGGTTTTACGACGCAAACTTTTTATCACCCCATGACATTTAGTTTTTTTCATTGACCGTTCTATAAATAAAATATCACACTCGATAATTATTTCTTATCGACTTTTATCGGCGTGGGTGTCAAAAAGTGATACACAGTTAATTTGATGTCCAATTGACACGGCCAAATCATTTTGTGTCTACTTATTACAAGTAATTATACAAAAGATATTCTAACGATCACCTCATGAATACCTTTCTCAATACTGATACAACCTGTAATTACTGAGTCACTTTAACTTGATTGCATTTTAGTATAATAATCAATGTTTGTGAGGAACTTTGGCTCCTGAGATACAAGTATATGTTTACCTAGTTCAGGAGCCAGCTGTTTTACCTGATTTTGACCTACACTTGTACAATCATGTATTTGTTTATTAGTGTATGACCAAATTTATGTGTTTTTCTTTGTACAATAAACTTATTATTTATTTATTTTATTATCAAAATTATCAAAATGGTGTGACTTTCTATAGAATAGAATAGAATAGGTCTTTATTTGCTTAGTAAGTTGTTAAATCATAATATATAGGATCCATGTACATTCTGCCTTATTACAGCATGCAAATGTAATGCAAAATAGAGGATAATAAAGATAAAATATTACAAAAAATTATCATTTAAGAAATCCTGCACAGAATAATAACATTTATCTATCTGTTTCTAACCGTGGCTTAATAACAGTTGCTTGACAGAAAATCGTGAAAAAGACTTAGAACTAAGACAATGGTGACTAAATTCTTAGGTTGATAATTTTATTGAACCAAACTAACGACTGAAGACAAATCGTAACCTTAATGTGATAGAATAATATAATCCATCATAGCCGAGACACTAAAATTTAAAGGAAAATAAATCTTCACCGACGCGTGTAGCCTCAAAATCAATAATTTATTCATTAATTATTATCAGGCTTCACGCGTAATTTATTATGTTATTAGAAAACATAGGCCATGCCTTATTTATAATTCAGAGATATGAACATAAATGTCATTGGAATGAAAGATGTTTCCATACATCGATGAGGGAAAGGAAAATTAGAAGTGACGGCCTAATTATTGTGCCTGGGGAACGACACGGTTTTGATCCAAATTTTTCCTATTTTCATTTATTTTTTTGTTTTTTCCAGCTAGCTGAGTTTGGGTATGTTTCGTGTTCAATTTACTTTATAAATTTTGCTAAAAGGTTGGGTCTAATATGGTAGGTTTTTGCTTTTATCATTATTATGTCACATATTATTATGAATTTTTATAAAGTGTCTAATCATTTATATCTGATGAACTTCGAGTAATAAATATGTTTCTTTATTTTTGCTCAACTGCCATACCCTCATATGTTTAGTGATTTTTATCAATTGAAGTAAAATTAAATCTCTTAAAACTTATTAGAGTCCTAATACATACACCCAAAACTTTCCACACAACTCTTAATAAGTTATTCGTCAAATAACAGTGCCATTACCAAACCAGCAATGTGTTACTGATAATAATTGGTAAGACGCGTGATAAACGTCATGCACGGAACCCGTTGGCGCGCGGCTGCTAAATAATTCACGCATCCACCGACAAGCACCCACCGCTACTTTGAAAAGGGTAAGAACGACCCTACCATCTAATGACTGGAACGTTGTACACCAAAACACGATTCCTGTTTATCCAACTAAAAGTATTGCCATCTATCTGTATGTCTACAAATTATCGCCAGCCGACCTCCAAGGCCAATAGATTCGCACAATGCTCGATGTGGAACGAAATATTCCTTTTGACGTTGTTTGAGGACAACCTTGGATATTTGAACGTTTACGGTACGGAAACTTTACGTAAACTTAAAGATACTACTAATTACTGAAGTTTGAAACTTAATTAATTGATTTTATTTAATCCGTAACCTAGCAACGGACTAATTGTGGCTGGTCGTACACAGTTCAATATATTTGGAACTAAAATTACAGTTCAATTTATTTGGTAGTTTTTACTGAGAAAAATAAAACCACCGCAGAACCACAGATAATCCGTTTGTGCAATGTTTATTTAAAAATAAACCTGCCTGTATACAAGCATTGAAATGCACAATGCCAATATTTATTTAAACTATATCCTAGAATCTTGAACCTAGATAACACGTCATCAGACAAACTCAGGTCCAGAAAAGAAGTGCATTAAAGAGGATGTATATACCTAACCAATTGTGGGGTAGATGCTTATGAATGGACAGATACCGCAGCGGTATTCAGACAACGATACCGACGGAGTATACCTTGCAATGTACGGCTAAGTATTTCCCGTATATTGCAGATACTAAATAACCAAATTATTAAGTGGCTAGTCTACATGTATGGCAACAGTGGCAACTGTTCTCGACAGTGAATCAGAAGTCCTTTTTGCAAAAGTCTGGATCGTTGTTAGAAAAAACAATTGTTAGAAAAACAACTAATATTTCATGCACATTTCAGCAACTCAAGTCTAATGCACATTATTTAACTTCCTTTGATCAAATTGTATTTATTTTCAGTGTAACCACGAGAGGTTAACTAATGTGTAAACTCACAACCTCTCGAATGCACTTAACATTGAATTATTATCCCTTCCAAATATACTTACACATATATTATCACCTATAAAGTACCGCTCATACATCATATCGTATTTATAATTCAGTCGTAGGAACATAAATATCGTTGTGAGCTAAGTATTTCACTCTGCTCTGTAATATATTAGATGGAAGCGTAGCGTTGGTGACGTGTACCTTGCATGATGTATTTATTGCTCGCTCACCATAAGGACGCGACCACATCATTCTTTAAGACGCCCCTAATTCACTTACAATTAAATTAGCGTCACCCGATCCTCTTGACATTAAATAAATTAGGACAACGCCATTAAACCGGGGGGAATTTGTTTAGTAATCTATTAGTTTAGTGGGTAGCTTCATACCCTTAATATATTCGGTTTTTATACAGAACTCGTGTTCATTATATCCTAAATATACCGTATGTACATACGTACGTAAATAAAATCCAAATTTTAAAGGAGAACATCAACTTTGTATTTTATTAAGGTAAAAAGAATTTCAAACAGAAGTTCTGTTGTAATCATTCTCAATGGAATGGTAAGATATGTGTTTTTACAAGCTAAATGGAGTCAATACTCAGATTTCATATCATCGATCCCTAACTAAATATGTTCTTATATCTACCTATTGTCTTTAGTAAAGTGTTTGAATAAAATTATTAAGAAGTCTAGACGAATCGATCATACTTATAGTGGGAGTTTCTAATCTTTTAAGGTTGTCACGCCTTGTCACATTTAGATAATTCTAGGTTTCACTTGACCTACTAAAGTACTCAGAAAGTTTTCAAAATGTCACGAAATTTTAATTCTTTTGCCTTTGAAATTAATGAGACAGTGCTGTCAAGCAAATGCGACTAATTTATAATATGTAGAAAATGCTAGACACAAAAAATGCTAAGATTGGTCGGCGTACTGGAGTAGCCACTAATAATTCAGGGCACGTAGGCGAAAACAAAATTATCCGCTGTAGTAGTTCGGGAACTCTGCCAACTCTCATCATATTAAGGCGAGATGATAATGAACGCGATGTTTCTGTTGCTATTTTTCGCGGCAACTTTTGCCCGGTATAGGAAATTTTAACACACAACAACTTTGTAAAATAACAAAATATCTGCTTCAAAACCGGTCGCTAAATCACGAAAAATAAAAATAAAAAAAGAGAAAGAACATTGCCATCGTTGACGTTTATTCGAAAAATCGTTATCGTTCTCAGACATTCGAGTTGTTGAGTCGAAAACATCAAGACTATAGACGTTTCGATACCCGCAATCCTTACAAACCTCGCAGTGAACGACGCTTTGAAAGCCCAGAAAGCTCTAAAGCCCTCACAATTGTCACTAAACAAAGTGAAAAACGAAAACCTTGGATCTAAGATGCGGTGGAAATGAGCATTTTCGACGCAATGTAATATCAATATTTAATGCTGTTTCACGTGGACTTCCGTCGTTACGTGGTGGAAATGAAAGAAAAGCACGGGTGTAATAAATGGAGTCTATAAAAAACATGTAATATCAATCATCCTAAACCTAAAATTGCAGAGAGAGACACATTTACTATTTTATGACTACAAAAGCACAAAATATAAAGTTTTATGCGACTATTCCATGTAAGTAAGTTGGACGTCATATAAAAATAAGGATCCAACTAAGCCACTTGATGTTTTTGAAGTTCAGTGGAATAGCTCCTCTCCGAACTAAGCCGTACATATTTGACGATCTAAATGACGCAGTCGGTGAGCCACCTTTTGTACTTAGTTACAGGTCAGGCGGGCTCTTGGATTTAGACAAATATTTGTTTGATCTGCAGATATTGATTTCCAACCTGGATATTTGTATGAGCATGTAAACAGAGTATTTAATCGCATATGTAATACAGTATCTTAATGCTCATTAAAACAAATATTACGTCTATAATGTGTAGGAAGCATTTACACATACACAGCATTTGTTATCCGCAACATTAATAAACCTATTAAAACGCGCAACAACGGCAATCCGAGCAGTTACAAAACCATTAAATACCTTGAAGTCCCACCTAATTGCTTCCGAAGTCGACAAGCTCTATTATTAAAAATGTTCTGAATTGAACAAATTGTCACTCGTTTTAAAAGTTAAATTAGTTGGGTTAGTCGTTTCCCCGTCCATAGTGAATAAAACATAAGACTTAGCTGTCCTAATGAGGTGGGGCTCTTTGTTTTTCTTAGTGACTGCATAAGTTGTGAATGAACGTAGGATCAGCGGGTGTCGGATCAAATCGCACTTCATTTGTCCGCGTCAGGCGTGCGCCCCGCGTGATGGATGACAGCGGCCGCGGCGTTGCCTGCTTTTAATTGATACCGTCATTTTTGTACCGGCCGCCGCCCGCACCTCGCCCGACGCCTTCGTCACTACTCCTTCCATTACATAACACCACGGAATTCTTCCAATCGTTTATCTTTTATTTCGATGAGATATATCTTTTGAGGAGCGCACTCTATTCCGAGCTTGAGCGTGTCTATTATCATTGATAGGGGTAATTTGTTTGATATTTCATTTCACATGCGACCCACTTCACGAATTGAATGTAGGTGGTATTGTTGTGTCGATAATTTTGTTTTGTGTAGGAGTGCGGAAGTCGATAATAAAGTAAACATAAAGGGGAGGTTCGCAGATTATTTGCTACCTCTTACGCGCTCAATTATCGACACAATAAGTGACTTAGAGGTCTTTACAGTCTTTATAAGATGGAAAGTCGAGTATTTCCATCTTTTTTTTATAAACTACTTAGTAGGCTTTTAGATTTTTGTAAAAACATGATCATTATTTACTTAAGATTATATGCAATTCTAAAGTTAAATAACAGGATTATCTGAATATGGATGGATACTTAATGAGCCATTAAGATGAACAAGAACTTATCAGTTATGCTCAACTGACAAATTAAAAGAACCATCCAAAGAAATGCCACAAACAGGAGCTCAACAATATTTCTGAAGTAACTCCGGATTTAGAAAAGTTTGAATTGGGCGATTTAAAATCTGCAATGCGCGCTCGCTCTAAGTATTGTCAGTTTTCGAATAATGCTTGTTGACCCACTTTTGTCTGTTGGAATTTACGCCTTCCGGGCAGAAATTAAGCTTATTACACTATTATTCTCGTATTTCTAGACCACCAAAGAAACTCTTTTATACATAAATTTTATCTTTCAACCAGCGACCAGCGTAATACTTATATTGTTTTGCTTATAGTCAGAGAGACAACTACACATAACATGTATAAGTTACAGAAATGTTATTTGATTTTAACAAAACATAGTAGTAAAAATGTTACCGTGGTCGTTAGTTACCAATAATGTCGTAAAAAATTGTTAATCTTAAGTTAGTATGTATAATGTTAAGCGTATGAAAATGAACACTTGAGTAATTGGAATTAAAGAGAAAAATATTTTTATCTTTATTATACTAACTAGCTGCGCCCCGCGGTTTCACCCGCAGAAATCTCGATCCCGTGAGAATATCGGAATAAAAAGTATTCTATCTGTTAATCCAGGTTATAAACTATCTGTGTACCAAATTTCATCCAAATCTGTTCAGCCGTTTGAGCGTGAAGAAGAGACAAACATACACACACACACACTCTTACAAACTTTCGCCTTTATAATATTAGTGTGATGATAGTGAGTAAAACTTATTTTTTGTTATTGCCTCATGTATTGTGCCTGTTATCTATGCGACTACACAAGATAAAACAAAATGAACAATTATTCAGAACGGTAGGCACTCGACTACGATAGCTACGGCTACGAGCTACGCCGTAGCAGCCGTAGCACGTAGCAGGAAATGGAGTTACTCTCCTGGCGGCGCAGGACTTCTGCCAAACTCGGTAAATGGTAATGAGAATGCAATTTATTTCAGTTTTTAGCTTAGTTTAACGTTTTTTGAAATACCGTAATGTCGGCCCAGTTGAGCGGGCTGGGCCAAATTACACTGCTATTATCTCTAAATTGACCATTGCCATGTGGAATTGTGGTAAATTATTTCTGATAACCTATCATCATCATAAAACTGAAACACACAATACATGTATTCACCAGGGATTCGATTTGTATTTTATTGAAGCGATAGTTTCCATCTACTGTGAATTAGTGTACATGCCGCAGTGTGATTTTATTTCCAGTTATTTTTATTAAACTATCGAAACCCATCAAAAAGCTTGTCAAAACCAAATACAGTGTAGGTATTCAAATCTATTTTGCAATACCGTTAGGTATAGGGTCACAAAGCAACCCGCAAACTTATACAAATATAATAATACGGTAGTACGTAAGCATTATTTGCGAATAACAGGGTATTGTCTTCTAACATTATCACTTTTATTTCTTCTTCTCGTGTTTGATTCAGGAACAGTTTGATTGTTACTGATAAATGTAGCGATGGAGATTTAGTTGTCAGGCTGGGTAAGAGACATTTGTTGGGATCACGACCCTATCCCGAACCAACCATGAATTCTCGAGCTCTCATTTGCGTAATGTGATTACAAAAGCACATCTTTCGAGATAAAAGCGTAGGCTTTCTACGTAAGTAATGAATTTCGCAGTCTCCACTGAGAAAGCTGAAAGCCTCATAATTGTAACAGAACGCAAGCAGAGACCCGTGATCATGTTAGCGGCACTGAAATCACTGCTCACAGGAACTGTCAATGAATTAACTTCACAGAGTTTTGTAAATATTTGAACTTTGATACACGTTGAAAAAGAAGTCAATAGGTACCATAAAACAAAACAGACACAGACATAATAAACAAATCTAGCTCAAAAACAAAGATACTGCCCACTGAAAAGAACAAAGAAAATCAGTACACAAGTTACCTCACAAAAATAAAACGGTTGAATAACAAACATCAAAGAGGATGCTTTGTAGCTATTACTTTAGAAGTCTTAGAAAATCGAAGTGTACAATGTAATCCGATCAGATAAGATGGGTACAGCTGCCGGGAGAGCTGGCGGTGCCTAGGTTGTCTACAAATTTATTCACACTCCATTAATACCCGTCGACCGACAGCCAGCGTGATAGATTAGCGTGCACATTTATATGGCGCACACCAACCTGGAAAAAATACCTGCCGCTCTCGGCCCGAGGAAAATCTAATAGTAACATTAATCTGACCCCGCCACTCAGACTCAATTTAAAAAGACGTCTCATTTATATTAGAATATTATCTTATTACATTTTTATACACATAATTCCGTTCCCGTAAGTAGACAAAAAATTCTGAGAATGCCTCGTGAACATAAGTAAGTTAATAAATCAACGACAGAATGTCGGTTTCTGTATTATGAAAGACAAAACACGACGGCAATGAAAGGGAAAATTGGATATAATCACCGTGTTTCATAGATTCTCTGACAGATAATAATTCAATGCGATAGGTATGTCCTATCAATGTTTCAATCGCAATATCTACTAACATAGTAGGGGACTATTAACAGTCGTAAACTGTGTAACGTTTTTTACTGCGACCTCCGGCAAATTGCGAAGGGAAGCAGCTGCGAGTTGTAAAAAGTTCGCACAGTAAACGTCTTCCCGCCACCTCTGTCTCAACACAATTAAAACATTCATCTACGCGTATACATCGTCACGGTAATAACACGACATTTAAAGCTGAAGCAGACAATTACTTATGGAAATCTCGAGTGAAAGTTGAATAAATGAAAGCGGTTATCACAAATTATTTAACTGCAACATTCGGCACGCGGCCAGCGTGGTGTTCGGTGAATTTCACTAAACTATTCAGGTCGAGGAAACCGCAGTCGCTCAGTTGTTCACTGCTCTAACTTAAACTTTCGCTACGAGAAAAAACTTTTAACGTCCCTCTGATCCTCTTTCCATTTAAAAGTAAATATTTAACTCAATAACTCTGAATAACTTTGGATTAATATTCGCATGCGAGTTCAAATGGCGCAAATGAAATATTTTAAACTTCTGGAATGGAATTACTGTTTGTGTGCCCGTTGGCGCTTGATTCTTTTACTGCATGCTCCGCGGGGAGCGATACACACGTATGTACGTATACAGGTGTTCATGATAAAAATACAAGTTAAAAGAGCCGACGGGGCATAATTGAAACCAGGTATCTAAACTCGGACATGGTGATTCTGAGAATAGAATATGTTCGAAATAGAGGAGCACAATATATAATATTCACAAAACTCTGATTCAGTCCAACATGATACTGCGGACTGAACATACTTCTCTAACTCTTAATTGTTACGACTGGTCTACCGTTAAGAAAATTTATCAGAGACAGTTGAACGTGGGCAAAGCACACACAGTGGGCACTAAATCAAAAGGCTTATCTAAATTATATTGCTTATTTGTGCAAAAGCTAAGTATACAAGAATAGATCATTGCTTGATATAAAGATTAGCCGGTCAGTAAGATTGGTTGGGCAGGGCTTATCGCTCAGAGTACAAGAATTTTGGTCTCAAAAAATAATATAGTGAACCCTATTTATTATTTTAAATACTAACACAGCTGCTCGACTAAGCTCGCTAAGATTTATTATAGAATGTATCTCGTTTCGTGAGTTGGCACCACCCAAAGCAACATGCACCGGTTATGTCACATATATCATGAGGACTCCACATAAATGTAATGAGTTACTAACTGTAATGATGATACATCGGAACCTTGTAAATGATAAACGATCTTTGCTTATAGTAAGTTCGATCAGGTCGGTGTTTCTTATTAAACTACCTACCTCTAAGAGACATCGAAACAAATTCAGCCCAGGTTTATTTTAGTGTCAAGACTTTTATTATAAGAACGAATTTAAATGTAAGCACCAAGTAACAAAAATTTGTTGGTATATTTTCGACACACTTGTAATATTCTTATAAGCTACCCCTTGTGACTATAACATCGTAAACACCAAAATAACTGATAGCAATCTTGCTAATAAAGTACTACAACAATACGAGGCTTTTAACATTGAAGCAAGTCAATTCAACCTACGCCTACGCCTTTTACTTTTGTTCATGCGGGTTTCAATACTTAAGTATAACTTTCGTCAAGCCTCGACGACCGCCGCTACTTCGCGGTTCTCCTTGGTAACCGCAGGAAACTACTTGGTACGCCAGGTACTGGGGATAAAGCAATGAAAATGAGGTCACTGGCTTAACGTGATTTCAACTTTAATTTTAACATTTTGGTGTAGCAGAAGACATCAAAATAAACGAAGATTCTATTTTTGTAATTTTTACAGACGTTTACTTAAGCCGTATCTTTTTCTCGTCGTTTATGGGTACCCTTACGCGGAACATAATTTATTTTTAATCTTATTGCTCACGTTTCAGCTCACGTAAAGCTACCGACATAAAAATCCGCCGCGTCCAATTTGCAAACAGCTCTTGTCGCCCCACCTTAATCTATTTCTTGTTGCCTATTAAAAACTGTTTAGATGATCATTTTGATAACACGCTGAACTTATGCTGAGAATATAAAATGAGCAATATGTTCGTGTCACACGCGTCCCGCGTAATCCGAATCTAGTTTTTCAGTCGTCTCCCCAGACAAATCGTGACTTTCGATTGACACAAAAAGTATTGCGATCTTATAAATATTCTGAATCGAGATTTACTTCGCTGGATTGTATTTCACGAATAAAAAATGTTCTACGTGTTTTATATCGACATAATAACTACACTGTTCTTATTTTCTCTAACTATGCAACTTTTCGGAACTACTGATTGAAAGATTTGGATATTTTTTTCGAGGACACTACAAAATCAACTTATATAATAAAAATAAAAGTTATGAAAACTAAAACCCAGCTACGACAGCAAAGTCATCTCAAAAGGTATAAACAAGACATCACAGACAGACAAATTAAAAATCCGGAGTCCAGACTCCGGATTTTTTATTTGTCATTTCATCGATATGTGTGATTGAACACGTGTAACTCCGTATTTATAATTTATCTGTCTGTGATGTCTTGTTTATACTGTGGCGGCATCTACATCGCCACATGCGAACTAAGCATCAAAGACCAAACGTCACACAAAATCCTGACGTCACACAAATCCTGCATCGCGCAATCCGACATCAATCGTTGGGCAGTTGCCCGCCAGACACGACACCCGTCTGTTCGGAGCATCCTCCTTGTTCTAATAAGGATGAGTGAACATTACTCCCTGTTCCTCATATCTTTAAATCGGTGACCCCGAATATGAACGTCAGCGCAGCCTTCGTGCAACTACTTCAGCGTGACGTCATCATCATCATCACTGCCGCAAGCTTTCGTGAAGCAAGTCACACTGCCAGTCAGCGCCCACGGCTTCATCGGGTATCCTGACTACCAGCATGCAGTGAACGGGCATTCCTTGTGATCACCCTTAGCCTCAGCAGCAACCTTGGCAGAGCACCTGCATGGGCAGTTGCCCGCCAGACACAGACACCTGTCTGGTCGGTGAATCCTACCTTTTCTGTTAACTGTACACCCTGTTCATGCCACTAAAATACCTTTTTAGTAAGCTTTTTGTCGTAGTTGGGTTTTAGCTTTTATTACTTTTTTTTTAAATGTGCTACTTATGCCCTTTCATTAGATACCCAATATGGCATAGCAAAACATAAAATCATGACTTTTCGTCCTCTAGATGGCGCCGTATTCTGGCGCCATTAATGTGACGTCACATAGCCAATCAGCGGACGATCAAGACGCTTCCAACGATACCTCATTTGTCAAATTATGATAAGAATGTAGAAATTATGAGGGAACAGATGAACATACATACACACATAGGTACCGGTCAAAATCATAATCCTCCATCGTGGTCGGGTAAAAAAAACTGAACCTAAACCTATACTTAATCAATTCAGTTGTGCGGTCTTCTCAATAATGGTCAATTAGTCAATGTAATTTCGTATTTTACATTCATTTGTTAGCTATCTACAAAGATTTTACTTCTCTCTGTAACTCAAACATGCGGTGTAGATACTTAATTCACAGTGTAACCACTCCCCTCAGTCCTATTGTTGCTGTGTTACAACAATATAAAAGAAAGAAAAAATATTAAATATTTTCGCCAGAGTTTTTACTTCAAAACAAAAAGTTAAGAAGTAAAAAAATCTTACCAAAAGGGAGTTTGTAATATCATCATAGAGGATATTTTTAGGTATTAAATGAATTGTTTTTGTTTACAGGTAACTCGGCAAATGGAGCCTTCGACTTGTAGCCTGTTTGCTCTGCGGAGAACTTCTCTACGAGTTGGCAAACTTTGGAAAACTTGGCATTGAGTTATAGATTCCCAACTGCCTTCCAAATACTTATTTGTTTTGCTCACTTTGACCGTAAACAAAGATATCCATTCTGATGTATCAGCGTATCTACATGATGCATTGAATTATGTAATATATTTACGTAATTTTGAATGGTACAGGCTGTAATTTTGTATCCTTTTCAATCTCTGACAAACAAAGGGTTGAAATAACATTGTGAACATATTCATAGTCTCGCTACCTGATTGCTAAATTTTCCATCCTATATCAGCCCCCAGCCGGTACCCTCACTTGTCAGGGTAGCACATGCATATGACTTATGCGGTCATCGTCGGACCGGACTACTGTATAATTTCAGGTTATAATTACAAAGGTAGTTTGAAAGTACCTACTGTGATTTGAATCAAAATGCATTTCCCTTTAATTTTTCCCCTTACGTAAACTTCAATAACTTACAAAACCCATTGGTGAGCACATAACTCTTTGGATCTCATACATTCAGTTCACATAAAACCACTTGACCTGAATAAAACACCGAAGTCACATTTCTCAATTGGTAGTTGCATTTTATGTCACTAAAATAGGTCAAGTTTTTGTGTAGGAGCCGCTCATGCGTGCGTGATCCACTATCTAAGGTCTCGAATAGATGAGCGGCTCGATAGCGTCCCACCATAAAAAAGGCGGGATGTAGGACGCGGGCACACTGACTGCTCGCAGTACCCACGTCCCGTCACCTTGCGGCCCACTTTATAGACTCGTGTCTCCCAAACCGCAATTTATTCCCACCCTGTCTAAATTACCACTTACATTAATTACCCCTACATATTTATTGTAATAGTTTTGCGTTTTGAACAATGTGATATTAGTAGCGCCCCGCAACTTCGGGTATATTGGCGGGTTACGGAAATAAACATTGCGGTAATTTATTGGTTCTAAGATTAAAATGGCCCATTAGAGGTTGAAGGCTTCCACGCTCATGTAATTGATTATTTTAAAACTATTACCAGACTGTGATTGTAAACGTGGGCATTCCATTAATGTTATTTACGAGTTGCTGAAATGGACGGTACCAATAAAATGTGAAACTCTTACGTCTTTTGCTAAAATGATATGCGATACGAAAGAGAAATTTTGGCTATTGAAGTTAATCAAACATCCTATCTGAAACATTATGAATTTAATTAGGTAGGACACTGTACGATGTCAAAGAGATCTCGTATGTTCTGCTGTAAATCATATTAAAAACAGTTCCGGTAAGAACATTGTTACCCTAATCTGAGATTTTGGACCATTCACGATGTTTTGGTCCCTGGTGTAAATTTATAATTGTTAATTCATGTCTGGAGTAAATATTTTATGCAAAAAGGTGGTAAGGGAGCAGGTAGTTCTCCCTAGTCGCTCGATACGACGTAATTGGTTACCGACGCTTGGCTAGATAGCCACTTTTAATGTAATTATGTGAGTGTATTTACTTTAATACGGACTCTTTGCTCTATCTTTTATCGTAATTACTTTGATCGTATTTTCCGTGGAAGGTGTTAGTTGGGTGCCAAGCAAGGAAGGGTTTTTATCTGATTTTAAGCTCGTATTAAAACTCCTCTGCACGTAATAATTTGGAGCCGCTGGGATTAAATTTAGGAATGACTGAGAATAAGCCAAAGAACACTACTCCTTCCAACATATTTTCTTAGGTCAAAACATCTTTTACAATCAGATAATTAAGGACATAACGATTTAAGGATTCCAATTGGAAACATAACGCTGAAATTTCGGAATTCTGCTGAAACATACTATGTATAACTATATTTCTATGCCTGTGTACAAATAACTACCTACGTTTAATTAAATCGCGATTAACATGATTTAAGCAAGGAAAACAATAGATGCTCACGAATACGGAACGAATAATAGTGAGTAGGTAACGTAGAACTAATTCGGTTTTCTTACTTTGAGGTTTAGGAGGCACTCCAGGTCAACTGGTCCCGACAGCGGGGGACGCAGCACGTAGCCTATACGAAATTATCTGCCCCGAGAGAGGGCGCCCCGGGCGACTCCAGGAAAATATAAAACGAAAATAACTTGCGCCTACCTAAGCCTTGTGCCAGAGTTTTTTACATTAACACGGAAAGGCAGCAAATAAAATGTTTATTTTAAATAAACGTTTGCTCTGGCATACCCTACGTGAAGTTGTTCCGCTGTCTGTTTGCACAAACGCGACATGAAGGTAATTTACTTAGTGGCTTTGTTTTTGTACAAGCTTTAATTATTACTGAAGACAAAATACATCGCACTAGCAACTCTGATATTGTAACCGCAACTAGAGGATATCCGCTTATTGTACACCATAGTCGTAATACTGAATGCGATATCATGCTATCTCGTTTGAAATAACCGTTTCGAGCAGGATAGCGGCGACTTACGCAACTAAACATTGGAACTGAGTAGTTCCCATGTGAAAGCGGAGGCAGAAATCAAGCAGTTGGTATATTAACTTGTTTGTTCAGTACACATGTTCCGATGTAACAGTTCAGAGGACACGCATTTGTAGTAAAAGCGTGTTCTCGCCATAACTCGGACGACCTCAGACCGCACGATATTAAAACTATAAAGTGCCGCGCGCGACCGATTCGCCCACCCGGGCACCCCTTACGACTCGCCGGCGACCCCAGCTAACTTTTTGTTTTTCACCTTACGTTTAATCTACATTTTATTTAGCACTTTGATTTTTATTACGCTTGTAAACCTTTATTGAAAAAATGCTAAGCTGGCTTTATGTTTTCACTTAATGAAATATAAATGTAGGTCAAAATGAATTTACTTATATGAGACGGCATAAGAAAAACATATTCAAATGGAAGATGGAAAAGGATATGCGTGTTTATGACGCTCCACGGGGACTCACACGTTGAACTTCTCGACGTAAGTACAGCGGAGTAAGAAGGGTGAGCATAAAATGACTAAGTTATCGCTCTCAGAAGACGTATATAGTCGTAAAAGTCTGAAACGGAGCTACTCATATGAAAATAATCAAGAGTAAATCGATGTTTGGAGGGTTTTACTTTTGGTGACGTAACAATGTCGGTGGCTCCGCCCATTTGTTTCCAGTAAGAGGTCTGTTACAGTAATTGGAGCACAACAAGTGTCGTTAGGGTGTTTATTGCTGGGCTGATGGACACGGGGATGTTCTCACAGCGTAATATCCCAAATTTTAGTGCCATAAGTGTCGGGGCTGCGAGGCTGACTCCTGCTCAGTACATTAAAACGTTCTAAAATGTAAAGGGCTCAGCAAGACTCTTTATCCCTCTTAAAATTAAAAGCACGTATACTCAACTAAAGTACCCTTTGCTGTATTGAAAATACACCGAGTTAATTAACTATTATAAACAAAACGTAAACAAGTTCATTTTCATTCCATTGTTTCAAACCAACAAAACTTTGCCAAATAAATGCTTCAAATATCTAACAACAATGAAATTATTCATTGAATTCAATGCAAGAGTAAACCTTTTCAACAATGAGCAGCATGAAAACTTTAGCGAAATTCATTGCAGAAATAAATAATACTGTTTATGTTCTGATCGCTGTAAAGTAGCAATTTGGAATGTACTTGAAAGTTATTACTCGCCCCTTCCAAAGAAATGTGGGAGTTACAATGATAGTTGCAGTAATAGTATGTACCAACGACTGAATTGTTAAGAGCTATCTAACAAGTAATCTAGCGAACTTTGTGGACCAGAAGTGGAGTTCGTATGTATGTTAAGTGGAAGCTAAACTGATAATGTTGAGATAATGCTTCTTTGTCCTAACATTTTAGGTATTCGGCCCATGATCTTTGCATCTTTCAAAAGATTTGATTCGCACGGGCAAGCTTTATGTTAGAAGTTTTGGAGCAACCATATAAGTTCGAAAGTTTTTATTTCACATTAACAATTTACAAGCGTTTTATGAAAGACTAAACTCTATAGTTGTCTGCTAAGTTTCTTGTGCCTAACTTCCACAACAAGAAAACTACAATGCTTTCGTAGAATTATGTTATTGATTTATCTACTACCTATTTCTTGGATTTAGCATAATAACTTGTCGTCACGCCGTAACTTGTTGGATAAAAACGTTAGGCTTTGGAACCACACCGCAAAATCCTTGGCGTCGTCGTCGACCCTTTGACATTAGATTAAAATTAAGCTATTTCTATATACCCTTAAGTAATGAATACATGAAATGTGAGACCAAAGGCACGCTAGTTATTGGACCGAACCTCATTTCAGTAGAACGAATCAATCACTATTGTCAGTTCGCGATATAAATCAAGCTAACTTTATATTTGCGGTTCTGTTCGCTCTTCCGCATCTCTCCATTCGGTCATATTGTCCGCGCGTTCAATTCAATAAGTCTTGTTTATCGGGACCTTCTCGATACTATGAGATTTATCTAATCGAGAATTCCAATCGAATGATTCCTATTGTAGCGCTGCCTAAGCAAACGCTTCCGAGGTGTTTTATTTTTATTTTTAAATTTAAAAATGGAACTGAAAATTTTCTCTATTTTCAGATATACTTGAAATTCGCATGAACTAAAGGATTAAAACAGTCGTATGGCTTTAATTTTAATTTCTCTTGAAAATCGTATAAAATATACGGCTGCTCAAAAGATTGCAGTAACACCATATAATTTGCATCACCACCTGTTTGCCAGAATTTAATTGCAAATATTTTAATGAAATAAATGCAGCTTTGTGAAATGATAAACGGTGTTCTGTTTATAAAGGCTGATTATTTCAATATCAGATGTAATTTGAATAATATCCTACCTATGGAATCTTACAATGCCTACTTACAAGAAGCAACATTGCGTCTACAGTTTAAAAATTGAATTGAATCATAGAACGCCAAACTGTTCCAATATGACTCACGCTTATCTGCTTTCATATACCGACTTCAAATCGCACAAATTCTCACTAACCTAGGACCATAGGTACGGAAATACACAACCTATTTCCGTAAGCGTAACATTTGGTCGAATTTGAAATATTTTATATAGTAGTGTTTGCTATATCAATATAACGATACATTACATCCGAGTCGCGAGTTAGCTTCCGTAGTCATTTCTTAGAAATAGAAATATTCTGGATAAAATATTGCCAAACGATTCAGCTATGTTCAGTTCCTTTTCATGTCAAATAGCAATGGTGTTGAATTGAATGTCGTTGACCGGCTATGCATACTGCGAGTGATACTCCGGGCCCTCCCACTGAGCGATACAAACACATGTATCGTACAAAGACCCCCGTATTCTACTACCTGGGCTGAACTGAAAGTTGGTAATAAACCGTGACTTCTGAATGCTAACGCGAGACCCTCCGTTGAACTTAGCTTCTGATAAAACTTTAACAAGCGCCTCCGCGAAAAATTATTGTCAGTCTAACCGTAGACTTTGCTTCAATATACTTCGGTTATGTAAACAATTGTTTACTCACTTCACATATATTATATTTACTCTTCGTCTTCTGTTACGCATGAATAAATGTAAACATATTTGGGAAATAATCTTGACGTTGACTCAACACAAGATTACCTTCGAAATTGATATGTATCCGAGGATCTATTTACAAATAAATTGAGAGAAATGAATGTCATAGATGACATGTATCCATGGCATTTCAATTTATTTTATGACAGGTTGTTATTTGTTTCTTGTTTCTCATTTTAATAATACGTACAAAACAGGTTGCGAATAAACAGTAGCAAGTATTAAATCATATTAATTAAAGCCGCTTCCTGAATTCCCCCCGTCACCCGTACCTCCCTTCAGTTTACTTTCAGGCATTTCGTGCATTCTCTTCTCATTATTTACGCATCTTTCTTGGTTAGGCTGATTCAAACTGAACAGATGACCAGCCCAATTAAAAAAGCACACCTACTGTTATAAAACGTACGCTCTACAATACCTACAGATTTAATATAATTGCATTCCGTGAATTATACAAACATTTACTTAGCAATATTAACTTTTTTCACGACAATACTATAACGACGTAAATTCGTAAAAAATATGGCTATCGTAAACGTAGAGGGCCATTATACGACCTCTACCGGCTTGTCGCAGGTAAGTAATAAATTAATACATAAATTACGAAGGATTGAATGTTTATAAACGTCACGTAACCTCCTGGAATCCCTCCATTAGACGTTGTTTACTTAGTCGGTGCGCAAATCTTGAGAGGTCGACTCACGAAAATGCCCCATGAATATGCGATGACACAAACCGTACACAGTTTTTCCATTTAGAAACCATAATGAAATCTCACGCACGCGCTATATTTGTTTTTCAATCAGACGAATATTCAAAGGTATAAATAAAGGCATTAGGTACTTATATCTTATAATAAATCTTCTATATCTTATAATAAACATTATCTTTTAGAAAACAACTTAACCGGTATAACAATTTTATCACATAATGGCAATAATAATAATTTCGTTTTATGTGTTCGAGTTTTCGCAGTAGGTATACAATTGAAACTTCTCCGAAAACAACTTCATTGTCAATTCAACACTTCATTTCGTGAAAATAACACGATTTGCTCTGATAAATAAATTATATCTTGTACACCTGAGCATCAAATGAGGTCCTAAATTGAACAAAAAGGAAATCAGAATTTAAAAATTAATCAATGTATTTTTAGGATTGGGAGAGTAGGAGCGGGCTACAAAATGAAACGTTAGAAATTGAATAAACAAAAGTTTGCCATTGTAAATAGAGGCGTCATGCAGGTATGTGTTAGAGTATGAGTGGTTAACGAGTGTGTACTCGTAGTGTTGTCAGTGACAATAACAACAAAATACGCTGACATAATATAATGTAGTGTATGTCAGAGGCGCGGGTGCGGCTACAGGACGCGCGGCAGCGGGGTGGCGCGGCGGCGACGGCGCAGAGGAAGCGCGATTTGTATTTGCCGTCGTCAGTTTTTCCGCCAGCCGGATGCACTGCGCGCTCAACACTGCCGTCGAACTAACGAACCATTTGCTGCCGAATCATCCAACCGAGATATTTATCCCAATCATTTGTTTTACTTTGCCCTATTTTGCTTTAATCACGATTTGCATCTAGCGTCTCTAATCTTCCGCCTGCGAATAGTGTGAGAATGTAATATTTTAAAGAAGAACTAATATTACAGACATTCGTTTCAAATTTTAAATAAGCAAAATATAGTTAACAAAGTAAACAAGCTTAAGAAATGAAACGAGTGAAACTTGACGCGGTTTTCACTTGTGAAACGAAAATGTCAACTTCAGGCAATTAAATTAATATTAATAATTAAAGTGCAAGCTAAATATTCTTAAATGACCTTCCTCGTCATGGAAAAGCGTTATCAAAGTTTTTGAAACATCCTTTGACACGAAATAAATTCCTCTTTCCTAAACAGCCAAATTTTAATACCGACCATTTATAAGTTTTTCGGCGTTCAGTAAAATATTCGTTAGACATTAATAACAGTCATTTTTCCCCGTCTAAATATCGCCGAAAAAAAAACAGTTAAGAAACACAATCACGTTTCACCAACTTATTACATTTTCAGTTATTTCGGCTGAAGATGACTTAAAACTAATGAAGTTGACATCGGTGTACGTTTGTTAATAAGGCGTTAGTAATTCATTTGTTTTTATTTAAAGCGTCGTATTCGAATTTGAACGTGCCAACTTGTTTCGGAAAAAAAGCAGGTATTTTAAACCGCTTCGCATCCACACGAGCCATTGTAGGTGGCTGAATGCCAAATGAGTTTTGTGATGGAGTCCCCTTGTGAAAAGGCAGATTGTGAACGTGTCTCCTTGGCTAAATAACGTCTCGGTAAAGCACACAGGGACAAAGCTCTCAAGGTATGTTTGCGTTTTGTCACTTGTCAAATTGAGACCCAATTCCTCAAACTAATTATTTCTCCTCTATCCAAGAATGTAGGAGGGAGAAATGGCTCTTTAGAAACTATACATTTCAATTCATGCGTGTTTCAGCGGTATTGGATTCATATATTATGGGTAGGTACATGAATAATAATAACTCGTATTTCTGCTCTACATTGCTGGGTAGACCAACACTATGATGTTGCAAGAATATTATAAATGGTGAATTGTTCTTCCTAGATGACATTTTTAACCTACATACTTCTGCTACTACTTTATTAGTTTGTATCTCCTGCTATACCGTTACTATCCGGAAATGTAGGTTCTTTTAAAACCCGTTTTGTCAGTGTAGTAATATGAATCCTAGCTTTCACTATTGTTGGCCTAGATATCATGGACTTATATGCATGTATGAAATCCAATCCATCTCACCAAACTGCTGCCTATAAATGGAACGTATACCAATAACAGATTTCCGTGAATAGAGCATAATCGCTATCAATATGCATTGAATTGTACCTACGTTCCTACAACAGTACACAACAACAGTATTTCAATGATTTTATAATTAATTAATGAAACTATTTAATATTTAAATAAAGAAAACCTAGAACTGTACAATCATACAATGTTCTTAATTATATTAAAACAATATCTAATTACTTTTTAATTAAAAATCGGGTCTGAAATAATTTTATTTTCTGCCTTGAAGTCTTTTTATTATAAGTGGAGAAAATTTATTGTAGTGATAGAACTAATTAAAATGAAATGTAATACAAAGATAATAATTAAAAGCAAAATGATTAAGGGCCGTAAAAATACAATTATAAATTATTATCAGTTTTCAATTAAGGGAAAAAATGTAGAGTAAAATGAGGCGATGAGGCGCGGATGGCGCATAACTTTTTTCTCGTTTATGTAATAATAAAAGTAGAGGTAATTTCAAGCGGGTGCAATTTATATTTTGCAAGCAACGGTTCCGCATGTCGGACTGAATAAAGCCTCACAACTTGCAATGTGGCTCTTTACTATCATATTTTATAACAGTTGAAAACAGGAGAGATCAGTTTTGATTCGATGATATTTATTTATGTTATGAGCTTTTTATCGACATTGGGTGCTTGCACACAGAAGCGGGTTCTGTAAAGACAAGTTAGTACCGATCGGTACGGGTGAAATAGTCGAGTGTTAACTTATAGAAATAGCTAAAACATGTAACCGTTTCTTTCCGAAGATCAACTTGCAGCGATCTGTACCGGGAGTCGGGCTCGCCAACCTGCTTCTTTATGCAAGCACCCATTGGCAGTAATACAAGTAGATACAACACTTATCCACATAAAATATGGATATAATCATGATAAGAGTTACATCTACGATAACTTTGTAGATGTAAATTATGGCAGTGTGTAAAGAGTAAAGATCTAAGCAGCCAGCTCCGACTGCACGGAATGTTTAAGAGGAAGATTCAAATTAGTTTCCTGTTTTACTCAATTTGTAATACTTCGGAATTAAATGGTTCTAAAAGAAAGGAATTAAAAGTTAGGCGTTTAAGAACTTAGAAACTGAAGTAAGTAAATTAGTATTTCTCCGTAGTTGTGTATTCGTAGCCTGGAAGTTTGCGTTGATTAAGATAAATTCGTAGGATAAAATTCGCTGACTGCGGGAAAAAATAAGCAAGATTTACATGAGAATATAAATTGAGGTGGTAATACCAAGCGAGCACAGATTTTATATTATGCATCAGTTACCCACTGAACTATAGAGGCACAGTGTGTATGTATGTACACTGTGTATGTTGATTTTTAAAGCGCTGCAGCGCAAACGCTCCGAACGCTTACCAAACTTGGCAAAGTTTGTTTACTCCACTGCAAGGCATTCAAAAAGATTTATAATTTAGAACAGTGAATAACGTTCTTACCCATGTATCTTCAGGACATAACTAGATGCATAAGAAGCGAAAAAATTTGTTTAAATAAAGTGAAATTCATTCTTTATGCCGTTACTTTTATAAATTAGTTATAACTTAGCTAACTGTTTATTTCGCTGGTTTGTAAACGACCGCAACAATTATAATTTATACTGTTCTGTGGAGTTTTGTACAAAAATCAATATCAACATGATTTATTACCACCTAACTTTTTTAACAATTTGTGTTTCTAATTCAAAATTTAGGTAACTAAACATGAACTCACCTCGTAACAAATTGCCACTACCAAGTCCTTAATTGACTATTTGATACACAAAACACTTGCACAGTTAGTAAGAATGGCACACCTAGTCTTTATTAGCTAGACGATTAGAGACTAATGTACACAACAAACAACACATGTAAAAGCATTTTATATAGCGCTATCCTAAACAAGAGACACTCAAGAATTATTTTATTATTCGTAATTGACTACAATCAGTTACTGTGTTTTAGCTATTACGATGATTGTTGCGCACTGTCACGCAAATGTCACGTGACTTGTTATTCACTTGATCGCAGCGCGAACACTGATTTCCTGAAACAAAATGAATGATATATTACTTTTGCGAAAAGAAAAGACGGTTTCTAAACACACAAATCATTTTATAACTCAACAGTTTTCTTTTTAAAATAAAACCAAAAAACAAACATTCAGCGCACTATGTAAAGCAAACGAGGACAAATCGTATCCCGCACGCTAAGGTTCTATACCAACTACCACAATCCGACTTAAATTATGATCGTCTGTGCCGCTGTTCTCAAGACAGTAATTAAATATGACAAACTGGAGGCAAATTGCGGGTTTTACTTTAGCTTTTACTGAACATTGGATGAAAAATAATATGCTGAAAATCTGGTAACAGAAATCTGAATAAAAGTCATAAAATAGTATTCTGCTAAACGTGGGGAATCTTTAAGACCATTAAAATGAACGTCATGCTTCCCTAGTCATAGAAAATTGCTGGAATAGTTTGTTAATGCCTATCCTGTCAACACAAGTGCCTTGTCAACTCGATTTAACGACACCCAAATAAACAGCCCTTTTCTAAAAACCACACAACCTTCCAAAATGTGCTATCATTCTAGACAGGTAAATAAACTAGACCTAAATACATTTTTGGCCTGTCGTGCGTCGCTACGTAATAATATTTCGTAACGAAGTTACTACGTAGATAACGCTATAACCGAAATAGCTGATAAATCCAGTTCCCCATGATACCTCAATTTACATGAAAATGTCTCTAAAAATACTAGTTCTGGCAAAAAGTACGGCGTGGGTGGACAGTCATTCTAATATTATATGTTTGGTTAGAAAGAGAAGCCTTTCCGAATCTAGGAATAACGAAACTGAGACCTTCCCGAGACAAAAACTTGTTGAAAAGTAATAGTTAAAAGCATAATTTAACTTTAAGTTACACGGCTCAGCTAATATACGGGTATGTAGAGCGTTGTTTAATACGTGCTATCAGTGCAGCAATAACAAAGTTTGTTCTTCGTATTCTGTTAGAGCATAACGAGCAAGACAAACTTAGTGCACAATAATCTGGTGGCGTGAACACAACGCCTGGCGACGGTGGCCCAACATTTCCATTATTTACCGTAGCGGTTTGCGCTCGCTTCCACACAAATGAATTGGACAATAACCCGGCAAACATCCGTCAACTTTTCCTTAATGAAACTTTTTGATAATAAAGTAGAATAGCACTGAAGAGATTTTGTCTTTGATCACTTGCCCTTCTTTCAAAATTTTAAGCTTGGAACAATGAAGGTACAGTAACAATAACAATGGCATCGAGCTAACTTTCTTTTGGAAGGTATTCAATCGAATTAGAACGGTGCTTCTTATATTTCAGGAATAACATGATAAACGGAGGAAATTAATGATGCAGCCATGATGAATAGAAATAATTTTATGATAACAAGTTTGATTAGTATTAATGTAAGCTCTGAACACTGCTAATTAATTACCGCGTAATTCATTAACAACATTAATTAATACAGGTACTAGGAATTAGATTCTATATTATAATCTGTTTCAGTACTTTAAATGATTATTTGGTAATTTATAAATGAAGGCCTATTTAATAAAATGGCCGCGATTATTTACACACACAGCTTTTCAGTCATAATCACTCACAATTAATTTATCAAAATAGACAATTAAAAACAGCTGAAATATTTCTTGTTTGCTGCTATCCTGGCGTAGTTGGTAGATAGATAGATAAATAGAATACTCTTTTTTGTATGTACACTATTTAATTGACGAAAAGGGTTAGAGAAGATGTCGATGCTATTGGTTCGTGTTGCGATTTTATTATAATTTCTCATTAGACGGTTCATGGGACGGTATATGGTTGGTTTATGGTGTGGTTTAAGCACACAATTAATACAGACACGACAACAGTGCTCATAGTATATATGTATCTCGTGTCATCTGGAAAAAAGCTATCAGGAAACCAGGCGACTTCTCAATCAGTACTGTCTCAGTAGTTCTTAATCACGCGATACAAATCAAGCTACATTATTGACTCTTAACATAGACTACAGTTTAATTTAGAACTCCCGCTGATACCGACAGCTTCTAAGAACTGTTCAATTTTCTTAGTGAAGATTTGTGTGCCAGTTCATGTTAGTAACATAATGCTCCCCAGATGCACATTTTGTTTATGCATCAGTGACTTACATTCACGTAAAACGTGCAGAATTTCAGGTTTAACATTTTGTTTAAGATTCGTGAATACCTCACTATACTAAGGTACATAGAATGAAACCGTTTCTAGTCCCGGCTTAGTGATGAAACGTTAAATGCGTATTATCGTTTAAGCCTTCAAGCTAAGGATGTAAGTAAGCTTCACTTTCGGTACCGAAAGCTTGGACTTCCGATTACCTGCTTTCCAGTTATGTGGAAATATCTAGTAGCACAATATTCGCAGAAAACGTGCAAGTGCGTGTCTGATTTTCTAAATAATAAAATAATATGACACCTTTGGGGATAGATACTATAGATAGAAGATAGAATACTTTTTTATTATGTACACCATAAAAATAACAGATATAAATGTAGTAATTTTACATAAGGTTACAACAACAAGACAACAATCGGCGGTCTTATCGCTAAAAACGATATTTTACAGACAACCTTTGGATTGATTAACGGGAGAAGGAGAGACAATACTGCAGGTAGTCAGTGGTGTACCATTTATATATACAATAAATACATAAGGCAATAAGACATATATGACAGATTTTAGCTCGGAATCTAAGAAAATATTATCTGAGTTGCCTGAAAAAAATAAATCTAGATAACTATATAAACACATAACATCACGCCTGTAATCTCCAAAGGATTAGGCAGAGGTATACACATTTCGCCAATCGAATCTAGATACCTACCTATTTTATTAACGGTTGAGTTTTCAATCGTCAGATAACTGTTGGCTGCGGTTGGACATTATTTTATTTTACAAAAGCTCTCAAACCGCATTTTTTGTTCCTTAAGTTATCTAAAGATTGACAAATCGGCCCTAAATGTATAACGATATTATTTACTTTTTTGTTTTCATTTGGTACCCACTCTTTGCACAATGACAGTGACTGGAAATGCGACTGTTATTCATCGGACGATCACAAAAATACTTTTATTACACGATTAAATGTGTTTATCACCCAAGTTTGACAATTACGACCAATTTTATTTTGTTTGTCATCCAGTTAAAAGCTTCCGTAACAGGTTGTGACTTTTTATCGTACAGATAATGCATATACTTGTGTAAAGAGAAGCGTACGAGTGCTAAAATCAATCCTCGCCTATAAAAAGCTTAGATTCACATATTCCTACTTTATATGCCAGGCCATGTTCCTCTAAAGTAAACGAGCTAATCAATAAAACATAAAACGGAGTCACATAAGAGTAATAAAATCGTCATAAAATCCTAAAGCTATAGGCAACTCACGTAAGCGACAGAGAGATAACAAACAGTCTTCAACACGCAAATGAACACAACCTACATAGGTACCAAATACACTGATCATAATAGTGGGTGTACTAACAGCTTTACAGAATCAAAGTGTAAATTTTCAAGAAACCACGCACAGTGTTATATGGAGACCATTTTTCGGACGTCAGCTTTTTATTAGAAATATAGAATAATTTGTCACTTAAAACGTGAGAGTAGAACTCCTGAGTGACAAATATGCTTAATCAATAAAATAAAATAAATCGAAATCTCATGAATTCTCATCCGGATAAAGTTTAAAAAATCTACACCGAAAACTAATTGCAATAAAAAGTAATTAATTGGTTTAGTTCAAAAGTGACTTTTAAGCGTCATTTTATAGAGCTAAAGAATCGCGTAAATTGCTTAGAGCCAGAGAAATCGTATTTATTTTTGTTAGATTTTATTTATTTCTCAAGTATTCCGCTGTTTTAGGAAGAGATATTAATATTAATTCTAACATTCAGATCTGTTATTCTTCTATTAATCACAAAAAAACTATAGCCTCATCTCGTGGAGTTTAGAAGTTGTAGCTTAGCCAAATATTAGTTTTTTTTTTAGGGTTGTTTAACTTTTTTACCCGATGGGACTACATTTTTAGGGTTCCGTAATCAACAAGGAACCCTTATAGTTTCGCCTTGTCCGTCTGTCTATCTATCATTGGTCTAGCTCCGAGACTCTTAGTACTAGAAAGTTGTAATTTAGCATGGGTATACATATTAATCATGAATCAAAGTAGTAAAATTAAATTATGAAATTAAATTTTTTTAGTGTACCTAAAAACACGTAAAGTGGGGATGTTTTTTTTCTATCCCTTGGTGTGGAGTATCGTTGGTAAGGTCTTTCAAAAACATTGTGAGTGTATTAAAACCATTTTTGGATTCAGAAATCCGTTTGCGAAATATTAAGCTTTAAAGTGCTAATTTGCGGTTGTAAAAATATGTTCTCCCATACATTCCATATGGGAGAACATGTTTTTAAACTACAAAGTTAATTTTGTTCTTGGGATAAATTCATCCTAACTACGGAACCCTACATTGTGCGTGGTCCGACACGCACAAAGTAGGTACTTTTTTAGGATTTATTCACACTCACATATTATGTTGCTTTTCAAAACTAAGACTAAAAAATCACGCTCTAAAAAGTATGAAACAAAAAATAATTGCTTGGGACCACGGTTTTACCTTGACCATTTTTGTACCTATGTCTGGATTTCTGTCTGAAATATTTTCTTGTTTCATAGTTTTTAGTGCGTGATTTTTCAGTAGCCGGGTTTTAGTTTTTGAATATACTTTTTATTTAAATTATTTCGGGGTTTTAATTTCGTGATAAAGTATTTGCCGAGAAACTTAATTTTTTTTGTTTGGGTTTTTTTGTATAATAGGTATTAATTTTACAGCCGAGCCGTACGTAGCAGTCTCACTTTTGCTTGTTATTAACAATTTAAACATATTTATTTACTTAGACAATATGATATATATATGTCACGGCTAAAACCCGAAGTGCGGCTATACCTAGTTTTAGCCGGCTACAATTAGGTGCGACCGGTAGCAGTTGGTTAAATTTAGTTGTGGCAAATGAAAATGGCTGAAAGGTAGGTTAGGTTAGGTTAGAACTGTGACCACATAACACACCGCACGAGCCGAGCGAGCGAAGCGAGCGGTGCCGCGGCAGCGGCCGGCGAGTGCCAGGGTCCATTTAGGCAAGTTTAACCAACTGCTACCGGCCGCACCTAGTTGTAACCGGCTAAAACTAGGTGTAGCCGCAATTCGGGTTTTAGCCGTAACATATACATATTTATAATGTGCTCATGAAGCCCTTTCATTTTGACACCCAACATAGCACAAATACTTTTTTCTTTTTCTTTCATCACTTTATGTCCTCTAGAGGGCGCCATATTACATTTAATGTGCCACATAGCCTATAACCAGCGGACGGTCAAGACGCTTCCAATTATACCTCATTTGTCAGATTATGATCGGAAATTTAAAAGTTATGAGGTAACAGATGAACATACACACACATACATACATATCGGTCAAAATCATAACCCTCCTTTTTGCTTCGCCGTAGTCGGGTAAAAATGAGAAATGATGAGAAAATCCGGATATAAGTAAAATAGGCTGTAGTATCTAAACTCCACGAGATTAGGTCATAGTTTTTTTTGTGAGAAACAGAAGAATAATAGATCTGAATTTGAATATTATCTCTTCCTAAAACAGCGAATTACTTGAGAAAAATAAATAAAAATATGATTTCTCTGGCTCTAAGCAATTTACGCGATTCTTTAAAGCTCTATAATATGAAGATTAAAAGACATTTTTGAACTACCCAATTAATTACTTTTTATTGCAATTAGTTTTTGGTTTAGATTTTTTAAACTTTATCCAGACAATTACTTAATTATGTATATTTGTCACTCGGGAATTCTAATGTCTCGTTTTAAATGACTAATTATATCTGTATATCAAATAAAAACCTGACGACTGAAAAATAGTCTTTATAATACACTGTACCTTGTTATGAAAGATGAACATTAAAAACCTATATCAATAAATAATCGTATAATATTTAGGTACTTTCAAGTTTCGAGAAACCATATAATCAAAGGTAAAAATTAAAAAACTATAGATATTGGTTTTATAGTTTTTCAATTGACTACTACTACACTCTTTGAAGAGCCAAGTATCTCAAACGTGGGCTTAAATAAACTAAGAAACAATTGAATCCGTTTTTAAACCAGCCAAGTGCGATTTATTATTTGATCAGTGTCCTATTTAACAGAAAATACTGATTCCGAATAGTAACTGTCTTCTCATTTAAGACTGTTGTACATACTGCAACTGTCTACAATTATATATCTATCTTCATGAGAATTCAAGCGATTCAATTTACAATTTCGCAGGAAATATCGGTAAATATTAATCCTATTTTGTCTGACATTTCGTGAAAAAAAGCGGACGAGCTGAACGCACTTCTGTGAACGAGATTGTCGGCCATCGGAATCGTGTGACACATATACTTGTCTATATACTTACATGCTATAGCCATACTATGTGTAAACTAGTTGTCGACTACTTGTTAAAATAATTTATTAATGCTCTTGGCAGGAAGGCCTTGGTCACAAATAGGACGATCCTTTACCTCCCATGGGTGTAGTAACGGGCGACGATCGAAATATTCCATAAGATCTTGAATGTATATTCTGTACTCGTAATAAAATAGCAAACACCAAGCTTGTTGATCATGGTAAACATGTCTTAAATCCCTTTCTTTATATTAGTGAACCATCGAACCGAAAGAGGACGTAATCCAGCTGACATACATTATCCCCACACACCAACAGCTCGTTGGCATTCCGAAAAACACACCATAAAAACAATGTCAAAAGTAATATTTTTAGCCCCGTTTCCCTTTCACAAGGTGACGTGGCAGAATTGACTTTGCGTAGTCACACTACATACGAACGTGTGTCAACATGATATAAATATTTACAGATTGGAAGCCATGTCAAGAGGGCATATGTCGGGAGCGTGATTCAAAGGATGTTTTATGTGTGAGGGAGCATGTTACGCACGTGACCGCACGGGCTGCACCTCACCGACTCGCCGACTCAACGGCTACCCGTCACCCTCACCCGTGTCAATCAAATCCTTGCAAACTATGTTCCAGTTACATCACTCAAAACAGTAAATAGCTCACTGAAATTCCTTGTGAATTCCACATAAACGAGGACTGCATATTAAACCAACATTTGAATGTATTGCATTCCAAAGCTCATTTCGCCGAATGTGAAAATACAATCTTGTTTGTAAAGCATACAATTAATTAAACATACTCGTGATACTGAGGAACCCAAGTAAACGCGTTTCTTAGTATTCCGTGAACTCAAATAAACTTTTGAATGACTTGAATCTTTTGCTAAGTCTCAACGTCTACACATAACACTTGTAACATACTTATCATGAGTGAGAAATGCAAGTAACAAGAAGAAAACAACTGTTCTCTTTTGTGCTTCGTTCGCGAAAGCAAACAATAAGATAATTCCGTTAAACATGTCCCAAAACAAGTTACAGCCACTACGTTATGCTGCTGTTGGCAAAAGTTTGGACATTTTTACTGTCTACGGAAATCTTTTCTTGAGAAAATACAAAATGGGTGACCGTGTCTCGCGGCTTTATCACCTGGATCTTGACAAACTGCCGACTAAACAATGATAGATGTTCTGTTATCATAATCAACAATTGATGATGAGCCCTGAAACAGGTGGGCTTTTCAAGTAAACAAAGTAATTATTAATCAGCGGAATAGGAAGGCAAAAATATGATACTTATTCTTTGAAAACTCAATACTGGGTTTCACTTTCAAATTTTGTTTATTGGTGTCAGTTACCTGGCTTATTTGTTTGTTCGATGCGGTTGCCTGGGGCCGATTCACGGTATTAGGAAAGATATCAATGAATTCGAGCTTTAATTTTATAAAAGTAATTAATTACCTACTGACTTGCCTACCGTGAATATTATATTATATTTTTCTGAATATCAAGCATGATGCAGGTACAACACTGACAAAAACGTTTTAATAAAAATCGAATTGTTTTCAGTGCTAGGAATTGTTTTAAAAGAGTAACACACGGGTCGTACTAAGAATCAAAAGCATTTTGCAGACATTTTTTCTCGGAGTTCACAAAGAAATAAGCTTAATATCAAGCGAGGGTTCAGTCTGTGTACGCTTTGTAGTAAAAAATATTTGAAGGTAAAAGTGCTTCGACCGCAAGATTATAATTAAACGAAGAGCTCCTCTCTTAGAGAAGACCAACTCGTGTACAAAGATTACAATTACGGGATCACTCTTGTTAGGGCATCACACTTCCAAACTGAGTCTATGCTAAAATAACCTGTTATGTCTCTATTTCTGTTGTTCTGAAGTGGATAAAGCCTAAGAATGAACCTCTGGATTTAAGATTATCCATAGACGGCAGTTACCACTTACCATCAGGTGCTGCCTACTTTTTTGCCAATAACATAAAAAGCTTACCCTCCTTCCGGAAGTTGGGCTAAAAATACAAAGTGGGAGTTCTGAGAAAACGGACACTGTATACGTCAACACTCACAATATTCCTATCCTATACTATTAAACGAGCAATATTTGTATATATACATATTTGTTCCTAATCACGTTCTCGAAAACGGCTCTAACGATTTCGATGAAAGTTGCAATATAGCGGTTTACGGGAGCGAAAAATCGATCTAGCTAGTTGTCATGTCTGGGAAAATTCGTTTTCTCCGTATTTTCACACGAGCAGAACTCGATCGCCTAAAGTTTAGAACAAGATGGCTACCTTACCTTAAAATAATGACATGGCAGCATGGAATTAGTATGTACTATATGAATTGTTATGAACTTTCCAATACTATTAAATGAGCATTCTCTATTTTCACAAGAGCAGAGCTCGGTCGCTCAGGTACTAATAATAAATAAACATTGAAGCTGGAAATACCATTCAAATATTAGATGATAAATAATCTAATTTATGGAAACACGATACGATATTAAATTAAAGTTCCCGTAACCATTTACCCAGTAATATAAATTAATTACATTTCGGAGATGGTAACATGGCATGTCGGACTAATTAAACTAATGACTAGAAAATAGAAATTATTACTAAAAGGTAGCATGTTTCAACTTTCAGCAAGTCTTTTCATAACACTGAATTTCTGTTATACAAGAAATATACTGAACATGCAACTTGTTCGCGGATAGGTATGAAAAGTGGATGTTATGGTGCCGCTGCTCTAAAGTTAGTGGCAAAACACGATAATGAAATATGTTATGCAACTATGTCATAAACATGTTCATAGCATTCTTGTAAACTATATAGTTTCTACAGGAATGTTGTAAAAATAGCCTTAGTGCTTACTGTTTTCGCCACGTGAGGAGCTTAAGCCTACGTACGCCCGGGCGCTTTTTTAAAGACTTCCAAACTTGTTTTTTTTTGTAAAAAGTTTTTATTTTTCGCTTTTTAGTTGTTTACTTGGAAGTCGGTTAAAAAAAGAATCATCGAAAGCGGTTGGCGTGATATTGAGTTATTTGTCCATTTGTCGCGTACATATTTAATGCAAATTTAAGACTTATATGGTTTTCTCATGATGCCATTGTCAGAACTGGATCAAATTGAAATGGGACCACACGGGAAGCACTAGCTTTCAAATAAAAAAAGAATCATCAAAATCGGTTCACCCAGTCGAAAGTTCTGAGATAACAAACATTTTTTAAAAAATACAGTCGAATTGAGAACCTCCTCCTTTTTTTGAAGTCGGTTAAAAAGGATGTTTCTATGTTCGCCAGAATGTTTTTTTTTTTTTCATCTATGTTTTCGTCAATTATAGACTGATTTTGAAAATTCTTTTTTCTGCTATCTAAACTAATATTACAAAGAGAAAAAAAATTGTTTGTGTATATTTATTTGTTACGCTTTCACGCTAAAACGGCTGAACGTATTTAGATGAAATCTGGCACATGGATAGACCATGACCTGGGCACGACATAGGATACTTTTCATCCCGATATTCCCACGGGATCGAGACTTATGCGGGTGAAACCGCGGGGAGCAGCTAGTCATTTATAAATATATATCACGCGGGCGAAGCAGCTGGCGGAAGCTAGTTTGCGATAAAATTAGAAGTTTTTAATGTTTAGTCGACCTCATTATTTCTATTCCACTTTGACCACAATTCCCAGTACGTAAATTAAAACTTCACTGAGGTTGAAAGTATCTAACTGTCACATAGACAAATAGACCTTGTGCTTCTATGACGTGCAAATGACATTCAATTTTAGGGTGATAAAGCAATTGCGAGGTCGACTATAGTTACCTATAATTTTATTTAGTCTGTAATATTTCCATAGTGTAAGTGCAATGTGCATACATAGTGTAGTGTACGCGCACAAATCTACAAGTAATGGGCACATACTTCGGTGTCATGCATATCTAGGGTAATTATGTTCAAAGTTACAACCCGTAGAACCGGCGACGCAAGTGATCTTGTGTGCATTATAAATGCAAGTAGACTGAACTTAAAATCAAGTTGAATCTGGTATGAAACTAAGCTCTGAATATCAAGTAGCACGCGATATGATGCATACTCGTAACGACTGACTTCATGAGAACCTGTCTTATTTTATATATGTATTAGATGTAGGTGATGTATGTGTTGATGTGTCTGCCTCGTTGGTCTAGTGGTCGCAAGCGCTACTGCTGAGCATGAGGTCCTGGGTTCGTTCCCCGGGTCGGGCAAAGTGTTATTGGATTTTTCTATCTGGAATTTCTCAGTAGCAACCCGGAGTCTGGATTTGTGCCCGGTTGATGGCAATAGGCTCGCCCCCTATTACATGGGACTTAAACATAACTGGCGAAATGCGGGTGTACCTACTACAGGTACACCTCTGCCCAACCCTTCGGGGAAACAAGGCGTGATGTTATGTTATGTTATGTAGATGTAGGTACAGTCAACCTCAAAACGATGTACATCGACAAGAATACATTTATTTGTGTTCCTTAATATTGTATCATTGTGTAGCTAGAATTAAGTACCCAAAGTGTTACATGATTTTCAATCAAATTAATTCTTGTCATGTCATATCTTTTTGAGGCAGACTGTACTAGGTGTGTCAAGTTTTTTTTGGATGGAAAATTATCTAATAACTTCTCCCGCTGTGGGTGGAGCGGGAGGGCGTGTCAGACTTTTAATGACTAAAACCCACCCGTGTTCCTTCAGTTGCCTATATGTTGCCAGAGGCCACGGTATCCCTTTCGGACAAAACCGCAACCCCGGCAGGCATCGGCCCTAGCGGACCCCATCAGTTCTGCTGACATCTCTTTTAAGCGCGCGTGGAACACAACGCGCCGTCGAGGTGTGTCAGGCTGGAGTCTAGTTTTATGCCCAGGGTTAATGACAATAGGGACTTAAATATAACTGGCGAACATCAGTGAGCGTCCACACTTCAGGGGATACAAGTTACATAATTAAGTGTACCTACTTGTTTCAGAATGACCACATTACATAGGTATATGTACGTCACCACTCATTCATAAAGATTATCATGGTGGGAAAGGTTAAAGATAAAACCTGGAGAAGTAGACCGAGATCTAAGCTTACATTTTCCTTCATTTTTTACCTTGCGATGTATCTCGTAGATCAAGGCAGCAGTGAAGGTCGCGGACGAACAGGGTCAAGGAACTAGCTCTAAATAGATAGAGGTGAAAACCACAGACAAGAGTGTAGCTTTAAGTAAAAGAATAAAAAGATTTATTAGTGAAGAGCTTTAGCTGCGCGGCTTTTTTTTTTCAGAATGATACATACGAAGGTTATTGAAGTATCATATTGAAAGATGTACCTATAAGTCGTACTTGTGCAATTAGTATGCATATTTTGTTCTGTTTTGAGTTTTGAGAAAAAAGCGTAAAAAGTTATCTTACGATAATTTGTTGGATCAGAACACAAAAAAATACTGAATTAAATAGATTATGGATAAAGATAAATCATTCAGCTTCAAGTCAGATCTTATTAACACAGACAATACTATCATAAATTGTACCGCTTTGTGCAGCATATGGTAGAAACGTTCGGGTCGCTGCCTTTTCTCAACTTGAGAAGACTCTGTGGCAAAATTGTGATTGCTCGAGTGGTCCCATGATTTATTGGAATCGCTTTCAATATTTAAAGGAGAAAATCTTTGAGGTACTTATTAAATGATGTCATTAATTTGAAAGTATTGTGCGTCTATATGTTTTACATATTTTTTATTACGACATGATCATTTATTTATTTACCTTTGCTGCATAAAACTTGCATAATTGTAACATCACGGGAAGCAGTCACTGGAGCCAGGGTGTTGCATATTTTCTATGTAACCTGTGTTTATACAAATTATTATTTTTTTGGAACGAAATTCAATGACGCAGCTTGCGGTAGCAGTTGACTGGTAGAAATCCTCACGTAACTAAAAAGCGTTATGCCCGAAAAAGTTTTTTTTTTTTAATACAGAGCCATCTAGTTTAAGTTTTTAACTTTTTAAAACTTATACTAGATGGCTCTGTATTAATACATAATATAATATACAGTGAAGGAACCGGGTGTCCCACGACACCTACCGACTTTTTATTTACTGAATAAATATTTAATGACCTAAAACAAAACCTTTTACATGGAAAAAGGCCACGGGCAAATCCAGAACAATGTAGCGCCATGTTTCGAATAGAGAACGTAATCAGCCACACATTTGCAAATTAATTACACTGCGTCAACGAATATAGGAATTCTGGCACACAAATTAAGCAATACTTTAATTGATCATGTTGAATGCAACTCAAAATTCATGCTATTTCTATGCAAAATTAGAGTTTCTAATTTATCTGATTCTCATAGCCTAATTAATTAAATTAAACGTTTTGATATTTTACACTTCATAATTTGTATGATCTTCTCTTAGAGTGTGACAATCTAATTGGACTCAGCCCAGAATTCGGCTACGTGTTTGGCACCATCACTAGCGTCCATCAGTACCTATAACGTGCAGCTGACTGGACACGAAGGACATGATATTAACTGTCCCTTCATTTGTGGAACAGCACCACACTACACTCCAAGGCGGAGTCGTCTATGATTCTGATTACTCTCAATTGGTTTAATTCAAAAACTTTTTGGATAAACTGGTGTTTTTTGTTATACATAATTAATTCGCAGTTACTGTCGACACGTGTGAAATGGAGCATTATATTATAAACTAACAGTCGACAACAGACTGTCAAGATAGTCTACACTTGCAATTAGCATTCCAATTAATTTAATAGTAAAATACGCGTGTGTTACAAAAAAATACAATACAACCACAACAATGCTTAAATTTTCATATAACGATAAAGAAATTCTCTACATAATAACAAATTGAGCAGTTGCAAATGGTGCCCATACAATACGAGCCAATACAATGAGCTGAATGAACTAGAGAAAATGGAATAATGCATCGAACATGAAATCCTTATTAATTCAACTATTGTAATCGCTTTGTTGCTTTGTCTCGTCTAGAAAGGAACAGTCTTGAATCCCTTTTAGAAAAATACATGACGTAAAACGGGACTGAGACACTATCAGCAGAAAGACAGCATTAATTTATTAGCAGCTATTATTTGAACGACGATAGTTGACCAAAGCACTCAAGAAAAAGGTGGGCATCACGAATTCCAGACGCAGGCGCAGCGTAGATACAGGGGACCTGAAAAAAATGACCTGCTTGAAGATGGCGAAACACCAACTCGAGAGGTCAAGTTAAATCATAACACAGTTTATTTTATGATATCATCTGCCAAGACAATCCTAGCACATTTAAAACAGATCCATAAATAAAGGCTAGAACCAAAGATTTAAATAGTTAGATTTGCCTTAAGCCTGAAGTAGGGTACTTAGTCGCACGAAAAAGTGTCCATACTGAAAAGAGTAAGCTCCCACATTAATAATGGCGTTTCCACGATAATCAAGTCCAGTCTCAGAGACATAGTGTGTGTCAGAGCTGTCAAAATGAAACAGAAACGCGACAATCTACGAATGAAATCTTTGGCTGGAATATGATTTCTCAAACAGCAACTAATCGCGTAAAGTCACGAGCAAAAATATGCATACACTTAGTAAAATTCAAAATGATTTTCTCGTGCGATTGCAACTTGATATAAGCCCTATGTAGGTGTGGGACTGTGGGTTCCAAAATACTATATTCCTAACAATTACAATTACAATCAATTAAATAACTTTATAAAGTTGATAAGTAAATACATATTATTCATATTAGTCCTTAGTGTTAAGTTCTTTATACAGACGCCAGCACATCAAGCTACCCGAAACTGTCAAATTTTCCCAATCAACTTTGAACCTTATTTTACAGCAATAAAGTTGAAAAACTATTAAATAAATTTGACAGATTGTAGTAATGTGGTGGCGTCTGTACAACGAAAAAGTTGCGTTCTTCAAGCATAACGTAAACAATAAAATAAAAAACCCTAAATTACTATGGAAAAATCTCAAATCCACAATATCACCTTATAAACCCAGACAAGACCTTCCTTCGCATTTTACAGATTCAGATCATATTAATAATACTTTTTTGATAGTCCCCGGTAACCCCATTGCAAGCATGACACTTATGACGTATTTCGAGAACCATAGACACGGTGAAGCAATTTTCAAAATCAATCCTGTGGAACATAATGACATCTCTCGCATTATCTCCAACCTTAAAAGTAACGCCGAAGGTTACGACAACATTACCCTTGACATGTTAAATACGAGTATGACTCTGCCATACGCACTAAGTACTGTAACTGACATTGTAAACTGCTCAATAGTGACGTCAACTTTCCCTGACCAATGGAAAATTGCTTCCGTTAGGCCCTTGCCAAAAAATGCCAATCCAATGGAAGTAAAAGACCTAAGTCCTATTAGTATTTTGCAGTGTTTGTCTAAGGTATTGGAGAAAGTCGTCAGCCACCAATTAACGCATTTTCTAGAACAAAATAACGTGTTACCGGATTTACAGTCTGGATTTAGAAAACAGCGCAGTACTGCCCCTGCCCTATCGGATGTTACTGATAATCTAGTATCAGCCCAAGATAAGGGAATGTGTTCGTTGCTAGTCTTGCTGGATTTTTCCCGGGCATTTGATGCAATAAATATCCCGTTATTATTGTTAAAGCTATATTATTACGGATTTGACCCCAGCGCTACGCAATGGTTCCGCAGCTACCTTACCGATAGGAAACAACTCGTGGATTTACGTTTGGGTGACGATACTGCTCTTACATCGACTCTTGCTTCCATTGAGAGAGGGGTTCCCCAGGAATCTATATTGGGCCCAATCATCTTTATTCTATATTGTGCAGATCTAATTAAATGCCTCCAGAGGTGCAAGTACCACATATACGCCGATGACGTCCAACTTTACATATCCTTTAGACCAGATGAGTACGATAGTGCCATTAAAGATCTTAACGATGACCTACGTAGAATCGCCGACTGGTCTGAAGAGAATTGCTTATCGCTAAACCCAACCAAAACCAAATACATGGTATTTGGCACGAGACAGCAATTAGCTAAACTACCCGCAATGTTACACCTGGAGCTAATGGGCAAACCAATTGACAGAGTATATGAGGCGCGGAATCTTGGTCTTATTTTGGATAAAGACCTTCGTTTCGAAAAACATGTAGCCGACTCGGTAAGAAACTGCTTTTACCGCCTGAAAGTTTTGTACAAGATTAGGCCTTACTTGTCTGAAACACTACGGGAACAGCTTGCGGAAACCCTGGTTCTATCTAGGTTGAACTACGCTGACACAGTATACGGTCCGCGCCTATCAGCTCGTACAGACCGCCTCATCCAAAGGGTACAAAACGCTTGTGCTCGGTTTTGTAACAG
The DNA here is from genome assembly GCA_949152395.1 of Agrochola litura. Lineage (NCBI taxonomy): Eukaryota > Metazoa > Arthropoda > Insecta > Lepidoptera > Noctuidae > Agrochola > Agrochola litura. Next base: position 12,185,115 of record OX424496.1, read on the forward strand.
TATTCCTCGCAGAAGTCATGTAACACCCTTCCTAAACAAGCATTTTACTCTGAAAATGAAATCCAGACGCAGACTGCACTTGGCTTGTCTTCTGTTCGGTGTGGTTAAATATCAGAAACCGGACTACTTTTATAACAAGCTAAGCTGGGTTACGAGTAGACGGGAATGCGGGAGAAGGCAATGCTCACAACAACTCTCGACTCAGTCTCGGGGTACAGCCGCTTTTAGAGGCAGCTTTCGTTATGCGGCCTCCAAAATATGGAACAACCTGCCACCACCGATTAGAGTTATTAACATAATAGGCGCTTTTAGACGACGTTTACGGCAGTACCTCATTGATGCGCAGCGAAAGTTGGATATGGTCACACTAAATGTGTCAATTATATGATATTTGTATGTATATGTACCTAAGTGCTTAATAAATTATATTTGTTGGAACGTGGAAGTCTGGTAACGTTCAAAACAGGTTTTTGTTTGTATAACATGCGTCCGTCTCATTTATTTGTCAGTTTCTTTTTGTTATGTTATTTTACAATTTTATGTTATTTCACACAATGTATTAGAATATTCGTTATTATTTTTACACAAATTTATTTTATATATTATATATATGTATACACATACACACATTGTAGTATAAAACTGATTTACATCCGTCTCCTCACATTTCAGGTCCAGTTGAAAACCAGCGTCAGGCACTAGTTGTCTGGCATTTTTGCTGAACTGGGCCTATTTGGCGCAGCCGCGAGGCACACTAACTTTCATGTTAAATTATTATTTTACACACTGTTTTTTGTTTCCTTTTCCGAATTTGACAATCGCGACTCCACACGTGATCCCTAACCACGTGAATCTTTTTAGAGCCCGAGGCGCGCATGGGGGGCAGCCTCGATGTGTTTTATATGAAATTTTTCACTTTTTGTATGGAAAATAAGAAAAATTATTACCTACATGTAGATAGAGTGTTGGGGGTTTCATAAAGGGGGTCGAAATTTTCATTATTTTTGCAATTGAACACACCGTTATATATATAAGTAAAATAAAAAAGATTCAGTACTGTTTTTGCATCTGAAGTAGAGGTGTTGGTGTGAATTTAAAGTTTACCAATTTTCAGTAAACCAATTTTATTCCACACGTTTTTAGTCACGATTAAAAATAGTCAGATTTAGTTAGAAAATCAAAATTTCAGGTGAAAAACGTCAAATTCAGAATAGCAAAATTGCCATTTTCACTAAACCAATATCTCAGTACCATCTTAGTGCTGTCAAATTAAAATATAGTTAAGTTGTGTCACTTTAGTCTATTTCAGAATGGGAAAACGTCGTTTGACAGGATTAAACTAAATTTTGGTGATTCTAGTCTAGTATAGAGGCATTTGTGACAAGCGAATCGGCACCAATATTAATTTTATTTCAGATGCCTAATACAAAATTTGCAAAACTTGCATGAAGTTCACGAAAATAAAGGAAACTCGTTGTATCAAAGTTTCTGTTTTTGGCACTCACTTCATTCTACCTCGCTTCGATATAAAGACAATAAATGGAGTATAACTGGATAGTTTTATTGTTTACTACTACAACTTTGAGGTTACCCGCGGGTTTCGTAACTTTATCATGTAACTATCTAGATATAAATGTAGGCTAAGTAATGCCTTGCGTGTATCAAAAATTGCTGTTTACTCGCACCCCAGGTACAAGTGTCCCGATGGTCACGTCTACCCGACCGTCTTTTCGTACACGGAGCAAGATGAAAGGGATATTAAAGAAGAATACTATTATTATAGGTTTTGTGTTTTTGTCATGTATTTTTCCGGTGTAAAAAAAATATAAGTATTTAATAATTAATAATAATATCATTTTTTATCTGCACATAGACATTATTTTATGAGCAGCAACAATTATTAGAAAAAAAAAAGCGAGATCCTTTCCACCTTTTAGGTGCCAAACAATATCGAAAATAAAATTTTCAACCTATATAGGGTTCAGGCAGCTACCTGTTCTTGAGAACGTACAGCCATACCAGCAAACATAAGGCAATAAACAACTAATGTGAACATCACAAAAACGTGGACCACCAAAGAATGTATCAAGATATTATAATGGGTAAGTCCAAAAAAAACGCGGTGCCTCTTTCACACAAATAAACGGAACGAGACCAATTCTGATTTTCAGTGGCAAAACGTTACCAATATTCTGGTAGCACGTCTATAGAAAACGCACCGGAAGCGACAATACACTCGGAAATGACGACCGTCTCTCTTCCACTTCTTCGGTTTCAGCACACGGAAGTGAAAATGTCGCCGTTTCCGAATGGGACGTTTTCCCAATCACCTAATCGACTTCAAAGATGTTTTAATCTTTTATTTATTGTTGAGTGAAAATTACATGCTTAAATAATTCCGGCGTGCGTAAAACATATTTTTAAAAGCGATGTGCTTTCTTTAAACAAACAAGAAGTTTCCTTAAACTTAATTCTAACAATAACTGGATCAAAAATACTACGTTGTGTAAGTAATAACACGTTGTTAGCAGCGCATGAGCGCGCCGGCCACCTAACTTCCTCTCTTGACTTACAACGCGCTCTGTATAACAAACAGCTGCCACGCCATTCTGTTTTCATTCCCACATTAGGGAACGTCAACAAACCATTTTCTTTAAGTACAATTTTGAAACGTTGTTAAAGGACAAGCGTGTCAAACATTAGTTAGAATGTGTCTTCTTCCTAAATTGGACATCATTGACGTACGGTGAAGGAAAACTGAATCGTGAAGAAATAGGGACATATGGGTAATGAGCAATCATGATGACCAATGCCCCTTCCTTTTTTATGTTAGGCTTTTTTTCCGTATAGGGAAAAATACTGGCCGATGTTAGTACAATTACAGTTTCAAAGTGCATGCCTATGATCTCTAACAGTTTAAACGCAGTGATTACACCCACATTTGGCAGGCATGGTGAGTTAAAAGTTGATAACATCACGCCATACAGTGACAGCTTGCCAGCCCATTGCCTATCTAGCTGTGCAGCAATAATTTCCTCCATTCGGGTTTTACGATAATCGCGGGGCGATAAGCACCTAATATATTCTTTGTTTTGGTCGTATGGTTTCCGCAAACGAATAGACCACCCCCTATTTTTTCCCGGGTGTCGTAAAAGGTGAAAGAGATTATGTAATCCTCCAGGAAACTTGTAACAACCTATCACGGTCACTAATACGTGTGTAAAACGTAGTGATTAGGGCAATATTCTCACGGCAGTACATTTATAGCAATGGACGTTTGTCTGTCTCTTATCAAATGCAAACAACGGTTATTACAAATTCGTCTTCGAAGCGTGGTGATCATGGTGATTTCCATCTATATTAGTAGTTAATATATCATATTACGTCAATCAATCTGCCTAGCCTTTTCCCAACGATATTGGGGTCGGCTTCCAGTCTAACCGGATGCAGCTGAATACCAGTATTTTACATGGAGCGACTGCCTATCTGACCTCTACAACCCAGTAACACGTATACCTATATCATTTTACGTACCGACTGATATTCCATATTTAACTTTTCCTTAAAGTTTCGCGAAAAAAAGAACTTTTGGCGTCTTAAAAGTTTAAGTATCATCCCATCCTACACTAAGGCTTTAAAAATCGAAACTTCTTATTGGATCTTACGTCAAAGTAAAACTTTCATCTATTCTAATACTGAGAATAGCAATTTAAAACGAGTCCTTGAATATAAATGTGATCGAGTTTCAGAAGTCGTCAAACCCGGAATAGTTGGCAAGGACGTGAGTGTCTCACTCCTCGGAACAGGGTTGACAGGGACAAAAGACCCGGTATCAATGTATTATAAAGTTTTCACGAATTCAGCTTATCTCAAATGAAAAATACAACGTATACTGCACCTTACATGAATAAAAAAGAAAATGAACATAGTTGCCGTCACGTATTAAAAAAAATGTCTAGATGCAGCATTCTGTCTGTAACATTAGTTACGAAGAATTTTTAATAACAGAGTTATTATATTGGTACATTTTAGACTTAAGACGAAAGCCTTACACAGGGTTCTATTTTATTAAAAGAAAGGTTGATACTTCTCCTCCCAGTTTAACAACAACAGTTAAAAGCAAAGCGGGTATTGTGGTTCTCGAGATGGCAGGCAACAGTAACTGTCATTGCTTAAGCATTATTGTGATTTCACCTCGACATTTCCTGCAAAATCTAGCTCAAAATGGTTGTAGTCCAAATAGTATTTATGCTGTGGAAGTTCTAGTTACGGCAACGGAAATGGCAAATCCTTGGCAATGACTGAAAGGCTTTCAAAAACATTACGGCTACGGCACATGACGTATTAAGGAATTAAGCGCGTTAGCCAATCCGATGGCTGAACTCCGATTGCGTTAGCCAATCCGACGTGCCAATGGTGCATCGGATTAATGTCTGCAGTGTGGCCGCCTAGTGCCTACAAGGCATTAGGCGGCCAAGCAATAAGGCTGCCATAAAATATGGTAGCTAGTTTAGGTAAGTGTGCCGACACAGTCATCACTTCATATACAATAATTATTTGTAGCAATTATAATTTTAAAAAAATATATGTTTAGGTTAAGGTATTTATTTATGGGCCTGCGTCACCTGAATTAAATGGATTATTATTATTTCGTTTATTCATTTAGTTTCTTATTAATATACATTTTTAAATATTTCTTAAAATAAACATATAAAAAATAGAGGTTATTATTATAAAATGCTTTCCTTCAGATTTATTTTTTACTAAAATTATGTATGTTCTGTCCGAGGAGAGTCCTGGGAGAAATTAGGACAGCTCGTATTCTCAGTTATTCTTCATTAATGTTTAAAAAATCATACTACTGGTTCTAATAAGACAAGTGAACTTTGGTGGTCGTAACATTGTTAACTACGTCCCACGTTTTTCTAAGTCCCACGTTTGTGTTTCGTTCATCACAGACAACAACAACTGTCATAATAAAAAAATCCTTAAATATATGAATTTCACAACCAAACGTAAATAAAAGTGTAATCTACGAGACCCTGTCTCAGCACTCTCTGAATCATAAATGCATACAAATGTTCACTTATTATGACACGAATTAAAATTAAAAACAAAAGAGCGTAGCAAAATTGCATCCCTTGGCCCGCCATTGTCGCATCGCTAGCGAGACCATTGTATATAAGTGAAAAGCAAAAATGTTTCACAAAAGGCTGGCTACGTTAATTTTTAGCTGACATGACTTTCAAAGAGACAAGAATTATTTCGCAAAGTTGCACATTTGACAACCCTAGTAGAGGATAAGGCCTTACATTCAATATATAGCCTCGAAAGCCCACCCAGTAGGAATTGTACTGACAAAAGGAAACGCTTGAATACTTAGATCTCAGATAACTGTTAGGCTCATCCTTGAATGTTGGTTTATCGCATCCACTGGACAAGTGGTCTTTAAAATGGCAGGTCACTGAACGTTACTCGGATATTATATTCAAATTCTAAAATAACAAACGACCACATAGAAAATATGAAGTTGTTATCTACAACAGAACATTGGCTTATGCCATAATTTTTGCCAGTACTATTATCAAAGCCACTTTTTATTGTTTTTATATTATTTTCTTGTTTGCATACAAACAATTATTATTTTCTGCTAATTATTATTTGAGAGTTGGGCGGAGTTGGGCGGGGAAATCTAAGCGGCCATGCCTGCCTGCATTCTTTGCATAGACTTGTTCACTGAGTACCTAGGTACTCTTCAATTTGTGTTTTTAACCGACTTCCAAAAAGGAGGAGCTTATATGTTCGTAGCGTAAGTTTTTTTTTTTTTTTGTGTATTTCCACCGATTTCTACGTTATTTGTGGACCGATTTTGAAAATTCTTTTTTTGTTTCAAAGGGTATGCTCTCAAATTGGTCCCATATAAATTTTATTAACTTTGCTTGGATAGTTTTTGAGTTAGCTGCAAAATACGAATTTTTTTCCCACTTAGTATGTAGATGATATGATAAGTTCCTGTCACTGGTAGCAGGTAGTAGTATTTGATTGTGTGTGGGGTAGGTACCACATAAAAAGTGAAAAAGAAAAAAAAAGAAAAATGAAGTCGGTTGTTTTTTTTTGTAAAAAGTTTTTTTCAGTTTCAACTCTTTCTATTTATTAAAAAGTTATCTCTTTTGTTTCCTTCTTTTTTTGATTTCCTTATTTTTTCGTTTTATAATAATTTTTAAGATATCCAAATTCTTGAAATCTACTCCAGTTGTCTAAACTAATATTATAAAGAGAAAAGATTTAATTATTTGTATGTTTGTTTTTAATGAATAAACTAAAAACTACTGGACCGATTTAAAAATTCTTTCACCAGTAGAATGCTATATTATCACTGAGTAACATAGGCTATAATTTATAAAAATATCACGCGGGCGAAGCCGCTGGCGGAAGCTAGTTTATAATATTTAGACAATTACGATTTGTTAACAACTAATTTTTTTTTTCAATCAGAAACGGAAATGCGTACAATGTACTTAAAAGCCAATATTCTAAATTAATAAGAGGCATAAATAATTACCATTTTCCTGTTTCCGGTTAAGTTTAGAGCCAATAAAAGTCAAAATTCTTTACGAGAAAAAGGGCAGTTATGATAACCTAATAACCTGAAAAGGTTCAGAGAGCTCCTTTCATGACAAGACGCAATTTCCACATGGAAAGTCAAATGGAAAAGCGTAACCAATCTTAATGTCTTCGCTGCATGCACGTACAACGGTCGATTGCAAAAATTTTCACACGTGATAATAAATACAGAATCACGAACAGACCTGCAATCATGACGTTAGCTTTATCGAAAGCACGCCAATTCCTGTTCCAATGAATGCTTCATTGTTTGTCTTGTCTTTCAAATTGTATGCTCAAGGTTTATCGTGACTCAAAATGCGTAATTAACACTAATAGATTCCGTCTTTTATTACTTTGTTTTAAAATCAACTGTTACAGCTATGCGGACGAATTTTTGATGCCCAATGAGATCTTCCCCTTTTTTTCCTTTCATATCGTTAGATTGTATATTGAATTTAATACTTGTGACTAAAGAATGAATAAATCTATACTATGATATAAAAGTAGGTAAATCTAAATATTAGATAATAAATGGAGCTTATGTTATTAAATTACTACCCTCCTAAAGAGGCACTGTAAAGTCATTATTTATTTTTATACAGTACTTTTCTGGAACCTCTATTTGTCCTCAAAAAAAGAAAAAAAAACATGTATTTATACAATGCATAGACAGTTATAGACACAGTCGTTAATTAAGAGCCTGCGTCTAACGTCAATGCCTTTTACGCTTCAAGAGGTTTCTGGAGTTGAGGTGTCCCAAACGCATTGTATATATATCTTTATCTATCTGTACAGACAGAGTGCCGTGTCATTTAACCTTTAGTCTAGGGATAACAGCCACTGCTTTGGACCGCTTAAATGAGGTCCAGAGTTTGAACTCTGGATCGCCAATAATTTTTGATCGAAATTGTTTTGTAGAAGCGCCCAAAGCCTAATATTTGAATCATAAATAGTACGGGCATAAAGAATGGGACCAATATTATTAAATTCGGGAGAAAACTGGTACTTTTTCAGATGGTTTTACCAAAACCCCGGTATATTCACCTACTGTTACAATTTAATAAGATATTATTTAGAGTTATGGACTACCGTGGACTACTATGGACAGTGTAATAAAACGATAATATTAAGCCCATTTAATAACATAAACTCATTCTTCAAACATCCTTTATACTTCTTAGAACTATAAAAGAGAAGTAGAAAGAAAACAGTCCCAAGCAATGTAGGAAGTGTTTTCATAACTTAAAGTGTTTTATATCGTCGTTAGGTCGCACGTCCTGAAACTATGGAAGAACTGTAGATAAACTATGGATATCCATTGTCCCCAACAAAGTAACATGGAAATTACGACCAAAACTGAATGGGTTTTGGGTCGCCTTACTTTATTAACATATTTACGAGTACTACGTAAGTTCGATGCCGAAGGTCGTTGACTCTATGATGCTCGAAAAATTAATAAGGTTTTTTTATACCTACGCACGAGTCGCACTAATCATAAAGAGTGGAAATGTTTGTTTCATTGTTGGATTTTTTTACTAAACCTGCTTTTCCGAAAGCCTATTACTGTCCTTTGCTATAGAAAAAACGAGTCCCCGACGACGTGAGGTAGGTAATGGCGACAGTCACCTGGTAAGCTGTTACCACAGAGCCGTCAATTCTCTCGGGTGACACTCCCAGTCAACGACCTGAAATATTTAAGCTGGCAATTTATATAAATACTCGTATTCAGACGCTGTAAGCTGACTGGTTACTGACGTGATACCACATGCAGGTTGGTTGACGTTCAGGGAAGCTCGCGGTCCCGCGCTTTTCCCACAGGTACGCCCCATAGGTACATGCGTTTGAGCTTGCAGGTAATTTTCCGGTGTCAGTAGCTTAATATAGCTAATGTAACATCCGTGGCAAAGTAGTCCCGGGTGTCAACAAGACGCAGTAATTCATATTAATATAACATTTGTTTTGCTTATATTAAGTAGGCGAAGAAGCTCTGTATACTACGGCAGATTTTAATTACTCTTGTTTATTCAACAATCCTCATACCCTTTGTATATGCACATATACAAACACTACGTATATATAGTATGCTCTGAATTTGTACTAGTCCAGTAGCCAAACACAAAGCCAGCTCAATTTGTTATTCGTAGGTATGCAACTATGTCAGTATACCACCTGTCATATTCATGAATTTATCGCAGTAATGGCCTGTCAATGGCCAACTACAGAACCAACACCACTCCCACCAAAGTTTTTAGTATAATTGGATGAAAGATTAATAAATAACACGGATGAATTGCCAGCTACGACGTTACTCTACCAAGCAGAACAGCTTAACAACAATAAGCATCTTAATCTTCTCTAAGTCTACAGTGATGGAAAAATGTTCCTGAAAATGATTTCAAAATATGTTTTTATATCGTAACTGGACTTTTGATTTATATAGCTCACTCGCAAAAAAAAATACGAAAATACTAAACAAAAGGAAACGCAACGAATTAGTAAACTTTCAGAAGAGTACTTAATAAGCTCTTATAAATTAGAGAATACTTAAAAAGCAACGATTTTCATTTACACTAAAGTCCTTAGACAACGAAAAACTCTGAAAAGTTCATATTTAATGAAAAAACTTTCTTAAAATTAGGCTGTTCTTACGTCAAAATTATTGCATACCAGGTAGTGTCGCGCAACTGACTCAGCTTGTCATTTCGGATTTCACGAAACTTATATGGCAACATCCACGTGAGCTCTCAGTTTATGCGACACTTAATTAAATAAACGAGCGTGCAGGGCACGAGTCGTCGGTGGGTCGGCTGTCGGCGACCGCGGCTCTGCGCGACGTTCGCTCGCGGCGGGGTAGCGACCAGCACTGACGCGCGCCCCGCGCCCCGCGCCGATCATCCCTTAAGTTCCACGCCACAGGGTCCTTCGCGCCCGCACCTTTAAGGTGCAGCTTGCCTCGCAGTCAAACTGCTGACTGCTCCCGCTGAACATCTTATTAGCATACCCGACGCAAATGAAGCTGCACCGTGCACTAAGCCTACATAAGGCGGGTAACTTATCCGGAACAACTCTTGGTATGCTAACGAAATGCATTTTATCTCGGTACTATTCTTCTTATCTTCCTTCCTTTCTTCGCGAATCTCTAGGAAATGTATATTTGTAAAATGTGTGTTCCTTACTTCCTCCTTAGTAGACGAATTTAACATTTTGTGTCGTTTCAAATAATAACTACCCACTCGTAAGTACTATAATAGCTGCTTACTGTAATTCGGGTTTTCTTAACAAATTTAACTTATTTTGTGAACCAACGCTTAAATTAACCTGAAAATAGAACACTATTTATTTTAAAAAGTACGACGTAAATGTACTTTATGCAGGTACAACTTCTTTCTGTACTTTTTCGTAATCAAAAGTGAACAAAGAACTTTCCTAGAAGCATGCACTGTGTTTAGAAAGACCGCCCATCGCGCGGTTGCTCCGCCCGCCCAGCTTTGAAACCTAATATTTTACTCAGCATGTTATGTTAAACATTTTTCTTAGAGATCTATGCATTCTACACGATAAACTGAACAGAGAACTTTATCAAAAACCGACACGATAATAATTTTGTCTGGAAAATGTTCACAAAGCTCAAAATACGATTGGCTTTTTGTTTTAACAACGGCTTAAATATTTATTGAATAAAATATTTTAATGACTGTTTTTGCCTTAATAGTCGTCCAAATAAGTGGACGCAATCGTAATTAAATATATTATTTAGTATATTATTGAACGTCGTCGGCCGTTGACCTACATTGACGCACAGACAAAATAAAATTGAGTCGAAGAGTAGGCGAAGTGCACGACCGACCTGGCGCGTACCTACACATTCGTACATCGACATACACGAATGTACAGACACGCCGCCACGACACATAGATGTCAATTAACACACAATACCTAATTCCAAATCATAATCCGCGTGTACATGAAGACATTATCACAATATCACCGTTAATGTATACTATATATATACACAATAGGTACATATATCATACTATTATCGTCAAGAGGATTTGGTCGGATTGCAGGCTGGACAGAGAAATAAATTACGTAATTGACATGCAATCTTCATTCAATCAGATAAGTGATTGATTTATAGTGTGTCCGTAGTTTCAAAATGATATTAAATACGATATATTACGATAATCGAAATTTTAGCGCTTTCGTAATCATCTAAACTTAAAAACTAACCAACTTAACTAAACTCAACTAAACAAACTAACCTAAATTTAACTTTTAATGTAATAATAATAATTAAATTATTGTATTAAATATATATTATATTATTATACATATAATATAATATAATAATCAACAATATCTATTCTATTAATATTATGAAAAGGAAAGATTTGTATTTTTGTATGTAACGAATAAACTTAAAAACTACTGGACCGATTTGAAAAATTCTTTCAGCAATGGATAGCTACATTATCAGCAAGTAACATAGGCTATATTTTATCTCCCTACTTCCACGGGAACGGGGACTACGCGGGTGAAACCGCGTGACGTCCGCTACTTATAATATTATAAAGAGAAAATATTTGATTCTTTGTATGTTTGTTTGTAATTAATAAACTCAAAAACTACTGGACTGATTTAAAAAAATCTTTCACCAGTACTATGCTATATTATAACTGAGTAATATAAGCTATAATTTTTTAAGATATCACGCAGGCGAAGCCGCTGGCGGAAGCTAGTTATAGAATATAAAGACTGTAGTGACTTTTTTTCTAGAATCTCTTACCATCTAGCACCGATAAGATCATACCTACACCCATTACGAAACACGTGTAAGTATGTAAATACTAGAAACCAAATAACAGACCAGGGGACATTGTTAGAAGCTTTCCATTCAGGTCGTTAGTAAGATTCGAAGCGATGATTATGGTAACTCTACTGTATTCCACAGTTGTTGGAATACAGTAGAGTTGTTGTTACAGTAACGCTGTTGCCACGAAACATGACATCAATTAAGGCTTTCAGGTAACGTAATGATAGAGTGTTCCATTTCTTCAACATGGTCATGGCTAATAGGAATATCACACCTGCACAATTATTCACAGCGCTATGGCAAGACATCGGAAGAGAGTTAACTGGGCCGACACGTAGCGCGCTACACACGAGCGCATGTTTCGCACCTCACGAAAATATATTAAATCCTATTGCTTTCACTTCGACAGTTCTAAGTTTAATCAGGTAAGTACAATTAAATATTACACAATTCTGTATCTAATGCTTTCACTTGAATCGTAAAAACTGTTCCACTTTCACAATTTAGACGTATTTTATTCGATGCTAACCTGAAGTAATATTCGCGCTCACAAAATTCCAAGTGTACATTTTATTGAGTAGCTTTATAAATTTTTACGACGATTTTTATAGCATTTCGCACAATGAAACATTACCCCGGGAGCGGCGCCCAGAGCCGCTGTAACAGTTTTATGTGAGGTCTATTGCCTGTTTGTTTAGTTTCACTTGCGCCGAATGTGCCGATGTTTGGTAAACTTTGATGCAGAAAACTGTGGAGCCGTGTGTCACTCGCGGCGCCCGCCAATCGGTGCTATAATGAAAACAAAACGTCTACTAAGAGCTGGCGCGTTACTAAGAAATATGATCAACTTGCTACAACTAAACTTGCTCTATAGTTAGTGAAGCAATCGAATGTGAACATTGATTCAATTGCATACTACACAGATATACACTAAATATGTATTTTAATTAATAGGTACTTGTTGATGTTTTGCAGTCCGGTACCACGATTATTTTTAATCTCATATTTTCAATTGCTTTGATTATTTTTTGTACATTGTTCTCACATATAGAAGCAACAAGAATAATGTACCCAGGATTTTTTAATATCCATATTTAAAAGAGTGTCCTTGGAGTTTCTTGCCCGTTCTTCTCCATAGAGATCTACGTTTTGGAATGGGCAACTAGCTTCAACTTTCCGACTAACTGACCGATTCTTTGACAATTCAAAAGTGCCTGTAAATGGTTTAATTGAAATAAATGCTTTGAGTTTGAGTTTTTGAGTTTGATTATAGCCACTGAAAAGTTCCAGAACCACCTTACCATTGTTATCTAAAACAGCAACCCACCATTTATAAACTTTATTGATACAACCCGAACAACCGATAAGGAATTCAGACGCAACCGACAACTTTAAAATTCAAGAACATACGAGTATCCACACGTGGAGATGCTTCACATTCAAATTCTATCTATAATTCATTTTTTCCTGATTCATAAAAAGGTCTTTTTACACTTGACCCTACACATACTTAAAATACGGTTGTTCAATAAGTAAGGAAGCGTTTTGTCAGGTACTTGGGGCCCTTCTTCGCTGCCCCGAAAGGTCGGAAGCCACGATTAGCCTGCGTTTGAAGTCTTTATAGCCAGTCATTTACAGAGTAATGTGCCGCTCAAATTCAAATTTCAAAAGAGCGGTTTTACCAAATATGTCGTTACTGTATATAGCCTCGCCTACCGGTAAGAAAGTCACCTTCGGGCATTTTTCAATGAGTTTTAGATTGCCTATAATTTTTTCGGGAGGTATCATAACGCTTAATTTGAGCATCTCTAAATTGTGGGTAGATAAATCTGAATGCTTCAAGGGTCTTTTATCGTTAACAATTATTTAAGCACTGAAACCAATGTCTCAAAATTAAATATAGGTAGTTATTATAGTGTGAAAAAGTGTGAAAGCGATGCGGAGGTTTTATCATATAATACTTCTATTTTATGTAATAATTTTATTCATAGAGGAAAAGGTCGTGTATATGGATGAATTTTAATAGACGATGATGAGGCTCGGAGCGCGGAAGAGTAATTACGACGGTCATCCGACACAGGCGATACCAGGCCACTGCCTCCCTATACGTAATGTTATTTACATTTTTTAATTCAAAGCGCTTCCCCAATTAGGTTTTTATTGTGCTTATGTGTACATAAAACAAACGCCAGGAGCACGTTCCTAAAACATTTTTTATGTTACCACGTTACAGCCAGAATTTTCATATTTTGTAGCTATTTAATATTTATGGTAACATTATTTAATGGACGGCTTTGTGACTTAAATTACTTGTCAATAAACTATCAAAATAATTGACTAGCGTCGATGGAAAACCGTTCAAAACATGTTACGTGTATCAAAATTTCCCAATAGCGTAGGTATTCGGGCGTGCACCTGGGACAGGCATTTGATACAATATCACACAATATTTTAATATTCGCCGGTGACAGCACGCACACAGTCGTCCGTCCGACGGCCCATGGCGGCCCGAGAGCCTCTGTACTTGATATTTTTATAGCCTTCCCCTCCCCTTCATATCATCATGAGTTACTGCCAAGTAATTTAAATATGAATGGTGGTTTGACAGTTCCATGTGTCCTGTAAGATGAACAGTAACGACGCACAAAATTGCGAAGAGTTTTTAGACTTTTTAGGGTTCCGTAGTAAACAAGGTCGCAGCTTTATGCTGAGCGATGGCCGTTTTGCGTGGATGTGACGCATATTTTCCCCCAATTTGTTATTTACGTGTTCTTTTTTAATCTTTTTTTGCGTCATGTTTACCGCAAATAAACGAATTTTCTTTCTTTTTTCTTTTTATAGTTACGTCATGTCCGTCTGTCTGTCTGTCCGCGGTCTAGCTCCGAGACCCTTAGTACTAGAAAGCTGTAATTTAGCATAGGTATACATATTAATTACGTCAACAAAGTGGTAAAACAAAATTATGAAAAACATTTTTTTTTAGGGTACCTTTCCTACACGTAAAGTGATGATGTTTTTTTTTTTTAACCCATTTTGTGGGGTATCATTGGAAAGGTCCATCAAAAATATTGTGAGTTTGTAAAACCATTTTTGGATTCAGAGATCCGTTTGCGAAATATTAAGCTTTAAAGTGCTAATTTTTGTTAGAGTCATGTGTCCCCCCCCCCTGCCAGCTAAATAGTTGGTTTTGGATGTGTGAAAAAAATCACAGCAGTAGTTTATATAACGAAATTAAAAAGAAAACTATCACAGCTAAGTAGGCTCTACAAGTTAACGAGTAATAATCGACCAACTTAACTTTGCAGTTGCAAAAACATGTTTTCCCATACATTCAATCATTCATTTTTCAACTACAAAGTTAAGTTTGTTTTTGGGATAAATTCATCCCGACTACGGAACCCTTCATTGTGCGTGGTCCGACACGCATTTGGCCGGTTCTTTTCTCATGGAATGAAACCACTGTCGTTATTAAAATTATCATATTTGACAAAAGTTAATTAACACGCTAATAAAGTCAGGACAAAAGAAAAACCAAATAACCGATAAGAAAAATATATGATAAGAAAGAAAAATACTATGGTACCTACATATTTTTTTCGTTGTTATTGATAATAAAAAAACGACTTTAGATAGGTCATATTTCTTCGACTGTAAACAGTATGCTAATATACGTACAAACAATAAAAACACTTTAGTTTGTAATACATTTGCAACATATATACCATTAAATTCTATATTGATTTTAATCTGTTCTTGTCCAGTTTGATATCAAAATACATAAGTACCTGCGTAGATATTTGTTTATCAAATTGTTTTTTTATTTTTATTGGTAAATAATAAATAATAAATAAATAAATTTCCTTTTATTCAAAAAGCCAAATACAATTTCTCTATCTCAAACAAAACATACAAACGCACTATATTAAATACATCGCTAAGCATTATTTGAGGCAGAGTGAACGTCTGTGTCTGTGCTAGTATAAACTGTGTTACAGACACAGGCGCCTTCCTCTTACAATTGATTAACAATTTGCTGAACTATTGTAAGCATAAACTTAGTTTATCTTAAGTAATCATTTTTTTTTTTTGCAACTACTTGTTGTTTGTGGTGTGGGTGTATGTGTGGGTGTGTGTGATGTGGGTGTATGTATGTGCGGTGTGTGTGTGTGTGGTGTGGGTGTATGTGTGGATTTGTGCGTGGGTTTAGTTGTGTGTGTCGTAAGTATGCGTCACAGTATAAAAACGGATAATAAAGGAGCAATTTAGATCTGTTCTTAAGCGGGTTAGTAAGTTTTTTTACAAAGAGTTGTTCAGTCTCATCGTACGTTAACTTTTGAAGAAAACCACCAACAACAGTTTTACATTTAAATTTAGGTAAAGGGTATACGTTGCAGGTTTCGTTTATAGTGTTATAAAGTTGGCTGCTAAGATACGGGTAGCTTCGCTTCGCCAGCGCACTTTTGGTGGTGACAGGTGGGCATACGGGATCTTTACGACGCTTATTTTGTTCTAGCAGCCTTGGGTCATAGGTCAATGATGAGTGTACACGTAGGGTGATAATAAGCGCACAGAGTTGCCGGACAGTGAGGTATATCTTACATGCATATTTACGCAGCACAAAATCAAACTCAGGCACCTACCTACTTCAGTATTTTAGTTCGTGGTTAGTCAAATCATATTTTGATATTATTCTAAGCGCGAACAGCCAAAACTTATAATCATGATTTCAATTAGCTTTAATTGTAAGTATAAAGTATGTAGGTATGTTAAATATACCTAACAAGGTTTATTAGAAGGAATATTCCAAATAATTTAATCCGTTTTTGCACCTCAAACATACTTTAGCACATTGCGATAAAGGCCGTAGGGAACAATTCCACAACTTTTAACTTTATTGCTTACAACAGTCCTAATTACCTAGCTGGAATAACAGACCCTACTTCCAATGTAAGGCGACGGTTAAGCTTCATTAACGAAATGTGAATAATTAATGTTGGAACTAATAACTTTTTCTAAGGCGATAATTTTAGTGATTTAATAAAAAGGAGGAATAATCCGGAAGTCATGACACAACTCTATTAATAAGAGCTGTTAACGTCGAGAGTTATTAAAGTATGTGAAATTCCCATTTTCGTATGTGGCCTTAATTTTGAACATCAAACGAGCGCACAACTTGCGTCGTTTAGGGGAACTTCCCCAAAAATTCCACCACTCTAATTTTGTGCCGTAAAATATTTGACACCGCTTGTCGGCCTTGCGGATTCCGAAAAAACACTCGATAAGATTACAGAGCTGAAAGAATTCTTGCTTTTTTTTTGTCGTGCGATTCGTAATGGATTTATCAAGCTATCAACGTTTGGTGTCTGCTACGAAATGTCTAATGATTTGGAAGACTAAGTGGTCCTCAAGAATTGCCACTTTTTTTCTGTATTTTTTTGTCCTGATACATGTCTGCCATTAGTAATGTACGATCCTTGTCCCTCGACCAATAAACTAGAGCAATGAAGACACGATAGTACTAGAACTCGTTGAAATTGCCCATGAACTGAAATGAGTAACAGTAAACGAGTACACTACGGTACCTTTTATTCGACCCGAGTCAATATAATTTAAGCCGATTCGTAATATTACATTGGTGAGGTGAAATTTAATTAAATATTAAAGGAGATATAAAATGCTATAATTTTAATATTACTTCAGGCTTTGGATTTAAACGACCACTTAATCAATATTGCGGCTATTATTAGTATTAATAATGGTTTTTTGTGTGCTTTGGGTTAATTAGCTATAGCGAAGTCCAAGTTGGTTCAACAATACAGGTTGGTTTTCAATCAATAAATCGATCATAAGTTAGTCGTGTTCCATCTCTTAGCTGAATAGAATCGATAATACCGCCTAGTACTAGTACTGTAATCTTCGTCAGCATCCGCGTTCAGACTACAGACGAGGCTTTCCAAGTAGCAGATCTATTCCAATGTCTAAAGTAGATTGTTTCTTTTTATGTCAGCAGCTTTCTTGATCCCAATCATATCTACATGTTTTTATGCTCTATACATAAAGTTTGACGTGTATTGTAGTGAAAGCTAGATACAACTATCAGATAAGTGAGTTTGGCCTCGCCTATATGAAGAATACAGATATTTGTCTTTGCTCACAATTTTTATGGCCTCAGACTCGACTACGACGGCTACAACTTTGCTACGAGCTTGCTACGAGTTTGTTACGCGGCGTCAAGTCGTCACTCCTGCTGCGCGGCGTAAAAGACTGCCGAGTACTACTTCACATGACCTGTTCATATATTTTACAAACCGTTATTGGTTAAAATAACTGCAGTACTTTAATTTTGCGATCTCCATAGGGTATCGTAGTAGACCTTCGCAGTTAAAATTAAATTAAAATTCAATGCGAATGTTTTGGTTTTACATTACGTTTTATTTTTGGTATGGGAATATGTTTAAAATAATGTAGAATATCATGTTGTAGGCATAAACCAGTTAAGCAGCCTAATTAGGTTTGTCCAAGAGATATAGAAACAACACCCAATTTTCGGCTGTTAGGTACTTAAGTATTTAAAAACCGGCCAAGTGCGTGTCGGACTACGCACAATGGAGGGTTCCGTAGTTGGGATGAATTTATCCCAAATACAAACTTAATATTGTAGTTGAAATACATGTTCTCCCATACATTCCAACTGCAAATGTAAGTTTGTATGCACAATATTAAGAGATTTACCATGTTATTTTAAGACCATAGACTTCTTATAGGTTTTTCTGTGAGCAAAGAGCCATACTACGTATTTTTTTCAAAATTTTAGGTCCAGTAGTTTCGGAGATAACGGGGGGAATGGTCAATTTTCATCGAATTTCTTAAATATCTTTAAAAAAAAGTGTTTATTTTAAAATTATATAAAAAATACGTTTAAGATCCTCGCAACAAGCCCTTTCATTTGATATGTCACACGGTACTGTTAGCAATTTTCTTGTTTACCCCCCTAAAGTGCCCGTTCGTGTTTGGGTCACAGAAATACATATGTGTACCAAATTTTAACTTAATCGGTCCATTCGATTCGGAGCAAACTGGCTGTGATAGACGGACAGACAGACACACCAGTAATCCTATAAGGGTTCCGTTTTTTCCTTTTGAGGTATGGAACTCTAAAAATAAGAATGATAAAGACTTAAATCGAATGATTAGTATCAAAATGAGTGTCATCAGATAAGTAGAACTCCGTTTGAACAGAAATGAGTATGCTACGATGGGCAGGAGGTGTCACACTCAGAGACAAGGTGCGCAACGAACATATTAGAGAGAGCTTCAAGGTTGCAGAAGTAGTGAAAAATAATATTTCCATGGCTACAAAGAAGAGGGGAAGAGGAAGACCTCAATCCACATAGTTGACGGAGGTCCAAAGGGACATGAGGGAAATGGGACTTACGGAAGATTATGCACAAGACCGAAATAAATGGTGTCGCATGATTGGGAAAGCCGACCTCGCGTAACGGGAAAAGGCGAGGCCAAAGAAGAAGAAGATAAGTAGAGCATTTTAATGACAAATACGAGTATGAGCCAGTGTCAACAAAGTGATTCATGCAAACTCTGCCAAATCTTGACATTGAGATTATCTCACACATTTTAAATTGTACATTATCGCGTTGACATTTAGCAGCACACAGCTCGGTAACGACTAGTGGGTCCCGAGTTGTTAAGCCGAAAGGGTTCGTATATTATGATTGTTATGGGCAAAAGGCCCACTTTATTGTACTAATGTTGTGCCTTTTACGTGATCATCATTTAACGCCCGATGGGTGGGCAACCCTACGACCCTAACGATGTTATAGTTTATAATACATGATTAAATCATACATTCTCTCCGCTTTGAACAAAGTTTTAGTTGTCATAATTATTTGGAGTTATTATACATATTTATAAATTTAGTTGTTTGTTTTAGAGTTGTGTTAAGTCGTGCAGCGAATAATGTGGAAGAGAATATTAAATTATCCTGTCAAACGAATTCTGTCTGTCACAGTTAGTTAAATGTTCAAATGCTCGACCTAAAAAGGACAGTTACAAATAATCCCCGGCGATTCCAATTCTCAATACTTTCATTAGCCTTAACAAAGCAAACAACAGTGGAATTGTACACGCTAGTTCATTCTGTTGACTCGTATCGATTGGAAAGTTGAAGCCCAATCACTCAACGAGCCCCCACGTACAACGTAATCAACACGGATATATTACTATAATGTTTACTCAGGGCACCTAACATACGCTGTGTGTGTAATTTCCATAACCTCTAACTGTACGTTACAGTATCTACTAAATTACTTTCGACTTTGATGAACGTTATAGGTACCTAGTACATTAATAATTACCTCTTAGGTTATCATTAATTTGTCATCAATCAACAGGAATGGAACATAATAAGTGAATTACTTTCGAAGATACCTACCTCTCAAAAACATAGAAATAAAAGAGCTCGTAGAATGGCTGCTCAAGCCGTTATCATTAATCATCGTAACTGGAACGTTCACATTATAGCCTTTCAAGATTTAAACGAATATCGAGTTATTTATGTCACGCGATGTCCCGTCATTGAAATGAACAACGATTTTTACAGCAGAACCGAACATAACATTATCAGATGACGCGGCCCGGGGGACAGTAAATATTCCTGGACGCCGCGATTAGCCCGCGCCCGCGGCCTTACAAACATGCAACACATTTAACGCAATTCCTACATCACTATATCCACCAACACAGAATCTGAGAACGTTAAACGACAACAATGAACTCGATACATTAACTCCTGCGAGAAGCGAACAAAGAATCCAATCCAAATCCTACCTCTATTAAAGTTTCGTAACAGGACGCTATCGGCAATAGGAACAATGATTTTTTCCATGTCCTTTGGGGCAACAAGTTGATGAAATATTTGCTCAATCGATTGTGTAACATAGTTTCATTTATTTCACTTCACCCCAGTCACTCAACTGAAATAACAACACAGTACGGCGGACGTGAATCAGCAATAAATTTCAATGGCGATACATACCCGTGTACCTCATAACTGCCGCATTCATATATCATTACTATGTAACAATACTAACGTTTCTTTTCGCCGCGCAATTTGACGTAACATCGTCTCATCAGTTCTACTTTACAAAAAATACAATTTCGTTTCATTATTGTAGATGTTCGTACAGTTGTAAATTTCCGTATAAATAGAACAAATTATACAGAAGTAATAACATGTAGAGTATTCGGAACTGTTCCAAATCACATGTTACAAAATGAAGCGCTAATCACGAACCGCGCCTAGCAAATTACCGAAATTAACTAAATGGTTTATGTTAAAACAGAAAACAGTAACTGTCAGAATATAATTATGTTGATATGAGTTTCTATTTAAATAATAGTTGCTATGCACCGATAAAATCATTTTAATGACTTAGCAAAAATAATACACAAAAAATTATATTGTAGTCGGAGCAGCTATAAAAACAATCTTCGGAACTGTAAGTAGAACCTGTTTGGTCGCCGCCTATGAAAGAACCACCCCAGCACTCTTGGGAGAAGTAAAAGCCGGGAAAAGGATCCTTTATTAATACTTGCCATATTTTGATGACTAATCCGACTGCTAAATGTGGTTCTGATGAAAATAACTAACCCTTAACAGTTTTTGTTTTAAAAACAAAGTTAAATGTAAAAACACCAACATTACCTAAGTGCTCTGTAAGATGTTTTTATATTTAAGAAGCTTATGTCTAACCACATTATTTTAAGAAACAAAAACTAAATGCCACCGTCGTAAAATTCTAATAATTCTTTTATTAATAAAAACAGGCAGGAATTCAGTTATCTAAGTAGCGCGAACGGTGCAAATTACAGGGTAAAACAATAGTAACAATAAAGTGCGTATGGCAAGTAATTAAACAGATGTCAGAGCACAAACAGTGGAATAGGAAACTAAAGTGTCACCCGTCCGGTACATCGGCGAAATTAGCATCGAGCGAGTCGCCTTCATTCAACAACAGGAACCGGCCATTAATCTTACACAATGTGATTGTGGTCCGAATTTCTCTTCATTATTCAATCATCCAATGACAAGTAATCTAAATGTTCTGATAATCATGTTTTCGAATTAAGGAAACATTCCATTTAGTCAGCTGTCCTTGAAACGTCTGAAAAGGATGAGAACAACTTGTTTGCTAATGGTCCCAATAAAATTATCAATAAACTTGGGATTCAGATGTTTTCCCTTTACTTCCACTGCGTACAACTGTACAAGTCGTAAAAGTCAATAAAGGCTGTTGATATAGGCCAAAGCCGGGGAACTTTTACTTCTAGTAATACTACTTACAATAGGTACAATTTACCCTTGGACTGTACTCATCTTTTAGCTCGAGTTATAATTTTATCTGCATGTAAACGTGACTTTCTCGTAGTTACATCAATTCAAATGATATACAGCCCTGTTACACGTTACACGAAATTTCTGTAAGAATTTGTTCAAAAGCTATATGCAAAACTCGCCGCGAAGTACGAGTATCAGCCTCCTGTGATACATAATGCATAAACATCGCACCTTGGCGTGCAGAAGGCTGGGGGCAAGAGCTCTTCATATCTTGAGCATGCCTCCACTTAGCCCGCTGCATACGGCCCGTCCGTGTTACACTCACTCGCCACCACTCACCGATCTAATGTATTAGAATCAAATGGGTATGCACAACAGTCACCTACCGGAATAGGTTAAACGGTACATGTACGTACGTAAATCACGTGTAGTTTGTGATTGTTGTGCACTTGTGCGGATAAATGGATTAGTATCTATCTATATGGATAGCAAATAAACTGAAAAACGAAATAGCATAGAATGTGTCTTCTACTCTTTGAATAGGGACTGATTAATTTGGATAAAATTAGTTTTCTGGCAAAGAAAATTTACGAAATTAAAGAAAATTAACGTATTTTTAAGTTTTCTCTATGTACCCTGAATTCATAATTAAACTTTGTATGGCTGCTGTCTGAATTCTTACTGTTGAAAAGCTAAATTAAAATAATAAATTAGGTCATAAAATAAGAGAGGAGTAAGTAGATA
The DNA here is from genome assembly GCA_949152395.1 of Agrochola litura. Lineage (NCBI taxonomy): Eukaryota > Metazoa > Arthropoda > Insecta > Lepidoptera > Noctuidae > Agrochola > Agrochola litura. The sequence continues at coordinate 12,207,632 of OX424496.1, forward strand.
CAGGCCGATTTAAAAAAGGTACCCCAATGGTACCCATTGCGGATTTTTTTACTCAAAAACTAAAACCCAAGTACGACAAAAACATCATCTAAAATGGTATAAACAAGACATCACAGCTGTACAAATTATAAATCTGGACTTTTTTGTCGTAGTTGGGTTTTAGTTTTATTACTTTTATGTTTATTTAAATTTTTTGGGGTTATAATATATTATGTTATCGGCAATCTGTATAATCCGGTATTCTATAGAATGCCTATAACGTTCAGGCCAAGTATAAAATATAATTCATTCCATACTTGGCCTAGGCATTCTATACAACACCGAATGTTCAAACGGCAATGTGTGGAATATAAAAACATTGAATTCGAGGCAGCAGTCCAGATATGATACTCCGTTCCTTAGCAAATTTACAATGGGAACAGGTCAGGGATTTGTAAAATGTAAAGGTGTAAACAGCATTGCGATACTCAGAAGTGCCTAAGCGTTAAAAAGAAAATTACTTTATGTAATAGGGAAGGACGTAGTAAGCTTTGTACTGAACATAAATGTTGAAATAAAAATGGTAGCCAATTATTTGTTCTTACGTGAAGAAACATTATGACAATTTAATGTACATAGAATTTTCTACAACACATTGTTACAAATACATTGTTTAGATAAACAAAAAATACCATATGTTATCTACTCTAAGTTTTATTATTATAGTAAAAGTTTAGTACCTCCGTATTCCCATTAAAACAAAGTTCCTTTTGTTACTTTAATTTTTTTTATTTTCTAATGTTACGCATAAATAATTAATATTTATGCGTTCAGAGATGTTTCACATTATTATCATATACAATGTTTAGTAAAATACTGTTATTTTTTGTAAAGTTGATTTTGAGTTAGCAACAGATGTTTCATTTGTCCTTCATTTTATACTTTGCCTACTCTTCTCGTGGCATTCTATACAATATAGAGGCATTGTATACATTGACTAGGCAGGGTATGTAATGATAAACGATGAACAAAATATTCTATACAATGCCTAGACGAGCTCGGCATTGTATAGAATCACTAGGTATTCTATACAATATTACATGCTTTGCCGGTAACATATATATTTTGAAATGTGCAAATTATAGCCTTTCATTTGATACTCAACACGGCATCATTATTTTGGTTTTTTAATTTATGACTGTATGTCCTCTAGAGGGCGCCATTTAATGTGACGCCTATGACCGGCGGATGATCAAGACGCTTCCAATGATACCTCATCTGTCAAATTATGATGAGAAGTTTAGAAGTTATGAGGTAACAGATGAACATACATACATACATACCGGTCAAAATCATAACCCTCCTTTTTGCTTCGCCGTAGTCAGGTAATAAAAATACATTGTAGAAATAACAGTTAAATTTTTGTAAAACATTTCAATCTTGGGCATGATAATAAAAAAACAGGCACAAAATACAAAAAAAATATTTTTGCTTTCAGAAAAAGCATAGCAAAAACGCATTCGATATTCAAATCCAAACAAGCGATGTCTGCGGCTAAATGTAAGTTTCTGAACCGAACTAGAGCATAAACAGTGCGTACTTGAAAAGTGCATGAGCGCGAAGCAGCTGAAGCGTAGAGTGCCCTCGAGTGTTGTAGGGTCGTTAGAAGCCGCACTGCACGCTGCACCTCCTACCAGGATTATTTAGTTAAGCATCTTTTCACTAAACTTTAATGAGACTTCTTTCCGCTCCTACGAATTTTTTTACTCAATTCTCAGGCCAAATATTTGAATAAAGTCACGACAAAATATTACTTTTTGTTTAGGACGATTTCCGAAAGCTTGTGGGCGTCACTAAAATCACGTCACGTCTCATTGTGTAATATTTATGTGCAAAAACACGACGTTATCACATAAGCTACAAAGTATGACAGGATGTTACTTTGACAAATACGGGATCCAAACTCGAAGTATTAGCACGAAGTACACGTACTTACTTTACAGCCGATCACTTCAATTTGCTAGAAGAACTTCCCAATGCGCAGATTTCATAACTACCTTTCGAGTTTTCCAATAGTACTTATTCTTTGCTCCTGCGTGACTAATCCATCTCCCTCATTCACAATATTCGATAAGAACGTAGTCTAGAAACTAGAAAACAGCATGAAAATACCCATTGCTCATTTTCTAGCGCTGTAAAAGTCAACTGAAAGATTGATTCGAAACTCGTTGCCTGGCTTACCAATACAAACTAATCTCTATACTTTTGAATTATGCTCTACGGTGCAATTTACATCAACTAAGTATCAAGAATTTTAATTAAAAATAAATCAAAAAGATCTATACGAAAACATTTGTTCAAAGAACATCATTTTTGCCGTTTTAATGGCAGTTGATTTACGCTACTGGCGCGGAAATCTCCTGGATGAGAGTCAAAGAATTCTTTGAACTAGGTTTTCACTGCATCTTTGGTTTCTTTTTGCCCTGTAAAGAGCTCTCTGAACTAAAATAAAATGACCTGATATGTTGATGTCGCTTTGAGTTGAGCTCCGTCTTGCTCACTAAGTGTAAAGTGAACATTATCTGAAAACAATTCTGCCAAGTTTGAATAAATATTTTTGTGACGGTGATGTTTCTTACAAATTGGAATATGGTGAATATATAGGAAATAAATTTAGAAAGCTGCGCTTGATACAAAGACTGTAATTTTGAATTCTGAAAGTTTTTGAACGACAAGCGTATAATTTTATTTAAAGTCTATTTCCACTCAATCCGGCAGTCTGGGTGTGGGGATTGTTACGTAAATAGGTATGACACTTTTTGGATACGAGTACAATCAATAAAGATGAGCTCTTAGTTAAGCTTCTTGTTAATAAATAATCACAACATCTAGTTATGCAAAAGGATATTTTTCTTGCCATCGTCACAGACTTGGGAAATATATGAGAGATATAGAACCCACCATGACTTTGTAAACACGAGATTATGCCTAAAAGCCTCTTTATGGGATAAAATATATGCAAACGGTGTCTGATGTGCTTCAGTAAAAAAATATGAAAAGTAAAAAAATAAGCCAGTGTCGTCTTTCGTTCATTTATAAAAATAGAGGCAAGGCAGGATTGTTATAATATAAGTATTTCTATAATACTTTAGTCCAGGTTTTATATGAGTTTAGTCATATTAAGGATCTCGCGCACTAGACGGCCACGACACCGGCCAGTCGTGGCCGTCTACTGGTATTGTAAGGTGTGGGGCTAGTTGGCCGTTGCGACCAAGTGCGCGATTCGTATCGGTTTCTATAGTTTACCTGGTCGCGTTTGTGGTCGTGGCCGTCTAGTGCGCGAGATCCCAAGGTTATTAATTTAGCCTCGTTTTTCCTTAAAGTGAGTGAAGTTATTGAAGTGAAAACTTCTTTAGGCGTGTTTGGCATTTTTGAGATTGGAAAAAAATATTTTTTGAACTCGCGATACCGTTATCGACACCTCATTTTTGTAAACGCGATTATGCTCTTTATGTATATTATGTTATGGATCAATGTTCTAAGCAAGTATTTTTCTTCCACCAAGGCGATCTTATTCAAGTTTTCACTTCTGGCGGCACTCCCGGAGTGCCACTGTTTTTTGAGTTCTTAGTTAGTACATATAGTCGACCTCATAATTGCTTTATCACCCTAAGTTTGAATGTTACTTACACGTTATAAAATGACAAGGTTTGTTTCTCTATGTGACAGATAGTTTCAACCTTAAGTTTCAATTGAATGGGAATTGTTGTTAGGTATAGCAATTACGAGATCCACTATACGGTATTTACAGACTCAGCCTAATGTTGAGATTCTACGAAATATTTACATTAATTTTATATTACATATTGAAATTGAAACGAAACTAGTTTTGCAAACTAATATAAGTGATGATATTCAAAAAGTTAAATTAGTGCTTCTATTAAAAACAAAGAAAAACACCTTCTGATCATCAGCTATGTCTGTCAAAAAATCTCAACCTGCTGTTGCTGTAAAACGTATCACAAATAAAGATCCCCTACAAACGTACCCTCTGAATAAATTAATTGGAATTCGCGGCATTAACATAGGAACCCGGAAAATCCGAATCGCTGACCGTCTTCGAGCCAGTCTTTTTTGCCCTTTTCGTCACTGTTTAATTTACTCAAAACTACTTCGATTACATTGTTTTTTCTCTCTCTATAAAAGGTTTTTGCTTTATTTACTCATGGCCTGATACGGCTCTTTGACGATACATCGTATCAAAAAGCCAGTGATGGTCGTTGACAAAAAGAATGTTTGTATTGGTGACACGTGAAACTGTATCTAGGGCTGTTTGGGGTTTCTAGGCATGTACCTACCTAGATACATTTATAGCTAGTACCTAAATGCTGAATAAACTGACGAATAAATGCTTGACGTATTATTTGTTCAGACAGTTCTATTAAGTTGATAGGTGGCTTTTATAGTGCTGACACAAAAAATATTAAATGAGACGACAAAATCACTTGAAACAATCTTTTATTAAGTAAAAAACTAAAAAGTTCATTTCATAATTTTTCCGAAATTAGAACGGAAAGTATGACTTCGTAAGCGGAAACAAGTATGGGCAAAGTATGCTGCAGCAATAAATATCAATTGTGCCCGCGTGAAATTAAATTACATGGCCCCCACTAATGTGCCACAATTATTTTAGCATTCATTGGTTGCGGAACGGAAAAAAATGTGCAAAATAATCGGTTAATTCCATTATTTTTGTTAAATAAAACTGTTAGTAACAAAATTATAATAATAACGTTTGTAAATCTGCGTATTCATTTTGAATAGGATTTTTAAAATCTATTGTTTTCGTTCTATGAATTCAAGCTGGCTTATTAATATTATATCAATGTACTAATTTAGTTATTGAGTCTAGGAAGTTAATTTCTGCAGATATCAATTCGTTATAATTGTTTTTTGTTATAATTTTTCCTTTACGTCCGCCAATGAAACGTAGTTGGTGTGATTATACCCTAATATCAGTTATGATTAACGTCACTATCTTTGTTATTTTTCTTATCTAAATCTTGAGTCATTACTTGAACTCGAGCTACAACTTACACAAAACTGTTTAATCTATCACGTTTTACTTTGAAAAATATTTTCATCACAAAACTTGAAGAAGTTAGATTTTCGGGGTCCTTCATGGTTGCAGTCCTCATCATTATTATCTTCGTAACAACTAACAGAATAGGTAGTCGTCTGTAAAAATCACTGCCTCCAATGCACAATGTTTAAATTAAGGATCTCAATAAAGTACTTCCATTTGATTCGACACCAACATTCACTTCATGTTATCCAACCACCTCAACCGCTACCTATCGGATTTTTTATCATAGGAGGAATCATCACAGTCTATGCCACTACTGTCGGTGTTATCCTCCGGTTCTGAAGACGAGTCATCAGAATCTGGGTTAACCACAAACACTCGTGAAAACCTGCCGCCGCCACCCCCAGAGTCATCGGAGTCCTCGTCTGACGTCACAGGTTCCTCAGGAACGCCACTTGAAAGGCCGTAACTTCTTCGAGCTATCTCCTGCTCCGAGTCGCTTGAATCAGTGGACTCATTTGACGGAGGGAATACTTTCTTCGGTTCCAATTTACCCGGCATAGCAATTGCTGGATCGGATAACAATGATAAAGAGTCCTCCTTGGCAATCACTTTAACTCCGACTGACGGCACTTTGTCAACTGGCCGTTCGATATCCTTATCGTCTTTATCGTTATCGTGGGACTCCGGCGCTTATGACGCCTCGGGCTTATTGCTTTATCAATCCTTCTGATGGTGGTCATCGCTAGTTTAACTATTAGTGGTGCAACAGAGAAGGCGGTGGTGGTGGCAATGGTGATAGCTTTGGCCACGGTGAGCCAAGCGAGGGTTGATCTTTTCATTAGATTTATTGTCAGTTATATAAAATTTACTGCATTGTTAGATCAAAGTGGTTAAATGTAAACAATACTTGTGGCTTAAAATAGTGCAAAGATAAATAAGAAAACAAACAGGTCAATGAAAGAAGAGACCAGTCTCATTTGCAGATGCAAATGAGATCGACCAAAATATGTAAGGTTTACCACGAGGTAAAACTTACATATTTTGGCAGAACAAAACCGAACTTTGTATCACATTTCACCAGAATCTCGCTGCGAAGGAAAATAAAAAACGCACAGTAGACGTTTTGTGATCAGATCACGAACATTCAATTGGGTTATCGTCAAAACATTGGAGTGCAGATATCCGTGACAAAGGCGCAACTAGATACAGCCGGCGAGCCATATCGCGCGGTGTCGCCGCCTCGCGCCCGCCCGAGAACTTCATATAGAGATCGGGAGTTCGCGTGAATGTACCCGCTATAGTATAACCCCACAGTATTCGCTGTATCGGGTGTATCGAGAACAATATTCGGTCGTGTATCGGCAGTAATTGCCTGGGAGTGGGCGGATCGATCGCTCGATGTGACACAAATACCTCGTTCCGCGACGCAATCACCCTCAGTAATCCACTTCCGACCTAATTGTTTCTTCTAATGACAATTGAGAATCACTTATTACAATTACTATCCGATGTTCTGTTGTAAGTAATGTCTTATTGAATAGATGTCACGTATAGACTCGATAAGAGAAATAATATTAAAGTCATTATAATACCTACGTGAGTTTGAAACATGTACGGTCGTTAGACTCTCCAAATGGTTTACGTTATTCCGCGCATAGCCTGCAGCAATCTCCGAGGATTGCACTTGACCTGCAATGCAAAACGCGCAACAAAAGCCTGCTACAGCGAGCGCTCACAAAACACACGGATCTTTCTGATCTAAAGAACCAAGGTTCACTCTCACATACATATGTATATTCTAAGTATCATAACATATGCATGCATGTAAGTGTTCTAAGGAAACGCCGCCGGATGAAAATGCAACAAGCATCTGGGTCATTGCACACTTCTCTGTTGGTTCGACATGAGAGGCTTACCATATTTTGCACTTATGAAAATAACACACTCAGGGGCTTCACAGTTTAAATGGAAATTGTATGGATACGCGAGATAACAATGCTTTATTTTGCTAAAAAGTAATATTTTATGTCATAAAATAAGAAATCAAATTAATCTGCTTAAGATCACAGCTTTGTAATATCTAACGCGTTTCACTGTTCATAAATTATAATTTTGTCTCATTAAAACTCATAAAGCTAAGGAACGTAAAATTAATCCAAGAAATGCTGATTATAAATAAAATAATGTAAGTACCTAACAGAGTGACCCCGCACTAACTTTTTCGCAAATCATGCAATTTTGTACGTGGTAGCTATTTCAGATTATTTCAGGAAAATGAATAAAAGTGTGTTATTCGACTTGTAGACTCTTACATGCCGGAAGTTTGAAGAAAAACACAGGAGCCGTTTCCGAGGAAATTTTTTTCTTTTGTTATTTCTTCGATTTATCCTGTAGGTAATAACAATGAATGACATGTTATTACCGGCTTTGAAGATTTAAATGAGCTTTTAGATTTTATGTTTGTAATAAATGAATAAACAGAATATTCTTTAGTGAACATCATCATCATCATCAAAGGATATTCTCCTCACATTGACAAACCGTAATAACTCTCCGCGTAAACTCTACAAAACCCATTTTCCTCGAATTTTGCAACATCACAAGACTTGCTCGAAAGCAAAAATGATATATCAGTCGGATAAAAAATTAATGTGTGCAGAGACGGATTATGTGTTAAGCTTAGCCTAAGGGGCTGAAATTGCATTTATTTGTTTAAATGGGTTTGTGCTACACGCGTATGTGTACCCGCACAATTTGATCAATACCTTCGGATTGGATTGTTCTGCAGAGTGTGGCGGAGCGCCGCGGCGGCGCTCGGGCCGTAAACATCGCACGGCGCTCCATTGAAATGTTGTCTCAGAGGGCTATGTTTTATTGAAAAACTTTTCGCGTTGCTCTTCAATACTCCGAGCGCTCCACCCGACACGCCGTCGTCGCCAGACTACCAACGTACTTCAGCGTCTAGTAAGCCAACATAGCACCACAGGATATACATTATTCATTCAATTTGAAGATCACGGAAATATCCATCTTTTTCTAACAGGTACAAACAAGAATTAATTCCACCGTCGTTATCTGCCCAATTCGGCGTGCTTCAGTGTAAACAGCGGAGCGGGCGCAAGGTGGTCTGAGTAAATCGCTCCATTAGGCAGTTAAAAGCTCGTCGCTATCGTCGGGACATAACTCAGGCACCCGTCTCCGCGCGGCCCTATAAATTACGCCTTTGTGCGAACGGGGCGTGCCCGCTTAAAATATGTACGACATTGTCTTCCCAGCGCAACTCCCCTTCTCATATCTCCCACTGAAATCCGCTGAAGGTCACCTAACAGTAAATTATCTATTCGTACGTTTTGCCAGCCGGCTGAGCTGCGTTGTACTTAATCCAAAACTTTTATGTAGGTCGCGCCCGTGTCAGAATATGTTAGTTATACTTGTAACAGGAAGAGGAAATGAGTTACGGATCTGCCATCACCCAGTATCTGTTGACAGTTTATTTATGGGAGCAAAAATATCATTAAATATGATTCATGAATCATAACATCAATAAATGCTGTTGAAAGTTGTTTTGCATTCAACTGGCAATTTTCCACCTATAACGGAAAAGCTTTTTTATTTTTCGTGTATCTATTAATCCCTGAAAAAAGCCCGATTAATCCGCTTACATAAGCTGTCGAGTTAACTGATGTGCATAGGTAATATGGCTTAAAGCTTCTCCTCCTATCTACCCCATAACGAACATCCCCACAGGAGATTAATGCTTGACGCAATATGGCAGCACGATGCAGGATAAGCGCATTAACAACATAGACAACCACCAAAATACTCTCACTGGATTACGTCATAACAACGTCAGACGAAAAAAAAACTAGCAACACAAGCTAGTTATCGAAAAAGTCATGCTAAGCCTCCCGAAACATGTTGTTAATCTACAGTTCCAAATTGACAATACGTTCAGAAGAAAAATCCGCATTACAAATACCTTGAACCACGTGAACAAAGTATGTGTTTGTGAAACAAAAAAAAAACACAAAATAGTCCATAATTTAGGTGGAGGAACGCCTCCGTTCGCGCGCACACGGGACATTTATTAGATCTACGAGGTAGATGATATCTGTGTTTGATTGCTGGCACGACGTATACCACTGTACAGAACGTAAATATTTGAACATTCTATTTTGGGTTTTGTGGTGTAATCTGCGTGGTTTTCTTTCGTCATTATAAACGACTAGCTTCTGCCCGCGACTTCGTCCGCGAGCCTATAATCTTCCTCAAGAATTAGGCTATCCAATGCAAAAAAAAACATTTCAAATCCGACTAGTAGTTCCGGAGATTACCCCCTACATACAAACTTACAAACGAACAAACAAATGTTACCTCTTTATAATATTATTACTAGCTTGCGCCAGCGGCTTCACCCGCAGTATATTTTTATAAATTATAGTCTATGTTACTCAGTGTTAACATAGTATTCAATGGATGAAAAAAAAAATTATGCTACTCTGTGTTAATATAGTATTCTACTGATGAAATATATTTTTTTATCGGTCCTGTTGTTTTTGAGTTTATTCATTACAAATAGACAAACATACAAAAAATTTAATCTTTTCTCTTTATAATATTAGTTTAGATAATATATTATATAGTTTAGATAATATGTATAAGTAAAGATAATTGCAAAAATGTTATCAAGCTTATATCTAGGTAAGTGTTTTTTTTTCGAGTTTCCGCTATAAATGACATCTCATTAGTTATTTCCTACTATCCAATTTATCGTAAGAGATTACTTAGAGATTGGTCTTTTAACTTTACCTACGTGTGCCCAATATTGTTAGTGTTCATAAAAGACGAGTTTTCATGAAATTCGAGCAACAATGACAACAAGCGTCTAAATAGTTAATATATCATCTATTACATTAGCCCCTTAAACTATCTCTACCTATAAATAACATAAAGCGTTCACTCGATTATCACCTGAATCATTTCGAGAGGTATCTTAGCGTTGAAAGGTATAAATAAGTGAAGATTTCGGTTGTGCTCGTGTCATTAGGCCTTAACAAGGCTTTGGGAGTCGTCGAAGCAGTGATCGAAGCTCGGTCAAGCGCGAGAGATAATACCTCCGGCTGCCCTTCCTTGTAATAACCATTCAGCGATTGAAGCCTGATCGGAGCATTATTGTATTTACTTTTTGTTCCGCAACAAACTGTAATACAAGCCTGTGGAGCTTTATACGAGTATTATAGAGATTCTACTTTCTAGTCGATCAGATTTCCTCATAAAACCGCGTTCTCAGTTATATTATAGGTATGTATATGTAATATAGATTTAGATAATTTAATTACACTTTCGTGTTCGTGATTGAACCTCATAATTCACTTCAATTCTATTTTTAACCATATTTGACTAATCAGACTGAAAGCTTACTTTTTACAGGAGAGTATAAAATGTTAATACTGTGAAAACAGTGTGTTCTTTAAAATTCAGCATTTTTCAATGCAAAGTCACAAGTATCATCAAGTTGTAAAAATGAACGAAGGAAAACGAATTGTCCTGGCGTTGTTTGTGCACTGTATTGTTTCCAACTGTAAATCATTACAGCTGTATGGCTTTGTGAGGGTGGTGATGCACGAAGAGTTGATGCCATTTGAAATATAACTCAGTGTTTTATATCAAAATGTCAACCAAGTAACATGTATCTTCACTTAGCGTCTCATATTCACCTGAAAGATGAGCAACAAAATAAAATACCTCGTCCAATTTACGTTGATTCAAAATTTTTAAAGTTATTCAAAAATGCACATAATTCCGTTAGTTTCTGCTAGCACCACGTACCTCTAGAATTAATTACTTGTCAAACTGTGAACTGTGCCGAAGTGGTGGCAAGTTGGATCGTACCAAAGTCGATAGTAGTAACTCTTCGCACGTGGTTTGAGTCACAAAACCCTGTTAACTAAGATGTCACGATTTGACAATGGCAAGAGATAACTTCTGTGTCGTTAATATGAAATGTTTCACCTACGTCCTTTGAGGTCACGTTTGTAGTAGGTAAACAACGCTGTGACATAGAATTATTATGTAAAATCAACATATACCTGTTTTATATAAAATTACATGATTACTTTGTAAAGTATTACTTATTTTAATTATTGTGAATGTGAGGACTATGTATGTGTATTATTTTTATTTCTCTGCTAGTTTTAGTGATGGTCTGGCAGTTTGAGTAGTTTATGCGGCCTACCCAAATGTCCTTTCTTTGGTATTGTTCGTCGAGTTGAGCTCCTTAATAAGTTCTGAGTTGAGCTCCACGATTACTGACAAATGCTTGCACAAACTGGACAGGTCCACTCAAATCTGTGTGGTTCTTTCCTCAAAAGACCTTTTCAGACACTAATCTGCATAGTCCTCATATGGCCTGACCAAGATTATGTCTGGACTTTAAAAGAGACTGCGACCTCTGAGTTTGTTTCGGCCTTTCTTCTCAGAGTAGTCAGATAGGAAACGCCGAACTCATCTAGCTTTTTTTTATTTTTATGATGTGTTAATGTGCTTCCGATATCCTATTTACAGAATAAACAATTTTATTTCATTTCATTTCAATATTTTGACTTTAGCATAATATATCATGTGTGATGTGACTAGGTGTGACTGGCTATCATGGTATTGTTTGCATTTAAAACAATGCATGGGAACCATGACTATTTTATGTTATCTGAAATATGCTGAAGAAAAAAAATATATTTTCATTCCTAGAATTTCGGTTATTTGACACTGATAGGTAAATTGCAAAGAACCAATTGGAGACTCGTCGGTTCCCAATGGCGTTATTTTTGGGAGCCGACGCCGGCAGCGGAGGCACACCCTTATAAAAAAATTGAGATATATTTTAACATACCAGAATACCTTTATTAAATACAAAGAAAACATTGAACTGTATATAAAGGTAACTAAATATTAAAAATATGCAAACTATGTTTGTGAACGCTGATAAATAATTTCTCCATTCAAACAGATTTTTTTTCTTGTATTTTCTATTGATCACTATCTACAAAAATAGGTAGGGAATAGGTAGTTAGTTAAGTAACAGAAAGGTATCTAAGAAGTTGTTTGTGTTTAAGTCTATTTGCGTCTTGTTTTGATTTTATTTTAACTAATTCAATATCAACTTGTTTTAACAGTAGATAATCCAAAATAAGCTTCCACCCAGATAATAGGTCATCATCTTAGGTAAGTACCTATTCATCTTTACTTCATATAAAATTCTGTCAACTCAACCGCCTCAACGACGCTGTTTTAATGAGAAAAGTTCAATTAGTTATTTCGATACTTTTAAGCAGTTTATAGTCATTTGCCCTAATTACGCAAGTTTTAACATCGGCGCGGCATTATCCGATAATGATTGTGTTGGCGGTGGCCGTAGGTAGCCACGCTACGCTACACTACCAAGGGCGGAACCAGGGGGGGTCATAGGGGTCATGACCCCCCCCCCCCCCCCGCCCCCTGGGCTGTGTCTAGGTCGACCACTGATATTTTTTCTAAAATCATTGATAAATTTAATCAAATAAATACTTTGAATGATGTTGCCACGTGTATGTTTGCCACACATGCGCGAACGACACGCATACTAAGACTATGTGCTATTATTATAATTATATGATGATGGACCGTGGAGTTTTCTGCCGGCTCTTTTCCATAGGACACGACCAAATGGAACCGTGGTCCTAGCTTCTGACGTTTCATATGTACCCATGTAGGTTTATCTGAAGCTAGTAACTATCGTAGAAATTAAATACCCCAGAATAGTGTCAAGAGAAACTACCCCGGGCGGGTCCTGGCGGCCCCCAAAATCTTAAGAAGTACTTTATTAATGACATTCCAAACACGGTCAAAATATATTCAGTAAGAATCAGTTTCGGAGTCAGAAGATGAAAATTTTCGAGCTCGCTACGCTCGCTACAATCTATATCCTCAACTTCCTGCATAGGTCGACAAAGGAACTCCTATTTACATACCCACATTTCGTAAAAGAAGTAAGTTTAAAAACTAAAACCCGACTACTGAAAAATTACGCTCTAAAAAGTATGAAACAAGAAAATATTTCAGACAAAAATCACACATGCATACATATGTATGTATGACCTCATAACTTCTAAACACATATATACATAGGTACCGGTCAAAATCATAACCCTCCTTTTTTGCTTCGCCGTAGTCGAATAAAAAAATACCTCACATAAACAAGGCGGTGTGCAAAAATTTTCGAGCTCGTTTCGCTCGCTCTTTTATTCCATATTCTTCTAACTCTCAAACTTGTCAGCAGTTCACAAAGCAACTCCTATTTCCGTAAGGATGTTCAATAGAAAGTAGAAACCTAACCGGGAATTCCGAGACGAGGTGCAAAAAATTTCGAGCTCGCCTTGCTCGCTCCCCTACTTCTTGCTTTTCATAAATTTATAGCCTATGAGGAGACGAAAACGCACCTCCCTAAAAAAAAATCCTGCAGGTTGCGAGGTTCATGGTGTAGGTACCTACCTATAATCATAAGTAGGTACGCACCACGGAGCAAGGTACGCACGTACTTGTTTGTTTAACTGTCATTAATTTTTTTTGCAAAATGTTACTAGTAAACCTACTTATCCTGAGACTGACTGACTGACTTCCTCATTTTGTTTTGCCACCCCGGGCCCCCGACACGCTTAGGCTGCCACTGATTGGAGCCTGTCCTGACTGGACCCCGACTATGTGACCCCCCTGACTCGAAGGCTGGATCTGCCCTTGTACACTACGCGTAGCTACCTACGTCATACCGACCATTATATACAACTTTTATTAACAGTGCGTATCTATAAAATATTAACGCCTTCTGTAAAGTGAAATTAAGTATTCATTTTTAATCAACGGCCAGCTTTTATAGGCGGAGTAGATAGTTCGGTGTAGCTCTACTCAAGATCGTCTAAAGGGAGCAAACGATTCAACACTAACAAACGTTAGAGGAACCTTTCGCGGTCCTGATCCAAATCCCAGCTGTATATCGATCTTTATTGGCGAATCACTCTGTATTGCTACTGCTCAATCAGTATGGAGCGGTGATTTTTAATATCACCGGAGACCGAATCTGACATGTGCGTTGAATAAAAATTTTGAAATCCAGTGACAACCTTTTGAACCTTTATCTATTGATCAAAGCACGTTTAACGTTTCCTCTTTGACCTTAAGACCTGTTGTACACGGCACGGTTTCTTTACGGTACGGCGGGAGTGTTAGCCGCTCCGTAGAATATTCGTGTTAGCTTGTATATGACACGGGAACGGGAACCACCAGACGACGTATACAGCGACGGCGCCGTGCCGTGGTACCACCGCATCTGTCAACAAGCTTCCATAGTGATCCATACAACACTGACGACTGTGCCTGCACACGGCGAATCAACCAATTATTCACGGCAAAAAAACGGGCCTTACAATACTTCAACCTTACTTTACCATCATCAGCATTTGTGCCTAACCGTCGCGGCTGATTAGCCTAATTGATGTCTAGACTGAACATAATTAGGTACCTAGTAATAAAAGTATCTTAGCTTAGGGCAAGGGTCAGCAACAGATGGACCGCGGTCCATATCCGGACCGTGAAAGGTCGGAACTTGGGCCGCCAAATATTGTTAAATAACTAATCATCTTGTACAAAAATGTTTTTTTATGGTTCCGTACCTCAAAAGGTAAAAAACGGAACCCTTATAAGATCACTCTCTTGTCCGTCTGTCTGTCCGTGTGTCACCACTGATTTTCTCAGGAACGGGTGGGCCTGGCAAGTTGAAATTTATACCAGATACTGAAGTCTATAATCTATTAGGTGTATAAAAATCAAGGTCCTGAGTCAACACGATAAAGAGATAAGGCTCGTGCAGACCAGCGCGACACACGACGCGACACAAAGAAACCGCTCGTCGCGCGACGAGCGGTGCCTTTGTGTCTGTTTAAAAGAGCCTATATGGGCAAATTTAGATTTTCGCGAAAAATTTACCTTAATTTTCAACTTTTTTTATTTTTCGGAGTTTTCCCTTTATGTGTGTTGTAAGAGACCTTGCTCGCGAAAATCTAAATTTGCCCATATCTTTTTACCAATAAAAATGATACCAATTTTATTATGGCGGTATAATGGGTAGGTACGGAACCCTCGGTGCGCGAGTCCGACTCGCTCTTGACCGGTTTTTTTTTTAAACAAATACCTTTCGAGATTAACGGACGCACACCTTGAAGACATTCTTTGCATTAGCTGTTCCCCGCGTGAACAAAACCATAAAAAACTGGCCTTTTGTGTTTTATAATAATTAACTTGTACAAAAATTATTCAAAATAATAAATTTCAACTAGAAAGTATTATAAGTATTTTTTTCTGGACCTCGCTGTAGAATTTCAACAGTATCCGGACCCCACTTAAAATTACTTGCGGACCCCTGGCTTAGGGTCTAGATATACCCCAAAGCTCAAACAACGCATATCTATTTACCTACAGTGTCTGTACATTAATATAAAAACTTATAATAGGGTACCTCACATGAAATTTACGTGTACCTATCGCGTATGTTTGATTGTGGCACAATTTATTGAACATTGTTATTACGATGAAACACGAACAATAAAGATCCATTCACAGCAAAATGTTGACGCGTCCAATGCACGTTGCAATACATTGTCGAGTTATGTGTTCACTATTATTCAGTCGATCTTTTACAGCACGCTTGCCATTTTTGTGTGTTGGCCAAAATATTATTTTA
Source organism: Agrochola litura (assembly GCA_949152395.1). NCBI lineage: Eukaryota > Metazoa > Arthropoda > Insecta > Lepidoptera > Noctuidae > Agrochola > Agrochola litura. The sequence continues at coordinate 12,223,468 of OX424496.1, forward strand.
AAAAGCTTTCCTGTGAAATTTAAAGTACTTATGCCCGTTTTCACCGACACTAAGTGACACCTAAATGAATCCCTAAATAAATAAAAATGCACTGTTGGGTTTTCAACGCTAGCCTCAGCGCTGAGAGTTGAAAATCCAACAGTGCACTTTTATTTAGAGATTAATTTTGTTTTTTTGTTTTTAAAACGGACATAAGAAGTTTACTTGTTCTAAATGACACAGTAACCGGTCCTTATATTTTGAACTGTGCGTATTATTCCAAGCTAATTAGGAAGGTAACTATGATAATATAAAACCAGCCAAGTGCGTGTCGGACTACACACAATGAAGAGTTCCGTAGTTGGGATGAATTTATCCCAAATACAAACTTAACATTGTAGTTTAAATACATGTTCTCCCATACATTCCAACTGCAAATGTAAGTTTGTACGCACAATATTGAGAGATTTACCCTCTTATTTTAAGACCATAGACTTCTTATAGGTTTTCCTATAAACTATGAGGGGAATGGTAAATTTTCATCGAATTTCTTAAATATCTTTAAAAGTAATTATTTGAAAATTATATAAAAAATATGTTTAAGATCCTCGCAATAAGCCCTTTTATTTGATATGTCACACGGTACTGTTAGCAGTTTTAATTTTCTTGTTTGCCCCCCAAAAGTGACCTGTATATTCAAAATGTATTTATTTACATTAGACGTTCGTGTTTGGGTCACAGAAATACATATGTGTACCAAATTTCAACTTAATTGGTCCATTAGATTCGGAGCAAATTGGCTGTGACAGACGAACAGACAGACACACGAGTGATCCTATAAGGGTTCCGTTTTTTTTCCTTTTGAGGTACGGAATCCTAAAAATGACCCAAGGTTCAAGTAGTGCATGGTCATAAGTAAAAAGAAGCCTTAAAACATACGGAAACATGTTTCCAAGGCGTTACTCATTCCTCATAAAGATAGCCAAAATAAAATGCAGCTTTTCATCCGTGCGCCCAAGTTGTGCAAGTAAGTAGACACATATCCAGCTAATACTTTAACTTTATCAGGCGTCGGCGCACGGATGTAAATAAAGTTGGTGACACAAACGGAAGAAAGTCACGCTATTCCTTACTTTAGACTCTAGAATAGAATGCCACTATTTATGTTAACAGCTGATTTTCAGTGGGCAAAGATAATTTTGTACGTTTTAGTGTTTCGGTTGGATGTCTGATCAAAAGACCTCGCTTTTAAGGAAAGTTCGTGATTAAACGCCCACAGTACAGAACTTTCGATCTAAGTTTAGCAACTCCTCTTAGCACACAAAACACATCCACCTAGATATGCCACTATAATATCCACTGCTTCGTCGAATACGTCAAGTCGTCAGGCACAGCAAGCTATCAATCGTCTCTGGCACCAGAAAATGTCTAACAGCAGGTTTATACGTATTTTCCCATTAGACAGGTGGATTACGAATTTACGATTCTAATCAGATTGTGTGATTGCAAGTAGTCCCAATATCATAATCTGTGTTGACTCCTGGAAGTAACTACTTAATTAAACTAAAAAAAGGGTAGATAATTACTTTGTTACTAACCCGAGTCAATCCGAAGTGAAAACAATCAAGCGCTGATGGAAGAACTTTGAACTCTGCGAGTTAATAATAAGAAATATTTTGTAACTGAATTGCGTCCGATAGATAGCAATGACCAGCGTAGGGGAACCCGGGCTTCAAAGTGCCGGGGGTAAGTTGTTCCGACAGGAATAACTTGTTTGAGAAAAAAGGTGAAGTAAATGTGAAATGCATCACTGAACGTTGTAGGTACGCGAAAACCAAACTATCACGTCATATTTGTCACGTAAGTAAATATTTCCGTTCTCACACTTTTTGGTCTACTTCAATCAATTTAACAGCTATTTATGTGCGAGTTGCACTTATCAGTAGGAAAGTTGTTAGTGTGTTAGTTGTGTTAGTTGAAAATCGCATTATGGATAATTTGTTATAACTTGTATTTTTTGCACTTAAATAACTTTGAAAAATGGAATTTGAGGCAAAAAGTTCCGCTGGTTACACGTTATGCCGAGAAACACGTACACAAAATGAAGCAACTTATAATAAAATTAAAAATTATTGTACAAAGAGTACAAAAGAAAAACCGAACGGGGCAAGAACTCTGTTGAACTGCGGCAGCGGGTAGCTGATGCTATCATCAAAGATGGTAGAAAACTCAAAACGGTAGCTCGGGATCAAGGTATACTATAAGTCACTTGTTTGAAACAGTAATACTACGAGTATGTTCCTTTTTTTAATAAATGAGACATGAATATTTGACACTACATAATTTATGTAAATACATTTTCAGTAACTGCTTCACTAATTATCACAATAGCTACCGGAACGTCTTGCCTCAACCATGGAACAACCAACTAACCAACCCGTGATGGGTCAATTGTTCCTTGTAGACATTTCGCAAAAAAACGGGCCAAGAAGATATTACTTATTAAATATAATCATTTAGTTTACATTTTGCGTCTACATATCCGAAAGTCTTGGAGATCAGACCTCGTTATAACGGCTTTTTTACGTGTTGTTTGGAAATCGGCGCTTTGAACCCCGGCCTCCCCTAGTGAAATGGAATTCAGCTCAGAGAATGTTGATGAGACCGCAATACCTGTCGAGATCATTGATTTGCGAGTGTCTGCCTATTCTCTTCTTGGTATTACCTAGCTGTAAGATTATTAGATATCATTGCATGGAAATAGTCAATTTAGATTCCAGTTAACAATTTCCAGGAATACTTGGCATTCTATATATAAATTAGTAACTTGATAAGAGTTTGAGTAGGTACCTACTTAGATAGGTGTCTTAACACGTTCAGTGCCGGGAGCTCTCCTGGAGAGTTCACTCAAGTCGCATATGGGATGCCAGAAGCCCTCGCGGAGGGTTCATTTTAAATGTAGGTTTTTCTTAGAGAATTCTGCATTATGAACCGTGAAAATAAAATTTGTTGTATATTTTAACAAGATTTCAAACCTAACGCCGGCGACACTCCTCGAGGGTTAACTTTAGCGCAAACGCCGGTGGGTTCCTGGGACATGGCGTATAGCTCTATGAAAAATGGGGGGAGTCGAAAATGTTAATTTAGAAATAAGTATTAATTGTCTTTCAATGTTTGTTACAATGACCGAATAGTAAAATTAAATTTATACTACAGTTGGCACGTTTTTTACCTATAGGTAATGTAATTTTAATATTGATCGATACAGTTAGGTGTATCCTCAAAATTTGTAGTTTATCAATAATAATCTTGACTCATTTTATAATAGATTTACTTTTTTACTTAAAACTTGCACCGTCAAACGAAGACCAATTTCGAGTGGCAGCTTCAGCCGGACGGCGGACCCCGTCGGAATAGGAACCGAATTTTTTATTTTGTTTTAATAGGTCAAACGGGTGTCATAATTTACACATTCTAATGCCCCCTCCACACGAAGTGAGCCGAACGAATCTATACCGAAATGTTCCTACACAAACATTAGGTAGGTAAATAAAATAACATTAATACTCTTAGCAACTACGTCTTTTTTGTTAGATACAGTTATGAAAGTGCTATGCGTACGTGAAATTGAGATCTTAGTTATACTTTATCCCTACGTAGCCTACTTAGAAAATATTTGTAAGTGGTACCTAAAACCAGAAACGTCCACCAAACTAGGTGGGCGTTAAGCCTACTTAGGCGTAGGTACTAGTAGGCTATGTATGCCACATTAGGACGCTATCCCTTTTTAGGTCAATTCAAAATTATACTTACTACACCCACTATCTATAACGATTGTCAACTTCCCATTACACGTTGGTGTCAGGACATAAGGGCCTAACTTGGGATTCTTTATATCGTGACCAATCAAATAGTTCCCATGGGAGGAACCAACAAAAACTTTTCCACTTACAAACTGAGAATAGATTGCGGTATTTCAAACAAACTGTCCCACTTTCTTTACTTTCCTAAGCTATACTTTATTTAATTTACGGTCAAAAATCCAAATAAATATTATAATAAAGTACCTAGGTACCTATTGAGTAACTAAGTAGACATTAATTACAAGAACATGATTAGTTTTGATCGCGACAAAACTTTGAAGTTTACAGACAATGAGTGTCATGGTCAATGCATAACAGCACCTTATTCTCGAGGACCAAACACATACAGTCTTAGCCGAAGGTAAAGTGTCACAGTGTTCTCGACGAGAAAGTGAACTTAGTCCCTAAAGGACACTAGAGCACGACCCTACAAAATTCCTCAGGCACTTCTCACACGTAGCCGCCGCGCCGTAGCAAGCGTGCTACGAGGGTACCTACTACGGACAGTCGTAGCGGTTTCGTAGACAACCGCGTGCTACAGATTTTCCCACACGTTTCGGCGGAAATATGAGTCAAGGAATTATTTTCAGAGATCTAACCTGCTAGCATTACCTACAGACGAGAAACTTTCTCTTTTAAAATATCTTTCTTTCGAGTTAACTTATAAAAATTTCAAAGAGAATTGCTGTTGAAACTAGCGAAGTAGCTAGTCGTTCCAAATTTTTATTGTAACTATATTTTATTGCCGGCGCGTTGCTGACGCAGAAGAATTGTACTATGCCTATACTATATTTTATATATTGATACTAACATTATGAGTCCATGATACTTGAAAATAAATATGTTATTATTGTGTAAGTATAATATTAATATAACCTTCGCGCAAGTGCAAGCAATAAGTTGACAAAGTTTTATCGCAATCGGATTAACAGTATGGCAGCGCCAAACAAACATTGATTTTTATTTATTAGATATTATTAATTTGTATTAATATTATCAAATACTAGCTTCCGCCAGCGGCTTTGCTCAAGTGATATCTTTATAAATTATAGCCTAGTTATGTTACTCAGTGAGAATATAGCATTCTACTGGTGAAAGAATTTTTTAAAACAAATATACAAAAAGTCAAATATTTTCTCTTTATAATATTAGTTTAGATCTTATCAAATTCCAATAAACTATGAAAATCAAGTAAAACAAGCTTATCTGGTTTTAATTAGAGACAGATAAAGACATAAAGAGAAAACGTGTAACGAAGGTGCAATATCTCACACAGGTAGATATGACACGTATGACGTAGAAGACGATCACTTAATACAGATAGAAACGCGAGATGTATCTGTAATGGATTTAGCCGTACTAATGGAAGTGAACCGCAGGCTTAGCGTTGCGGCCGGCGTGCACACCTCCGCCCAGTGCCACATCCTGCAGAATAGTGACATGCGTTTAGTAACAATGTACCTACCTACCTACGTGCACAATAGAACGGTTACATTAAGTGGGAAGCAAGCACGGCTACACTCCCAATGATGGGAATACTCTTTGATGTGCCGCTCCCCGAGATTTGCGTAGCTTATACAGCTCCTGTTAAATAACTAGGATAGATCAGGAGCGTACCCGACGTTTTATTTTACGATACCTACCTATCATTTCAGGGATTGCTAGCTCATATACTTACTGGCATTTCCTTCGGGAATTGAGAGATAAGATGGGTTTACGAAAAAAATTGTTTGGAAACCTGAAACGCTTTTTATTGTTTCGAACTTGAAAGGTGGCAAAAAGATCCTGTTACCTACTACAGACCTACGCTGCCGCGCCGTCTGTATGTCTGTCTCGGCTGTATCTTTAGAACCGTAACAGCTAGCCATGCAGTTTTCACAGAATACGTTTTCAATTATAAGACTGCTATCAACTTTCATGAACAAAGAAACAACATCCATGCATAACGACGCATAAAAAATACCTACAAGTTCAAACCCAAAGTGTGCATCATTTATTTCACAGAAATGTGTGCTGGCACCTGAGATTCTTAGGTGCCAGCAAAGAACCTATACTGTTGGTCTTTCTACTCTTTCTTATGATGTTTCTATTATGTAAATTTGTTATTGAAAACAAATTACAACCGCAGAAATTGTTTTTGTTTTTTCGATAAATGCGAAATAATTTTTGCGGTCGGTAAAATCAATACTACTGAGCTTGTGTAAATAATAGGTAAATAGGTATTCATCCTGACTACGGAACCCTTCACTGTGCGTGGTCCGACAAGCAATTGGCTTTTTTTTTTAATTCTAGTTTCGTTTGTCGAGTCCGAGTTTGTGTTCTATTACGTATGCTAGGAATCGAACACTACGTCAGTCACTCAGTCAGTTGGTATATAGATACTATTTATTTCAAAAAATGAATTTATAATTTTAACAGACTTCAAAAAAGGAGTTAATGCTCTGGACGAGTTTTGTTTCTTTAATTATTAGAAATAATATTGAAAAACTGTACAAAAAAAGGTGTGTGTGCGATTCACACACGATAGAAGTGAAACTTCAGTAAATCGACAAAAGAATGAGATGAATAATATATATAACAAGGGTAGGATAATTACAAAGTTTAATTGTTTTAACATGAAAGTATTTTGATTAATTTTAAAAGATATTTTATATTTTATTTAACATATGTTACATAATCTATTGCTCAAGTTCCATATTTTCAGTTTCAACAAATGATCAACAAATGATGAATGAGTGTAGGTGAGCTTTTGCCATTTTTGTATAAGTTTTTTGTAGTTTCTAGTTAGATTTAAGTGTTTTATGATGTTCTAATTAGTTCTTTAGTTGAATTTAGTTATTAGTTTCCTTGTTAGAATCTAATAAGATAAAGTAAAGATGCAAATTGTATAAATTTTAATGTTTGAATAAAATGTTCAGTATAATTACGTAACTTGAAAATGAGGTTTTTTGTTTACGGAGATATTAACGTAATTTTAGTTCCAAATAAGAGGATTAGGTGTAAAAACACTTGTCACGTTTGAATTGTATAAATCGACCCACGGGTTTTGAAGATATTAGCAGTTTTATATAATGAAAATGTACCAAAGTTAATTTTAGACAGTTAATGTTCTAGGAAATCCTTTGTTACTGAAGATACCATAAAAATTGATATGTATACTAAGACAGGATTATGTAAGCTCTGTTATGTGCAAATTTCATAGCGATCCAACCATGGGATCAAAAAAAAGTAGAGGTTTGAAGCCATAAATCATAGAGAAAATTGCACGTAAAATGGTCTTAAAAATCGCGGCTCTCGTTACGGGAACTTAGCTTAAGGGGGCCCTTCCCGATCCGTCTATCGTCAACGCGAGCATGGTCGAAAAGCTTGTTGTTTCATCCAGCGCAAGTGAGAACCGCTAACAAGCAAGTGAGAACGCGATAACATTGTACGAAAAATAACTGGTTTCAGGAAATACGTGTTTTTGAATACGCCTTACAAGTTTGTAAAATATTTTTTTGTAATTTAGAATCTCCATTACATGGGCGAGGTTTCTATAAAGATGTTTTCTTTACTTTTACAATTTATAAGTACATTATGAACGGTCAAAGTTGAGGTAAAATTTGTGCAAAAAAGCAGATTTTTGGAGGCTTATATTGAATTTGTTTCGGCAAATTTTGATTTTTTGATTTCATAGATACCTAGATATAGTGCACAAGATACCCATTAGTTTAAAAGAATTAAAGAAAGATGTGTTACAACGCCATAATCACGTACGAGCGTTTGTATGAAAAGTATGACGGGTTGGCCGTTCTTAAGCGAAATTTATTACATCAGTCACATTAACACTTATATTTGAACATCTATTTTGATTGTTCAATAATTGTTTTTTACGTGCACGAAACTCGCGACTACGTTCTATTGAACTTTTTCCTGGATTTTTTTTCATTTCCATTTTATTTTCTTTTTTTTTGCGTCGATATTGACGACACATTTCGGCATTAGTTTTCGGCATCTTATAAAATTTATTATTTAGCACAACAAGATATAAACAAACACACAGTTAAATAATAACACACCACGCTGACATCTTACTAAAAAGCTGTAATACGCAGCCGCATACAGTGTACAGTAGCTCACGTAGTTTTCACATACACTAACACACGTTAAATGCTCAAATACAAGCACGTATTAAACAGTATGCAATATCTGCTCTCTCGCTCTGGCTCACAAATTACAGGCGACTATGCTTAGAAGACGGGAGTGGGGACGCTACGAAGTATGGGATATTTCTGTCTCATTCTTTCCTGGCTTCATCCTACACATTTTTGTATTTGTGTCTCTTACCTGTCGTTTTTTCCGTTGCATCCGGTTTGAAATCACAACGATTCTAAAGAAGTTTCACTTCAAAAAATACCCTACTTCCAAAAGAGTGAAAAATAACTTTAAGACCAGGCACTCCAAACACAATTTCCACGCAAAATCCGCCACCATGCACTCCACTATGTGCTAAACGCTAACACATCAGTTATAAAGTTGAATATCTGTAACTGTCTTATATTCGGAAAGAAAAAGATCCAATAAATCATATGGTACTAATGTTCCATTTTGATTGTATGCGTGACTTTTTCAGAATATTAATGCAAATTAACATACAATTTAAGGAGCCTCCTCTTAATATCGGAAGTCAGTGGCCTTGGTTCTGTATTTTCGTTTTTTACCAACTCCTCCTTTTTTTTAAGTCTGTTAAAATTTATAAATTTTTATTTATAAATAAATCGTATTTTATACCAACTGAGTGACGTGGTCTTCGATTCCCAGCCTAGCTTAGCTTACCTTATTTTTCACTCTTTAGTGATTTTTTTTTTGAAGTCTTTTTTTTGGTATAAAAGATTTTTATTTTTCACATTTTAGTTGTGGTTGACCAAGGTTTTGAGATGTTTTCCCTTTGACACCACACCCGTAGCTCGTATCAATAAGCCAGGCCGTCACACTTATACATAATAATCCATATCTTGAAAACTGCTGAACCTATTTTGGTGAAACTTGCACTGTTCCCTGAGTTCAAATAAAGGTAAGCCAATAAAAAAATGGTCACAATTCAATTAATATTTTTGGAGAAATGCGTGGACAGTCATACATACATACAAACATACTGTAATGCGATCGATATACATACCTACAATTTTTTTATGTGTTTGGAAGCCCTAATAGATTGATTATCAACGAAAATAACTTGGTGGCAGTTATTTTAGTTCAATCTCAGTTTTGATGTCACCAACTGCATCAGACTGCTTGAAAGATGTTCAAAACTTTTTTTTTTTTCATAACTTATGCAATAATAATATTATTAAGTTCGTTGTCCATAACCGGTGACGACACGGTTGGCGCAGTCCTTAACGTGTGCCGACATTAGGTACGGAGCAAGCAAGTTTTCTTTTAATTGGCGGACAGGTGAAATTTCGATGAGACATAAAAAGGATAATTTTGCATGGATAGAAAAACAGCTCTGAATACATGGGTACCAGCACAATTTGACAAGCCTTTGTCCAGCAGTGGAGCAATATGATTGAAGTAAAAGTAGCATTTCATTGAACTTCAATAGAATCAATACATCATACAGCACAAAACAATTAATTTGAAATGGACCTAATGTTTAACCCTTTTCTATTTCTACATAATATTTATTGTAGTTCAGATACTATGATGTGTCGAAGTATACTATAAAAATTAAAACAGTATTCCTTTAGTTTCAAAGTATAGCAAAATCTAAATTATGTTATACTAATCAAATTCATTTTGATAACAAATACTGCCAGTCACTGCTTTGAATGAGATGGAATACACCATGGTTCTTCACTTGTTCACAAATTGCTATACATTGAAAGGTCTGTCATATGAGTGATTGCTACAAATCACGCATTGCGATTGACAGAAATATTAAATTCTACATTGAATCTCTCTTGAACTACAGTGAAAGTATAGTACCCAGGATTTGAAAAGAAACTACAGTAATAGCTTAAACTTAGTGTTTATTCTTGGCTAGCGTCCACATTCTCTGTCTGCAAGCCCTTGATGGAGGCTACTGGTACGTAGGTAACGAGCGTGAACAGTTTGTGCGCAGAGTCCTCATCGTCATTACGTCTGCGGGACAGCCTCACGCGGACGCGGAAGGGGACATTTCTGAAATAGAGAAAAATATCATTAGGATGTGCATGTATGACCAGATATATGAACTTAAATTAAGCAAAAGGAATATGTAAGGATCGTAGCAGGTGGCGTTCTGTAGTTTCTGCCTAGCTACACGGGAAGGTGTGAGTTCTTGTATGTATATCTTTAGGACCCTTAGATCTGAACTATGCGATTAGCCTTTTCCCAGTCACATGAAATAAACATGTTTAATCGTGGGATTATTTAACTAACTGGTTGTCTTGCAGACAGTAGAGAAGTACCAATTAAAACAGAAAACATTTTTCTTGAATTAATTGGCCAGAGGGTCATCTTAGGATTATATTCAGGGCTAACATAATTATTGACAATACGATAATCCTCTTCCTTACAATAATCAACAATTTTTAATAACCTATGAATGATTTCAAAACAAAATTTTAATTTGCTTTTAATATAGGGATGATAATAATATAGATACACTATTCCACGGTTTAGTTTTAGCATTTAGAAATCAACTTTAGTGACAGTACAGTACACTTGTATATTTGTAGTAGGTACATATTTGAAAACATTGCAACTTTTAGGTTACTTAGTATTTACTTATGTTTGTAGTGTTGTTGCAGTTCATTTCTAAAACTACGCTTCTTTATCGAATACCACAACATAAACAAGAGTTTAATTCCTTACCTGACTCCCTTTGACCAAAGGAATTTGTTTAGGCGAGTGTCCACACGAACATCAGGAGTTCCCATTTGTTTCTCTGCGAATTTACGGATTTCCTTGATGGCACGCGGAGCGCGTCTCTTGAATCCTACTCCATGGAGCCGTTTATGTAAGTTAACCGTGTATTCACGAGTTACAACTTCGTTGATGGCAGATTTGCCTTTCCTCTCTCCCTTAGGTTTTGCCATTGTGATCTGAAATAATATCACAAAATAAGACTCACAGGACCTAAATCAGCTACTAAGAACACTTTCTATAACTAAATCCAGTTATTCCGGCATTGATATTAGACGATTAAATTGGATTTTATCATAAATACACACACCTTGGAGCTTCGTGCACCAAACCGAATCAAAAAAGAAACGTCAAAATCAGGTTACATCTGTCAAGCGCTTTTGACAGTTGTGAAGGTTCGTTTTCAGCGATATCAATACTTGTATTTCCTTGACTCGTGCTTGACTACATGATTTAAATTCGGCTGGATTAAATTTTTGGAGACAAAGAGAAAATTTGCAAAAAACAAACTCCAAACTTCACTCAAATGTGCCACGATTTTAAAGAAAAACGTCATAACAAATAATGAAATATTAAATCAAAGCTTACTTCACAAACTCATGTTTCGCATTCTGCAATAATTTGGTGTGCATAGGTTGAGAATTGAGATCATAGATGGCTGGCAAACTGGTAGGTAGTTCGGGTCGTATCTCCGTTGACGTTCACATGTGGTACAAACAAGTTATTAATTTACAGTAAAATATACTAAAATACGTTTTACAAGCTAACACTAAAATATATAATAAGTACCTACATAATAATTATGTACAGACATCAGGCTACTACAATCTGTCAAATTTATTTGATAGATTTTCAACTTTATTGCCTGCTAATGGCATTCAGTCGCTTCATGTAAAATATTCAACTGCATCCAATTAGTCTGGAAGCCGACCCCAACATAGCTGGGAACACGCTTGATTGGTTACATTAGTTGGGCAAAAAACAATGCACGTAAGCACCCTATACGCTTATGTGTATTAAATTGTTTTTTCATCCTTCGGTTACATGTATGGGGAGAGCAACCCCTAATTGTATTTTTTTTTAGGGTTCCGTACCTGTCTGTCTGTCCGCCTGTCACAGCCAATTTGCTCCGAATCCAATGAACCTATTACGTTGAAATTTGGTACACATATGTATTTCTGTAACCCAAACACGGACGTGTAACGAAAATAAATGAATTTTGAATATGGGGATCACTTTTGGGGCAAAGAAGAATATTTAAAAAAAGTTTTTCAAACTATAACGTGTAACATATCAAATGAAAAGAAAAAAATTGGGTGTTGTAAACCGACTTAACAGACAACCAATTTTTTTGTAATTTTAAAATAAAAGAAAATTTATGAAAATTGACCACTGGTGCCGATTCCCTTGTTCACAAACTAAACTAAATTTAAGTTCAGTGCATCTTTTTCTTTCTATTTTATTAAGAAAAGGACAGAAGATAAATTTTAGTTTAGTCCTGTCAAATTAATCATCGCTTGATGTAAATTGACGTAATTTTAGTAGGCAAGTTTTTAATCACGTCTAAACTTGTATGGAGTTGTGACAGGCGCCGATTAATTTGGCAGGACTAAACTAAAATTTATCTTCTGTCCTTTTCTTAATGAAATAGAAAGAAAAAGATGCACTGAACTTAAATTTAGTTTAGTTTGTGAAAAAGAGAATCGGCACCATTATCTCCGAAACTACTGAGCTTAAAATTTTGAAAAAAATACAGATGTATCTTCACTCATAGATTACAGGAAAACCTATAGGAAGTCTATGGTCTTAAAATAACATGGTAAATATATCAATATTGAGCGTACAAATTTATATTTTCAGTTGGAATGTGAGGGAGAACAACGTCCGATCCGGATCCGAGAAATGTTGGTCCGAAGTAGCCATTGTACTATTTGTTTGAGGGGTTGCGTACTAGATCCGATCTTTAACCGTCCAAATTTAGAACATTCCCAATTCGGAACTTGAATTTGGATTCGGATCGGACGTAGTGCGTAACTGCTCTTAGGGTTCCATTTTTGCCATCTGGCTCAAGAAACATACTTACTCTAGGATTTGGCTACGGCGCGGCAGCGGCATCGGCACCCTAAAAAGGGAAGTGCTCAGACAAGTTGGGACGTAATCTTCTGTTCTATTTTTTGTTAAATGGCAAGCAAAGCCGATATGGACTATTCTGCCGATGTTTAGTGCATTGGAAGAACAAGTGTGTATGAATGAAAAAAAAAGGGGACGTAATCTTGTCATCACGTGTATAATTTTGCAGAATTGAATACGTAAACTGTCAAAGTCAAGTCCAAAACAAAAACACGTTTTTGTTTGTCAAAAACTCAAAATCAAAATCTTGCTCGAGAACCGTATTATCTATGCTTGAGAACGAGAAGTGCAGTGGAAAAGTGTGACAAGAAGTAAATTAATAATTGAGAAGCTAAACAGCGTGAGGGATAATCAGATTATTTTATATTTGTTATAAGAATATGGCTGATATATACAAGTGAGTTATTTTTTCTGTCATGCATAATAATGTTTGTATCAACAGGATTATAATTATTAAAACCACACTAAAACTTATTTATTTTACAGACTTATTCACCCGGTCAAGTATTTCAACGACTATTTATCGAGAAACATACGGCCAGACGGAAGAGCATTTCATGAACAACGAAACATTAAATTAAATGTTAATTCTATAAAAGCATCAGATGCTTCAGCTGTTGTCAAATGTGGGAACACTACAGTTGTTTGTGGAATCAAGCTGGTACTCTTCATTTTAATCATACTACTAAAGTTGCATCCAAGTACAGTGTACAAACTACCAATGTGTAATGTCAATAATATTCTTACCTACTTTGCAGGAACTAGCAACACCAAAAGCAGAAGAACCAGATGTGGGTTTCCTTGTTACAAATGTGGAACTACCACCGTTGTGTTCATCGAAATATAGACCTGGACCACCTTCAGATAGTGCACAAGTCACCAGTACCCTAGTCTCAGACATCATCATAAATTCTAAATGCATTGATCTAAAAGACCTGAGCATAGTACATGATAAGTTAGCGTGGGTGCTTTATTGTGATATGGTCTGTATTGATAATGATGGCAGCTTGGTTGATGCTTGTATCATGACATTGATGGCTAGTTTGAAAACACGTAAGTTGAACTTCACAGTAACACTATTTCTCAAATCCAAAAAGAATATGAGATACCTGATAAATGCTTAGTAATTTATAATGTATGCCATTTTACAGTAACTCTTCCAACGGTGATATATGATCCAGAAACCGAAGAAATCTCTGTAGATGCAAGTGTACGGACAAAACTAAATGTTCAAGGATTACCAGTGGCAACAAGCTTTGCTTTGTACAAACAAGACCAAAGGTAAATACTTCATAACGGCTAAAATACCTATAGATAGTAAGTTATAACTTAAAAGGAAACTAACACTTTACTTTTACTTTTTGCAGCAATATTGTTTTAGCGGACCCCTCATCGTATGAAGAAGAGATGTGTGGAGGCATTGGTGCTAACTTAATAACATGCTATAACAAAGGTATTCTTTGTGGCTCTCAGAAGTTTGGCGGCTGTAACCTTTCTATAGAATGTGAGGTAGAGGCCCTTAAGATAGCCAAAGAAAGAGCACAAGTGGTTGAAGAAGTTATTGATGTCTGCATCAAAAATTATGAATTAGAAAGTAATAAATAGAAGATAATCATAATATCAATATTATTTTCATAACCCTTATGCCCATTTTACATCAAGTACTCAGCAAACTCAACTTTTTGAATATAATCATAAAAGTACTTAAACTAACATTATAAAAAAGAAACAATTTGATTTTTTTGTGTGTTGGATGTTTGTTTGTTTGTTACGCTTTCACACTAAAACGGCTAAACAAATTGGGATGAAATTTGACATATGGATAGACCATGACTTGGTTTAGGACATATGATACTTTTTATCTCGGTATTCCCACGGGATCAAGATATATGCGGGTGAAACCGTGGGGTGCAGCTAGTTATCTTATTATTAAATAAAGACTAGCAATGCTACCTTTGAAAACTAAAAACTTCAGATGCTCTTTGCAACCAGCCAAGATATTGTTTCTGGCCTACCTTATTGCATGGGCAGGTGCTTGTATAATGAAGCGAGTTCTCGGGCCCGAGCCCGACCCCCGGTACAGGTCCCATGCAGGTTGATTTTCGGGAAGAAACGGTTACGTTTTACTTGTTTATTTATGTGCGAGTGCTTACGTAAACACGGGAATATTTCACCCCAAGGAACATAATATTCACCTTATGGCGAGGATTTCATGCGCACCGATTGGTACAGACTTGCTTTTACTCATTACCGAGAACCCGCTTCTTTATCAAGCACCATACCGCATATGGAGACTAGAGAGAGTGAGAGTGAGATATAAAGAGGAAAAAAGACGTTTTGCGCCGACAGAGAGGATGAAAGATCATCCTCTGTCATGTATTACTTATTAATCATCCTCTCTCAATAAACAAAGTAATGGCGTGAAGTGGGTTGGTTCGCACTCGGACGTGTATCGGTTGGAGTGCGGGGTGAGGCAGGGGGGACTCTGCTCACCCCGGCTCTTCAACCTATACATGAACCAGCTGATCCTTGAGCTCAGCAGCACCAATGTCGGATGTCATATTGGCGGAGTCATGTGCATTAATTAAGCTGACGATATGGTGTTGCTGAGCCTATCGATCGGAGCTGTGAGGCGGCTGATCGGTAGGTATATGCAAAGGTTATGTTGTGAATCATGGGCTCAAATATAACGTCTCAAAGAGCGAGCTAATGGTTTTTAAAGCAGGCAACGTGACGTATTCGTTTATTCCTCATGTCGCACTGTGTGGAGAATCCTTGCGAAGAGTGGACAAGTTTAAATATTTGGGCCACTGGGTCACTGAAGACCTTAAAGATAACTGTGATATTGAAAGGAAACGTAGGTTGCTGGCTGTCCGTTGTAACATGCTGGCCCGCAGGTTTGCACGATGTACGAGGGCAGTTAAAGTAACGCTTTTCAAAGCTTACTGTTAATCCTTCTACACGTGCAGCCTGTGGGTCAGCTTTATACTCAGCGGGCAAACAGCGACCTACGCGTTCAGTATAATAATGCACTGAGAGTGCTGCTGCGGCTGCCGTGGCGTTGTAGTGCATCAATGATGTTTACGGATATTAACAATGATGGTTTTGAAACCATTGTTAGAAAAAGATGTGCATCCCTGATGTCACGTGTTCGCGGCAGCATCAACAGTATTCTCAATGTGTTCGCAGATCGGTGGGATTCCCCAATATTGCGGAACTGGATGCAGCTCCAACTTAACGTGTTTGTAACGGGTGATTTTTTTGCTGGTATCTTTTTGGCAACACTGTTTTTGACAGATCACGCGTGAATCGTGTCTTGTCAAACTTGTTCAGTTTGGTCTATAATTTAACCATGAATCGACTTACGAACGAACAACGCTTGCAAATTATTGAATTTTACTATCAAAATGCATGCTCGGTTAAGAGAGTGCATCGCGCACTTCTTCCAATTTATGGGCAGTTTGGTCGATGATTATGATTGGCGATTTTTTTTTGCCCAAAATGGAAGAATTGGACATGCCTGACATGTGGTTTCAACAAGACGGTGCCACATGCCACACGGCACGCGAAACAATGGCCCAATTGAGAGCCGCCTTCGGTGAACAGTTTATCTCACGTTTTGGGCCCGTCAATTGGCCGCCTAGATCGTGTGATCTAACGCCTTTGGACTATTTCTTGTGGGGCCATGTTAAGGTTCATGTCTACAGGGATAAACCAGCAACGATTGACGTACTGGGAGCCAATATTGAAGCATTTATTCGTGATATACCGGCTGATATGTTGGAGAGAGTGTGCCGAAATTGGGCCTTGCGAATGGGCCATCTAAACCGGAGCCGCGGCCAGCATTTGCATGAAATCATCTTCAAACATTAAATTATATTGATCGTTCTATCGATTCCAATAAAGATTTCATCAAATTTTTCAAATTTTTTGTGTTTTTTTTGAAAATCAAATCCTATACCTCTTAAAAAATCACCCGTTACTTACTAACAGTAGATGTTATGTAAAATTGTTACTAACCCTATGCACTCTGTCTGAAATAAAAAGATTCTATTATATTCTATTAGTTTTACTTAACTATCTATGTATCATATATATATCTTCTATCTATCTATATATTTATATAAAATTCTCTCCTCCGAAACGGCTTGATCGATTTTTATTTAAATGTACAGACGCCAGCACTTCAAGCCACTACAATCTGTCAAATTTATTGAATAGATTTTTAACTTTATCGCTGACCATTAAAGTTCAAAGTTGATTGGGAAAATTTGATAGTTTCGGGTAGCTTGATGTGCTGGTATCTGTACACATATTCGGTAGGTCTGAGAATCGGTTGTAATCTATTTTTCATACCCCTAAGTGATAAGGGTGGTCCACACAAATATTTATATGGCAAAACAACGTTTGCCGGGTCAGCTAGTTCTATGTAAAATTATTACCTTTTTGATTTTTCGGGAAATATGAATATAGAAGAAAAATATTTGGTTAGCTGGCAACTATGGTTCAGTGATAAAATGACAGTATTAATTAACGGTTTATCCACTGGTAACATTCATTTAAAATGTCACCACGTCTCAAAATATCAAATTATGTTATTGAGGTAAACTATTTTATTTATATAAAACAGTGCTTTGAAAAGTATCGAATTTCGACTAAATTTGTAATTAAAGTGTTTGCCTTTCATTTAAGTCTACAATTTTGCCGTATAATTGCTTCTTTTTATTGTTTAATTACATACGTCATCATCTCAAGTCACCACTTATTTGGTTAAATATTTTTATTATATTTTGTGTTATCAAATACCTCATAATGACGCTGATAATTGTTGTTTTTAGAGGTTGTCTAATATAGACACGAAAGAAACTACAGGATGTCTGTATGGCCTCATGTACGATGGCACTTTGCTCGTGGTTGGACTGAGCTTAGAATTATTTGAAAATGAGAAGAACACTTATAGGCAGTTGTTGCTCAACCTTCCTGCCGAGATAGAACTATGCGGCGTCGTAAGGTTCGGAGAAT
The DNA here is from genome assembly GCA_949152395.1 of Agrochola litura. Lineage (NCBI taxonomy): Eukaryota > Metazoa > Arthropoda > Insecta > Lepidoptera > Noctuidae > Agrochola > Agrochola litura. Next base: position 12,241,350 of record OX424496.1, read on the forward strand.
CTTTGACTACTGGGACTACAATGAAAGAAATATTTCAGGTAAATAATTTTACTGCCATAATATCATCCCCAACTGGTCTCTTTGATTTCTACCCTATTTCTAAATGAAAAACATTTGACTAAGATTTAATTACTTATTAAACTTGATATTTTTACACATTCATACAAATTCTTTGAAAGTGAAAACTTCCCATGTCCTTATTTAAACCCACAACTTTATGCTTAACTAGTGGATCCCTTAATTCCGTTATTTATTATTTTAAATTCTCTTCCTCAGACTTTTATTGATATACTAACCATGTTACTTCTTTTGCAGGATGTTGATATAACAGACAATCCTCTGGTGATGATAGTCAATGAAAAGAAAGAAATGAAAACTCATTTTCTGGTCCATGACAAGTTTGAAGAAACCAAATATGAAGTGTTGAGCTCAGATGACATGTGCAAACAGTTTCTACATGTGCGCTTGAATACAATATTACCACTAACCTGTGAGGCAACAATATCTGGTGTAAAAAATATCCTGCAAAATAAGAGGAAAAAGGTAGTTCATTGTATTATAACATACTAGTCTTTCCCCGCGGCATGCGCGTGGATTTCGGAAAAAAGACCCCACTAAACCTTCTCTATGAAAAAATACATAAATGTGCCAACTTTCATGGTGATTGGTCAAATGGTGTTCGAGTTTATCAATCTCATAAACAGGGCGTTTGGAAGCTGGATGCAGCCTTAAGGGGGTGATAGTTGACACCATTTGGAGCATTTTTATTTTTGAGCATGTTTTTCAAAAGGTTTGAACTACTGAGGCTATTTAATTTAATTTTTAAATGACATAAACAATGCATTTTTTTCAAGTTTTCTGAGTATTCTACAACTTCAAAAGTGTTTAGTTTTTTTTTTTCAACTTTACATCGATAAAGTCTAAATTGTGTCACCCCCTTCAACATTTATTTTAATATAATTACTATGATAATTTTATCTAATGTTCTAAAATTAGACAGCAAAAAGATGGCTATGTGTAGAAAGAAATTCAGATACATACAATAATAATTAATTTTACCATGATTTAAATGTGTTGGTATCTTGGCTGTTTATTTATCTTTTTGTTGACATTGTTTTTTACAGATTGCCTCTGGGCAAGTATCATTCCATGTTGATGGAACATCAGTGTACCTGTTTGGTGTTGCATCAGATGTGGGCCTGACTGGAACCAGCACAGAGGCAACAATAGGAGAATTGGTTGACTCAATGAGCCCAGAACAGCCTAAAAAAAAGAAGCATAATACAAACACAGTAGTAAGTATGACTTTAAAAATACATTCATTTAGTAGTCTACCCTACAAGAAATTACTAGTGCAAAAATTAAGAAAATTTTAGCTACATCCAACAACTATGTGGCTTTTTTTTTTAAATGGTGTGTTCTGTATAATAATATCTTATGAATGCAACAGTGCATAGCAATATTGTTTTAAGATAAACAGTGTTGCACATAACATTATACAAAGCATTTTTTTTTTTAGCCTTGTCCCACTGCTGGGCAAAGGCTTCCCTACTGTCTTTCCACCTCTCTCTGTCTAGAGCTGCCAAGGACTTCATTAAAGGAATCCCGCCATCTCCATCTGGGCCTGCCGCGATGTCGTTTGCTATTAAGCGGGACCCACTGGGTCATAAGTTTGACCCATTGATTGTGTTGCGGCAGATGTGTCCAGATTTTTTTTTTTACTGTGGCCATCTCGTTGTTGACCTCTGAGATCATGACTACTAAACCGGGCTTTCCTGTGGGTGCCTTGCTACTACACTTAAAACCTCCAGCCAGGGGTTATTCAACTATGCTAATTAAAACTAGGTGAATGCTCGCTAAGGGCACCCCCTGTGGGGTACCAACCTCGGCTTAAGGCGTCAATCGGAGGGAGGTCATCAAGGATGGGACGGGCTGGAGATGTGTCCAGCCCACGGAGTAGAGAAAGAAGCGGAGATGCCGCAAGCCAAAATCACCTAAGAATGAAGCGTCGCCTGAATGCGGGTGTTCGGGGGACGAGGTACGGCGATGGCCACACCCCACGATGGAAACCCCGCCCATTTTTGTAAATCCATCTAGCGGTGAAAGGAATTATTACAGTGAAACTGAACTAACAATTTTTCATTTTAGTTTTTCTACTGGCCACTATGGCGTAACAAAGCATGACACTTTGTTCCAGAACGTTCTATGTGTGTTAGTACGGTGGGAACACATTATTTATACCCAACTGTGGGCGAAGCCCAAAAGATGGGTAACATATGGGTGAACATTTTTTATAGTCATTTAGTATACAGGGTGGCAGGGACATCGACGCGAAAATTGTTATCATGGATTCAGTACATGATTCTGAACTCCCCTGCGTAGAAATTTCTCGTCGGTTATTTCTTAAAATATCTGCTGTTCCATACATTTTGACCGCGTAGGTATTGCACTTTTCTATGAAACAGCAGATAAAAAAAAATAACCGACGAAAAATTTCAACGCAGGGCGTTTTAGAATCATGTACCTACTGAATCCATGGTAACAGTATTCGCGTCGATGCCACCCTGTAGGTAGTAAAATAAAAAAATAAAATCGTCAATCTTTATTGGACATTGCTTATTATTGGCCACTAAACAACACAGTTTTATTTAAATGCTGCCTTTTACACAAAACAATGTTTTCGAGCTTACTGTAATAATTAAGTCTCGTATTACAATAGTTGTGGCTTATAGCTTTGGTTAACAACGTGACATGGTTGAAAATTGGATCTTGATCATGTGCATGTGCATTTAATGATAAGAAGTTTTTCGATAATTTCGCAAATTCGATAAAATAGGGTCTTGCTAGCATGATGCACATATTTTTATTTAACAGTTAGGACGGGCAACTTACCGACAGATGGCGAATTTTCTTATTTTAAATTCTTCTTATTTCATGTATCAAAGAACGTATTTATCTATGAATTAACTTATAGCGAGCAAAATAAAACCTAAGCAAGTAATCTGAGTCGCAAATTAGTCACAATAATATGCATTGATAATGATAAAAATACTAAAGAATTGGTTAGAATGCACCTTCTCGACAACAGATGTCTCTAGCTACAATCTGACGATCAAACGAGAAAATGTGTTTTAAAATAAAAATATAAATTTTAGGGACTTGCACACATGAAATGTTACGCCATCAATATGTTTCAGTTTTGATCCTGAATAATTTTTGCATCCAACAACAGCGCACTTCATTATTAAAACAATTGAACTATTAAAAAACGATTAGAATACAACGCACCCGAACGCGATGAAGATTCACTCGCAACTAAGGTTTGTGGCCCCGCCCACTATGACGTCAGGACCTAATTGAAGGCGCAAGGCCTACTTGCCTTGCGACATCTCCGCTTCTTTCTATACTCCGTGGTCCAGCCCAATTCCATTTAAGAGTGGCAGCTTTCGGAGTGACATCCAGTTATTTTAGTGATGAAACGGATTATTTTATTCTTAACCTGGTCCACAAGTTTAGTACCAAGAATACTCCGTTCCATAGCTCTCTGGCAAACCCCGAGCGTGGACCTCTGCTGAATTGTCAAAGACCATGTATATTTTTATTTATTTTCAGGAAATAGTACCTATAAATCTTGTATTGAAGACAACAAAGGATATTTTGTCAGATAAACTTGTGAAAACTGCAGTTAAAATGATGACAACTCAAAGAAAACGTAAGAAATAATTAATGCAATCTAGATAAAGTTAAACTATTAAATTAATGTGGCAAAGTTAGGGAGGCATTAATTATAAATATTTTTATTATAATTATTTCAGCTGCATTTTGTATCAGTATGCCTTTGAGAATAGATACACTGGCAATAATCCATCGCAACACAAAGTTACTGGAACTTTATACTGTTCTTGTCGAGGCTGCCTGCAGGTCACTCAGATTACTAGAAAGTATCTTAATAGAACAACTAGGTTTGTATATTCCTATTACATTAATGTACGTACTGTAAGTAAGTACCCAGGCGTTTTATAGCAGATCGGAGTTTTTAAAAGAATATTTCATACAGGTATAACGGACACAGACAACTCTCTGCAAAGTGTACTTATTCTAAATCTCGATGTGATAAAATAACGGTCGAGTATTAACTGGAGATTGTTATGATGAGTAATGTTCATTCTAAGTCATTTAAATAAATATATACTTCAGGGCAAGAAGGCATTGGAGATGGTGCTGGGCTACGTTTACCTGAAACTTTCCACTTCCTGCCACAAGAATTGGGTCATTTCGTCACAAGAGTAGTACCTAAAGCCATACCAGATGAAAGTATGGGTAAGTTTTGATTATTTGAGTAGCAACAGCAACAACTCATCGCTTTTTTAACACTAGCTTCTGCCCGCGGCTTCGTCCGCGTGAAATTTCTTGTCTTAACATAAAATATAACCTCTGACACTGGGCAATAACTGTAGCTTCCCAATAAAGGTACTATTCCGTAGCCAATCGCTGGCGGCAACTGCAAGCGACGTGTCGCCGCGACACGACTAGTTTCTATGAATTTATATGAAATACCTTCCGTAGCTAGCGACATGTCGCCTTCATAGAAATACATAAGAATACATAGAAACCAGTTGTGTCGCGGCGACACGTTGCCTGCAGTTGCCGCCTGCGGTCGGCCACGGAATTGTACCTTTAGTCGTAAATACACTTGCCTGTAACTTGCACAAGTGTGCAAGTACCTTGCATGAAATTGTGCCATAACAACTTCTAATTGGTGAATGTCACTATGGCATGCAAGTTTAGTGGCATGAGGAACAGGGTGTAAAGTTCACTCATCCACCATAGAAAAGGGAGGATCCTCCGACCAGACGGGTGTTGTGTCTGGCGGGCAACTGCCCATCGGTTGGAAGTTGAAATCTTGTATGTATGTCGATCGCTCGGTAAACTCTAACTGCGCGATGCAGGATTTGTGTGACGTCATGTCTTTGATGCGTAGTTTGTATGTGGCGGTGTAACCGCTACATCACTCCCCTCCGGAGACCGGAGGTCGATAGTGGGCTGAATCTTGCGATGCTTCACACAGTGCCAGCTGTGGTTCCAGTGAGTCGGAACCGGGTGCCGCATAGTTCGCGGTGAGTCGGAACTTTCTGTGGTGATTGCGGCGATTGTGGTGATTGTGGTGATTCCCCAGTGAGTCGGGGTGATTGAGGTGATTGCTGTGATTCCCCAGTGAGTCGGGGTGATTGAGGTGATTGCGTTGATTGCGTTGATTCCCCAGTGAGTCGGGGTGATGAGGCTGCTTGCGTTGATTCCCCAGTGAGTCGGGGTGATGAGGCTGAGGGTGATGACCAGGAATGCGCGTTCGCTGCATGCTGGTGGTCAGGATACCCGTTGAAGCCGTGGGTGCTGGCTGGCTGTGTGACTCGCCTCACGAAAGCTTGCGGGAGTGATGATGATGATGACGTCACGCCGAAGTAATTGCACGAAGGCTGCGTTGACGTTCATGCTCGGGGTCACCAATTTAGGAGTATGAGCAACGGGGTGTAAAGTTCACTCATCCACCATAGAAAAGGGAGGATCCTCCGACCAGACGGGTGTTGTGTCTGGCGGGCAACTGCCCATCGGTTGGAAGTTGAAATCTTGTATGTATGTCGATCGCTCGGTAAACTCTAACTGCGCGATGCAGGATTTGTGTGACGTCATGTCTTTGATGCGTAGTTTGTATGTGGCGGTGTAACCGCTACACAAGCTACTTGCGTACTTTTGTGAAAGTTACAAGCATGTGTCCTATAGTGCAAGAAGAATTTTCAGAATCGGATCAGTAGTTCCGAAGATTACCTACCCTCTGCATACAAACTCACTTTTACCTTTTTATAATAATATTTATTATAGATAACCCGAAATTTTAAAATCATTATAAAAAATTCCAGAAAAAGAACGGCGTTTGTTGCACGAACAGTTAGGTTTGGCCCTGAATAGACCTTTATTCCGTAGAGGTAATGCGTACTCTGATAATAGCGGCGGACGTTTGGTAAATCCTCACGAAGCTATATCACAACAGCCATTAAAGCCTGATGTCACCGTGGCCCTCGTCCGAGGGCGGTACACCTACCATCATTACATGCAGGACAACTTCAATGATGATGGATGGGGTTGCGCCTACCGCTCCATGCAAACTATATTTTCGTGGTTTAGGTAAGTTTTTATCGTACCTCTTTCAAGGAGAGTATGTATACAGGGTGGCAGGGACATCGACGAGAAAACTGTTACCATGGATTCAGCTTACATGATTCTGAAACCCCATGCGTTGAAATTTTTCTTCGGATATTTTTTTTAAACAGCTGTTCCATACATTTTTACCGCGTAGGTATTGCACTTTTCTATGAAACACCGGTTTTTTTTTTTTAATAACCGACGAAAATTTTCAACGCTGGTGGTTTCAGAATCATGTACAGAATCCATGTTAACAGTATTCGCGTCGATGTCCCTGTTGATGTTTCATTAATAAAAAAACATTCAATATTTGTGATATTTTCAGGTTCCAGGGATACACAACCGTTGACATACCAACTCACCGAGATATTCAACAGTGCCTTGTAAATATTGGTGATAAGCAGCCCTCATTTTTAGGATCAAAGCAATGGATAGGCTCCACCGAAGTGATGTTTTGTTTAGAAACACTTTTAAGTGTTCAATCAAGGATTATATTCGCTAATACTGGAGCTGAATTACAGAGTTATGCTCATGATTTAGTTCATCACTTCCAGACACATGGAAGTCCAATTATGATTGGTAAGTAGGTACATATAATATCGCTGTCCCCGGCGAGTAAAACCGTAATCGTAAAAACCAAATTTTACAGGAAAAATAAAAAACAGTTTTTTGTGAATATAATTAACTAATATACATAGCGGAATTGTTCAAATATCAAAAGAAAAGTGATTTTTACATTCATTACAATACACCTTAAAATCTCGTAACTCAAATAACCATAGGAAATGAATGAAAAAAATTGAGTGTAATCGGACCTCTAAATATCGAATATGCAATAAAGTTAAAACTATTGTAATAGCACATTACCATTTTATTCGCTGGGGACGGCGATATTATGTCACATCTTCAAATTCGGGAGATCTTCCTGAGCGTTAATCGATGCTATAATCTTACTCCTCTGAGTTTGTTTCGGCCTTTCTTCTCAGAGTAGTCAGATAGGAAACGCCGAACTCATCTAGCTTATTTTTAATATTTTTTTTATATGACGTGTAAAAGTGATTTCGATATCCTATTTACAGAATAAACAATTTCATTTCATTTCATTTACTATTTCTACGAAACGAATAGTTTTAAGGGTTCCGTAACCAAATGGCAAAAACGAAACCCTTATTATTTCGTCATATCCGTATCTCCGGATGTGACATAGCTATTTTACTTGAAGACTGTTAGCACCTATATCAATGACAATTGAAAAGTAAGTGTATTCTGGCACCGCAAAATAATGGTGCAGTGAAACTGCGAAAATAATAAAAAGGGGCACCATACATGTAACCAACGCGACGGATGAAAAAGTAATTCAATACACATAAGCATCTGGGGTATTATTATATCCCATAATTAAAAATATTTACTGATATAATTGATTTAGGCACACACATATCAGAATAATAGGGCCTTAAATTAGAGGTAAATATATTATATACTACTAGCTGCGCCCCGCGGTTTCACCCGCATAAGTCTCGATCCCGTGGGAATATATCCTAACCCAGGTCATGGTCTAACCATGTGCCAAATTTCATCCAAATCCGTTCAGCCGTTTTAGCGTGAAAGCGTAACAAACAAACATACAAAAAATAAAATGTTTCTTTTTATAATATTAATTTAGATTAATTGGATTCTACCTGAACTAGGAATAAATATGTGTCTCTGTTAACTCTCTCAAATGCTTATCTATAGGTACCTACATAAATATTATTGAAGATTATTATAACTTAACCGACTATATATTATGGTTTTAAATCAAATAAAGAAAAATTGTTTGTTAGTCAACATCAACTTTCTGCATCATCGATTTTGCAATCATGTTCTATGATGATTTTTGCAATGAAAAGTTTTTAATGCATACAAAGTCGCGTTTACATTGTTACAGAAAATTAGCCGTGTCAATAAAATGTAAAGATTGCATGATTAGGTGAATGCAAATTGTAAAAATTAAAATTATTTAAAATTAAAAAGATTAGGATGTTTCAAAGGGATGACGTTGCTATTTCAGTCAATTGTTTAAAAAAAATATATATTCGGTTACAACCTCAGAAATAACATAGTTTTTCATAGTTGTTTCGAGAAATACAAACTTATTTTTGCTGTCGGTAAAATCAATACTGTGTTATGCGTAAATATTCACCCCGACTACAGAACCCTTCACTTTGCGTGGTCCGAAAGTTAATTGGCCGGTTTTTTATTATTGGTTACTTATTTCTGTGGTTCCTCATAACAGGTACTATTTATTTGCAGGTGGTGGAGTACTAGCACACACAATTCTGGGGGTGGAATACAACTCAGCGACTAATGAAATACGCTATCTTATCCTAGATCCTCATTACACGGGCGCAGAAGATTTGTCCACTGTCGTCAGCAAGGGCTGGTGCGGCTGGAAAAATTCCGACTTCTGGAATAAAACTGCTCACTATAATCTTTGTTTGCCACAGACAAAACCTGCTATTTAAGAGTTCAATCGTATTATAAACATTTCAAAATAATGTCTTTGAACATAATATTCCATTATTCTGTTTCTAACTGTCAAAATTCAGAGCTATGTTTGTAAAGCTGTGAATAATCGGCTTCTATAAGCCCTAGATTCCACGTACGATTTTTTTTACAGATATCACCCAGGTTTTAACAAAAAGTTGGTTACAAAAAGTAACCCTACATTACGAACTTTTAGTCGATATTAAGATAGTTTATTTATTTTTATAAAGGATCTCTCTGTTTTCATGTTTACAACGTAGGTAATTCAAAGCCATTGCCCCCTTAATTCTTACCCTTTGAAACCCACATTTGAAAAAAGACTACCTAAGCTCAACTCGGACGGGAAAATTGTGATTTTTTTTATCTAGGATTAGGTTACAATAAACAAGTTTTATATTTGTTCAAATGTTTTGGATTTTTTGTTAGATTCTGTCATATTTAGCTCATGATTAGCTACTATGATTTAAAGTTATCGCCCAATAAATAAAACCACAATATCTAATAATTATGTCTACAACATTGAATTTGGATTATTATGTTAAAGTCCATAGTAATACGCGAGTCTTTTAATTTGCTTAACGTCATTTTAGTATTAAATATCAAGCATGTAAGTTAAATGGAATTGTTATATTTTATACTAAATAAAGTACCTATAAATTAAAATGTTGATTTTATTATTTTATTAATTAATTATAAAGTTAAAAGACGTATAACTTTACTAAATATCACAAAATATACACCCTGGTTAATTAATAATTACTTACAAGCAGAGGCGATGGAAAGTGAATAGGAGGCCACAACCTTTCTCCTTATCCGCAGCAGACGCACTGGGCGCAGGAGGTATACTTACAAAGTTTAACGGTTTATATTAAAATAACATAACATAACATCACGCCTTGTTTCCCCGAAGGGTTGGGCAGAGGTGTCCCTGTAGCAGGTACACCCACATTTCGCCAGTTATGTTTAAGTCCCATGTAATAGGGGGCGAGCCTATTGCCATCAACCGGGCACAAATCCAGACTCCAAGCTGCTACTGAGAAATTTCAGATAGAAAAACCCAATAACACTTTGCCCGACCCGAGAATCGAACCCAGGACCTCATGCTCAGCAGTAGCGCTTGCGACCACTAGACCAACGAGGCAGTCACAAATATAAACCGTTTAACTTTGTAAGTAATCATTAATTAGTTACAAAGCACGAACTTGACGCTTTTAGGAGGGATTGGTCTATATTGGCTCAGGATCGGGTTGGGTGGAAAAAGGAAAGAGAGGCCTTTGCCCTGCAGTGGGACAATACGGGCTAATTATTAAATCAGGAGGTCGCGTTTTATTTTAAATCTTTTACGAATATATTTTTTATATTTTAATATAAACCGTTAAACTTTGTAAGTATACCTCCTGCGCCCAGTGCGTCTGCTGCGGATAAGGAGAAAGGTTGTGGCCTCCTATTCACTTTCCATCGCCTCTGCGACCATCATTTCCTCGCAAAAGGAGGCGACGGCAGCATCCTGTACGCCATCTCACCCAAGGGCGGATCCAGGGGGGGGGGTCAAGACCCCCCCCCCCCCTGGGCTGCGTTTAGGTCGACCACTGATATTTTTTCTAATCTCATTGATAAATTTAATCAAATAAATACTTTGCATGATGTTGCCACGTAGGATGTTTGCCATTGCCACACATGCGAACGACATGCCAAATAAGACTACTTATGTGATGTTATTATAATTATGATGATTGACTGTGGAGTTTTCTGCCGGCTCTTTTCCATAGAAAATGACCAAGTGAAACGATTCCTAGTTTCTGACGTTTCATAAGTGTCCATGTAGGTTTATCTGAAGCTAGCAACTAGACGTAGAAACGAAATACCCCAGAATAGTGTCAAGACAAACCGCCCCGGCCCCGGTCCTGGCGGCCCCCTAAATCTTAAGAAGTACTTTTTAATGATATCCCAAACACGGTCAACATAAATAATATTCTACACAGGGATAATCTCCATAAAACATTTCTAGCAGATCCAAAAAACGGAATTATAGAGCGGTCATATAAACGGTATCGCAATTTCTGTAATCTGTTACTTAGGAACATAAAACTAAATCACGACAGATCCGCTTTAGAATCTTCAAAAAACAATAAAGAAACATGGAATATTATTAAAACTATTACTAACCAAACTGGGCAAAAAATATCAGCAGATAAACTCCTAACTGCAACAGATGCGCCCAACGCAATTGAGGAAGTAAATCATTACTTTGCTAATATTGGTAAGCGATTAGCTGACACTATTAGGCAAAACCAAAATTCCCCAAGTGCACCATATAAATTTGAAACACCCTCGGCTTGTGAATCTATGGTTTTATTATCCCCAGGCGAGATCGAAGTTGAGGTGGTGATTAATAACCTGAGGATTGATTGTGCTACAGGATGGGACTCTATTCCGGCCAAATTCATCAAACTGGGCAAAGATGTACTAATCTCACCTCTTACGAAACTCATTGAGATATGTTTCGAGCAGGGAGTCTTCCCACGAATCTTCAAAAAGTCTCTAGTAACGCCAGTTCACAAGGGAGGAAGTCAAGACGATGTCAAAAACTATAGACCTATCTCAGTACTTTCAGCACTGTCAAAAATCTTGGAAAAACTACTGAACCATAGACTCATAAGATACTTAGAGCACTCTAAAATATTATCAGACTCACAATTTGGCTTCAGGTCCGGGAGAAGCACCGTAGACGCAGTTAACCAACTTGTTGACCACATTACTGGAAAAGTGGATGCAAAACAGAAATGTCTGGGTGTTTTTCTAGACCTGGCCAAGGCGTTTGACACTGTCTGTATTCCAACCCTTGTAAAGAAGTTAGAGCATCGGGTATCAGGGGGAAAGCTCTCAGCATATTTACTGACTTTCTTGCAGACCGAACACAAAAAGTAAAGATTGGTGAAGAGGTTAGCAATGAAGCCATAATTGACTATGGTGTACCCCAAGGAAGCTGCCTATCCCCAAGTCTTTTCCTGGTCTATGTGAATGACCTGTGCCAGCAGTCTCTTAATAAAGGCAGAATATTTAGTTATGCAGATGATACCGTATTAATATTTCACGGTGAGAGTTGGGAGGAAGCGCAACAAGCGGCGGAACTGGGCCTATGTAAAATAATCCATTGGCTAGGAAGTAACTTACTAACCCTGAATATTTCTAAGACCTCTTATCTGCAATTTACTTTCGCCAATACTAAACCCATGGAAATAAGTATCAAAGCACACTCCTGCAATGATTTATATGGCCACCAATGCCCATGTCTTCCAATCTCACAAAAAAAGTCTGTGAAATATCTAGGTGTACTTCTGGATGAACGACTTAGCTGGCGTCCACACATTGAATTGACCACTTCCCGTGTTAGGAAACTCGTATGGGCATTTAAGAAGCTTCGACACGTGGCTAAGTTTAAGCTACTCCGCACGGTGTACATTGCGCTGGCACAGTCAATCATAGCCTACTGTATCACGGCCTGGGGAGGCGCATGTAAAACCTTTATGATTCACCTCGAAAGAGCCCAAAGATCTTTGTTAAAGGTCATGACCTTCAGACCGTACCGGTTTCCTACGAAGGATCTTTATGAAAATTGTAAAGTACTTACCTGAGACAGGTATACCTTCTTCATCTCACAATTAATCAACACCAACTAACGCCGGTAATTCACGCCACCAAAGTAAAGAGAACTATTACTCATACTAATGTATGTAGACCAGAAAGATGTAAAACCGCTTCCGCTAGAAGACAACACTTTTACATGGCTAAATACATTTACAATAAATTAAACAATACCCATAACATAAATCCGTTCACAACGAAAGAAACTAAATTAAAAATCTCCACATGGCTTCAAACACTTGATTACCACCAGACGGAAAATCTATTACAAAATCAGTACTCATAAAATGATCTACACTCACCCATACATACACGCACACATACACGCACCCCCACACGCACACACACACACAAAGAGCATGTGTCCATCTTATAATTGTTGTAATTTTGTCTTTTATTGTATTGTTTTTATTGTTTTTTTTTTGTTCCTTTTCTCTTTTAATTTTGCTTATTGCAAATTAACCATAAATGGGCGAAGACACTGGCTCCTGTAACACAGGTTGCTACCTAGCTCAGGAGCCAGGGCTTCAAACAAAGTTTGTAAAAGCTGTATTTGTGGCAATAAAAAATATTTTATTTTATTATTATTATAAATATTCAGTAAGAAGCAGTTTAGAGTTGGAGGCTGAGGATGAAAATTTTCGAGCTCGCTCCGCTCGCTACAATCTACATTTTCAATCTTTCTGCATAAGTCGACAAAGCAACTCCTATTTCCGCAAGTTTTGATGGGAAATTATCAAATAACTTCTCCCGCTCTGGGTGGAGCGGGAGGGCGTGTCAGACTCTTAGGCCCGTATTACAGAACGTCACTCAATACTCAAGCATTACTTAAAACTAGTTTCAACCAATTAAATGGCTTGAATCTAGTTTTAAGTAATGCTTGAGTATTGAGTGACGTTCTGTAATACGGGCCTTACTCCGCCTCGCAGGAGACCGTGCGGTATCCTCGGGTCAGCCGGATGGCCATGATCCTCTGGGATGCGTTAAACCGGTGGGCTGGCTGCAGCCTCAATGAACGCGCCCACACCGGTGCCCCGTAAAGGGCCGTGGACCGCACGACCTCCGCATAGAGCCTCCGGCAGGAGGCGTTTGGATCTCCTAGATTGGGCAGGAGCCGCTTCAAGGCAGCCCTGGCTCGCTCCAGTCTGGGAGCCAAACGTCGGAAATGTTCCTAACAGAGAATTCCCAGACGAGGTGCAAAAAAATTCGAGCTCGCCTTGCTCGTGCTCCCCTACATACATTTTTGCTTTTCGTATCTTACTGATGAGGAGACGAAAATGCAGCTCCCTAAAAAAATTTCTCTTGCCTGTTGCGAGGTCCATGGTGTAGTTAGATTATAATTAGACACGTTATACTTGTTTTTTTTGCATAATTTTTTTGCGAAGTGTTACTAGAAATACCTACATAAACTGAGAAGACCGCCGCCGGCCTTATTTTGTTTTGCTCCACTGGGCCCCCCGACAGGCTTAGTCCGCCACTGATTGGAACCTGTCCTGACTGACCCCGACTCTGTGACCCCCCCCCCTGACTCGAAGGCTGGATCCGCCCTTGATCTCACCTCCAGACCAAGTCTAAACCACGATCAAGAGATTAACCGCAGCATCGACCACCCGCGACGAGGTCAGGGCACTGCACTGCCTAGGCAGGCACTCGTCCAGAGGGTTGTACCGTGTCGCCGAGGCAGTCATAATGTCGGCTTCCAGCCTGTACGGCACCAGGTACTTTCCGAAGCACCCATGTCTGAAGAGCACCTGTGTTAACCGGAAAGTAAGGGCGCCATAAACTTAAACACGAAATAAATATTATAATAGTTTATTTACACAAATACAGAACATACGGGGCTTACAACTTTTACTTTTACGCCTATGCAGTACTTATTTTACTATAGATTACATACATAAAATACATTCCTAGATCACAGAGAAATACAACAATTCAATCAGGAAACTAAATTTGAGACTAATGAAAATCAAGGCACACACTGTTACAAGAAAAGTGGAGAAACACTACGCCTACGAGTTTACTAGGAGCGATTGATTTTCTGGAATGTCTTCCAATCTAGCTAAAGTTTACAAATGATATAATTAAACATGCTAAGATTTGTCTTTAACATTAACAAACAAGTAATATCATTCAGTTAGCATCCAACATTTTTTATCAGTGCTCCAGCACTACGCGATGTTACAGTATGGCCATGACCGATTCAATAATGCCGGCCGGTCTTTCTATAAAACTAGCTTCCTGAAGGCAAATACATACATTGAAAACGAGATAGGAGCGCCCACCGCCGTAGAGAGAAAAGCTGATATATGCTAGAGTTGCTAGAACATACCTAGTCCGACCAAGCCAAGACAAGAGCTAATTTATCAGACCCCAAACCATTTATTTTATTAGTTGCTGCCAACTATAATGTGCGATATATAAGGCAAACCTGAATTCACTGTATTAGTAGATAATAATACAGGTCATAGATTTCCATCTAGCACCAATGCTCCATACATAAGGTTACCAAAAAGTTAGCTGTACAAGGTAGCATAGCAAAGCTGTTATTTTTAACACTACGATTACTATATTACACATAAGGTTACTGGATGTTTTTATTCAAAAGCGTGTGACTGACACTGGCATGGCCACCATCAAGGATTTTAATTTTGATAACACAAAAAATTGTCGAAATTTGTCGCTAAATATCGGAATTTAACGGTCACTGGTTCAAAAGTTATAAGGGTTTATAGGTGGCCGATCTGGGGAGCATCTCCCCAGCTTGGCCCAATTTAATCTCAAAAGCTAGGGCACCTAGTGAAGATCTGTTTTCTCCCAAATTTTGTCGCTAATTAGTCGCAATTTTAGTCAAGTCACAGATTTAGTCGGTTTAGAAGATATATTGGTGCCGATTCCCTTGTTCACAAACTAAACTAAATTTAAGTTCAGTGCATCTTTTTCTTTCTATTTCATTAAGAAAATTACAGAAGATAAATTTTTGTTTAATCCTGTCAAATTAATCAGCGCCTGTCACTACTCCATACAAGTTTAGACGCGATTAAAAACTTGCCTACTAAAATTACGTCAATTTACGTCAAGCGTTGATTAATTTGACAGGACTAAACTAAAATTTATCTTCTGTCCTTTTCTTAATGAAATAGAAAGAAAAAGATGCAATGAACTTAAATTTAGTTTAGTTTGTGAACAAGGGAATCGGCACCAATGAGTTCTTTTTTAAGTATAGTCCAAGAACTAGATCGAAGATTTTTCGTAAACTCTTCGATCTAGCTCTTGGACTGTACTTAAAATCCCTGATGGTGGCCATGCCAGTGTCAGTCACACCAATAGCATTAGTCCTGAGTTCAAACTGTCTGTAGGTCTAGTTTTTGATCAATCTGATTGAAACAGCTCCTACTACTATCGCCGCCTTTTTGCGAGGATTGTTTTAGTTTGACTAGTTTGCAGCTCTCGTAAATAATATATGCAATACATTAATATATTACTAAATCTTAAAGTATTTCTAAATCACAGTGCCGAACTTGAGGAAACTTTTTCTGGAAATAAAATAAAATGAAAATTAGTGTAAGATGGCAATTGAAAACACATAAGTTCTGAACAGAATTCAAATTCAAAATTCAAGTCATTTATTCAAAGTAGGCTGAGAATCAGCACTTTTTGAACGTCAAAATTACACAAGACAGTTCCCCAAAAACGCCCACCCTTCACCACTTGCTAGTGCTTTAGCTAGGAAGAAGTGGCGCAACAAACTCCCCAGCAGCACAGTTGTGTCTGTTCAGTTAGAAAAAACTTGATTCTATACAATAGTATTTGTAACAGATTTGTCTTACCCGTAATTTTAATTCTATTCTGTCAATCTCTCCGCCCAGCATATCTACAATATTTTCACCATGTTTCAGTAAGAATGCTTCAACGTCATCAATGGTTTTCACTTTTTTCATGTCCTAAAACAATTACATGGTGCATATAAAATAAGATTTACAAAGAAAGTTTCCGGATTGAGAATGCTTCTCCGCGTTAGCGAAGCACGAGCCACTTTGTTATTATTTTACCTACAAATATTACAAAACATGCCTGTTTTTTAAACATATGCATGTCATTAACGGTAAATAGCTTCCGGTAAATGTTATGCAAATAAAAAATATAAATTATTCATAAGACGTAATTTTCCATTGAGCTTAAAAATAGCATTTATCAAGATCAGACCCTCACCTCTATTAATGCGTTCAAGTCGTGTTTCTCTAAATATGACCTTGTTAGTGCTCTGCCGTCGAAATCAACTTCGGCCTGAAATGCAAAGATTGGTGAAGTGAAAAAGGCAATCTGACATCTTTAAAATACAAATAAGAATATGAGGATTTACCTTATATCTTATTAGATTACTGCCTATATCTATGCCCTTGACGTCGTGAATAGCTCTTATCATAAAATCTCGTTCCAAAACACTGTTTATTTCATCCAATTGCTCTTGGGGTATTGACCTGTTTGAAATTAAAAATAATACTAAAAAATAAATAAGAATTGCCGTTTAAATAAAAGAGGTGTCGACGCCGATGTATTCTTTACGGCGGCGGCGGCGGCGGCGCACAGTGGGAAAAAAATACTTTTTTTTGTTCAAAAATCTGCCTACACCACAATTTTTGACGTATCGCTGCCATTTTTTTTTATACTCTCCTGAGATAACACACTTTGGTGTGTCACTGCCACTTTTCCTTATAAGTCAAAACCATAACCTCAAAAATCGGGAAATGAAGTAAAAACAATTTCTAAAAAAAAATATTTTAACAGAAATCGGTTTCCAGGGATTTTTCAGGTTCCTGGTCATGAATTTATTGTCTGTTTATAAAAAATCAAAATGGCGGATACAAAAACGAGGCCCAAAAAAAAAATTTGATTAATTTCCCGATTTTTAAAAGAAATTTCGATTTTGAAAAAGTGGCAGTGACACACCAAAGTGTGTTATATCAAGAGTGTATAAAAAAAATGGCAGTGATACGTCAAAAATTGTGGTGTAGGCAGATTTTTTAACAAAAAAGTCATTTTTTCTCACTGTGCGGCGGCGGCGACGTCATCGGCGTAATCGGCGTGGATGGTTAAAACAAAAGTACCATTAAAATCAAACCACTATAACAAAATTCTCTTTTCATCCAAGAAGTGTTTGGAAAACTGTGTCAAGTCTTCTTTTCGCCCATGTTTGAAAAGTAGTGTATTCACCAGTGCGTCGTGCCTGCTATTTAAAATATGCATATAAAAATGATTTTTTTTATTAAATTTGCGAATACGTCCAAATAAACCAACAAGCTTGTATTTAGACATATTTTCTAGTGTTTAGTTTACTAGCATTATACCTAAATCTAGAATATAACATTATTTTGACATTGACGCCGAAAAAACATCGGCGGCGGCGGCGGCGTGCGCCACGCCGATCGGCGCACACCTCTAATATATAACCGCGATATATCAATAATTACCTGCCAACCAGAGCCCCCACGTTCGTAAGGATGATAAAGGACGCGACTCCACCAAGTAAGGTTCCTACTAATAAGCAACCGATAGAATCATACAACGGGTTGCCGGTGTATTGGGATAAAGCCATACAGCCAGCGGCTAGTATCACGCCTGCTACAGCTGCACTATCTTCCATCAGAACCACATTTACAGACGGATCTGAGCTACGCATTACTGAAATATAAAATAAAGACAACTAAAACCTTGTTTGAAGGAGAACATTTATTATTAGGTTTACTGATTACTTTGTTATACAGGGTGATTGGAAGATGGGTGCAAAGCTTTAAGGCGAAGATAGTACAGACAATTTAGAACCATTTAAGCCATGGTTGTCTTAGACGAAGTCTTACCAAATATTTTTAACCAAATTTTTAAGTTTTTTTTCGGAAATTCTCAAAATTTAATGTAAACTGCATAATTATGGCCAAATTGAATGATAAATGAATTCATTTTTTATTTATTTAATTAAAGTAATGTGTAAGCAATCAAGCAAAACATGTTTTAGGCATCTGTGTCATTAGACATTTTTTTTACAGACATTTAAAGCTCAGAAAAAATAAAAAATTTGTACAATACGTCTTTTAAAACTTATTAAAAATTAAAAAATTTGGTAAGACTTCGTCTAAGACAACCATGGCTTAAATGGTTCTAAATTGTCTATACTATCTTCACCTTAAAGCTTTGCACCCATCTTCCAATCACCCTGTATAAATAAAATATCATGTAGTTACAACTTATAGATATAAAAAGCTTACTGTATTCATATAATGACGTGTTGGCTTCCTTAGCGCCTTTCCGAATAGCATTTAAAGCTACCATCAAGGTAGCACCTTCCGACACCACAGCGCCACCAAGAACGAAATAGGCCTGAAAGTAAATGATATTGCAGAAAAGATAGTTTAAAAAACTTGGGAATCAAACAAGCGTATGTACCTGTTAAGCGAAGTCTTGATTCTAATCTTATGAGCTGCAATCGGAAGTAGAATTTTAACATACTTATAGGTCGTTCTCCTTCAACATTGTAGACAATCGTGTTCATTTAAAGAGAAATATTTTTACAAATTTAATATTTAATTTCGTCTTTCGTGTCTTGGCAACACCACATGTCACTTGATTTAGAGATCCTAAGATAAGGAGGAAGAGAGGGTCTTTTGTACAGAGTAGTTCCAGATACTTACAATCGTTACGTTTTCCTGAAAGGTTAACATTGAATTAGGTCGACTACAATTATTTCAGCTAGCTAACTAGTGGTGGGTGGATAATTATACCTACTTCAAAAAATTCTACTTCAGATGGCAGCCAAATAAAATCATAAATATAAATATTTTACGAACATAGCATGAAATTTGTATGGGGTACGCACATATTTCTGGATGTTATAATGTGGCTAAAAATATTGCACTCACCCAGAAAAAATCATGGAGGGGTTGGGGATCCAAAATACCACTAACACCATGGTAGAAAGATAAGCCACATCCTACACAAAATATTCCGACGCCGGATATGAGAGAAGAGACGTATCTCATGTTTGTATACCCATATGGATGAGCAGAATCTGCCATCTGAAATAAAAAGAACATCTTAAAAAGTTTTTTTTCTGACTATACAGTAATTAAAAAAGTGAAACAAAAATATTAATCATAAGTACAAAAATATTAATAAACAACATACTTGGACAGATTTATGTATTCCATACACGAGGATTAGCTGATTCACAGTATCCGCAAGAGAATGGATGCATTCCGAGAATAAACTGTGTGACCCAGTATAAAACCAAGCACAAAGTTTGAAAACAAAGTTACAGCAATTTCTGAAAATTAACACAAATATAATCTTTTAAGATCCTAGTTCGAATTACATGTTAAGGGTCGCCCATTAAACTCGTGATGTTTTAGCAACTTTTTAACCCCCCTCCTCCCCCCTGGCGATACGTGGCTAGGTTTAAGACTACCCCCCCTCCCCCCACTCAAAATCACGGGCATTTTTTTGGTACGAAGATCAGAATATTTTTTCTTTAAATCTGTATTTAAAGAAAAAATATTCTGTATATAAAAAGCGGCGCGTGACCTTTTATTATACCTTTTTTTTTTTTTTGGGTGGGAAATTATCAAATAACTTCTCCCGCTCTGGGTGGAGCGGGAGGGCGTGTCAGACTCTTACTGACTAAAACCCACCCGTGTTCCTTCGGTTGCCCTGTTGCCGGGGGCCACGATTTCCCTATCGGTTTTCTTCGAACCCCCGGCAGGCATTGGCCCTAACGGACCCCGTCAATTCTGCTGACATCTCTTTGAGGCGCGCGTGGAACACAACGCGCCGTCGACCCGGGCTTGGTCCTTATCGGACGGCGAGCTACCCATTGCTCACCGGACACGGCTGCTTCGGGAGGTTCCTGTTTAGTATAAGGCGGGAGGAAACACCCGGGTGTCACCATTGTGTGGATCGGCCTGAGGACACGGTGGAGCATACGGTGGAGGTCTGCCCGGCTTGGGCGGAGCAACGCCGTGTCCTCGTAGAGGCGATCGGCGGCGGTGATCTCTCGCGTCCGGCCCTGGTTCAAGCCATGGTACGAAGCGAGAGGAAATGGCAGGCCGTCACCTCCTTCTGCGAAGCGGTAATGCTCGCGAAGGAGGAGGCGGAACGCGTGAGGGAGAGGCAAATTTCGCGCCCTCACGCCCCTAACCGCCGCAGGATGAGACGCCCGGGGCGGGAATCGCGAGCCGATTTCCGGCCACCGTAGGCGCGGACCTTTTATTATACCTGTGTGTATAATAAAAGGTCACGCGCCGCTTTTCGGTTTAGAAATCGCGCGTTCAACAAAAAAAATTATACACGTGATATCTCCCTATCGATCTTTCGTGATTTTTTCCGAATTCCCCCCCTTTTAAGCCTCACGTGATTAATGGACGATCCCTTATTAGTCGAACGTTTTTTCTGTAACTTACATCCCCACAGCTGTAAGTACAACCCTGCCAGATCTAGTTCTTAATCCTAATTCTTCCACTCCGTGTTTACGTTTGTGACTCATTTCCCTCCTATAAGTTCTTAGTCGCCTTTTCACGGTAAACACATCTGTAAAATAATAGTTTTACTGTTTTGCCTTCTTATGATAAATAAGTTTCAGTATCGCTTTGATTATATTATACTACTCTTCGCCCGCGACTTCGCGTGGCTTTCGTACTTTTCCCTTCAAACTAGAACATCGGCGGGTAAAGGGTAGTTTATAAATAAAATTCAGATCTTTATTATTTACCTAAATTAGTATTTGGGCCAAGTTTCAAGTTCCTAAACCGAAGGAATGAGATTTTTCTTACAAACTGTCAGTACAGTCACGAGCATGAATACCTTACACTTACGCAAGATTCAAAAGCGATTCTCTCCTAAATTATTAATACATATTTTATGGTGTTACGCGAACATTTGTATTATCAAACCATACTATAGTGAAAAAGGTCTTTTCTCAAAGTTGCAACTTTTATTACACGGGAAAAACACAATTGAATTTTGCGTAACGGTAAGGTAGATATTTATTCTTGTGACTGTACCTATTCCTCTTTTTCCAAACAACAGGGGTTGATTTTTGAATTCGTTTAGTACTTTTACATTATTTAAGCATAATATAATTTATACAATTTTCGAGTTTATCAAAGCAAGCAAAACCCTCCCTTGATAACCCCTTTTCACGCATTTGAGAGGTTGATTTTCGAGAAATCCATTAACACGTAGGTAATTCTTATTATTTGATCACGATCATTAACACCACTTTTCAAATTAATCGGACCGAGTTAAAATTCCTCCATACAAACTTGAACATCCCAGATATAATGCCAAACAAATAAAAAAATCAAATCTGCGCATCTTACGGACCGATGATTACAAAATGTTTTTTTCATAAGACAACGCCTGAACGATACGTCGCCAGAAATTTTAGTTCTCGCATCTTGTAAGAGTTCTCTAATCCCTCATCCAATGATCTTGGGATTGATTTTGCACTAGCACACTAGTAGTCGATAATAAGGAAAAGTTGTAACTGAGGACGCCCAGACCGAGGTTCTTCTGCGTAAATTAATAAAAAAGAGTGAGTGAAAGAGTTCTAAAATCTTTTTTATTATTGTCACACATGTGAACTATTTCATCCTGGTTTGTTTAACAGACCCAGATCGTCGACTCTGACCCAAAGACTCAAAAACTGCCGCTGAATCACAACCAGGTCAAATGTCTACCGCCCATAATTATGATCCCATGCACGTGCCACCTTCCTGGCAGCGAGTGTTACCATCAAAGCGCAAACAAGTTATCACCCCTACTGCAAATGGATTCAGTGATCTACCACTAAATACAGAAGACTATGCTAAAGTGATCAAACCTAAGCTGTCAAAACCACCGCCAATGGTCCTGTATGGCATTGAAGACGTCAATGAACTCACAACACTCCTACTCACAGTGACGGACAAAAGCAATTTTAAACTTAGAATTGTAAATAAAAATCTCCTACGCATCTTCATAAGTTGCCCAGAGGAATACAAGAAATTCATAGGAGTAATAAGAGCAAAAGGTCTTATCGGCCACACATTTACCCCAAATCACCAAAAGCCATTTAGATTATCGTTAAAAATCTCCTCTCTACGACCCCTCATAGCGCAATCGTTGAGAAAAGAGGAGCTACAGGCAATAAAGTGAGAGGCGAGATTGTCAACGCCCTAGGGCCTGAGAAGAAAAATAAACCTACCTCGACATACTTTACAAATACAAATAACAAAGCAGTCAAAGAAATTAAGCTTTAAGTACCATCAAAAAGTTAAAATAGAAGATCCCCGAAATTCTAAGATTAGTTTAATCACAGATTACATATACTAGTTTAATTCAGTGCCAAAAATGCCAACAATATGGCCAATCGAAGAAAAACTGCGTGAGGCCATTTAGATACGTTAAATGTGCTGAAAACCACAAAAAGATCGAAATATCCCAGCAAAATTTGCACTGTCTGGGAAGCCATCCTGCCAATTATAAGGGATGTGAAGTGTATAGAGAAATCCTAGCTCGAAAACAGACCACCAGGAAGCACCGACAAAGCAACAGAGCTATGAAAAAAATCAGATAACGATGAAGGATTATTACTCAACAAATAGAACAAGCTAGTTACATGATAATGATATAAAGAACTAGCTTTTGCCCGTGGCTTTGCCCGCGTGGATGTCGGATATTATGCCACGGGAACGTACTACCGGGGTAAAAAGTATCCTATGTCCTCCTAACCATTTTTACCATTTAACTCACACACATACACACTCGCACTACACTCGCCCTAAATGCTCAGGGACACGACGCCGTTGCTGCGCCGCCACCGCGCCGCCGCCGCCGCCGAGCCTCTTAAGCTGTGTATATATTATGCAACGTTGCCAGCCCGCTACCGCACCACCACCGCGCCGCCGCGGATTGTGAAGGGACATGCCAAAATCAAGCGGCAACGGCGCGGTGACGACGGCGCGGCGGCAGCTCAGTCTACATGGTTACGCGGCGCGACGACGGCGAGGCGGCGGCACGGCGAGGCGGCAGCGCGGCGACGGCGTGGTGTCCTTGAGCACTTACACTACATTAACTTCTCCACTCACACATATTATAGCAGAGATGAAATAGGTAATATATAGTTGATTAAGTATTTACTCTTTATGGTTTTTCTCAAAAATTAAATTATTTTTATTTGTATTAGCAATTTTTTTTTTTAACTTGCCAACATTTAAAAATAACTTAAGACATCACAATGTGCCTGGCTGGCAGGAAAGAACGCTGACACCTGAGATACAGGACACGTCCTAGTTTGATGTCACGAATTTCATAAAATCGAGCATGTACTTTTCTAATTACTATAAGGATCTAATTCACATAAGTAATACATTGTTTACCCTTTTTCTCTCCTTATATATTAGGCTTATGAAATAAATAAAAAAACCCAGGTCTACCCATGTGCCAAATTTCATCCAAATCCATTCAGCCGTTTTAGTGTGAAAGTGTAACAAATAATCAAACAAAATCATTTTCGCATTTAATATTATTACTTAGAATATAACAAGCACCAAAAAGACATAAAAGGAAGTTTTAATGAATGAAACCCGTCAACCAAACGTGGAGCCAGTGGTGTATTTACCCTTAGGCCAAGAGGGCCATGGCCCGGAGCGGCACACTGCAAGTGGCGGAGCAAGCAGCCCCTCGAATCTTAGCCTGTCTTATTGTCTTAATGTTTTTATTATTTTGTTAAACCTACCACCTAAGTTCACATGTGGAAGCAATAAATATATTGAGTATTGAGTATTGATTCAAGCACTACTTTTCTTATAGACTGCAGCCGCCTCGTATTTTCTTGATACAAGGACGATACTCTGCTAGCCTGCTCCCCGTAACGTCTACATAGGTAGGTATATCAATATGAATGGTAAAAAAAATCTAACCTACCTATCTGAGGCAGGGTGCTTAAATTTTCGAGCACGCTTCACTCGCTTTCGCAACTTAGAATCTCCTCTGAAGCGTTTATGCATAAGTCTACAAAGTAACTTCAATATCATCTGTGTGAATGGTAAAAAGAAAATCAAACAAAACCGAGGCTTAAAGCTTCGAACTCGCTTCGCTCGCTCTTGAATTCTAAATTCTCTTAATTTTCAAGCTCTTAATATTATGCAAAAATTATGTACGAATGGTCAAAAGAAAATCTAACCGAAGTGCTAAGAATATTATTGATTATTTTAGTAAAATCCAGGACTAGAGAAGACAAGACTGCTCTGAACAAAGCCATTATGGACCTTAAAAACGCTATTGTCGAAGCTGAGAATGCAACTTTAAAAGCACAATTAGAGTTCATGACAGCCACAAAAGCCACAAACTATTTATACTCTTTGGAAAACTAGTGGCATGAACCGGCCACAATGTGCAAAACCACCAATTAAATTGGATGATGGACGATGGTCATGAACTAGCGAGCAGAAAGCAGATGCATTTGCAACGCACTTAAAAGAAAGTGTTCACACCAAACGAGGCAGAACCTGGTTCTGACGATTCTGATATTGAAGTCATAATAAATCAGCTGTATCAACTTGATCTACCCTTTCGACCTATAAATCCCAAGGAAATATTTCAGCAGATAATAAAAATTTGACAGCACATTACCACCAGGTTAGTCACCACTAAACACACGAAAAGAAGTAAAAAACCGGGCAAGTGCGAGTCGGACTCGCGCACGAAGGGCTCCGTACCATCCTTACTTACATATTATAAAACAAAGTCCCCTGCCGCGTCTGTCTATCTGAACGCGATAAACTCAAAAACAACCGAACGGATTTTAAAACGGTTTTCACCGATGCAAGGAGTGATTCTTGCGGAAGGTTTTAGTGTATAATTCATTAAGGACGCGTTTACAAATCTGACCAAAATAAGCAGTTTTTCGGTAAATTTTACGGCAGAACTGAACCAAACTAAATGCAAATAATAATTACCACAGATAGATTACGCCTTCATCTTTAAATTTTGGCAATTTTTTTTTTGAAAATTTTGTTTTATAATATTGTAAAAAGTCATTTCCGGTGCCTCTTCACACAAAATTGACAATATCGTATTGAGTTTAGGAACATTTTTCTTCTATTTAATAACAGAAATGTATTTATTTAAAAATATTTAATGTAAGCAGACATGATCAAATCAAAAATGTGGTAGAAAAAACTACCAAAATGTTCTAAATAGTCTCAAAAAAAAATCAAATCTATTTTAGTTTTTTAACAAATTTAGCTTTATCGCAGGCATCTTAACTGCTTGAATATAAGGGTTATTTTACTGGTCATTGTCGTGATTTATTGCACAAAAATTTGTAACGAAATATTAGTCTGCGCTCGGCCGCCGTCGTGAGTGGACACTGTGTCGCTTGTAACCACCAGCTCGTGTTGAAAAAGATCGCTGTACGAATACAAAATATTTGACATACCAAACTTGATACTTCACGTGTTTTGTGCGGACTACGGACAATCAAGGTTAGTTTTTTATATTTTTTCTTGAATTACCTACGGATTATAAATTTACATTTCGTTTCGGACTTGATGGAGTGACCTGAAGGTATACTTCGAAGACTGGAACTGGAATCAATAAACGAGTGGAGCTAGGTGTGCCGAGTTTGGGCTCGTTGTGTTAGTTATGATGAGACCTTACCTTAGGTCTTGATGGAGTGACCTGAAGGTGTACTTCGAAGACTGCTACTGGAACCAATAAATGAGTGGAGCTAGGAGTACTGAGTTTGGGCTCGTTGTGTTAGTTATGATGAGACCTTACCTAAGGTTTTGATGGAGTGACCTGAAGGTGTACTTCGAAGACTGCTACTGGAACCAATAAACGAGTAGAGCTAGGTGTACCGGGTTTGGGCTCGTTGTGTTAGTTATGATGAGACCTTACCTTAGGTCTTAATGGAGTAACCTGAAGGTGTACTTCGAAGACTGCTACTGGAACCAATAAACGAGTGGAGCTAGGTGTACCGAGTTTGGGCTCGTTGTGTTAGTTATGATGAGACCTTACCTCAGGACTTGATGGAGTGACCTGAAGGTGTACTTCAGTCACTACTAATGGATCTCCTCGACTACTAGAACTAGGTGTGCCGAGTTTGGGCTCGTTTTGTTAGTTATGATGAGACCTTACCTCCGGACTCGATGGAGTGACCTGAAGGTGTACTTCGGTGACTGCTAGTGGAACTCCCCGACGAGTAGAACTAGGTGTGCCGAGTTTGGGCTCGTTTTGTTGGTTATGATGAGACCTTACCTCCGGACCTGATGAAGTGACCTGAAGGTGTACTTCGGTGATTACTAATGGATCTCCTCGACGAGTAGAACTAGGTGTGCCGAGTTTGGGCTCGTTTTTTTAACTTATGATGAGACCTTACCTCCGGACCTGATGAAGTGACCTGAAAGTGTACTTCGGTGACTGCTACTGGATCTCTTAGACTACTAGAACAAGGTGTGCCGAGTTTGGGCTCGTTTTGTTAGTTATGATGAGACCTTACCTCCGGACTCGATGGAAGGACCTGAAGGTGTACTTCGGTGACTGCTAGTGGAACTCCCCGACGATTAGAACTATGTGTGCCGAGTTTGAGTTCTTTTTGTTAGTCATGATGAGACCTTACCTCCGGACCTGATGAAGTGACCTGAAAGTGTACTTTGGTGACTGCTACTGGATCTCCTAGACTGCTAGAACTAGGTGTGCCGAGTTTGGGCTCGTTTTGTTAGTTATGATGAGACCTTACCTCCGTACCTGATGAAGTGACCTGAAGGTGTACTTCGGTGACTACTAATGGATCTCCTCGACGAGTAGAACTAGGTGTGCCGAGTTTGGGCTCGTTTTGTTAGTTATAATGAGACCTTACCTCCGGACCTGATGAAGTGACCTGAAGGTGTACTTCGGTCACTACTAATGGATCTCCTCGACTACTAGAACAAGGTGTGCCGAGTTTGGGCTCGTTTTGTTAGTTATGATGAGACCTTACCTCCGGACTCGATGGAGTGACCTGAAGGTGTACTTCGGTGACTGCTAGTGGAACTCCCCGACGAGTAAAACTAGGTGTGCCGAGTTTGGGCTCGTTTTGTTAGTTATGATGAGACCTTACCTCTGGACCTGATGAAGTGACCTGAAGGTGTACTTCGGTGACTACTAATTCATCAGGTCCGGAGGTAAGGTCTCATCATAAATAACAAAATGAGCCTAAACTCGGCACACCTAGTTCTAGTAGTCTAGGAGATCCAGTAGCAGTCACCGAAGTACACTTTCAGGTCACTTCATCAGGTCCGGAGGTAAGGTCTCATCATGACTAACAAAAAGAACCCAAACTCGGCACACCTAGTTCTAATCGTCGGGGAGTTCCACTAGCAGTCACCGAAGTACACCTTCAGGTCCTTCCATCGAGTCCAGAGGTAAGGACTCATCATAACTAACAAAACGAGCCCAAACTCGGCACACCTAGTTCTAGTAGTCTAAGAGATCCAGTAGCAGTCACCGAAGTACACTTTCAGGTCACTTCATCAGGTTCGGAGGTAAGGTCTCATTATAAGTAACAAAACGAGCCCAAACTCGGCACACCTAGTTCTACTCGTCGAGGAGATCCATTAGTAGTGACCGAAGTACACCTTCAGGTCACTTCATCAGGTCCGGAGGTAAGGTCTCATTATAAATAACAAAACGAGCCCAAACTCGGCACACCTAGTTCTAGTCGTTGGGGAGTTCCACTAGCAGTCACCGAAGTACACCTTCAGGTCACTCCATCAAGTCCGGAGGTAAGGTCTCATCATAACTAACAAAACGAGCCCAAACTCGGCACACCTAGTTCTAATCGTCGGGGAGTTCCACTAGCAGTCACCGAAGTACACCTTCAGGTCACTCTATCAGGTCCGGAGGTAAGGTCTCATCATAACTAACAAAACGAGCCCAAACTCGGCACACCTAGTTCTAGTAGTCTATGAGATCCAGTAGCAGTCACCGAAGTACACCTTCAGGTCACTCCACCAGGTCCGGAGGTAAGGTCTCATCATAACTAACAAAACGAGCCCAAACTCGGCAGACCTAGTTCTAGTAGTCTAGGAGATCCAGTAGCAGTCACCGAAGTACACCTTCAGGTCACTCCATCAAGTCCGGAGGTAAGGTCTCATCATAACTAACAAAACGAGCCCAAACTCGGCACACCTAGTTCTAATCGTCGGGGAGTTCCACTAGCAGTCACCGAAGTACACCTTCAGGTCACTCTATCAGGTCCGGAGGTAAGGTCTCATCATAACTAACAAAACGAGCCCAAACTCGGCACACCTAGTTCTAGTAGTCTATGAGATCCAGTAGCAGTCACCGAAGTACACCTTCAGGTCACTCCACCAGGTCCGGAGGTAAGGTCTCATCATAACTAACAAAACGAGCCCAAACTCGGCAGACCTAGTTCTAGTAGTCTAGGAGATCCAGTAGCAGTCACCGAAGTACACCTTCAGGTCACTCCATCAAGTCCGGAGGTAAGGTCTCATCATAACTAACAAAACGAGCCCAAACTCGGCACACCTAGTTCTAATCGTCGGGGAGTTCCACTAGCAGTCACCGAAGTACACCTTCAGGTCACTCTATCAGGTCCGGAGGTAAGGTCTCATCATAACTAACAAAACGAGCCCAAACTCGGCACACCTAGTTCTAGTAGTCTATGAGATCCAGTAGCAGTCACCGAAGTACACCTTCAGGTCACTCCACCAGGTCCGGAGGTAAGGTCTCATCATAACTAACAAAACGAGCCCAAACTCGGCAGACCTAGTTCTAGTAGTCTAGGAGATCCAGTAGCAGTCACCGAAGTACACCTTCAGGTCACTCTACCAGGTCCGGAGGTAAGGTCTCATCATAACTAACAAAACGAGCCCAAACTCGGCAGACCTAGTTCTAGTAGTCTAGGAGATCCAGTAGCAGTCACCGAAGTACACCTTCAGATCACTCCATCAGGTCCGGAGGTAAGGTCTCATCATAACTTACAAAACGAGCCCAAATCGGAATGTTTTTTGTAGGTTCTCATGTATTATAACATAAACAAATAAAAAATAAACTTTCAAATATCAAAATTTGTTCACTTGACTACTATTCCCGCAATTTACCGTGCTTACACTTGTATGTGTGACCTGTGTCAATGTAGTAGCTCGATTCTTTACCTATCAATTTTGTAAACGCGTCCTTAAGGTTTTGTGTAAATTAGCTGAAATATGACGATTATTGTCGAAGATGTCGAAAAAAATCATGCCGACTGCTTTACTGTCGTGCGCCGCGTAAACCGTTACAGATACATCAAATGTATGTTTTACAGGATTGAAGTACTTAAAAGTTCAACTAAAAAAGTCCGCGATGGCATATGTCTATCTTCTAAGGATGACCCACAGTAACCATTTTTATCTTTCAGAATTTTTGACCGGTATCATTTATGAAATTGACCGGTATCATATTAATCCTTATCCAATAAAATAGGTACCTATGTTATTCAAATTGGGCATTTAATTTAGATTAGAATATGGCTTGCCATCATATTATTTAAATGGATGGTTTAAAAGATATCACAGATTCAAAATTACGCGTAACAAAATAATTATGGTTGGAGCGCAGCGGTGGAAGTCAATAACCTTTTCCTGGACTATTAGGTATGTAATCCCGGTACTGCCCGGTAGCACTTTCCCGTGGGATATTTTCCCACATCCACGCGGGCGAAGCCCCGGGAAAAAGCTAGTTATCTATAAAAACGGCAAAAAAAAATCATGTCTGTTGTGTGGGAGCCCCCTTAAATATTTATTTTATTCTGTTTTTTTTGTATTTGTTGTTATAGCGGCCACAGAAATACATCATCTGTGAAAATTTCAACTGTCTAACTATCACGGTTCATGAGATACAGTCTGGTGACTGACGGACGGACAGCGGAGTCTTAGTAATAGGGTCCCGTTTTACCCTTTGGGTACGGAACCCTAAAAACCGGCCAAGTGCGTGTCCGACCACACACAGTGAAGGGTTCTATAGATGGTATGAACAAAGACCCTGAAATTGCATCTAAAATACTTCAGAGTAGTCTGGACGATATGCGCAAAAGGTTGGAGGTGGCGAATAACAGCAAGTGCATCTAAGCCCAGGTTACCTTCAGTCTGAGACTATAGGCCCACCTGTGAAATTAGGTGATCACAAACTTCCACATAATGACTCTGTGAAGTACCTGGGCATGCACCTTGACCTGGCTTACATGGCGGACACATATCCAAGCCAAGAGAAATCAGCTCAATAATAAGTACGTCTTACAAAGCTATCGTAAGTCGTCGCACTTGAGACCTTCTTCTAATAAGGTATTTCATACACACACATAAACACCCGTTTATCGCACTCTTTCATCATGAACTAAACAGAAAGAGCGCGGTATATAAGTTTCCCTTACTTCGTAGGCTAATCGCGCCCCGCTGTCTTTTTCTAATTATAGCAATGAGAAAAAGACAGCTAATGGTGCCGATTCCCTTGTTCACAAACTAAACGAAATTTAGGTTCAGTGCATTTTTTTCTTTCTATTTCATTAAGAAAAGGACAGAAGATAAATTTTAGTTTAGTCCTGTCAAATTAAATCAGCGCTTGACGTAAATTGACGTAATTTTAGTAGGCAAGTTTTTAATCACGTCTAAACTTGTATGGAGTAGTGACAGGCGCTGATTAATTTGACAGGACTAAACTAAAATTTATCTTCTGTCCTTTTCATAATGATATAGAAAGAAAAAGATGCACTGAACTTAAATTTAGTTTAGTTTGTGAACAAGGGAATCGACACCAATGTCGAGGAATGAGTATCTTTAATTCAATATTTTAAACAAGTCAACATAAAAAACCTAAAAATTGAGGGTAGATTTGAAACAAAATTTATTTAGTGGCTGTAATATAATCGTATGACGTTGTTGGTTGGTGAACTTAGTAACGAGCGTTTGTGGTATTGCTATTAGTGGTTTTTAGTTTGAAGATTTTTATTGTACAATGTTCATTGTAGCCATGCATAACAATGGATTTAATATATCTGAAATATCCAATGAAACCGGTTTATATGTAAGTTATTTTCTTGTGATTGATTTTATTTGTTAATCTCATATGTGGTGGTTCAAAGTGAGTAATAAGGATTTTTTTTTTTTAGAGAAATACTGTGAGACGTTGGGTGAAAAGATTTGAGGAAGAGGGAAGTCTGAAGAGCCGTGTAAGAAGTGGTAGGCCGCCACTTATTATCCAGCATCAGCGACATTTTATGGTTGGTGAATATAAAACGAATGGTTATGGTCCGACGCGGGCCAACAGTTCCAACTACGTCGAGGTTTTGAGCGACATAATGCTACCTATTGTGCGCAATGTTTATCCAGTGGATGAAATTGGTGAACTTTATTTTGTTCAAGATAATTGTCAGATACATCGTGCCGGTATTGTTCGTGAGTGGTTTAGTCAGCATTCGAATGTTAAAGTTATTCCGTGGCCAGCGCGATCCCCTGATCTAAACCCTATAGAAAATGTATGGGATTTAATGGTGCAAAGATGAGAAGCACGAGACGAAAGATGTCTCGAACAGCTCAGGTTGTGGGACAGTTTACGCTGCACAGATATTTGTAGCAATATTGTGGCCTCCATGCATCAACGTCTTCTTGACTGCCTTATTAATAACGGTGGTCACACTAAATATTAATAAAAAATATATAAGTAAGTAATATTTAATGTTATCAGGGGAATTTAGGGGATACACTGGCCATCATAGTAATAAGTTAGTTAATAATTGTAAGATTGTAGGACTGAGATTAAGTTTCAATCTTCTTTTCCTTGAAAAAATGCGAACAAATTACAAACTAATTTATTTTCAACGTTTGGTATACTTATCGTTCTTATTATGTTTATGTTTTAAAGGTTAATAATAATAAAATAAATGTCCCTATGAAAAATTGTGTTTTTTTACTTTATTTTTACCTTCCGTAACATAATTTAAGTCATTGTAAATTAACGAGATTCAAATAATAAATTGAACTCTGACACGAAAACAAAGAAAAACAAAAGAGGTCGAGCTCGCACTGAGGTTCGAACCTTCACCATTCTCATGCACACACAACTTAACCGACCTACTCGTGCGATACTGCCATCGTTACATACAACTATTACCTTGAATTTTAGCATTGCTTGTTAATAGGCGCTGTTGTCAATAATTAATTATGAAGAAAGTAGGTATGACCACACATTCGTCTGACCAACCAACATCGCCCTTTCGTAGTTATACTGTGTGCGCGTTAGGAACTGTCTGCATTAAAACATCACACACACAGAGATAGGCGCAGACCTGGCGTGCAGGCAAATATGAACATTCCGGTGGCACTCCATTTATGACCGTTGACTGTACAGGAACCAATACTGGCTTCTTGGAAGAAATTCTCTAACATCAACATGCTCCAAAGATTTCAAAATGTCATCCTTAAAAACATCACAAATGCAGCAATTCCAACAACTAATCTGCAATCAATCCCAGGACTATGAAGTCCCAGTCTTATTTACAAAAAAGATTTTTTTTTATCAATGTTAATAAAATAACACAAAATAGGAAACTCATGGCATGAGGAAGAGGATCCCAGCTGCTGGTTTGGTGGTCAATTCCTCAAACCTCATCATATTATGAAGAAATACTCTTGGTATACCCTTCCCAAATCACTAAACGAGATCCATTATTAAAAATTACCTTGTTCATATCTTCTTCTGTCTAATTCTCTTCTCAAGAGTTCCTTCTCAAGTGCTTCTTTTGATCCCCATACCTAATAAGGGTTTATAAAATGGGTTACTACAGTTTTTATTATATTGGTAAACATAATCATTTTGTGAGTACTAAAATAAGTGTAAATCATGTTTGTATACCTGTTGTTTTTTTCAATTTATTTTAATTAACATTTTAAATAATTTTATATGTTTTTGTATTGTGTTTTTACAAACATAAATCATAACTTGACAAAAAAAAACAATATTTTCTATAGTGGTAATATTGGATGATCTTCAAACCCAAATTGCAAAGTATAGTTCCAGAAACGTATCTGAACTGGTGGTTGTAAATAGAACGAATGATAACAGTGCACAATGTATTATAGAGACCATTTTTTGGACGTCATCTTTTTACTAGAAATACAGATATATTACTCATTCAAAACGTGAGAGTAAAACTCCCGAGTGACACTTATGCATAATCAAGTAGTATGTTTATTTTTTTATCTCTCATGGGATAAAATTTTAAAAAATCTACACCAAAAACTAATTGCAATAAAAAGTAATTCTAATTTATATAATCTCGTGGAGTTTAGAAGTTATAGTCAAATATTCGTTTTTTTTAGGGTTGTCACTTTTTATCCTATGAGACCACTTTTTTAAAAGAAAATAATATAGGGTACCTACTTAAGTACTTTTTTTTAGATTTATTTAAACTAATATATTATGTTGCTTTTCAAAACTAAGACTAAAAATGAAAATCAACATCAGAATTAAATTATGAATGAGTTGGTTACTCAAAAATAACTTTAATAATTTAATTCTGATGTTGATTGTTATTTTTAGTCAGTTTTGAAAATACAAATATTTGACTATAACTTCTAAACTCCACGAGATTAGGACATAGTTTTTTTGTGAGTAACAGAAGAATAGCAAATATGAATTTTAGTATTAATATCTTTTCCTAAAACAGCGGATGACATACGAAAAAAAAAAAAACTAAATATGATTTCTCTGGTTCTAAGCAATTTACGCGATTCTTTAAAGCTGTATAAAATGAAGTCTACTCTTTAACTGACTAATTATATCTGTATTTCTAATAAATAGCTGACATCCGAAAAATGGTCTCTTTAACACTGTGCAGTGTGAAAAAGTAACAGGTTCTGTTATTTTTTTCGTGACATCACTGTCACAGGGTCAGATAAGCATGTGGCACTTTACAGTAGTGATAGGCGAGTCGAGTTATTTAACTCGAGTAAGTCGATTGAAATCGTAAACGAGTCAACTCGAGTTCAGTTTTTACCAACTCGAGTCAACTCGGTCGATGGATACCCCGCCCGAGCCCGCGCAACCCGAGCCCGCGCAACCCGCGCGCTGGCCCGCCGCGCGCCTTGATGATGCCTATTGCATTGATGATTCACATCTCGCTCTACTCGATGTGAGTTGAGTGAAATAGCAATAACATGCGCGTTGCGTCGTAAGTTGCAGTACTCGTTCGGGAGGCTCGGTCAGGATCAGAATTGCGAGTAAAAAACCGCGGTAAATGTTTATTTTGACTTGTATTTTAACATTTTGTAAGAAAGTCAACTCGAGTTGCGAATCGTCTGACTCGAGCTCTGCACTACAATACAATACATTACGAGTCGACTCGCACATCTGTATACGCTCTCTACACACTCTACAGGCACCGAGTCGAGTCAACTCGAGTTGCGACTCGAGTCAGTAGCGATATCAACCTGAGTAACTCGAGTCCAAAAAAATCCGACTCGTCACATCGCTACTTCACAGTAGACAGCCATTCATAAGGCACATGGAGTTTTTGACACTTGTATAATCTATGGCCGCGTCCTAACCGAAAGCGATCGTCCCGCGAGGATGCGATCGTCGCACTTTTTATATGATTAAGACGTATTCGCGCAATCAATCCAGTCGCGTTTGTACATCCATCCAAACGATTGCGTCGAACGCGTACTCGCGCAACTGTTACTTTCGGTTAGGACACGGGGTAAGAGTAACAGAGATGATGCTTTACAAAACCGGCGTTTTTATCAAAAACTCTGTGCTGTATCAACAGCCAAGTACTCTACATAATTAAATCCCATTTTTTTTATGAAAAATTAATAGTACATATTCCACTTTAATATTTGTGTTGTCAATACGATCAACAGTGCCATTATGGTTTTCACATATTGTTGTAACAAAATAGTTATGAACATACCTCAAATGCTTTTGCTTCAACATCCTTACGATAGTACACAGTTATAGGCGGTTCTGCTTCATATGGTGATCTTCTAAGAACTTTTGGTAATGACTCCAAATCAGACTGCTTCAGTAAATATTCTGTCATTGCTCTCATCGGTGTTATAAAGTTACGCTCGGTGTAAGAGGCAGAAAAGTCAATAAGGAGCCTTTTTCTAACTGGAAAATTAAACAATTGTCAGTTGCAGGCACTAGTTTATACCAAATTGTAATTGCCTAAAATAATGCAGAAGGAACTGAAAATTATATTTGATACAACATTTAAAATAGATTATATAATCTTTGTTTGACTTGCTTTTGAATGATTTTAAAGGAAGGGAACATACAACAACAAACCCTATAAGCTAACGCATTTTCAAAATGTGTTTACAAGCAGGAAGCATCAATGTTGGAATGGGAAAATAATTTGTGCAGTGGCATAAGTTACATAAAACCGTGACAATAATAACATTGTTAAAAACAACCAGAAATTAAAATAAATCAGTTTTAAGAAAGTAACCTGGTTTAGGTTTGGGTACATCTGTTGGTTTATCTGGTTGTTTAGTTTTCTCAATTGTAACCTTAGTAACAACTTTGTTGTCATCAGTTTCAGTCTTAACTATGATGTCTCCAGTTACACTCTGTTTTATTATTTTATTTGCATTTTCACTGTCTGATGGCGATTTTTCCGACTGTAGGACTTTTTTGGATATGGGTTTATCCAACATATACGCTGAAGTGTGCACACATCTCCATAGTTCCTTGCCTTCGTGAAAAATGTCTTGTCGAAATATCTTCGGTGCAGCAAAGCATAATGAATGCAAATATTTTAGTTCAATTGAATGTCTACTTAGATTTCTGTAGAAACACTTAGCGGCTACCGAAGGCAACATGATAGTTTGATACGAAAAGTCCAACCTTGGAAGGTACTTAATGTCACATGAATTTGAGAAAAACTAAAGCCCCTACAATTTTGTTTAAATATACATTATAAACTGAAAGTTTACTTTAGATTATCGCCTAACTACTAAAATGAACGTTAACATAGTTTTATTTTATTTTAGATCGGTCTTAAAATTCAGGAGTCGTAAGCTAATGACATCAGACAGACAGATGATATCACAATATGACATGACAACCTGACAGTAACAGAACTGACAGATCACAGCTATTTAAAATTGTAATCTGTGGATCACAGAGACTGTTCATTATTCTGGGGCGTTCCGTTCGTTCGTTCGTCGCACGGACGTAATAAAATCGCGGCGGGATTTTATTGCGCACTGGATTTTCAACTCTGGATGTTAAGCCGAGCGTTGAGAGTTTAACAGAGTGCATCCCAGCACGCCGAAAAAACACACTGTTGGAATTTCAACTCTCGGTGCTAAAATCCAATGTACAGACGCCAGCACATCAAGCTACCCGAAACTGACAAATTTTCCCAATCAACTTTGAACCATATATTTAAGCGATGAAGTTGAAAATCTATTAAATAAATTTGACAGATTGTAGTAGCCTGATGTGCTAGCGTCTGTACGAAAAAATAAAGAAAGAAAGAAAAGAAAGAAAAATGCGTTTATTGGCATTACTGCAGAAAAAATACACCTCCCGCAAAATATACAAAATCCCGCCGCGATTTTATTACATCCATGCGAACGTCGGCTAACCGTCAAAGTCAATGCACATCATCGCCATAAACAACGCGATAATTATTCCAATAAATTGAGTGGCCACACATGTTCATGTGTTGACCGTTCGGTCAACGTCAACGCTCATTTGCCGCCACCCGTGTTAGCCCACGTTCGCGCGGACGTAATAAAATCGCGGTGATTTTTTTCGTGCACTTGATTATCAACGCTCTGCTTAGCGCCGAGAGTTGAAAATTCAACAGTGTGTTTTTAAACGCGCTGGGACTAGAGTTGCAAAATTACGTAATTTTAAGGAAAATGCTAGTAAAATACGGGTTTATTACGGTCATTTATATAAATTACGGTAAAATTACCGGTGACTTTTGAAGTTTTAAATTTTAATTTGTGCTGTCCTCTGCACATAAATGATATTATTATAATCCATGAGATAGTGTGATTCATATCTTGAATTCTTGACTTGAGAACTAAGTTTTAGGGATTTTTAGTACGCATGAGTCGCACGAGCCTAAAAGTGCGAGTGCGAGTTCCAATACTGCTTATATCTCTGGTAAATTTCATTCAAATCCTTTTAGCCGTTCATAGTGAAGTAATGACATACACATGATACACACAAACATACTCACTTCCGTATTTGTAGTGTTTTAGTGGGTATGGCCTTATGAGTACGTTTAATACGTTTTTAACCGAAAATTACCATATTTTACCGTAAAATACCGAAAATTACGTAAAATAACATATTTTTCCGTATTATACTAGGGTAATTTTACCGTTTTACATCCCTAGCTCGGACGAGAGTGCGTCCGAGCGCGTTGGATCCTCAGCGCGTCGTAAAAACACACTGTTGGAATTTAAATTCTCGTTGCTAACCAGAGCGTTGAAAATCCAATGTACGATAAAACCAGCTGCGATTTTATTAAGTACGTCTGTGCAAACGTCGGTTTATCGCCTAAAGTCAAATGCCAATGTCACAATGTGCATGCCGTTGTCAAACTTTCGCTACAAGTTATGGCTATACCTGCAGTTAAGTCCATCATAGCGTTAATCAACGGTGTTACCCACTGGTGTAGCCCCAGAATTACAACTTGTCCCTTGCTATCATGTTGGTACCCACTGATGCTGGTACCACCAATCGCGTCACGGTCACGGGTCAAGTAGCACTTTCAGAACACTGTTAGGGGTGGGTCGTTACGTGATTTTCGCGAAACGGAACATAACTAGTAACTTCGAGGACGTCACCGGTTTTGAAAACTAGTGATTTTAGTAACTAGTTATTTTTAAAATTCTATTTGGTGATTCTGTCAAAGTATTACAATTATTTGCGAAAATATAAATGATTACCTACGTAATACGTTACTTAGCACAAGCTTTAAGTTTTTGGAACGAATAAGTGACAGTTTTGACGAAAATCAGATTTTTGTTTTAAGTATTTCATTCTACACGTTCAAATACGTGATCCTGCATTTAAAAATAATTTTCGTCAAAAATGTCACATTCGCGGTATTGGATGCCGAGCGACAATCTGCAGTTACATTAAATACCTACTAAAGTTATTACGCGCGAAAGAAACAACATGCGTCGCAGCGTACTTTTGTTTTGTTTCACTCTTATCATTCAATCACTGCATTGTGATGTAACTAGTTACAAAAATCACGTGTTTATGTGTGACTCAAAACTAGTTGTTCGACTACATGCCCCGTAGCCAGTTATTGTAATGCTGGGGCTATATTGTCGCGTTATCGCGAACTTTATTTTGTGCGCTCTCTCTCGCACACCGCTCGACGTCTTGCTGAGCAACAGAGAGCGCACGAAGTAAAGTTCGCGATAATGCGACAGTGTAGCCCCAGCATAACTAGTGACGTTAAAAATAATGCCCACACCTACGCACGGTAGTCGCATCAAAGTTACATGCTCTGTAGTCGTATCACAAAAAAATCCATGCACAAAACCGAAATGAAGCGCCACAGGGTTTTTTTCCACGGTTTTTTCATTACATTATCACAAAACAGTTGCACAAATGTGTTCCAGGGTCAACCTCATGCGAGCGCCAAAAGGTCCTTCATCCTTGTAGCCATGCAACAGTGTGGAAACAATAATTATGAATGGTGTAGAATAGGCTTTATCCATCATAGATACAGCATTATTCTCTGGTCAACCTCATGCGAGCGCCAAAAGATCCTTCATTCTTGTAGCCATGCAACAGTGTGGAAACAATAATTATGAATGGTGTAGAATAGGCTTTATCCATCATAGATACAGCATTATTCTCTATGCTTAATGCTTACAGATAGCTTCACAAAAAATTATTTATCTGTGGTCATAGCAAGTTGACTTGATTTCGCTCTAAAAAGTACCTACTCTGTGATTTCGCTTCGCTTGTGCGCCTAAAACCAAGATTTCGCCCATGATAAAAAAAACCCGCTGCTGCCCTAAAACTTGATCAGTTACAACTAAAGTGTTGCAAAATCATTGACTTGTACGAGTGAGCAGATAGCATAGATGTATTATTAAAACAGATAGTTTGATTTGTTTCGTTTGCTGTGCAGTAACTATCCATTACTCACTACATCATAAATAAATAACAAGTTTGGAAAATGCCGGCGAGCAACATCGGATCATACTTGCAGAACGCTAGAAATAGTTTCGACGCCGTGCGACCCGCCCCAATTTATGCTGATGCCAATCAATCAATAGGCCAATGTCAGAATGTGCATATATCCACAAATTGTTACTATGGCTATCACGACCTGAAAAAACCTGAAAACAACCACGTTGACACTGATTGCGAAATGGTCGAATTAGAATTCCCTGACGGAACGCCATCCAAAACGACGTCTAGGAAGCGGAGCGCTGATGAAGAAGAATATCCTCAAAGAAAGCGTCTTCGAGAAGGTACGTTTAATAATGGGAAACTTACTGAATCCATAACATTTTCAAGATTGTTTTTAAAAATGCAATTCAGTGGGGTTTCATAACCTAACATGCTAAAATATGCTTATATCACAATTTATTGCATAAAGTTACATAGAGCAACAAGATTGTTCTGTAGATTTTTGCTTTGTAGGAAGTCTCCCATTGCCATATTATGTGCAGATGGTACCTACCGCCTATAGTTAATTATTTACAGTTTTGTTGCAGTTTCACAATAGCTTTATTGTTATTATTATGGATTGTAGATTATGTTAAAGTTGCACCTTCATTCTTTGACTCCTAACTTGTAAAATTATTGGGCATTTTTGATGATTTGTGCTGTTGTAAAAAAAAAAAAGGTAAAATGATCTTCCAATAAATTATTGAAATAAACATAATCTCACATAGAATGGGGTAAGATTAACCCAAACCACACTTTTCCGGTCAGTGCAAATCTATAACAAATACCTGAGAGTAGTAAAAAAAAAAACAGTGGTACTCCGGGAGTGCCGACAGAAGTGAAAACTTGAAAAAAAAATCGGCACTGTGGTACTCAAAGTGTTGATGTCTTTTACTCCCCACACCGTGGAAATCAACGTGTTGATGTTTTATTAATGGTCACATTGACCATTAAAAGACATCAATGCTGGTGTCGTCACAGTGTCGCGAAATGAATAGTTTTGTCCTATCTCAAAAATGCCCAACACACCTAAAGAAGGTTTCACTTCAAAAAAATAATCTAATGTAATGTTTGACAGATCTGATACGTTATAGAGGACAATATTTAACATTAATTTATCAAGAATTCTAATACTCTGAAAGACTGTTATAATACTGTGTTAGAAGATAGATATTATGTGTGTATTAGGAAAAACCAATGGTTTACATAAGGTGAATTTAGAGATGGGACTTCAGGGTGAAAACCCAGTAGGTACTTGATGCTCATCAGATTCAGCAACACTATCACTCGGGTGATATGTATTGTATGTATGTAAGTTTACAGCTTCAGGTATGCAAGCTAAGCTGTATTTCGTAAAAAAATATATTCTCAGTTTTGTTATGGCCAAACTGGGCTCTTTTACCATTTCAGTCTATTTGTTGAAGTTCTGGTTTTCACTATGAATTCTAATGCCAGGTACAGATTGGTGAAGCATAATGTGAAATGTAACATAATATGTTGAAACAAATTCGCCTAGTTATTATTACATTACATAGATTTGGACACCTCATTTGTGTTACTTTTCACCAATCTGTACCCAGCAATTCACCTTGCATTTCTCTGATGTGACACTCATTTGCACACAGTTTTTACAGTTCAAAAACACATTAGTAGTGGTTTGTTTTTGCTTATTGCTCACTGCTACAATATAATGGAGCTGTCAAAGTCAAATTGTTACCACTGGTGTGTGGTTGACTGTACATAAAATATTGAGTCTTGCAGAATTATGATTGAAAAAAGAATTAACAAGGGGTTTGTAAGCTTTATTAAATTACAATTTTCTGTTTAAAATATACGCAATAATGTTATACTTAGGGTTGCCAGATATCTCGTTCTGAATGTGATCACATCATAATATAGTAATAACAACTTATTAAATGTTGCACACACCTGAAAAATGTTGCATTAATGTATTGATCAATGTCTATTGCTTACCGATAATTTGATGTAGACTTCACAAACACAGCAAATAGCTGTCGGAAAGAATGGCGGTCGTCTATTTATTTTAACTGACAAAGTTTTCGGTTTTTGGATTTGTGAACAGCTTTTAGAGGAGTCTTTTGAAAACATTGATTGATGTTCGATTTGGCACGGCATATCGAATGACTGATTAGCTATGCTGGACCAATTTGGCTAATTTTTGTTTTAATATGTTCGTAATTATATAACATTTTTTGGACAGGTCGTCCTGTCAGGTCACTTTGTTACAAAATAATATCAGTTTCGGTTTTCATATAACCAGAGTCATACGTAACGTGGATGACTTATGCCTTATTAATAACATGTCATAATATTTTGTAATAAATAGTGTGTAGTAGTCTATACTTATACTAATATTATAAAGAGGAAACTATTGGCCCGATTTGAAAAATTCTTTCAGCAATGGATAGCTACATTATCAGCGAGTAACATAGGCTATATTTTATCTCCCTACTCCCACGGGAACGGGAACTACGCGGGTGAAACCGCGTGACGTCCGCTAGTGTTTAATATAAGTACTCCCTAAGACTACTAAAATATATATTTTTCTGTAACTCTTAACATCCGCTTTAAGCTGCTATGTTATGTGACGTCATATTATAACCTATAACCCGCCGAACAACATGAAACTTCCAACGATACCTCGTTTATCAAAATACAACAAGTTGTTTAAGAGTTATTGAGTTCTCGTGGGAACCCCAGCCGAAACTGTACAGACCGCTATTTAATTGTATAGTCGATCTCGTAACTGCTTTATCATCCTAAGGTTGAATATCACTTGCGAGTCTTAAACGACAAGGTCTATTTGCATATGCGACAGTTAGATAGTTTCAGTTTTATCAAGACTGTTATAGCAATAACGAGGTCGACTATACATCAAATCAGTCCTTTTAACCTATTTCGCTCTAAAGCTCTCCCTCCTTGTAATTCACATTGTCGATATTCTACAAAGTATAGGCCAAACCTATGTATGACACATCCTCCAATTTATTTTGTAATAATGTATTTTTTATGCTTCTATTTGTAAGTAGAATGACTGTCCTGTAGGTTAAGCTCATTGAAATTACTTTCGATTTCAAGACACAGGTAACATTAGAAGAAGACTAGATGAATAATTTGACACAATAATGTTTGAATTGTGATTAGTTAACGCTTTCGCGGATAGTAAACGCCGATAGACGTCATAACAATAAAACTATCGTGTCTCGTTAAGTGTTCGTGAAATCGTTAAAGATAGTTTACGTTAATAATATATTAATTAATCATTAAGATAATACAGAACATGGAGTAAACACAAACAAGAACCAGGTAAGATCAATATTTAAATAAATTATTTTGTGTGCGTTACGTCAGCGGAATGTTGTCGCTTTTCAGGATTTCGGCTTGACAGATAATTAGTACCCCATCTCGTGTAAATGTGCCCGAAATTTAGAATTAATAAAGGATTTTTCAGCTGAAACTTAAAGGATAAGCAATTGAATATAAGTACTAATTATTTGTCGAATCATAATTACCGTCACTTAATAATAACTCATGTATTGGAGTGTTATATTTAGCGTAGCCAGATTTTAATTAAAATGGAATAGCTCTCTGAGGAGTTGGAATAGAAATATCTAATTTCGCATGATGCTTTAAGTTCACAAAAGGTACAAACCACCACAATTGGTAAGTTTCTAGGGTTTCTCATTGAAGCGCAAGGATCGATTTTAGGGTTTTTGAAAATCAATTTCTTATTTTCCAACGGTGCCGATTATAGAAAAAATAAAATTGCACAGCATAAGCACAAATTAAGATCCACCGTAGTAAAAAAAATCGTAGTTGTATGTCAGGTACAGCAATTTGCTAAACGTTACCCCAGCGGTATCTTGAATAACTCTGAAACCTCAAGACGCACAAATTTAATTTTTTGGGCACAATTAGGCACAAATGTGATCTATCTAAGTAGCTAGTTTGTACTCAGCTACGACCACCGGTTAAAAAACATGCCGCTGGGGTAACGTTACTCCAGCGGAATCTGTTTTTCGTGAATATCTTTGGACCGGCTGGACGCACAAATTCTAAATTTCGGGCACATTTTACACGAGATGGGGTACTAATTATCTGTCAAGCCGAAATCCTGAAAAGCGACAACATTTCGCTGACGTAACGCACACAATTATTTTACAGACTCCTGTTGATGTAGAGAAGTACCTATTATATAAAAATGTACTCAAGGCAACATGTACAACATATTTTTTTTGAACAATAAATACAGCCATACCAGCATGAATGATCAAAACTACTGGTTCTATAAAAATATAGAGCGATCGTAAGTTAACTATTAAGAGATTTTATAATAGCGAATGAATATTTACATACTAAAGACATGAGATTATAAGCTTTCTTGAAGTGTGTTCCTCTAATTTACCTGTGTCCGTATTAAGAGGGATATTTAATGCTGACCGCACATTGGATACCATTTTACCGCCTAACACATTCTTGGGTTGTCTATGGGACCAACCCATGGATTGAGCTACAGAACGTTTCGGATTGAGCTACAGAACGTTTCTCACGGAGTTACTATCCATATTTGTATACATTAGAAGAATTGGAGGAATTCCACGCGTAAATAATCGTCAATTTTGCAACCACGCAAAATTGACAAAGTTAACGCAAACAACAATGTCAGCATTTATTTTAGTTGTTACCTCTAGTTGTGTTACAGAGCAGAAACAATACAAATTCGAGTAAGCGTTTTAGCACACTGGCGTGGCG
Source organism: Agrochola litura (assembly GCA_949152395.1). Taxonomy (NCBI): domain Eukaryota; kingdom Metazoa; phylum Arthropoda; class Insecta; order Lepidoptera; family Noctuidae; genus Agrochola; species Agrochola litura. Next base: position 12,285,732 of record OX424496.1, read on the forward strand.
GTACGATGCGACGCGTGATTTATTGTTCAAATAGAATGTGGATCTTCCGCAAAAATAAGATACATAATAATGTCGTGAAAGTTTTTGATGATTTGGACGCGTGTTGAAACCTGTGATGTCGCCAAATATTGCCGCGCGGTACAACGTGCATTCGCGACACGGTCGGAACACACTAAAGAAAACATTTCTTCGGGACTGTTACCTACACCATGCAGCGCGTAAACTACATGCAACTGCTTGTCTCCGTTTTCGCCAATGAGCACGCAACGCTACTGCGGGTACAGTGAGCGGTCAGCCTAAAATGAAGTCGCAAAAAAATGAACTTGGACAGAGATCTCAATTTAAATTTGCTTATCCTTGGGACTAAAGGCAAGATTCACAGACCGCACTTTGATTTTACTTTGCAAAGTAAAGTAAGCTTCGCATACGAATATAAACATTACAAAGTATAAGGTTAATTTGGAACCGTACTTTAAAGTGCGATCTGTGAATCTTGCCCTAAAAGATGTTTATAAGCTTATCATTTTACAAAATCATGATACACCGAAGTTGAAACAGCAACAAAACTTGGCTTGGAGGCTTCCTGTCAGAAACTTGAGGCCCAGTGTGATGAGGTTCGAATTTATTTCAGAGGGTATGGTGCCATCGACTTCCAACTACAATCCATGTTTACTACGTCCAACACACAACAATCCAGACATATCTCGTTGTCTCATGGTCCATATGATCTAATCTCTACTGCAATGTCTCCAAAGACGACAAAAAATAATTTAGAAAATTATCATTTTATCTGCAGAAGTACAAAGAGAGAGAAACATTGAACCTGAGACAAATGAGACAGTGAAATTGGACACAAGTACAGAAGATGTCATGGAATCTTTATATTGGAACATTCACGGAGGAAATATATTTCATTTGATACAGTGTCTGTGACTCTTGATGTGTGATATTTTTAAGATTAAAGTGCTTGGGACCTTAAGAAATATGAAACAATTGCGTACACTGAAAAAAATATGTGCATAATTTTCTTATTAGTGTAAGATTTTTTTTAAATAAAAATATAATAGGCAAAGGGAGGGTGTTTTTTTAAATATAAACATAATTATTTGTTTAAGATAATTTATTAATATATTATATATACTACACAAAGTATTTATGTAATGTAAAGGATAAGAGTAATTGAATAATAATAATAATGGGATACAATAATAACATTCAATAATACTAAAGTCATCAGGGGATCATCAAACTTCACAGTTCAATCTGGAAAAAAAAAAACACTAATTATTTCAATTTACTTTGTTTTTCTGTTCCAGATGCTGGTAAAGAAGCTTTAATTGATGTATTTCTGTTTCAGTGTACGCTCAAACGACATAATAACCGAAAATGGTTCAGTTTGGGTTTTTGTCCTGCTTTTACAGTGTAATAACTTCACCTTTCTGTTTTTCAGATGATTCTTCCATGTGCAGCCTTGTTGGCACACGGTCAAGTCCAAGCCACTCAGCTTCCGCCTTTAATGCAAACATACCAACAATTTACAGTTTGTCTATAACATACAGATTGGTATTTAGTGTACAGGTGTTATATAACTAAAACTATACGTTAGAACCAAAATCCCATTGTCTGTGATATAATTGTCTTTGTACCTGATTGTGTATTAAATTCTTTTAATTCAATTGTGTTTTTATTTTTATTCTTGGTAGTGCCTCAGAAGTGAAAATGCAATTATAAATATTTCAGTTTATTAAAAAAAGTCCCATTACAAATTAAAATAAACACATGACAAATATGGATTCACATAATAAAGAGCCTAGCATACAGAAGGTTGGGCCACTAAGATATTGAGACGTGTAAATAGTGCTGCTAAGGTCAAATTCGAATAAACATTAATGTTAAGATTATGTACCTATTATATAAGAATAGCAACCGTCACCATACCAGGCAAAGTATATTATTTAGACAAAAAATATGAATAAATAGATTAAGATCTAAGTGGCCTCTGCAATATAACCCAGGAAAATAAGATATTTTCTGCGAAAAAAATCCTAGTGACGAATTCTCACTGCATTATCTTGATTTAGTCATTAGAAATAAAAAGTCCATTAATACGTGCGAAAAAAAATTGCTGTCAAAGATCAGTTATTGCAAAAATCTCGTAAAAAATTCGGTTTTCGTTTACATAATTATGCTACCACAAATTTATTCCTTATTCAATTCTGCACAAAAGAAGTCACACCAGCACCCCTACTTGCGTAACACACTGAATCACATTCCGAAAGTTTTGAAGGATGTTACTAACCCATTGCTTCATAGGTTTGAAAAATTTGTCTCCTCAACGACGTAAATAACGCAATGGACGTGGGAGAACTGTCTAAATTAAACCCATTGCAATCAATTGTCATTTTATGTGCGTTACGCAATTACCCCGCAGATTCATCTAGAAACCAGTAATTCTCGAGATTCTATTCTCTTCTGTTTCGAAATGTAACGTTTTGTTTATGCACCACATTTAATTAAGGCAGAGTAAAAAGTGCGTTTTTTATTACCTACTTGATAACGTAGGCCTAATAACTCATAAATTGTAATTATGACAGCATTTTGTTCATAATAGGTAGTTTTATTCTTTTCATCATTTTTAAAACGTTTAAGTCTATAGTTTTATCATGTAATTATTTCGGTTTTGTTTTGTCCAGTTCTCATAGATTGTGTGGTCAATGTTTAAAAAAAATGAGTGTATATTCCACAGCTTTTTGTGCACAAAATCATCTTATTTTAGCATAAAACAACATCTAGAACAGGGGCTGAGGTCTCGACATTGATACCGATCGCTTTACGACCGAATTTGGTCGTAGTCCTAATGGGGTCCCCCCTGCCTAGGCCTTAGATCAGGGATTCCCAACCGGGGGGGGCGTAGAGTGGCCAATGGGGAGCTCCAATAATAAAGTACAGATTTATTTTTCGCTTCGTGCGCTCTTCCATAATGCATTCTCATAATTCTTGAGCTTTTCTGCAAAACTCGACAAACTTCTATTTGTTTGAATGATCAAAAGAAAATCTAACCTGTCTCCAGGGTGCAAATATTTTCAACCTCACTTTCGTTTGCTTTACATTCTTATGCTTTTATGTCGACGAAGTAACTCCGGGGCTTAGTAATTTAAAAAGAAAGTTAGGGGGCGCGTATGTTAAAGGGTTGGAAACCCCTGCCTTAAGACGGTCGAAATTGCTTGACAAACACGGTGATTTTTTTGTGCTTTTCAAGCAATTTTCTTCTGGATGTTGAATAAAGCGATCGCTATCTATGTCTGAGCCGTATATTTCGAGAACCATTGAACCTACTCCTACGAGAATCTTGTTTAGGACTTTTTATGCAAAATGAATTAAGAAACTTGTTCTAACATAAATTGGCGTAAAACCAATGTTTTTTTTAAAATATTCACAAAAAAAGTTGAATTTGAATTTCGGGAACTTTTACAGTCGATTTTTTTTTCGCACTAGTTTCAGAATGGACTCACAAGATTTTTAATGCCTGAATAAAGATAATCCCGGTGATAAATTATTTATTATTAATAGATTTGCCTTTAATTTAATTTACTTTCCTGGACTAAGTATTGTGTTATGGTTAAGTATGTAAGGGTGTGTAAATTGGTGCCGATTCCCTTGTTCACAAACTAAACTAAATTTAAGTTCAGTGCATCTTTTTTCTTTCTATTTCATTAAGAAAAGGACAGAAGATAAATTTTAGTTTAGTCCTGTCAAATTAATCAGCGCTTGACGTAAATTGACGTAATTTTAATAGGAAAGTTTTTAATCACGTCTAAACTTGTATGGAGTAGTGACAGGCGCTGATTAATTTGACAGGACTAAACTAAAATTGATCTTCTGTCCTTTTCTTAATGAAATAGAAAGAAAAAGATGCACTGAACTTAAATTTAGTTTAGTTTGTGAACAAGGGAATCGGCACCATTATGAACCAAATTATTAATAGGGCAGAATTCGAAATGGTGCAAAGTATGATAACAATCACAAGCAGATGAAAAATTTACTTTTTTAGGGCATATATTACTAGATGGTTGGTAAACATAGAGTGGAGCAAATTATGTACAATTGTGATTTTATATTAGTATCTTACCACTTCAAATCCTTTATACTTATACCTTTATACAGGATAAATAACCAGTTAATAAAAACGCGATTTGAAATAACCCATCAGACTTGGTACATAACACACTATAAATGTTAGATAAAAGGTATACCTACAATTAGGTACTTATTCATTGCGATTAGCACAATTGATTAATGGCAGACATCTACAATACAATACATGTTGCATTACCTCAGTCGGGGTGACCTCTTCAGTGTCTACCACGTCCGGTAGAGCTTCTGCATTAGCTGCAGCTTCGTCATGTCCGTTAGCACCATCTTCCACATCATTGTGACACGTTTGGTCAGCTTCGGCCAAATCTCCGTTATGCATTTCGGAACAGTTTATGAGATCGACTTTTCCTTCTTGGCTAGAACGTGGACTATTGTCGTTCATGTCTGAAGTCTCAATATCCATATGGACGTGTCCCGGCCACAAATCGTAAGGACAAGCATTTAGCTGATGCAACTGGCTGTCGCTTGAACTAAATAAATTTAATGAACCAGCGACATCTTGCAAGATAGAAGATTCGGATAGCTCGTTCGTGAGTTGAGTAGGTTCGCTTTCGTTACTAGCTGGTATGAATACTGGCAAATTCTCAATAATGTCTCCTGAAACATCACAAACTCGCATGCCTTCGTATTTAGATAGTAATTCTAATAACCTCCTCTTAGCCTGTTGAGTATACCTTCCGTCGGTAGCATTGCTTAATATAAGAGATACTAATGTCTCTAAAAAATCTGTCGTACATGTTTCATCGCTTTTTAACAACAAAAAGCGAACTATTTTATTATCAAGTTGCAGAGCATTTCCACACATGTTTTGAATTGATAATGAATTACAGTCATTATATGCGCTAGGGTCACCAGACGTTGCAGCTGATTCTTGTCTATTTTCTTCATGGGCACTTTCATTGCTTTGGCTCTCAATAATAGAACTGTACTGAGACAGTACATTACGTATTGATTGTAATACTTTTTGTCGTAAAGCATCAGAACTAATTAATTGCAGCTCTCGGAACAGCTGAATCAAAAAATCAGGGTGAGATTCATTCACATCAATCAGAGCTGTCACTTCAGAATACACGTTTTCTCTGAGCAGATCAAATAATTTTGAGGTAGCCTTATCTTGAACTTCGCGACTCGTTGACGCTAAATTTGGATTAGGCATTTCGGATGTACTAGCAATGTTAATATTGCTCATTTGTGAATAATCCAATGAGTAATTCCGTCGATTAGTTGAATTCTTAGCTGGTAATTTTGAAGATGATTTCTTTTTACTATTAGCTGATGTGTTTAAGTTATTTGCATGGGCTTGTATAATCTCAGGAATTGGATTTGTTATATTTAAATTTCTAAAAGAGTTTGATGGTGCTTCTTGGCGATTTATATTGATGTTACAAACGTTAGTAACATTGTTTTCGTCGATATTTCTTGAGTGACAAGCAGAGGTCGTGTCGGTGTCTGGGTTCTGATTGACGTTCAGTACGTCTGGCGCAGATGAGAACGAAAGAGATCTTTCGTAGGCAACGTTTCGTCGCGTATGTCTGTTGGGTATGTCATCGTTATTTGCTTGTGACGATTGAGCGACGTTGTGTGATGAACTAGCAGCGTTGGTATTTCTCTTCGGTGTGATGCAGGGAGGGGTGGCCGAGGGGGTGCGATGTAGTGTGTTATGAGATCTTTCGACTAAAGGATGGGGGTTATGAGCGGGTCCGACTCCTAAGTGCCCGTCAGCGTTTGCCTTGTTATTGGCGGACAGAAGATTTTGACGGGAATAACTGAAAAAGAAAAATGTACACGCTTTTACTTTTTTTTCCTTATTCTAGTGTTATGATAAAAACAAACCGAATTCAATACCACTGTAATGTTAGTATACACACGTCATGTAAGAGTATTGTAATATCACATAGGCATGTATGATTAGTCTTATTACAAAGCATGAAATAAAAATCGATTGCAAACGGAAATTCTAGGGCAAACACTATTCTCACCCTTAGATATTTTTGAACTGAAGTATATGATAAAATACATAAATACGGTGTATGTACGTATAATTAAATATAAATTATAATAAGTCAAAACATAATGCGTGTTTCCTAATATCTGAAAAGAGAAAAGCAAAGTAAATAAATACTTTGAATTTATTTATGCAGCTCTCTCATTACATTTCTACAAAGTACATAATAATGTTACCTGCGGAAGTTATCCCAATAGTTGTTGGCTCTGTTTCCCGGAGGAACTTGATTATTTAGCGTATGTGATGCAGTTTCTGCACGCCAGCGCTCTTCCATCTAGAACACAAAGTATGTATTTTATTTAAAAATACCCTGTGTCAATTAAGTAATATAGTCCAGGATTGTCCCCGTTAGTGCAAAAAGCTGTCAAGCAAGCTACGGTTTCCTAGAAGAGAGGTGGCCGCACTTAACGGCCGCAGTGACGGCTGTCATGAAAATGACGACAGCTTCAAAGATTTAAATCGTAAGATTCGCCATACCAAGTCAAAAAAAAAAAAAAATGTCTCTATAATTGTTTCTATTTCGTTTTGACAAATGACGCAGTGACTTGAATTGATTGTCATGGAAACGTTATTGACATTGTGAGCTTACTCTTTCAGTATGGCATTTTTTCGCGTAATCAAGTACGGTGAGGGCAAATGTAACGATTATTTTTTTGGGCAGCGGGGTTTGACCTTACGGTGTCAAGAACGCTCTCTGTGAAAACACACCAACTTACTTTCATAAATAACGTTTCAGTGACGTCATTCACCCGTAAATTGCAGACACCGCTCTTCTAGGAAACCGTAGCTATAGTGAGGTCAACCAACCGCACGACAGGTTGGGACGCAGCGGGCGGTTTTCGTAGTTCAATTGTTTGAACTACGAAACCCGTCCGTTGCTACGGCATAAAGGCGCCACTGTCAATGCCAAATTGAGTTATAAATACACTAGCGACCCGCCCCTGCTACGCACTGTTTCTACGACTTGACAAAACATCTAAATTTCTTTATTATGTGTAAGTATAATATTAATGTATTTAATTATACACACAAATTTTCCGGAATAAATCTAATGTGAAAACTAGTGATGTGCCGGATCGTAAAAAAATGTGATCCGCGAATACGGATCTCAACTTTCATCAGGTTCAGCAGGAATTATTTATGATCCTCATCGTAACTGACTTTTGGGGGATAAAGCTGCCAAGTTACTCTTTTTGAAATACAATTTACCATTACTCAATATTAATTATGAAGTATTTTTTTTTAAGTTCTTGAAAACAACATAGTTTTAATTGATGTGTTAACTCACATAATTATTTCAATTAGCATAGCACAAATATTAGAAGTTTGATCTCACAACAAAGATAGTTTAATTACTACCTTATAACTTAATTTACTGGTACTTACTCTACTTGAATTATAATAAATATGATTATTTTTTTTTTTTATAATTTGGTTTGAAGTTAACAGTATTTCATTGCTACATATCTTTGAAATTTTATTTACGTAATGAAATGTATTAATATAAAAGATCCGTTCAAGATCCGCCAAAAAGTAACGGATACGGATCTTTTTTCTCCCTCGGATATCCGCGGATACGGATACGGATATCCGGCACATCACTAGTCAAAACCACATCAAAATCCGTTGCGACACTGACAAATACAAAAAGCAACTTTAATTCATAATAATTATGTATAAATAAAAAACAAAATGTTACGTGATTGAGCTGGTCCCTCAGCTGGTGTATCTCCCGCTGCTGCATGACGAGCTGCTGCCAGCACCACGCGCCCCAGAACCCACACCCACAACTGCAACCACCTACCATACCTGGGGGTTAACCATACAGTATCCACTTTTATAGCAGCAAAACTAAACCAACATGAAAAATTTCAACAGTGCATCTAATTCAGCTTGCAAGAATTGATCTAAGCAAACAAACTAAATTACATTGCAAGTTAATTAAAAGCTTTAAAAAAACCGGCCAAGTGCGCGTCGCACCACGCAGTGAAGGAAGGATTCCGTAACGGGTATAAAAATTTGCGCATGAACAGTATCTATTGATTTTACCGGCCGCAAAAAAAAATATTGTAATTCATAGAATTTCTCAAAAAAACTACATAAAGAAAGATGCTGCGGTTGTAATCAAAAATAACTATTGACTTAAATAGCAACGTTGTTTAGAAACATCACAATCTTTTTAATTATGAGATCCAACAAAATTCCACACGCTTATGTAACCGGTTTTTTTATCCCTCAGTTACATGTTTGGGAAGTGTCACTGAAATTATTTTTTTCGTAATTTCAGTATAACTTTGTTTGCACAGAAAACACCTTATTTCTAATTTTCATCGGAGTAGTACATAGTCTTCCGAGTAAAATGGCTGTGTCACATGCGGACAGACGGACATGACGAAATTATAAGTGTTCGTGAATTGCTTACTGTAAGGCATCATCATATTGAACGGCATAGATGGCGGGTAAGACAGTTGTGGTGTCCCCATCAGACGCTCCATAGTTTGAGAGTGACTGTTCTGTGTGAATTGGTTACGCATGTCCTGAAACAACATAAATTTGAAGTCACGACTTATGTATTTAAACTTAGAATCCTAGATCGCTACAAAACGTGTTTACATAAACAATTAATACTAACATTTATCATAGAATCATCATGCATTTGGAAAAAGAACATTAGTCGTAGCAAGTTTGATCACACTTATCTACATCTACACTATATTCTAAAAAGAAAAGATTTTTATTAATAAATCTAAAAACTACAGGACTGATTTAAAAAAATCTTTCACAAGGAGAATGCCATATTATCCCCAAGTAACATAGGCTATAATTTATAAAAATATCACGCGGGCGAAGCCGCTGGCGGAAGCTAGTGAAATAATATAGTAGTCATAATAAGTGAATCTTATCAATTTCTCTTTACCTGGTTGGATTTATTGTTTGTGTTCCAGCCAGGTGGTGGCAGATGCGGATACGGCATGTTTCCAGGATTTTCGCCTGCTAAAACAACAAAAAAATTTAGTTAAACGATCGAGACTGAAAACATGTACATACTTCAAAGTTTTTGGAATAATAACTTACTGTTTTGAGAAATTGGGGGAACCATATTGACGTTCGACGATTCCACTCTAGGCTCGTGACGGATGTTTTGATTCGTATTGTTCGACAGGGATAACTGAAAAAATATCCAAAGGTTACATATGTATCCTTAACAGGTTCACTGTCCCATAAGCAGACACAATAGTTAAGACAATTGAACAGACCACATAATGGTTCATTGGACTGTGAACCGGTTAATTGGACGGGACGATATAGTGAAAGAAAAGTAACTAACGCTGCTCTCATCTGGCTGTCTCTCTTGGGGTTGTCTCCGTCGCACTCGATTTCTTTGATTGGACTTATTTCTGGACGCACTGTGAAATATAAAACAAACATGAAACAAATTCCTTTTTAGGATATAGCATCAGTGGCCGTCACTGTTTACTCGCACTACAACAAATGACATATAAGAAACTGACGGCTTTGACTGGCGACCCTTGACGTCTTGCGCTCAACGCAATTTCGCCGCCACGAATTTTATTAGTACTGTCGTCTCTAGACGCAACCGGCGCGAGAATTTCATGCTCTGCGGCGGTCCCGCATGGATATAATACAAAATTCAAGGGTTTAACACTTGCCTGTGCATGTAAAACGACATTTTTACTGAACTTGGCCTATTTGCCATGACAAAGCCATGACACACAGATTCCTGCTAACACACTTTTTATTTTATTTTGGAGCATATGTTGAATGCCTTTTAGTCTGTGCTAAATGAGATTTCATTCATAGTTACCTATCCGTGTCGCTTCCGTAAGCGCTGCTCATGTGAGGCGGTAAAGCTGCTGCAGATCTCCCGCCCAATGCACTGTCTCCACCACCCTAGACGTAAAATACATTAACATATAATTTTCATCACTAACCTTATGCCCTGTAACACAGTCTACTATATTGGGCGTATTTCCGACCGATAACGCCCAACAAATTTTTACAGTCAGTCAACGCGAGAGGTTTCTCAGAACGCTTAGGGGAAGGGCTTATGTCCATAAACCCAAATTGCCTTACCAAAGTTTGGAACATAACTGTGGGCGATGAACAGCGGAGCATAAATACACAGTGGCAATACTATGAATCCTTAGACTTACCCTAAAGTTCTCAGTTTCTCTGGAGTCCTGTGAATCTAATAGTATTTGCTCAGATCTGGATTCGGGTTCACTGATGCGGTCTTGTTCACTGAAACATAATATTCATTTGTACATTAGCTTAACTGTGATTTAGTATTAAACTTTCAGTCCAAAGTTCTATAACCGATATTAAAACGTACCTATTATATGATTGATTGACGACTGAAGCGCTGCGTGATTCTGATTTCATATTTTGGGGTTCAGGATTCGAGCATAGTACTTTCTGTAACAAAAACAATACCCATAATGACAGGTGTTTTAATGCTGGAAAAAATCTGATTATTAATTATGCTAACATAACATCACGCCTTGTTTCCCCAAATAGTTAGGCAGAGGTGTACCCTTAGTAGGTACACCCACATTTTGCCAGTTATGTTTAAGTTCCATGTAATAGGGGGCGAGCGTATTGCCATCAACCGGGCACAAATCCAGCCTCCGGGCCGCTACTGAGAAATTCCTAATGGAAAAAAAATTAAGTTTCATAAACTACAACCCAACTATGAAAAAAATTCAACTAAAAACTTTTTACAAAAAAAAAACAACCGACTTCAAAAAAAAAACACTACAAAGTGAAAAATAACTTTAATTTCGGAAGTCGGTGTCTTTGGTTTTGAATTTTCGTTCTTTGTCACCGACTTCCGAAATTAAAGTTATTTTTCACTTTGTAGTGTTTTTTTTTGTAGTCGGTTGTTTTGTTTTTTTGTGATACTTTTTATTTTTCACTTTTTAGTTGTGGTACCTACCCCACACAAATTCGAATACCACTACCTGCTATATAAATAACAGTGACAGGAAGTTATCATATCATCTACATGCTAAGTGGGAAAAAATACGTATAATCCTCTGAAGTATGATCTACCAAACAAAAAAAGAATCATCAAAATCTATTCATAATTGGCGGAGTAATCGCGTAACAAACATACAAAAAAACATACAGACGAATTGAGAACCTCCTCCTTTTGGAAGTCGGTTAAAAAGGTATAAACAAGACATTACAGACAAATTAAAAATCCGGAGTTACACACGTGTAAGGGCATAAATCGAACAGATTACGTGTGCCTATAACCAACAGACGATCAAGACGCTTCTAACGATACCTCATTTGTCAAATTATGATGAGGAGTTCAGAAGTTATGAGGGAACAGATGAACATACATACAAACATACTGGTTAAAATCATAACCCTCGTTTTTGCTACACCGTAGTCAGGTAATAAAAGATGTTTTTCGTGTCTGTCAGTGAGACCGCGTTGTCCTTCTAAACTACGCAACGGTTTTTCTAAACTACGCAATGGTTTTTCTAAACTACGCAACCCAACTACGACAAAAAAGTCAACTGAAAAGGTATAAACGAGACATCACAGACAGACAAATTAAAAATCCAGAGTCACACGAAATCTGTCCGATTTATGCCCTAACACGCACTATCCGCATAACTCCAGATGTTTAATTTGTATGTCTGTCAGGGGCGAAACGTCCATATAAGCCGATTCCTACCGGCTTCCCTTTGGAAATTCGGAACTCTATCGTCATTGAATAATCAAACTATAAGTATTTGATACACCATAAAATTAAAATACCTATTACAAAACGCCTACATACATTAAAAATTGTCTTAATAACCCAACAACAAAACACTGCACTAAAATAACTCGTAGGCGCGTCCGGCTTATGCTAAATTCAATTTCCTTACAAAAAATAAAGTCATCATGACGTCACTTCGGTCACGTGATACCGCGGTTTCTATGAGCCGGGTAAGCCGGTCTGTAGCGAGTTATTGTAGGCACAGAGTAGCAGAAACGTGCGCGCGGGAGCGAGAAGGAATTATTGCTATTGCACCACCTCTTTCTGGCACATGCATTTGATTCGGTAGTTTTCGTTGAATTTCGTAATACTGGGAAGGAGTTCGGAGTTCGTAAACATTTCATTATTCGTATGACAATGTGTGGTTGCTTTTTGACGTAATCGCATTAGAACCATATTAATTTGCTTTTTTTTCGCACAGTATTTATTGAATTCATTCGTTTATCATTACTAGTAGTATTAATATTTGTTTGTAGTCATAGGACAGTGATTAACATAGTGTTTTGAGTTTATTGGATGTGAAAATAAAGAACGTTGTAATTAGGTATTGGGGTAAGTAGATAGTTTAATAAGCTGAAATTACTTATTTAGAGTAGATTTGAAAATAATGAGTACGATCTTATTAGGATGGCGGCATTCATAGTTTTAGAATGTCGTTTGATAATTACTTTGTGAAGAAACATGCTTTTCAAGGTTAAGTTTTGTAAATACGTGCTCACCCAGATGTGACTATAAATTACAAACGCCGCGATGGTTCGTTCAAACATTTTAATGTTTCCCTTTACGATAAATATCAATGAGTGACTGGCAGTCGTAAATTTAATAAAATGTATTGTTCCCGTGTTTACTTTTCATAGATTGTAGTTGTTTATAGAATATAGGGTTTTTAAAACATATTCGGAGCTGTTTTAAGAGTTCGGGATTGGAAGGAATAGTTTTTTTTTTTTTTTTTTAAAAGAGACTAAAGAGGTCTTTAGTTGACTTTTTTTGTCGTAGTTGGGTTTTATTTATAACATGTGTAGATTTCAACGAACCTCCTTGTTGAGCAGCGCTTCCAGTTCGCGCTGCTTGTCGGCGAGCAGCGCGCGTAGTTGCATCTGTCGCCGCTCGGCTGGCCCGGGCTGGCCACTCGGGCCCGCCCGCACTTCTTCGTTCACTTTCTTCTGTTTACGGCTCACCTCTGAGAAAACATAATTCAATTTAGTCCAGTAGGTATCAGTCCATTATCGACTCGATTTAGTATAGTAAAAAAGCAAATGAAAAAATACTCTGCAACCATTTATTTGACAACCTAAAATATTCTAGACTTTGTTGTTTTGTTTGTTAAATCATCAATATTTAACACTGTCACGTTTTAAGTCATAGTTATTTGTTTATTTATTTGTGAAAACTTGTCAGCCATATTCTTGTTATTAACAAATGCACTATTGCTAAGTTGTAAGTTTTCCCAAAAATTTAAAAATAAAATAAACAATATAAATATGACTGCATCATTATAAGACAGATACACCATGCAGTTGTAAAATGCTCATGCGTACGAATATTTCAGAATCGGAGCTAAAGAATATGACCAATCTAAAAAAACTGCTTCCTTAAATAGATTGATATTTTTAAGAGCTAAATAGCTACCTTTGTTAGAGATCATATCTTTGATGCGTGCGCGCTCGCCCATGATCTTCTCGGTTTCCATTCGAAGCTCTTGTGCTAACTCTTGTAACGTCGCTATGTTTTCCTCGTGACCTGAGGTGTGATCGTAAAAAATATCTTTTTTTAAAGGTATTGTATCGTATCGTATCATCCGTGGCATCTGTTTATACGATGAATCTTGTCGTTTTTCAGTTGAATGCTAAATTCCAAAAATAAAAATAAACTTGAACAAGATCGCCTTGGTTAAAGAAAAATACTTGTATAGAACATTGGTCCGTAACCTTATCTAGATAAAGAAAACAATCGCGTTTACAAAAAAAAAAACTTCCAAAACCTTTATAGTGAAAATACTTGCATAGAACATTGATCCGTAACGTAATATCTAATACCTTTTAAACAAGCAATTTTTGTATAATTATATAAATATAATCTGAATCTCAGGAACGGCTCCAACGATTTTCATGAAATTCGATCTAGCTAGGTTTCATTTTTAGAAAACAAACAAAAAAAAAAAAAAAACTGTCATCCAGATATTATAAACAAAGAGCACAATCGCGTTTACAAAAATGAGGTGTCGGTAACGGTGTCGCGAGTTCAATTGTTTTTCCCATCTCAAAAATGCCCAACGCGCCTAAAGAAGTTTTCACTAAAAAATACTGGTAAAGGTCCGGGATTCCGGACCGGCTGAGCCATCACTAGCCGATTTGGAGCCGCAGGGTAATTGCGTAACACACTAACAATTGCAATGCCGTTCATTTTGACAGATGAATTTTTTCAACATAATATGAAGCAATGGTATTTTACACAACTGGGGTGCCGACTTTTAATTAATTATCACTTACTTTGTTGCTGTTGCGCATGATGCTGCGGTTGCGCATGGTGTTGTTGCGCATGATGTTGTTGCTGCGCATGATGTTGATGCCCATGTTGCTGATGTGCATGTTGTTGCTGATGTGCATGCTGTTGCTGATGTGCATGTTGTTGCTGTGCATGCTGTTGCTGCGCATGCTGTTGTTGCGCATGTTGTTGTTGCGCATGCTGCTGTTGCGCAAGTTGTTGTTGCGCATGTTGTTGTTGCGCATGTTGTTGTTGCGCATGTTGTTGCTGCGCATGTTGTTGTTGTGCATGTTGTTGCACATGCTGTTGTTGCGCATGCAGTTGCTGCGAGTGTTGTTCGTTGGTGAACTTGTGACGCTGTGGCAATGAGTTCCGTACACGACACATACTGCCATCATTGGACCAGCCACCCATGCTTCCACCACCTTCGGATTTACTACAAAAAGAGAAAAACTCATTGAAAATATAAATATTTTCCATATTATCTTCGATTTTATTTAAATTAAATATATTTATAATCTCTTCTTACTTGTCATGGATGTTCGAATGAGTTGATAACTCTCTGAATGAATCATCGTGAGCCGACGAAAGATGTTCAGCCTCGTAGTTTTCTACCGATCTCATCAAATCTGCAAAAAAAATGGTTTTCATTTTAGTAGGTAATACACATTGACATTTCTAGTAGAGAAATGTTATATTATTTTTTGTACCTTTTGTTTTTTGAAGTGCAGTCTTGATAGCCTTTATTTCCATTAGTTTGAAAGGATCTTCATTCTTGTTGTTGCTTCCGGGTTTATTACCTGAAAGAAAATAGCACAGGAAATAGTTTAACATTCTTTCAGTAAACCGCCTACACCAGACATAATTATAATAGTAGTGATTTTAAAGTTATCTACATTTTCGTGGCAATTCTTCGTCGCCACTTTCTTCGCCAGAACTAGAATACGTATTATGACCGGACTCGAGATGTGTAGCCATTTGCAGCTTTTGAAATTCTTGAACCTACAAACAAAAAATAAAATAAACGTTTACGTTCGACATTGGAGATTGGAGAATGAAAAACGAATGAATGTGTGCACACCAAACTTTCCATGTGTTGTTTCTTCATCTGTAACTCTCTCAGTTTGAGTTGTAGAATACGGCTTCGCTCATTGAGCAGTACTTCGTCTTCATCTACTTCGCTGTCCCGTCCAGCGCCTGTCGCCTCCTATAACATTACAAGAGCATCGTTACTTGAAATGATTCCGAGAGAAGATATTCCAAGTATGCTAATTTCATTCACAGCTATTCTGATTTGACGACTTTCTACGAAACCAAATTTTTCTAAAACTTGATGTACAGTATTTCTATTTTCTTAATGTCCTTCGGGAATCATCGCATTTCCGAATACAAACGAATGCTAATTTCCTTGTCCATTAATTATTAGATTTATCGTGTATAATAACTTGAATTCAGAACTAAGTACTTTATTGTTGTTTTGTTTTGATTTCCGTGTGAACTATATAGAGCTGTAAAACTATTTTCCTATCTGTAGTGCCTGCGACTTTAGCAGCTTTTCTCCCATTTTTAAAATAAATTACATAAGTTAAAAGAGTTATTAACAATTCGATTTACTTCCAAGGCGATTGAGAGCGTCCAGTCTGCACCAAATACAAAGGGCAACTGATAGAAATCCGACGACTGGCGAAACACGAAGTTTGCCGAGGAACATTAAGAAAATAGAAATACTGTACCATATTTACGACCGGGTACTGTTGTAGGTCTTGATAACTTACCTCACTTCCAGTAACATTAGTGTCACGATGCGAGAACCTGTCATCTTGGCTATGTGTAGAATGCGCCGAATGTCCGTGGTCAGTGTCTACACTAGCCGACATGTTCTGCGGTACATGCAGAACCTCTGATGAATGAGGCAACGTTGTCGCAACGCCTATCTGTTGATTGGCGGCGTACATTCGATTTGTATGATGGTAATTACCGCTCAGTGATTGGTTCTGAAAGTAGTAATAATAGATAAAAGTGTAATTTTTGAAGTGAAAACTTCTTTAGGTACGTTGGACATTTTTGAGATGGGACTAAACCATTGATTTCCCGACACTGTAACGCAATTTACCGACAACGTGGAGGAAAAGACATCAACGCGTTGATTACCGCGATGCGTGAACATTATGAACTACTTGTACTAGGGGGGACCAATGAAGAAATCGCGAAAAAAAAACAT
The DNA here is from genome assembly GCA_949152395.1 of Agrochola litura. Classification (NCBI taxonomy): domain Eukaryota; kingdom Metazoa; phylum Arthropoda; class Insecta; order Lepidoptera; family Noctuidae; genus Agrochola; species Agrochola litura. The sequence goes on from OX424496.1 coordinate 12,302,394, forward strand.
CTAAGTATTCCGTAGATTTTGTCGACTTATGCGAACATAAATGGAGCAGCGGATTTACGCGTTGTCTGCTTTCGTCCCGTAGTAAAAGTTGTACACAATGATGAGTACAATAACCCCTCAGTTTTCAGTTATTGATATCCAAAGCGATGATATAAAATGGTAGTATAGAATGCTGTATAAAAATGTCTTTAGTGATATATTTACTTGTGCTGCACCAAAATTTTCATGTGAAGTAGACGGCTGTACTTCCGGGGCTTGTCTCTCCCTTTCCCTGTCTCTATTCATTTCTTCTAGTTGATGCTTAGCTTCCTCCTGTAGGTTGTTTAGAATTCAATCTTATGAATATCTATACTAATAATAATAAAACTGAAGTACTAATAATAATGCTGAGTTTGTTTTTGTTTGAACGCGGAAATCTCTGGAACTACCAGTCAGATTGGAAAAATTCTTTTTGCATATGATAGCCCAATTCTTGAGGAAGATTATAGGCTAATTTAACATCACGTTATGACTATTAGGAGCCAAGGAAAAAGAAAAGTCAGAAAGAACGCTAAGCAAAAACGAAATAATAGCGCGGGCAGGCGAGGCGATGCAACGGGCCACCCCGTTACTTACTATTCTATAAAATTTTATAAATTCTAACATTCCCCCCTACAATTTACTTTAGACCTCACCTGATATTTCAGCAGCCTTCTTTGTTGTTGTTTCAATGCTGCTAAACGCACGTGCGACATTTCCATTTTATTTTTTATTTCATTCTGCCACAGTTCATTGTCACTGTACGTGGAGCCATTGCTTTGTGCAGACACCGGTCGTGTCACTACATCCTGCAAAACAATGATGAATTCAAGTAACCATTGAGCCAGAAAAGAGAAATAACACTAAAACACATCTATTGGAAGGGTAACACAAAAACAAACAGATGTGTAGTAACCTTTTAAAAGGTTTCCATGAATCTTTAAACTTTGTATTTTATGGATAAAAGGCGTTGACGAGGTAAAACAAAAGAAATTACGCATGGTGCTCCCTTTCACAGAGAGGAGGCCTGTGTCCCAGCAGTGGGAACATTATAGGCTGATTATGCTACACATTTATGCAAACAGCAGAGTTTTTCCCCACTGATATTGTATGCATGTGATTATATGTATATCAATGTATCAATTTGTGTTAAACATATGATCAACACCTTTCGTTAAAGTTATTGCTACAGGTTAAGATGTGTATATTATCTTTATTAATTCCTCGATTGAACTAGTTATATGGGATCATTTGTCTCTAACATGCACAAACTGTACAGTGATTGTTATAAAGTTACAATATATCCACATAAAACAGCAGTAAAACTATGAGTACAAATCAAAGCTGAAAGTCTAAGTTAAAGCTAGAAAGCAGCTTTGACACAAAAGAAAGTATCAAATGACAATTGGCGAGTATGGTAATAGGTATTAGAGACGGTTATTCTCTGCTCCAAGATTGCATCCATTTCATGCTATGGATCTTTCGGCTCACAACATAGGGACACACTCCATAGTTCACAGTAACAAACAAAAACCTGATTGCTGGTATTGGGATCTTTCTTTTTAGTTTTCATCTCCTCTATCCGCGTTATTTTCTCCACACAAGAGAGTATGTTCTTTCGCAACATAACTTTTAATTCTTGGTCATCCTTTCTTATTTCGTTCTGATCGACAGCTTGTATTCCATTCTCTTTATTACCTTCTTCAGTTCCCACTAAATTGTCAGGAGGCCCTGATAAGTGCTGTGCATTTTCAGTAACGCCATCTGAAGGCTCGTTACTTTCTTCTTGAGAATGACTTTCTTCCTCATTTCTAATATTGTGCATGGATTTATTTATCTGTTCATTTTCAATATTGGTAACCTTTTTGGATAAGTTATTGTTAATGACGTCAGGAGTATTTTTCACATTGGAAACTGGGCTCAAATTAGTTTCTAACGAAGGTTCTGTTTTGCTCTCTGCATCAGCATCAGTTGCTGGTATCTCTACAATAACAACTCCGTCTGTTTCCTCAGCAGGGACTTCAACATTTTCTGGTGTGCTGTCCACTAACATACTTTCCAGTTTAGTTTCGCTTTCCTTTAGCTTCATTACCATCTCTACCAGTTCATCATATTCTTCTTTAGTATGTTCGATAAAAGCCTAAATTAGAAATAATATCAACCATTTTTTACCGTGATCTTATGTCTATTTTTTAAACATGTTGAAATGAAACACATACCTCTTCTTCAGAGTTACGCATAGTATCAACGAGAGACGAAGTAACTCGGATGTACTCCCGTATCTGTCCGAGCCGACGTTCTACAGCTGCTGCATCAGGACAAGCTGCAGCTATTGCCTCTCCTAAGGCTCGGGCCGACTCTCTGTGAACCTAAAGAAAGCCAAGGACGATTGTCATAAGCATGACGGAAACGTACAGGAATTGATTTGTTTTTTTTTTCTCTTTACTCTTTTAAACATCATAATCGAGTTTCCAGGATGAAATCATTGTATCAATGTAGAACCTCTTGATTCCTGAATAAGCACCTAAGTGTGTGAGTCTGTATTAGTGGCTACTACTTACATGATTACTTTCATTGAGATTATTGAAACTTCCTTGTCCCTGTTCATACATATTGTTGATTAAATTGACAGTCTTTGTCCCAGTTCTAGAGTTAGTTATAGGAGGTGTAGTATTATTGTTGCTTGCGTGGCCTCCTTCGAAATTGTTTCGAGAAGGATTCAAGTTTCTAGTTAAATTGTTTCTGTTTTGATTAGGTGCCTAAAATTTAAGGAAAGTGGTAAATTGGATATAGAACTAAAATTAAAGCTTTTCAAATTATTGATATCATTATTATAAGAAAAATACTCACATTGAATGGTTGAGACACATTTCCAGTAACAGCATTAGGTGTAGTTGGATTAACTATCATTACAGCAGCAGATGCATGGTTGGAGTGAGGAATTAGGCCTAAAAATGTTGGCAAAATTAATATTATTTAATAATCCAGAACAATGCCTCAGTTATTATTACATACAACCAAAATATCTTAGTTTTTAGTCAATATCCCTACAACAGCAAGCGGTATGGTTTATGGTGTCAAATATCCATGATCAACAACAATAACAACAATGATTACCATTCTGCATCTGATGCACATAGGGGTGCAAAGTGTGTCCTGAAATAGATGAGCCAGTGCCATCGTCATGTTGTTCAGCCGATATATTCTCGCGATTCTGCACGTTGAGAGGTAAAGCGCGTGGCTGCGGTCTAACAGGAACAAATCTTCCAAATCCACTCTCAAATGATACGGAATTGTCTAGAAAAACAACCATTTATATTCCAATATCCGAAATCCAAATTTGGTTAAATAAAATATATATGATAAAATTAGCTTACCCAAATCAGTTAGTTCATGATCTGATGTATTATTTGTTGGTTTTCTTGATTGATTGTAGTTAGTGCGACTGTTGTATTCAGAGACAGGCACCCAATCAAGAGATGTCTAAAAAAATTGTTTGAAAAGTTCACATACAAGTTCTTAAAATATGTTGTACAATAACCAAGTGCAGACTACACACCTTAGGTGCACTAAATTTAGAAAAACAACCTCCCATAAGGTATTTCAATAAATGCTAATTAAAATCACTATTGAGGATACTTTACGAAATATCTTTAACATAAATCTATTTCGAATAAAAGGAACAGAATTGTTGTCTGTTCAGTTTTAACTGTGTCACAAACCATAGCAGCTTGGCACCAATTCAAATACATGAATCTTTCAGGTTTCCAAAAATAAACCCATACGAACTTCACATGTGTGTTAGCTTTGCTAAGAAAAACATCAGTTGTTTTTATACTTTCATTGTTCTAATAATTTTGTAGTTTATATTATCATCAAGTGTGTAGGTGTATCATGTATTAAATTGTAGGAATACAAAAGAAAAAAAAATCCTCAGTGGAAAATTTTATAGTGTTATTTTTTTTTACTATTTATTTTATGGAATTTGAGATAACCTACTGCTCATGGATAATAAAACTAATTCTAAAAGAAGAAAAAAGCAAATGCTGTTCTGAAATATACTGAGAATTATCAATGGCACAATGGTATTCATTGATTATAATGAAGGACTATAGTGAAAGTGAATTGTTGTAATGGCACAGGCTGTAAATAACTTAGTTAAGAGCTTAACTGTCACTAATGAATGAGACACAATAGAATTTTTTTTGTTATCAACTTAAGACAAATCAACAGTTGAGTGGTTAAAGACTATATCACTTAGAAGATATCAATAATTTAATTGTAATATCTACTTTTTTCTGATATGAATACTTCATGTGTTCTTTTAATGGAAAAATAATCATAACTCGTAAAAGATAAGAGAAGAGTAAGAGAGGGATTCGACAGGATTTTGCTGAGAGAATTTAATTTCTAATCAAAGAGACACCAAGAAGGAAGAACATTTTTTTTAAGCTTGCTTACCTTGATGTTTAGCAAAATCAGTGCTATTGGATGCAAGATTGGTCATAGTGTAGCCTTATTTTTGATCTATAGCAAAAACAGACCTTTTTTATCCTAATCCTAAGTAATAAATGTCATCTTCTGAGGTAAATGCGGGTATGAAAGTATTTTATGCAGCTTGTTTCTAGTGTTCTTGTCAATTATTTATGTTAAAACATCTTGAACATTTTGCTGCCAATATTAGTACGTTATTAAGCCCACTGCAGCCCAGAGGTCAATTACAATAATTCTATTGTTACAGAACCAAGTAGAATTATTTGCAAAATATTGTGAAGACAAGAAAATGATGTTGGCATGCAAACTGTGGTAAAATGTATTATGAAACTAGTTGTGTTATGTAGTAGGAAGTTCTTACCGTTACTAGATTGGTCGTCATGTCTCTCCTTGTTGGAGTAACTGCTTCTTGTGGTACATTACAATTATTTCTCACTTTAGTCTTGGGTATAGTTCCCGTATGACCTGGATGCCGCTCGTTGTTACCAGGAGCCATAACATTCAGTTTTTATTTGCTGCATTCAGTTTATAAGATTCATAGCATTAAGAAGCAAGTATTTATTGGAATAAAATGTCGAGGAAATAAAGCAAATTAGAAAATGTATTCTAAGCGAAGGTATTCACAAAGCTTTAACTTCTACAAAACCTACAATCACTTAGGCCAATAAATTCTATTACATTTTTTTCTGGGATTGAATTAATTTTCGTAAATTACTACAGCAAAATCTTTTGCAAGTTTTTTTATAGTTTTTTTTTGTAGGCAAAGCAACGTATTTTATTGGCTGGCCAACTACTGCCGGGGGTTGCCAGCTCTAAAACGAAACTTGCTTACCTCAAAAAAACAAAAGAACTAGATAACGCTGTTTTGGGCACAGACGTATAAAGAGTAGCAGACCAAACATTCGCTAAAAATTGCGTAGCCATTACGCACACACCGGGAGTGTTGTCAATACAGGGCCGGACTAGGGCCGGTTGCCGGTATTATCTAACGATATTGAAACAACCGATATATGTACTTACTGAAAATCCGCAAAAATTTATATTCTCTGGGTATAAGAAGTGTAAATTACCTAACAATAAAGCCAATCAATCAATTATTACCTGCCGAATGAAATTTCAAAGGTATGTGAGTAGCCTATTTATGTATACTTATGCCTATGTTCATGTTTTCCATCACACAGAAACAGGATAATATAATTCATTTTAAAATTTATTACAAAAGCATGTGTGTACACTGAAAATCTACACTTTGCAGTATTCTGGAACAATGTCACCAAAAAGAGTAAACTGAAGCTCCTGTTTGATAATTCAATGGTAAACATTTTACAAAAAAATTCGTCTTTGTTGCCAAATCCGTCCCTGACTAAATAATGCGGTTGAAACAAAGAACGCGATGCAGATGATGTTGCTTAGCAATATGGCGGCATGGTACAGATAAGCTACGCGTCAAATTTTGTCTATGTGTAAGTCAGTGTGACTGTTTTTTAAACTTTATTTAATTTCGGCACCGAACTTCCATCCGTAAGACGCTCCACCGAGCATAGATTAATTATCTCCACAGATAATCATAAAAATCGTGACAACAGGTGACAGAACGAGATACAATTTACGACTTGTCGCTTAGCAAAAAAAGGATAGAGAATCATGTCCATGAATATAAATATAACTATGGATTAATTTTTGGTCTGCTACTCTTTATATGTCTGTGGTTTTGGGGTGAACTTCATGTGAGCGGTCGGTTACACATGACATTTTTTTTACAGCGATGCAAAATGTTATTGGGTATTTCCACCTGGAATTTCTCTATTAGCAGCCAGGAGTCTGGATAGTTGAAGGTAATGGGCTCGCCCCCTATTAAATGGGACTTAAATATAACTGGTGAAATGTGGGTGTAGTGTACTATAGATGCACCTCTGCCTAACCCTTCCGTGAAAACAGGCGTGATACGACCTTTAGAATTTTTTGTTAATTAAAACTTGAAAACCGTACATTAGTGACGCGCCATGCCATCCAGTGGAATCACTGTTTAACCCCGGACGAAATGTAGACTTAAATTTAGCAAAAAATGTATAAATACATATAAGGAGAACAATTTTTTTATCACTGAACTACTAATCTTCCGATTAGAACACATACATTATCAAATTCATATTGATAAGTTGAACTTTTGCTGGTAGTTTATTTTAATTTTTTTGTGATATCTGAATCTAAATTAATCACAATAACCAATATAACCATCGTGTACCAGATACATTATTAGATTACAAACAAAGTAAAATAAAAAAAAACAGTGGCACGTCGAGAGTGCCGACAGAAGTGAAAACTTGAACAAGATCGCCTTGGTGGAAGAAAAATACTATTATAAAACATAATATTTATAACATTATCTAAATAAAGAACAAATACAAATAAAGCACTATCGCGTTTTAAAAAAAAAACTTCCAAAACCTTTAAAGTAAAAATACTTGCATAGAACATTGATCCGTTACGTAAAAAGAGCACAATCGCGTTTACTAAAATGAGGTGTTGGTAAAGGTGCCGCGAGTTCAATTGTTTTTTCTCATCTCAAACATGTCCAACGCGGCTAAAGAAATTTTCACATCAAAAATATTTTGGGTTTTAATTTTAATACTATGGGTACTTTTTCCTTATGGACAGCGCAAAATTATATCGACATTCGACAGTACCTACACCAAATCCACCACGCAGTTCCACAAATTTAGGGGAAATCCAATAACCTAGTAACCCTGCTACTGCCATTTATAACTTTTTTAAACCCACTATGTGACTACGAGGCTTTTCATCTTTGCACACAAACAAAAATAAAACTGGATAAAAATTCCGACAGATGCTGGCATTGTGGCAGAGTGGCCAGCAAATTGGACCAGCCAATATACTTCAATTAATTTGCACTGGCAGTTTTAATTCTACACTTTAAGCGGTCATTATAATTCATTTACAAGACAGGAGCCTGTCTGTGCACAGGTGCCTTTTTTTGGTTGGGAAATTATCAAATAACTTCTCTCGCTCTGGGCGGAGCGGGAGGGCGTGTCAGACTCTTACTGACTAAAACCCACCCGTGTTCCTTCAGTTGCCTGTATATTGCCAGGGGCCACGGTATCCCTTTCGGACTTTCTCGCAACCTCGGCAGGCCCGTCAGTTCTGCTGACATCTCTTAGAGGCGCGCGTGGAACACAACGCACCGTTGACGCGGGCCTGGTCCATAACGGACGGCGAGCTACCCATTGCTAACCGTCCGCAAGCCCGCGCCTGCGGTGGCCGGGAATCGGTATGCGATTCCCGACGCCCAGGGCGTCTCCTGCGGCGGTTAGGGGCATGAGGGTGCGAAATTTGCATCTCTCTCACGCGTTCCGCCTCCTCCTTCATGAGCCTGATTCGCAGAAGGAGGTGACGGCCTGCCATGCCCTCTCGCTCCGTATCATGGCCTGAACCAGGGCCAGACACGAGAGATCACCGCCGCCGGTGCACAGGTGCCTGACTGTGTCTTGTAAATGAATTTTAATGATACTTGCCTTGCGTCGTTGGTCTCGTGGTCGTGCAATCGCGACTGCTGAGTGTGGAGTCCAGGTGTAGGTGTAGATTCTCGGGTCGGGTAGAGACTTATTGTGAAAATTCTGTAGCAGCCCGGAGTCTGGATTTGAGAGCAGTTGATAGCAGGTGCACCCCCAGTATTACACGGGAAGTAGGTAATCGCGAAGGTGAACATAACAGCCAAAATGTAGTGTTTTTTACTCTTAGTCAGGGGTTCCCAACCTTTTAACATACGTACGTAGGTAACCCCTCTAACTTTTTTTTTAAATCTCTACGGCCCCTGAGTTACTTTGCGGAAATGCGGACTTACTCGTATCTATTTAGAATTCTTAGTAAGTCTTACACATACCTACATATTCAAACTGAAAAATATGTTATTTTGTCGAGGTAGAAAAAACCGGCCAAGTGCATGTCGGACCACGCACAATGTAGGGTTCCGTAGTTGGGATGAATTTATCCCAAGAACATACTTAAAGTTGCAGTTGAAAAAAAAAAAACATACGGAATGTATGGGAGAACATGTTTTTACAACCGCAAATCTAAGTTGGTCGATTATTACTCGTTAACTTGTAAAGCCTACTCAGCTATGATAGTTTTCCTTTTAAATTCGTTATATAAGCTATTGCCGTGAATTTTTTCACATATCTAAAACCAACCATTTAGCTGGCAGGGGGGGGGGACACTTGACTGTGAAAGTGCAAATTTTTGTTAGAGTCAAGTGTCCCCCACACTTGACTCTAACAAAAATTTGCACTTGTAAAGCTTAAAATTTCGCAAACGGATATCTGAATTCAAAAATGGTTTTAACACACTCACAATGTTTTTGAAAGACCTTTCCAACGATACATCACACCAAGGGACAAAAAAAAAAACATTCCCTCTTTACGTGTAGGGGAGGTACCCTAAAAAAATATATTATTCATAATTTTATTTTACCACTTTGTCGACATGATTAATATGTATACCCATGCTAAATTACAACTTTCTAGTACTAACAGTCTTGGAGCTAGACCGCGGACAGACAGACAGACAGACGGACATGACGAAACTATAAGAGTTCCTTGTTTACTACGGAACCCTAAAAAGGAGTTACTTTGTCGAATTATTCAGAAAGCTGAATAATTATGAGAAAGAAGAATGCAAGAGCGAGAAAATGTAAGCACCCTTCTCGATACTTATTTTGTTGACATAATATATGCAGTAAAGCTGCAGCTCATTTTACAGTACCAGGTAATAATAATATGAAATGTTGGAGTTTTGGAATATAGCCTTAACTTTTTCTAATATCAAGAAGAAAATATTTATAGTTTATTTCTTCTTCAGTCATTCTACGCCCCCCAAGGGTGGTGTACGGTGTACCCCACCGGTTGCTTTAAGAATAAGAGCAAGGATTCGACTTAGACTCCAAGGGGTTTATGTAGAAACGTTGCTTAAAGTTAATTAATGATTAGCAACTGTTTAACCATACATTTTTGACGTTTGAACGTCACTTCACTTTAGGCAACGTTTATAATAAACGCCTATGTGTTATTATATTACCGTCGTGCATGCTGTCACCAACCCGGGTAGGTACTGACGCCAGCACATCAAGCTACCCGAAACTGTCAAATTTTCCCAATCAACTTTGAACCTTATACTTCAGCGGTAAAGTTGAAAATCTATTAAATAAATTTGACAGATTGTAGTAGCCTGATGTCCTGGCGTCTGTACTTGTCTACACTCCGTAGCTCTAGGTATTAGATGCTGTTTGAAGTTGGGCAGTTAACATTTCCTCGAGCTTAGTCTCTACACATGAATGTGTCTATTGAAGTCCAATGTAGCAACGTCCATTATAATTATAATATATCCTGACTAGTTGAGGCTGAGTACCTACCTACTACCAGACAGTGAAGCAGCAAACAGGCAGTTTCTCCTACAATATGACGTAGACTAGACTTGTAGGTGAAAAAAGAAAAGAACTTGAGGAACGGTGTCGCAGAGGCTAAGTTCTGGAGGCTATCTGCTTTGCGGGTCACGGGTTCGATTCCCGCTCTTCCGCTCGGAACTGTGTTTGTGTCTGTAATCAATAATCAATCATACTCGCCCTAGATATGTACAGAAGAATATTTAAAGAAAAGTCCTATGCAATGCACAATACTAACTGCTCTATTATGAGGAAGAGCCCTCCTATTATTTTATTGGAAAATGTTTTGATTGAATAGACCGGTACCCTAATTGCGTAACTTATTTTCGTAAACGATTATGACAAATTTGTTTCATTTTGACAGTTCAACAACATTCATTGCGATAATTACGTTGTCGAGCAGATTTTTTTTACCAACTTATGAAGCAATGGATTAGCAATCTGTTTCAAATCGAAACAAATTGTGATTGATCGTGTATTACGCAATTAGGGTACTGACCAATCTAAATCAGAAACTCTCTATAAGTACTTACTTACCTTACTGAGACTCTATGTTCAGAACCAACAATACAAGAAAGCAAACCTCAATAGCGATCGGCTACCTTGGTTCTTTACTTTATTTAATTAGTAAAATTTCCATCTAAAAGATTCAAAGATTGATAAAGATATAAATCGTTTTTGAAAGAAATAATGATGCAGCCGGCGAATTGCATGTTATACCTTCACCAACGATGTAGGGCGCCCAAGCGTGTCGCGCAGTGAAATGCTGCCATGACTTGTCTTGTTGGCCCAGTTTGGCGCTTGGATTGAGTCCATTGCTTTGTTCTGAGCTACTTTGATGGTGCACTCGCATACAAGCAAAGCGATGGACGTGTATATTTCGTTGGCCGACCAGTGTGTAGAGGCAGCGTATCATTATTTCCGATTTTCGTTCGGCTCTTATTAGAGTGGAGTCGTTCGTAGTTTAGTGCGCGTTTGACCCGCCAACTGGCCGCGCTTCTGCTCTGTGACCGTACGGTATGCGCGAACAATACTTTAGCGAAGTTAGATATACATATAACTGGATTCTCCTACACATTGGACGTTGAATTTGTGTGCTAAATGTGTGTTATGAATGTTGCGAATTTAAAATAAAAGTGTAGTTCAGTGAATGAAAGTTGTCTTTAAAAACATTTAGTTCTTGTAGTGAGGTAAATATATTTTGTTTTCATATATAAACGCGTACCATGTGATCGTAATTTTAATAAAGTTGGGTGCGTATTTATGTAGAGAGTAAGCATGTTCTTTGTTGTTTTGCTAAAATCGAGTCTTATTAGCTGGTTTACCGGCAGGTGGGAACCTGGAATTGCACACCGCTTAACATATATAGGGGTAGGCTACTTACTTATCGTATGACGAATACAAACATCCAAATGATTTTAAAAGTAGATAGGTGGTTAAAAGTGTTAATGAGACCGACATTTAGGGGTTTATTCAAAGTTAAGTGACGTTTAAACGTCAAAAATGTATGGTTAAACAGTCGCTAATCATTACCTACTTACTTATCTCTAAGCAACGTTTATAAATAAATCATTATTATATTAGGTAGGTACCTATTACTTAGTATTTTACCCTTGAAGACAATTTATGATATACTATAGGTACTATAAAAGTACTCTTTTTCGTTTAATTTCAAGTAATTCACCTAGTGTTTAATTAAACTAATTATTTAATTAAGATTGTATTTCTCTATGCTAAACAGCTGATTCATTTTTACTGACTAGGTAAAGTTAAAATCTTTCTCAATGTAGGCCTCCATGCATGTATTGACGTGAAATCATATCTTCAAGTTTTTTCTGGTTATGGAAAAAGCAGAGAGGCGAGCTCAAAACTAGCAACGAATTATGATAATTCGTTTTTTTTATTTTATTTGTCATTGATATCATCACAATATAGCTTCTAGTTGAGAATGGCCTAGACCTACCTAGTAACCTCAGCAGAGCTAATTTCTTTTCAAGTTGCACTTTTGCGCAATACTTATATCGCTCACAAGCTGCAAGGCTGTGAATGCCTCTGCGGTGGTTGGTCAATCTTAATATTGTTCGTTATGTGCCTCTCGTAAAGATAAACAACTAGGTATCTACTTACAGATGAATTGAAAAGGTAAGTCGGTAGGTAGGTACCTGCCTACATACACAGACTATTACCAAACCAAAGGAGCGCAAAATAATTTTGAAAAAGACGTAGGATATTTATTATCTAGGCTTGGCTAGGTTTGATTCAAATACATGAATACTTAGACTAGACTACAGAAAAAGCGGAGAATAATAAAACTCAAACAGGTTTGTAACATATAATATACCTACTTATTTAAAACAGCAAATGCTCCAGTTGGCCGTTAAGGCTTGTTCAGACCAGCGCGACACGCGACGCGACACAAAGGCACCGCTCGTCGCGCGACGAGCGGTGCCTTTGTGTCGCGCCGCGTGTCGCGCTGGTCTGCACGAGCCTTTAGTCAGCAGCTTTATGTGCGTCAACATAAATTTAATGTTTTGAATATACCTAGTCCGACCCAACAGAACTAACAAACATAAAAACCATTAACCTGATTACAAATCTAATTATTTAGACTATCTTTAGTTATTGCATAAAAAATATACTGGGTAAGTAATGTATGAGAAGGACCGCCATGTTTTACGTTTCTGTTTGGCACAAATGCGTATCCTAGCAGTAGTACAATTCTGCAACACTGCAGTTACTTCACTTCTTTTATTGGTTTAACTTTTCCGTCTATTTTTTCTTTCAAAGTAGCAGTATGCAGCAGTGATTTTCTTTTCAGCTTTTTGTGGTTTGAATCAAAGCCTTTCAGAAATTCAGCTGGTTAGCTAAATGGTGAAAATCTTATGCTACATATTCTTTTACTTTGGAATATGTCCGAGGAGTACCTACCTTCATATCTACCCGACGTGGACGTTGATAAGATTTAACACGTTAAGTGCGAAGCGAGGCCTAAATCACCCCTGATGCAACTTCCCTGTGGTGCGGCAAGCAAAAAAGTGAATTTCTCTGTCGTGCGAATGGCATAGCTTTGGTTTGGTCCAGTGTAGGAAAGAGATAAATATATATTTGAGATCACTAATGGTTCCGGACTCGGTGGTGTACCTACCTTGGTACCGGATGTCTTAGGCCTCGTGCCGCACTGAATTAATATAATTTTAATGCAGTGCGGAACGAGGCTAAAACGTCCCATATCCCCCCTGACCTCGTACCGCACTCAACGCGAGCTTCCCGTGACCAGTGTTGTGCATCACGTCGATTGGAGAGCACGTCCTTTTACAGCGCCGAACATGTCTAAACGATGTCGGAAGAAGTTAATGTTGTTTCAATGAAAAACACTCATAAATAAGTACAACATATATATTGAGATTTTTATAAAAAAAGTATATTGATACTGATTTTTTAATGTTAATTCAAGTTCTAATAATTGTATTTTTAAAGCCCGAGGCAGAATAAATAGGACAGTTTCTTTTCTACTTCTGGTTGCCTTTTTTTTCTATTCTGTGAACCGCATTAAGATTTTCATATACAAATAGAAAGATAAACCTTATGCATAAACCGTAATCCATTATTTTCCAATAATAAGTCTGTAATAGGTGCCTCTTAATGGTATAGAATGGAACGCTTCGTGCGCGAGTCCGACTCGCACTTGGCCGGTTTTTTTTTCTTTATGGCGCCTTCAAGCACAATTTAGATTATTTGAAAAAAAATGTATCCTTTGATAGCTTTGTGTTGTTTTGCCAGGTTTTGCCCTTAAAACGATCTAATGAGATATAATTGATCAAAATCGGTCAAGTCGTTGCGTAGTTAAGACAGTTTAAAAACGTCGATATTATTTTTCCCATCACTAATCGCAGCGAAAATTTGCCCTATTTCAGTGCGTTACGAGGTGTATAAGATCCCATATTTTGTTTTGCTAATAATTCCTAAACTAGCCATCAGATCCCGGGGCGACGGTGGATTAGGGTTCATCAATTCACTGTCTATATCAATAAGGACCAAAATTCTCATTTATCTTTGATTTCGCGCCAGAAAATGGATTTTAGTCTGTAAAAGGAGGTGGGGTCTAATAGACCGCGTGTCGCCCTAACGTCTGGTCACGGTACGGGCCGATTATACCTCGTGCCGCAGGAACGGAAAGTATGCAAAAATTGGTGCCGCAGCTAACGTGTTAAGTAGATTTGTTTTGATAGGAATTTAATTTTTCTGCGCCATCAGGCCAACTTCATATCTCATATTCCACTTCTCAGAATAATTAAAGATGCATTTGCATCGCTGTTTGTAAGAAAAATACAAACATTCACTTTCAGTCCAAGAAATGGCTTGTTGATCCTCATTATTGACCCTGTTGATTGAAATCATATTACAAAAATAAGTTTTTGGCATTTTATCGTCGTTGTTCGATTCCCAGCAGAGGCAAGGAAGTTTTGCTAACTTGCTTCCTTACACTATTTATTTTCAAGAATCTTTATACCTAGATTTTTTTCTTTAACATGGCTTCATTACCTACCGTCTACCGATCACTTTTTTTTTAACCACCCTGTAGGTATAATAGCACAATTTTGTATAAGTTCCTACCCTGCCTCATAGTTTGAACCACATTGCTGACATTGACATGAAGACGCCCAGAGGACTTTACTTCTGATTCAGCAAAAAAAGAAGACCCAGAAGTTTTCATATAGCTTCAAAACTTGGGTAACTTCTAAAATTAGACGTCGCGTAATAGGCACTATAAAGTTAATAGGCTAAAGTGGGATACTTTATTAATTATTACAGTAGGTATCTATATCCATCTACCTTGGAATAATAATACCTTTATGATTATTATACCTACTGTCCCGTGTAAATGTACAATTTTTTGATGGCAGTGCGGTGGGGCGGGTGGCGGTGGCAGTTCCATAGGGTTGGGCCTGACCACCTCTGTGGGCCGTGGGTGCGCCGACCTAGATACCAGATTTTGTGTTGACTGTTGATGACAGTTTAATTAATAAAAACTAGGTGGTGGAAGGCCGCACCTTGTATTACACGGCTATATTAATTACATGTGGGAATGTTTTCAGTGACTGCGGATGAATCGCAGATTATTCACAGAGCCCCATCATGAATGGCGATAAATATTTAAAGTCGTCGACTAGTCAATTATTTAAGCGAGAGGTTGCTCAATTAACTAGTAAATACATACCCCAGACTTTCTCTTCAATTTAATTAAAATCAAACACCAGACATATACAACCTCTACAAGTTACAAGTCAAGTTGTAAGTATACAATTTGCTTCTATTTTTGTTAACAGTTCAAAGAGAGGTTTATTAGTCATCTCAGTTTCTTTTTCCAGATCTAAGTAAACCACGTAGGCGTGGATGTTCATTTAAAAGTTGTCCTTCCAACAGTCCAACTTTCATTATTTTTATGGAATTGGCGTTTGGTGATGTCAGTGATGACGTCATATTCGTACCACGAACTAACCGGTTCCGCGGCTGCGGCTGCCGACCTCCAATTATGCTAATGCCGATGTCGTTCCAGTCCACTCCTCAGCCATACACGTCGTAACGAATACATATACCTAAATTGGGGTCTGACGAGCCCGTGAGGTCATCTATGTCCATCTCAATTTGAGAGAACTCTTACAGTTTGTGGCGTTGCTAGTCCAGCATTATCTAATAAACAAAAATAGCAAGAACAATTATTTACGAAAATTATAGTCTACAAAATGATTTATTGGATAAGACACGTGTTTAGTTTCACACGGCTTCCATATTTGTGTCGATTGATTAAAAAAATATAGCACATTTTGTGTAGTAATGGCATCGCGCACGACTTCCGTTCAATGTGCTAATAAAAACTTTGGCGGTTGCCACTGCCACCTTAGCCACCATGCTATGCCATGGTACGCTCATTTGTATAGGCACACAATGTGGTTTATGTTATGCAATTTAAAATAGTAATATGACACGTGGTTAGTAACTGAGATTTATCATTGTTAAATACATAATAAGTATTTAAAGCCACTTCATACTCACAAATCGACTTCTCTGTTCTTTGAATTGCTACATTTTTGTATGGTACACACGGCTATACCGTGTGTACAGCTGAGGTACATTTCGTATGATGTCTGAATTCATAACACAGGATGACATATGTATGGTCGATTATAGTTTGATTTGGTATTTCCAAAACTTCGAACAGCTAAAATGCACCTTACCAAAACCACTGTTTCTTAAAAGTTTCCCTCGGTTTCCCCATAAAACCTCTAGTTTCTTGTCATTCAAAAGTAACTAAGGAATACCGGAAATACTACGAAGTTCTTGTACCTCTTGGAATTTTGTCTGATGGCCTGTAATGTGATGTGAGTGGCCCGCATTTGTCCATTGGTATACAACTATATCGGCATTTGAACTAAGTATGTACAATGTCTGAAAACGATTTATCTCTACTATATTTGTGATACTTCGATAGAGACTAGGTTTATCACTGGTTAAAGCTGCAGCAGGTACAATGGTAATGGTTAACCCCCTGAGACAGAAGTACTTACTCACAAAAATGAATAAATACTTACTTAGTCTCAAAGAAGTTAATGATCCTACCATATCAGTCAATGCTGCGCTGTAAAAGCTATGGTACAAGATCGAAATAATAAATCATTATTTTATATTCATGGAGTTTGTCACAGTATAACTGATAGCACTTAATACCAAATGAATTACTTGCATTCATAACAATGTTTGCCGACCTTTTCTTGTTGTCTCCAATAAACGGACCATGTGTTACAAAAATAACAATGATGCTATTGACTCTGTAGAGCAATACGTGATGTATCTCTGGACACCCACGATGAGTAATAAGTACCTAATTGTAATTCAAATCGTTACGAGAAGTTGCGACTTGCGAGATAACAGTTGAAGCAGCTACAGAGACCTACCTAAATAATAATAATTTCAAGTACCTACTTACATTTAAAAAGTATTCAGCTTACGATCTCTTGGAGAGTTCTCCTTGCTAAGAATTGCCAGCATTTCTTTGTACCTAAGTAGTTGTAAGTGAAACAATGCGACGTATGGCCCAGATGTTCGCGGCGTGACGGCGAGTTCTTATCGGTGCAAAGACGCGCCCACCTACACTCTCCCCTGGGTATTATAGTTATGTATCGTCGCGTCTCGACCGGACATGACAGTTCAACGAACTGCCAATTCACGATCCATCTTTCCCATTCATATATTCTAATTACTATCGTCTTCCGCTTAAACAAATCTGACTGACAACTGTTTATTTTCACTCACAGCTATGGTCATGGCTCGCATTCATTTCGTTCAATCTTCCGACTATAGAAGCCCTGCCCTAATGCTTAGTTTATATGACAATAATAGTAAAATCAAAGCTGATGCTGAAAATAGTTTTAGTTCGTATCGAATTAAATGCTGTCCCATGAAGAAAAGAGCATCGGGAGCATGCGGAAGAGTGGCCTAACAGGAATGTTGGTGAATCGCCAAATTGCATTGAGTCGCGAAATTTACCGTCGTACCGTGCAGTCTGTCTAGATTCTAGATTATATTAGACTCTAGATACTTGTCTCTACCTCATCCTCTCTTATAGCTTACTTAGTTACTTATCTAATAGGTAAATCGACCGTAGTCTGTATTTTTTTTTAGATTAACCATTGTATAATTTTAAAGTTATGAATCTATGCCTATCTACAGTACCTACTTCTAAAGATGACTACTGTTCATTCACCCAATGCGTGATATGAAAATATACTTAGGTCAATGTAATTGATTGAGCGGAGATGTCACAGTTGTCGGACCAATTTAATTCAGTCTGGCCTGCCACTTGTTTATACATCGCCAGTTGAATTGTGACTTATGTCTACATGAACTTATGTAAGTACGTAGCGGGCACCATTATGCGAAGTGGAAGGAAAAATCGATAAAGTAAGCGATAGAAACTGGAACACCATACTTTGACTTCGCTGTAAGTTATTACTATAAATACAATACAAAGCGTAGATTAGTAGGTACTCATCTTTAGAGCATAGTAAAGGGTAAAGCTTATGAAATCATTTGAATTTTTGCTATTAGTTCATTATCTTTTGCAATCAATTACAAAATAGATAGTATATAAAATCAGAATAAACATAAACTTTCAGCGCAATATAAATTATAGTAAGTAGGTACTGCGCTTTCAGGCAGTTAATTTGGAAAAAGTTGGAAGAGTATTATTAAATAGATCAAGAAGACTGTCTAGATTCTGCAGTAAAATGTAAATTCATCCTTTTCAATCAAAACTTGATTGACCTACGCAATAAATGAAAGTCTGATCGCATGACTGGATCTCATCAACGCAAAGTTATTATTTCAAATCCCCAAATTTAGAAAATTGGGCTGAGCAGGGGTTGGAAAAAAGTAGGGTTCATTTTTAAATACATTCATAATTCCTAAAAGTTTTCAAACACTACCTTAATGCCCATATCATATCATATTGATCTTTATTACCGAAAGTAAATCTTATTTAAAAACTTCTAGGTACTCCGCTTTTTCAGGAATATCCTCATTCCTCTACGTCGTAGAGCTCGTAGAGTCTTGGAGCTACTTGCTAGCCTAACCCTAACCCACCGCTTAATTCTTTTAAAAAAACTGCCACCACATCGAAAATCCGAGTTAGTTTCGAATCGAATCGAGTTCCCCAAGGTTCAATACTGGGCCTCCTTTCATAGGTTGCAGTCGACGATGCATGGTGTGACACCTTTACATTATTTAATAACTAGTTATGTGCCTTTTATTATATATATATGATGAAAATATATTGATATCAAACTTCCCCATGGTTCGTCAGGAACGAGGTTCTCCACCTCGACCTAAAGATTCCCACAATCCACCAATTTCTAAAACGCCTTTCAAAGCGTTTCTTTGAGTCCGCGGCCAAACATCGCAACCCTCTGGTTGTCGAGGCCGCCAGTTATGTCCCGAGTAGAATAAGTAAAGTTCGCCGCCCAAGGCATATCCTAGTAGACCCCGATGACCCCATAACCCTCCTCCAGGAGAGCAATAGGGAAACAAGCACAGTGTACAAACACAGACGCCTCCCGTCATTCCGACCTCGCCGCCGAGGTCCTTTGCGTTCCCGACCGCCGCGCCCCCGAGTAAATGATACTCCCCCCCGACCCTTGCTCGAAAACGAGGTGCCAGCAGTTGTTGCAGCTGTGCACGTAGCTTTAAATTCCCCGTATAATAATAATAATGATCAAAACCCTTTGGTCCAGCCCGTCCCATCTTTTGATGTCCTCCCCCCGGATAACGCCCTAAGCCGAGGCTCGAACCCCGCAGGGGGTGCCCTTAGCGCGCGTTCATCCTAAGCTTTTTAGCTTAGTTTTATATATGTGCCCTGGCTGGAGGCTTTGAGTGTAGTAGCTTGAGGCAGCCACAGGATTGACCGGTTAAACAGCGAAGGTTTCTCAAAACCAGCTGTGAGATGCCCTAAAGAAAAAAAAAAAAATATTGATATCAATATTTATGTACTTACGTTTGATAAAGGTGCCTACATTTATACAGGATGGCAGGGACATTGACGCGACACCTATTACCATGAATTCAGTACTTGATTCCGAACCCCCTGCGTTGAAATGTTTGATCGCATATTTAAAAAAAAAACTGCTATTTCAGAGAAAAGTGCAACCTACGCGGTCAAATGTATGGAACAGCAGATTTTTTTTTTAAATAACCGACGAAAAATTTCGATGCAGGAGGGCTCAGAATCATGTACTGAATCCATGGTAACAGTTTTCGCTTCGATGTCCACCCTGTATACCTTAGGTGCACAGCACAGTCAAGCTACCATATGATGTAATAATAAAACAAATTATACTCGCTCGCATCTTGTAAGAAGTCAAATTTGTTATAATTGACGTGGTGAACCAACCGTGCTTATTTATTATTTTCACTGGTCGGTTATTAATGTTATTTTTAGCTTCCAGGAGCCAAATTAAAAAACTGAAGCAACATTTGTTTGTAATTATGAATTCATGCTCAAAAATAATAAAGTTAACGTCGTTAGTGATGTTTGCTGTTATTTCGAGGTTTCAGTTGCATGAATACCTAATCTTACTTTATAATGTAAGCTCTACGCATATAAAATGGCGAACGTAGATACCAAAACATAGCGGAAGACTTATTTGAAAAATAAAATATAGATATATATTGTGTACTTACCTACTTATAATGCTATTTACACGTTAGTGAATGAGGCCTTTGAATGAATAAATAAAATATTTATTAAAATACATCGAAGCATCACACGAGAAACAATCGTAGCATTAAAGCAGTTCCACGTATTACTTACAATACAATATGAAGTATATACTTAATACAGCACCTTGAACGTGCCTTGACCGGCTGAATAAGGACAGGTTTCTTAAGGAGGAGAGGCTTACGGCAACAGGCTTAGGGCATGCTGTGTGGTGACTTGTTATATTATAGTCTGTTGTGCCGGGCTCGATGGCGTCACCGCTATAATCGGCGAAGGTCTGTTGCTTGTGCCCGAACGCGACGGTGACGCCTGCGCGAGTCGCTTCACAAATATCATCACATCACACTATAATTCAATCATGTATGATGTAAACGACTCTGATATAAACGGTCATTTATAAACTATGACAACGTTCTCACTTACACTCTCATATTGCTAGTGAAGACTTGAAGAGCTATGAAGGGCTAGGTCGGAAAGTGAAACTCACACTTTCGTTTTCCTGCTACACTTTAGAACCTTTATTAATAAACAAACGAACGGAGTCAAATGTTTGGCTAACAGAGCTGCAATTCTTCGTAGCGTGCATTCAAATAGCTTATTACGATACATAACGCTATGGATTGACTATTTAATTTCAAATCACGTTTCTCATTGCCATCATTTCATACTAAATGCATCTGTGTTATGACATAATTTACCTTTTTAGTATTCTCAACTCAGAACTAAAAAGGAACACACTTTATGCTTCAACATTTTATGAAAAATCGTTATCTCTGTATTCTCTATAATGATGCCTTTATAAATAATACATAATAATATTTATAAGTGTATCCGATAATGATAACCTTTAGCCTTAGATGAACACTGTTCCTGTTCGTACTACTTAGCTGTTCTTTAGGTTTATTTCATTCAGAGCAAAATAGGTATTCAAAATTGAGAGGTCAGAATTTAAATAACCGCTGTTGTTGTCCAACCGAAGGTTGTACGAAGTTTGGTTTTTCCATCACGAAATAGGTAAACAGCCTTTCCTGTATTAGCATCTTAGGTATAATATCTGGATGGGATGACCGAGCATGGCTCGGTTTTTTTTTTAACGAAGTTTTCTAAAAGTGAAACCTAGCTAGATCGATTTATCGCCCCCGAAACCCCTTGCATACAAAATTTCATAAAAATCGTTGGAGCCGTTTCCGAGATTCAGATTATATATTTATATACATATATATATACAATAATTGTTCGTTTAGCGGTATGAGATTATGTATCTTATGTCAATCTGCCTAGCCTTTTCCCAACTATATTGGGGTTGGCTTCCAGTCTAACCGGCCGGATGCAGCTGAATACCAGTATTTTACATGGAGCGACTGCCTATCTGACCTCCACAACCCAGTAAATAGGTAATACCCCCCCTGGCAACACCCCCCCCACACCTTGGTTGATTATCTCGTCACTGGAAAGGCAAAATTACTTAACCGCTACGTTATTTACATGGCGTTAAGTATTTTTGCCTTTCCAGTGACGATGTATTTCATGTACTTACTTAGTTGTTATTTGAATAGGTAGAGGTTAGATACCTATCTCTTCACTAGGTTGAGATTTAAATATTGGGATCAGCAGGTTAACATGCAACTTTATCAAGATGACAAGGATGCTGCTGAAAGTGCTCATAGTACCTACGCTTGTTTTGATGCCCTCGGAAAACAACTTAAAAATAGCATCATATTCATAACGACTCTTGTTGTTTAACTTTTATTTCCTTTGAACGCATTGTAACATCGACTCAAAGTCATAACGTAAACGTTGGCGCTACTTTGCTGCTCTACATTTAGCGCTGCTGTTTGGAATTAGCCCTTTGAAACCATCCGCAAAAAGTTTGAAGCAGCCGTAGAAAGCTTTTTCCGATAAGAAATAACAATGAATGAGCATGGGTAAAAAATGTTTCATACTTAGTAAAAAATTTAATCACAAACACCGGCTGTGTCGTGCTCGTGATAGTTGGTTACGGTGACTGATCATGATTGCAGTCTGTTTTTATGCGTTGCCAGTTTGCCATTGCTGACAACACAATCCTCGAAATAACGAACATTCTAATAAACTTAGTTCCTTTAGTGTCAAATTCACATGTCTCCTTTTATTTTAGCCACCATTTCGCAATGTCACTCAGTTTTGCCGAATTTCGGCCATCGACCGCTGCCGTGCCCTCTAAAGGTGCTTAATTTATCCAAAACAACCTTCTGACACGCAAACAGAAATGCCTATATTGCCTATAAAGTATGACAACATTTATGCTTTATTGTTACGATATGTAACAAAACTAAACTAATATCTGAACTAAGTATTACTTACTTGTTTTACCTAATTAATTAGTTATGTGATTATCTGCGCACAATGTAGTGCATGCTGTGCTTTTCTTTAAGTAATGAGGCGCTTAGACTTAAATTTGCACAAATGGTAAAGTAATAGTGTAGGTACTTATTGTTGAAGAGCCTAATAATAAATAAATAGACTAGAATAAATTAAGCATAATTATAATAAGTCGTATAATTATGTTGCCTACATTTTCTTTGAGTCAGATGCGTGACCTCGTTGCCATGACATTAGCAGTACTTATACATTGCAACAACAATTTTCACAAAATGCATGGGAGAAGTAAATAAGTAGGTAGGTACATAAGTACTTAACTATCCTATGTTTTTTATACATAATTATGTAGGTGTTATATGTCAATAAAATAATAAGGCTAAATACTTAGGTACTTAACTAATTTGATATTTAAATGAAACTCAATATCAGTTAAAAATTCCATTCTGAATTGGCGGTTTGCCATAGGCAAAACAGCTGTCGTGAGAAAGTATGGGAATGGGACGGTAATGTTTATGTTTACGCGATCGTAACCCAGTTACACACAGCGATAATGCGATACCCTTTAGTAAGAAGACGTCGAAATAATCATGAACCCAAACAGTCGCCGATTAACCCCCTTGAAACTACGTTTACGAAATGATGAAAGAAAAATTTCCTTTCTGCTAATGGTTTTTACTCGACTAGGTCTACCTAATGGTTATCTAAGCTTCTAGACTCAGTTAAAGTGTTTGTTCTCCGAGAAGGTACATGCTGTTTAATTTAGGTACCTCGGCGTATATATACCTAACTTACTATACGTAAATAATAAAAAACGTCATAGTTTACAAACAAATCTAAATTATGTAGAGCCTAGTAAAAGACCGTACTTAGTAGGCGATGAAAAAGTTAAGACAACGAGAAAATTTACTCTCACAAGAGTGGTTTCAATCATCCAAGCTTTCCTATAGCTAGTGAAACTTTGCGGACATGATGGGTAACAACAAGCAAAAAAGTAACACCTGACTTCTTAGTCAATATCTGCTGGCAGAGTAGTTTCTTAAAATGATGAGTTCAGAAAAATGTATTGTTTTAATCGCCACTAAATATCGATACTCATCAAGTCATCACATTTGAGAAGTTCTGCTAGCTAATTTAATTTGACCTTGATCTGCTCGAAATACCTACTCACTTAAATTCTTTGATAAAAGAGGTAGGTACTAAATATAAAACTGACAGCATAAACCGATACGTTCGCATTAAATTACGCCGAGGAAACTATTTAATAAGAAGTGGGATATTAAAGAATGACTAATGTTATATTTTCAAACTGTGATGTAGTGATTTAAATATCAGCCCAGTTACAAAATGAAATTCCCGACATCACACTGAAAATGCAATTAATTGCGTGTCTCTTCCCTTCGATGACAGCTAGGTATTATTAGGTTCCTTTTCCAGCAAGTGGAGCAAAAAAATACAGGACTCTATTTTGAAATCATACAAATTGAGTTCAAATTAGATTCCCCCGTATTCCTGATAGATCTTCTCAGCAATAGTATTCATTTCTTATTAAATGAGATAAGATAATATTCAAAATAATTTTGAAGTGCAACAATGGAAATGCAGCGGCTCGGCAACCCATTCATCTTTCAACACTATCATTATGCTCTGCTTTCACCGTCTTAATTGACAACATATATTATAAGTGTTGTGTTACTAGAAAGTTACAACTGATCGTACCTACGTCTTAAATAATGTGAGGAATTAAAAAAACTTTTTACAAAAAAAAAAAAACTGACTTCATAAAAAAACACTACAAAGTGAAAAATAACTTAAATTTCGGAAGTCGGTGTCTTTGGTTTTGAATTTTCGTTCTTTGTCACCGACTTCCGAAATTTAAGTAATTTTTCACTTTGTAGTGTTTTTTTTATGAAGTCGGTTGTTTTTTTTTTTTGTAAAAAGTTTTTATTTTTCACTTTTTAGTTGTGGTACCTACCCCACACAAATTCGAATACCACTACCTGCTATGTAAATAACAGTGACAAGAAGTTATCATATCATCTACATACTAAGTGGGAAAAAATACGTATAATTGAAGCTAACTCAAAAACTACCCAAGCAAAGTTAATAAAATTTATATGGTACCACCTCTGAAGTATGATCTACCAAACAAAAAAAGAATCATCAAAATCGATTCATAATTGGCGGAGTAATCGCGTAACAAACATACAAAAAAAAAAAAAAAACATACTTACGGACGAATTGAGAACCTCCTCCTTTTGGAAGTCGGTTAAAAATAAGAAAACACGGTCTTTGATTACATCAGCCTGCATATTAATGACCCTATAGGTAGCTAGGTGCAATGAGTGTCCAGCGGTCCAGCCGGCACGCAATACTTAGCGAACTTTTTACGAGCCCGTTTGTCCAGTGTTGTGTTCATGATGAGATCATTGCAATCGTCATCTCATGGCATCTATTTTAATATAACAGTTGGCATTGGGTTTGTCACTACGAGACGCCGCCGGTGGTGTAGGCGTTTTAATAAATGACCGTGGCCCCGATTCACGCGTTGCATCGATTGTTTGTTTGAGTTTTTTTTTACAATTTTTACTAACCTGTCAATTCACACGTAGTTAAATCTCTGGATGTAGGTAGGCACATGGCAGGCACGCATTTAAATAGCATGTATAATTCATAATATGTATATACTGAGCTGTCCCTGTTCCCTTATCGCCTAATTAGGATCTTACGATTTTTCGCGAAGGATAAAACTATATAGCACTTAAAATCCCACAAGTACACCAGTCTGTTTACCTATGGTATCAAACAGTCCAAATTCAAGTATTATTTTTGTTCCAGATACAAGATGCCTGAATAACTCCTCCGTCTCAGAATACGACAAACACTGCGAAGATGAAGCAACTCGTCAATAAGAACCTCATCACGCTAAAATGCGTTCTCTTCTGTTTCCTCTCGGGTAAGGTTTCTAATAACAGAAAACATGATAGTGTAGCTGTTGAAGTGTCAGAGACCAGACATTATTTTATCTATAGTACTTATAATAAAAATGAAATCGGGAAAATGAATTCGGGAAAACTAAACGTCCTATATTGTATGAATATTGAAGTTTGGACAGGACAACGTCTGTCGGGTGAGCTAGTGCCATTGGTACTTAATGATTACATTTATTTAACGATGTTGGTGGTCTCTTCAATCTGTACCCTAATTTCGTAACTTATTTTCATAAACAAATTTGCCTAATTTGTTTCATTTTGACAGTTCAACAACATTCATTGCGTACGTTGTTGAGCAGATTTTTTTTTTTCCAACTTATGAAGCAATGGATTAGCAATCTGTTTCAAATCGAAACAGATTGTGGTTATGTTGTATTACGCAATTAGGGTACAGGAGTCTCTAAAACCAAAACCTAACAGGTTTTAATACAGTGTTGAGATAAAATCTTGACTTTTAAATCACTTCGCAGTACTAATAAATAAACCACGCATGTTTGCTCCTTTCTTGGGCAACGAAATAAGAACAAGATTGTCACAAGTCCCAGTTGGCTCGCCTATAAAAAGTGGTCCAGTCATCACGGACGGTTAGGTACCTACATACATACGGCCAATAATTCAAGTCGCTCTGTTGCAAGCTGCCTTCTAAGGAGCGGCGACTGCTACCTATCGAATGATTTAGGGACCGTTCACCTCGGTCTTGCCACTGCATTGCGGCCAGTATGACCCTTATGCTCCCACTTATTTCTTACAACTCCTTCATTGAGATGTTTGCGCGCACGCAATTTAATACTTAAAAGTTCTTTAGCGGCGGATTATAACTCGTCATTGTCATTGGGTAATTAATGGCGGCCCTTCTTCAATTAAATTCGTTTAATGTTGATGATTTTCTTTTTTTATCTAATTGATCTTATCCTTGTTTAGGTATTGGCTGCATTTTCCCGTTTCTGCCACTGCACATGCTGTCAGTGGGTATAGACAAGGGCGAAGCTCGGCTCATATCAGCTGTCGCACCATGTATCGCACTGCTCGGCCCAGCCGTGTTGGGGCCTCTCATTGATAAGTAAGTATTATGGACATCCATTATTCCTCTATTAGGCATTTGAGATCAAGGCCTCTTGCGTGACAAATTGCTATAACGTGCTTTTGATCTAGTTGTCTGTGGTTTTGTGAGTTTCAGGAAATTTTTGCTGCTAAAACTATGCTTTTTTATGATGCCAAGTTATAGAAACCTGGCACCCTCTTCTGGCTTTATTAGAGGATTCGTACACAACTCTAGATTATTTATTCGTGTGCAGGCTATCAGTGGGGCGAGGGTCGACTGGTGGAGGTGCCATTCCGAGCGGTTCCGGACGCTTGCTGCGCGTGATCACGGCTGCCTGTCTCGTCCTCAGCGCTGTATTCTACACGCTCCTCCTCGCTGTGCCATATACGGAGCGACATGAGGTAGGTACCTATCGACGGTTTTTGTGTTGTTTTTGAATTTCTATGATTTCAGTTGTTTATATTCGAGTTTTGCTTGACCGATGACGTAACTCAACTCAACTCTATGCGCAAACTCAATATTGTAATCCTATGTAATTGCCAATTCCTAAAATGTGACATGGCTTCTTCGCAAAATCGCTAATGTGATATTGATATTCTATAGACATAAATACTGATCCTCTAGTTTCAATAAACCTTTTACTTTCCAATGCTAAATTTTAATCCCACGGATAGTGTTGCCTAATTATGGCAATGAGACGTACAGCTATGTTCTATGTTATAGGGTTTGGTTTCCGCACTTAGTCCGTAAGGTGGACCATTGTGCGTGGTAGAGAGACGCACAGAATCATCTAATCTCTCAACTCACATTGTAAAAATTTCCAAAGATTCCACACAAGTTAGTATTCCAGTACCCTAATTGCGTAACTTATTTTCGTAAACGATTATGACAAATTTGTTTCAATTTGACAGTTCAACAACATTCATTGCGTTATTTACGTTGTTGAGCAGATTTTTTTTCCAACTTATGAAGCAATGGATTAGCAATCTGTTTCAAATCGAAACAAATTGTGATTGATCGTGTATTACGCAATTAGAGTAAGTACAGGATTACGAAATAGGTACTACCTAAGTTCAAAGGCTCTAAAATGTAACGTAACTGTATCTCACAGGCTCGACGACCTCAAGTCCTGTTCATGTGCGATGAAGACAGCGCTTATGTCATGCAAGAAGTATGCAAGGAGGACATGCGCTGCAACCGCTGGTCCGGCGAGAAGGTCAGTACCATTGTTCGTCTGAATGGTGAAATTTGTGTTTGAAACTGTGATTGAATTCAGCAGTATCCATAATGTCGACTTAACACTTCAAATGTCAAATTATACGTCATGCAAACTTAACCTAAAGTAGTATAGCAGGACAATAATATTATACCGAATTTCATAAGTTGAAACCCGCTGGTGAATAATGTGATTTAACCTTAGCTAATAATTCGTATGAAAACTTGTAAAAAACCATTAGTTATGCTATTCAGGGTTGCATCTTTTACATGGGGCGGGGGGAGGGGGTTTTGTAATTTGGTAGGTATTAGGACAGTAGATTGTGAGAAGAGCGATCGAACAACCCACCTTGGATTGGATTGGTTTTATTTGATATTTTCAATCATAACAACTCTTTTGAACTGAATGCAGAATGCAAGAGCGAGCCTGAAAATTTTAGCACTCCATCCAGAAAAGCTTCTGTTTTCTTTTGACCATTATACAGAAATAGAACTTACATTGTCGAGTTATGAAGAAAAGCTTAAACTGAACAGTTTTACAGCAGTTTAGGTTTTGAAATCTGATGGCCTTAACCTTAGACTTTCAAACCTTACGTACGAGCGGGGTGCCCAAACTCTATTTTTATAATTGACTTTTTGAAATGAAAAGTTCTTCAGGCGCATTGAGCGATTATAAGGGAAAATCTTATGGGTTCGCGTCACCGATATGCTAATGTTAACAGCACACTAGCACAGCGCCTATGAGTATGACGTGTTGCGCTTGTTGTTGCTCGGGAGTGCCGATATATGTGAAAACCAGACTAATGTTAATAATATTAATTTCAATTAATTGGAAAATATTAAGAAAACACAATTATTTCATAGTTTTAAGTTTTCACGTCTGTCGGCAGTCGCCATGACAGCCTATTTAACCGACTTCCAAAAAGGAGGAGGTTATATATTATATATGTTCGTAGCGTAATTAATCTGTTATGTCCGCCGATTTCGCCGTCATTTGTGGACCGATTTTGAAAATTCTTTTTTTGTTTGAAAGGGTATACTCTGAAATTGGTCCCATATACATTTTATTAACTTTGCTTGGGTGGTTTTTGAGTTAGCTACAATAATACGTATTTTTTTCTCAACTAGTATGTAGATGATATGATAAGTTCCTGTCACTGGTAGCAGGTAGTGGTATTCGAATGTGTGTGGGGTAGGTACCACAACTAAAAAGTGAAAAATAAAAACTTTTTACAAAAAAAAAACAACCGACTTCCAAAAAAAATACTACAAAGTGAAAAATAACTTTAATTTCGGAAGTCGGTGTCTTTGGTTTTGTATTTTAGTTTTTTGCCAGTGTTTTTTTTTGGAAGTCGGTTGTTTTTTATTTTGTAAAATGTTTTTTTTCTTAATGTTTTTGGATAATATGCCTATCATAACTGCAGGTACTTGAGCCACGGTAACCCGTGGCTGTAAGTACAGTTTTAAAAATTAGTAAAATAAGTAAATCATTCAGGCTCCCGACAGCGTGAAAGCTTTTGGGGGGGTCATGACCCCCAGGACCCCCCCCTCCCTCGGACCGCGACTGCGTTTACGTTCATACATCTGGTCATACACACACGCCGGTTGCGAGTACTACGCACCTGGCCTTTCTGCTATACTTTGAGAATAATCTACTATTATTAATCTACTCGCAGTCAGGAGTGCTGGCGGTGACGGCATGCGAGTACGGCTGCGCGGACGAGAACATGACGTGGGTGAGGCAGCCATTCACCACCACTTCCACCACGACCACACTCAGCCCCATGTACCTCAATGTTGCTAACGCCACGGTAAGTACCTACAATATGCCCAAAGAAACCGGTGCGGTTGGATTCCTGCAACTTCTAGACTTCTGGAAACCTCCCAAAATTCTAGGATAATTTTATTGACGACAGGACATGTTTACTAATATTTGAAGAATGTTGACGGGGATAACCAATAATAACCTTTGCATATATTTATATTGAGACGATTTTGCACAAGAGAAACAATCATCCATCCAGATACAGATTATTCTATTAGTAGGGACTTTGGGAGCAAAGATTTAAAAAAAAAAAACGTAAATAATACTAGTTACTGGCAATAAAGCTCGAAACAGCTTCACTTACGATGATAACGATGCTAATTTATTGTGTTCACACCACATGCGTTGTTAAACAATAGCAATAGAAAATCTGAACCAGCATTGAAATGCTAAAGAGATCCATTATTATTATGGCAAGTGTTATCGCTTAATTTGGGCGAAAAATGTTTATGTGTGTAGGTGATTTTCATACTTTTTACGCTTTTAATCAGACTTCGGATCCAGCAGTGACGGAAGATGAGGAAGTGATGCACGCGATGCCATTCGAGGTGAACCCTCCACACTTCTGTTACAACGGCAAGTGCCTGGTGTACATGCAGCACCAAGCCAGGCTCCGAGTGCTTCTCTCTCTGTTAGCTCCCGAGTTACCTGAAGACAACAGCACTGTCGACTCAGATTGGTGCACTTATAGGACAGGTAACCAATAAAAATATAGGCTTATTTATATGAACTTACTACCCTGCACTCACTGTTTATCATCTTGATTGTCTCGTAGATACTTTACTTATTCGTTGTCCATTCTCATATTGCTATGCAAGCTGTGGACTAAATAATCCGTCACTTCTTGCCATGCGTTGAGAGTTGACCCATTTCGACGTCGATAAGTACCCAGTACCTACCTACACAACCTGAAAAAGCACAATCAAAGTACGAAGCCAAGTAAAAAAAAGTGAAGTGTGAAGTGTATTATAGCCTATTTCAAAGCATAACTTCATGTTTTTAGCGGGACCGTCCAACTGCCAGGTTCCACCAAATCGTCTGGCAGAGGTAACGGATGACGAGGATTGCAGGCCAGCGGTGCGGTGTCAAGTCCTCGACCCTTACGACGAACCCGACGGCGTGTTAGCTGACGCCGAATGTCGACTTATCATTGGAGACCCGAGTTACACATTCTGGACTTACTTAGTTATAAGGTCAGTCATTATAACAATTTTTTTAATTAAATGTATGAAGCTCAGCTATTTCTGTTGTCCGACCACTTAGCATTCATCACTGAAAACACTCATTCTGTGAATACTGAGGTGGCTCAATTAACTATAATACTAGTATCTAAAAGTTATTCTTTATTATTTCTTCGAAGATGAATCTATTTATTTGGGTACAGTTCTTTTTTCAATTTTTAAACTTTGCCCCACACTAGGAATTTCTCCTGTACTATTGTGGGTGCGTTTACAAACATTTTAAACTCGCATACACAAACAGCCAGACCCGGAACAACTACTTGTAGGTCATACAAATATTTGTTCCGTGCGGGAATATAACCCGCGACACGCAGCGCAGCAGTCAATCCGTGCCGTGGCGGTATAGTTATATGAAAGTACTTATATGTTTATAGGAATATACCTACTGTTTTCACTGATATCCAAATCAGTGAAAACAGTATTATTATTCACATAGGTACTTTATTTTTGTTGAACAGTAAACAGTATTTTAGAGTAAAAACGGTATAATACAGTTTTTAATTAACAGTATGGTTGGCAACACTATTGTGTTTATGAATTAATTAATTATAATAATTTAGGGGTAGTTTAGGATTAGTTACATACTGCAAAATGTTTTGCAAACCTAGCGCGTGGTACTTCCTGGCCGCGCCACAGTCGCATTTTGAATCGGGGTTAATAAGAATAAATGTACATAGGTACTTAATATGTTCATTATTGTACATAATAATTAAAAAAATGTACTATAAAGATTCGCGAGAAATTTAACAAAATAGGTGGCGCGGCTAGGAACCATACTTTCTGGCCGCGCCACCTTATTTTTTTTTTTTTTTCTGTATGGCATCTCACAGCTGGTTTTGAGAAACCGTCGCTGTTTAACCGGTCAATCCTGTGGCTGCCTCAAGCTACTACACTCAAAGCCTCCAGCCAGGGCACATATATAAACTAAGCTAAAAAGCTTAGGATGAACGCACGCTAAGGGCACCCCCTGCGGGGTTCGAGCCTCGGCTTAGGGCGTTATCCGGGGGGAGGACATCAAAAGATGGGACGGGCTGGGCCGCGCCACCGCATACACGCTGCAATATATACTCTAGTGACTAGTCTAATACTGTACAAACTCATTGGTAAACAATCGTACGTCTATTGTTCGTTCTATTGGTAATGAGAAATACTTCAAAAAGTCAATAGCTATGATAAATATCGAAACATCTAAATCGGTTATGCCAAAACGTCTGCATTGTAGGTACCTACCAATATGTACCGGTAGCCGGTATGTGCAAAAAGAAATTACAAGGCTTTTGTAAGTACATACCTACATTATGTGTGGCTAATTGGCTATATTGCTTCGGGTCGGCTTTGTTATTAAGAAATACTGCCGAATTGAATGTGCGTACCGGTACATGTTGGTATGTAGCACCCATAGAAAGTCTCAAAATAACCATGGAATGGTTTCACTAACTTACGTCAAAAAGATAGTAGGTACAGACGCCAGCACATCAAGCTACCCGAAACTGTCAAATTTTCCTAATCAACTTTGAACCTTACTTATCAGCGATAAAGTTGAAAATCTATTAAATAAATTTGACAGATTGTAGTAGCCTGATGTGCTGGCGTCTGTACGTAAGTATCTATTACCGTAGTTTTATCTATTACCGTAGTTTTACAATGCATTGTTAAACTGTGCTCTTGCCTAAAAATAATGACATAGAACTTTTATAGCCAATGGTGCCGATTCTCTTGTAGGTACACCGAACTAAACTAACTAAACTATCACTAAAATTCCTTACTTTTGACCAAGTAGTATGTTATGACTTTATGACTGGTAGACACTAGACAGACACCCCCAAAAAAAAAAGTTAAAAAGTTCAACAAAAAAGTCCGCGATGGCATAAATGCCTATCTTCTAAGGATGACCCACAGTAACCATTATTAGCTTTAAGAATTTGATAAAAATTCCATTGTTATTTCCGAAGCTATACCTACCTATTGACCGGTATCATATTATTTATTACCTTATCCAATAAAATAGGTACAGACGCCAGCACATCAAGCTACCTTCCCGAAACTGTAAAATTTTCCCAATCAACTTTGAACCTTATAATTCAACAATGAAGTTGAAAATCTATTAAATAAATTTGACAGATTGTAGTAGCCTGATGTGCTGGCGTCTGTACCTATGTTATATAAATTGGGCATTTAATTTAGATTAAAATATGGCTTGCCATCATATTATTTAAATGGATGGTTTAAAAGATATCACAGATTCAAAATTACGCGTAACAAAATAATTATGGTTGGAGCGCAGCGGTAGGAGTCAATAACCTTTTCCTGGACTATTAGGTATGTAATCCCGGTAGCACTTTCCCGTGGGATATTTTCCGACATCCACGCGGGCGAAGCCGCGGGAAAAAGCTATATACGTAATAACATAATATATTCGGTTTTGCCGCCCGGCTGCGGCTGTGCCGAATCGTGCCGACCTCAACATGTCTACATGTAGGTACTTACCTACACTATGTGTAGTGTACCAACCCTTTTTTTTTTTTTTTTGGGTGGGAAATTATCAAATAACTTCTCCCGCTCTGGGTGGAGCGGGAGGGCGTGTCAGACTCTTACTGACTAAAACCCACCCGTGTTCCTTCCTATGCCATGTTGCCGGGGGCCACGATTTCCCCATCGGTTTTCTTCGAACCCCCGGCAGGCAGTGTACCACCCCTTACTCGTGTGAATTAAAAAAAAAATCTAGATGATAGTTTCGTAACACCGAGTGGCAATATTAAATATTACTTATTTTTACATAATTATATTAATAAAAACAATCAGTTACTTCCTCTGAATAAAACATAAGTAATTATTGATACCTATCAGTGTTAACTAGCGTCAGTCTGAAAATATTATTATTGCTAGATAAGAGTAGTAGATACCTACCTAGCTCCACAGATACCTAACCAATATACCAAGTTTGCCATGGGTGTGTGTCACGATCTCCATGGTTCTCAGGCGCAACTTTATGTTTTAAATCTGAGATACAGGTACCTCGACACCTCCATGCAATAACATCGTAACTCACTTTTTTCCAAAAATTGAGTTACAACGGCATTGTTATGTAAAAAAAAATGCATTTTTTCTGTACTATCATTGTAATTCTATTCCCTTTCGTTTCTAAAATAAACCAACGTCAAAGTATTGGAACAAATCCAAAAAATATTATTTGTCAACAATATAATTGCAACTTGATTTACAAAAAATATTATGAGTAGCTTGTTTATCAAGTACCTACAACTAAATTGTAACATTAGATACAATCTATGTACATGATCATAAAATGTACTGTTACTGCATTGTAAGTTGAGTTACAATGATGTTGCACGTTAGTTTTTAGTGCATTACGACAAGTTAAGACGAGTTGCGATGTTCTATTTAGTAGTTTACTCCCGCTCATAGAATTTCGGTGTTGTTACGTTGCTTGGTAAATAGAAGTGAGAAGGTGTACAAAGTGACTATTGCGGTGTTTATAGTGTAAAACCATAATAAAATGAACCCCTTGGAGTTACAATTATCTGACCACAAAAATAAATTAAACTACAAAAAAACTAAATTGTAACTCAGACACACAATGTTTGTCCTCGTAACTTATATGTCATTTCACTGTTTTGTTTTTCACGTAAGTCATGAAAACCCATGAAAACAATTTTTCTTTTACAACTTAACCATACCTATTTATAGTCCGCCTAAACTATATTAAATAGAGCCAGCTTCAAAAATTGTACGGGGTGTTTTGAGTTTGCTATAATTTTTCAAACTTTAAAATCGCTCTCCTGTAAAATCACAAAAAGTGAGTTACGATGTTATTGCATGGAGGTGTCGACCTATAGGTAGTATCCCCCACAGATGTGTAAGTATAGTTAGTTCCTATAAAATCCTCGTGATAAAACATTTGTTAATTTTTGTTTTTAACTTTCAGAATTCTAGCTGACATCTGGCCAACTGCAGGGTTAGCTCTCCTGGGCACGGCCTGTGTGATTGCGACTAGAGAAACGTCTCTAGGACGAGGAGATGTCGGCAGGCAGTTGGCATTTGGAACTCTTGGCCTGGCTATCTTCCCTCCACTCGCTGGTCTGGCTGCAGAACAAATGCCTGATACTCCATACCTTATCCCGTTCATTCTCCATGCGGTATTCATGGTCATTGGAGCGCTTATTCTACTATTCGATAGGTGCGTAAACACACTCATATCGTATACCTAAGCTACCTAAACGACAATTTCAAGAGTTTTAAAGCTATTTACGACAGTTAAAATTAGATTTTAAAACGTAATATGCGAATTTCAAGAACAGTAACTATGTGTTTATGTACCTACTCATTTATGTGCCTGCTTTTAGTCAATATGTAGGTAGGTAGGTAGGTACTTTTATAAGCATGAATCATAAAATGCCTTGGATGTGTAGGAAGTGATGATTTGCTTCATTGCATCTTTTGAATGATTCACGTTAGTTCGTAGTCATAATGTATTTATGCAAATTACATTAACATTGTTTATTCTCTAATGTAATAAATAGCCGACAATTCTTTATTTAGGTACGCAGTATGTGCAATCAATTAATGATTGATTCAAGGCTTGTGCAGACCAGCGCGACACGCAACGCGACACAAAGGCACCGCCCGTCGCACGAGCGGTGCCTTTGTGTCGCGTCGCGTGTCGCGCTGGTCTGCACAAGCCTTCATGTGCCTTATCATTATGTAGGTATACCTACTCGGTGTCATCAATATAGACTGATAATAATTAATAGGTGGTACACCTATTTGTATTCACAATAAATTGTTTTTGTACAAATGGTAGGTAGATACATGCATGATTGAATCTAATATCTATTTAAGTACATCTACATAATAACAACCCAGTACGAAATCAGAATAACCCAGTGGCTGGGTCCGATACCCATGTCGAGAAGATGATGGGGATCGGACAAAGTTTTTCCATTTAGGGATTTCTCATTAGAGTAGCAGCCTGACGTATTTTGTGTAGGTACGGTCTATTAATGCAATAGGTTCTGGCTGGCGTGGCGCCCTGTTACCATGGAAGTTAAATATAGGGAAGGGGAAATACAATCTTAGATTATCTCCCGTCGTCAAACTGAAACATTTTAACCAATTACAGCCACATGCCCCTGTCAACACCGGAGTGGTGGTGGCACACCGCGACAGGCGTGCTGGCGATGCCGATGAACACCGTGCGACGCTACGGCGCCGAGACTGCTGCCGTATTCGCTGTGGTTGTGTTGCTCGGGACGCTGTGGAGCGGCATCGATGCTTACCTGCCTTGGTAAGAAAACTGCTTTATTATTAAAGTACTTACTTAGTAGCACATTCGCGGTAAAGCTTGAATGACCTAAAAGCATTTGTAAGCCATTGCAATGCAACTCTTCTGTCATTGTTATAAAGTTTACCTTACTTTACCAAGATAAGAGTTACATATGCAATGATTTACGGTTTTACGTCGATCGAGAATGGTCCTACCTAAAAGTACCAATAATTACTGACAATATTTTGACGCCAATGGACTGACTTCGACCAATGAGGGCAGCGAATCTTCCCACGAATATTAGCTGTACGAGTACATACTGCTGCTCGGTACCTATTCGGCAAGCTGTGAACCGGTAATCCAGCTGCTACACTATAGGAATCCTTTCTTTCCGGGTTCCGGCCTCTGGTTACGGTGTAAAAAAGACCGTATGACTGATGTGTTAAATTTAGTTAGGTACTCCTTATTGTACTGCCTCGTTGGTCTAGCGTTATTGCTGAGCATTAGGTCCTGGATTCGATTCCCAGGTCGGGCAAAGTGTTATTGGGTTTTTCCATCAGGATCTCAGTAGCAACCCGGAGTCTAGATTTGTGCCCGGTTGATGGCAATAGGCTCGCCCCCTATTTTATGGGAATATACTTGGGGATAAAATGCGGGTGTTAGCAGACACCTCTGCCTAACCCTTCGGGGATTACAGGAGTGATATTATGTTATGTACATTCGCTGAACTCTGTCTGAAGCCTCAACAAAGTAAATAAGTATAAACCAGCTGGCTGCCAATAATTTACTATTATGGTGTCGATAATACGTTCACGGTCACCGTCATCTTTGTCTGTTATGTATGTCGCAATAGGCAACGTATCTACAAGACAAATATTTAGTCCAATCCATCAATCCTATTAGTAAATTTGTAACTTTGCGATAGCATAATTTGTAACTGTCCCATTCTATTCCAGGACGGTACAGGAGCTGAATGGCACGGTGACAGAAATGGGTCTGACGCTAACGGCCGGAGCCCTGCCTGCCGTACCCGCTCTGTGGTGGGCAGAAGCCCTCGTAGACTATATCGGACATTCCAACGTCTTCATTATGGCCTTCACCTTCTACGGCATTCGATATACTGGTATGTTTATGTTTATTGCTTGAGGAGTAAGTAATGTGTGTGATTTACACTGGTTATGTAAAGTTAATATGTATAGCTACCTACTAACATCAATTAAAACTTGTATATACCCCTACGGTAAACAATAGGTAGGTACAAGGGCGGATCCAGCCTTCGAGTCAGGGGGGGGGGGTCACAGTCGGGGTCAGTCAGGACAGGTTCCAATCAGTGGCGGAATAAGCCTGTCGGGGGCCCGGGGGAGCAAAACAAAATAAGGCCGGTGGCGGCGGCGGTCTTCGCAGTTTATGTAGGTATTTCTAGTAACACTTCGCAAAAAAATTATAATGACAGCAAAAAAAAACAAGTATAACGTGTCTAATTATAATCTAACTACAACGCATGGACCTCGCAACAGGCAGGAGAATTTTTTTCAGGCAGGTGCATTTTCGTCTCCTCGTCAGTAGGATACGAAAAGCAAAAATGTAAGGGAGCGCGACCAAGGCGAGTTTGAATTTTTTTGCACCTCGTCTCGGAATTCTCGGTTAGGTTTGTATTAAACATCCTTACGGAAATAGGAGTTGCTTTGTCGACTTAAGCAGAAAAGTTTGACAGTTAGAAAAATATAGAATGAAAGAGCGAGCGAAGCGAGCTCGAAAATTTTAGCACACCGCCTTGTGTAGGAGATAAGGTTTTTTTTTCGAGTTCCTTTGTCGACTTATGCAGAAAGTTTGAGAATGTAGATTGTAGCGAGCGGAGCAAGCTCCAAAATTTTCATCCTCAGTCTCCAACTCTAAACTGCTTCTTATTGAATATTTATGTTGACCGTGTTTGGGATATCATTAAAAAGTAGGTACTTGTTAAGATTTAGGGGGCCGCCAGGACCGGAGCCGGGGCTGTTTGTCTTGACACTATTCTGGGGTAGGTAAGTATTTAATTTCTACGTCTAGTTGCTAGCTTCAGATAAACCTACATGGACATTTATGAAACGTCAGAAGCTAGAAATCGTTTCACTTGGTCGTTTTCTATGGAAAAGAGCCGGCAGAAAACTCCACGGTCAATCGTCATAATTATAATAACAGCACATAGGTAGTCTTAGGTATTTTGCATGTCGTTCGCATGTGTGGCAATGGCAAACATCCTACGTGGCAACATCATACGAAGTATTTATTTGATTAAATTTATCAATGAGATTAGAAAAACATACCAGTGGTCGACCTTAACGCAGCCCAGGGAGGGTTATGACCCTCATGACCCCCCCCCCCCCCCCCCCCTTGGATCCGCCTTTGGGTAGGTAGTACACATAGCTACACATGAAGCTATACATTTCCAGTATAAGCTGACCTCGCATTGTACGGAAATCCAATACAATGCAAGATCAGCATAAACTGGAAATGTATAGCTTGATGTGTAGCATAGCTTGATATGTAGCGGTGTGTACCTACATAACTATTTATTTCTATGTGATGTACGTACCTAGTCAATAATCAGATGATAATATCTAGGTAATTACTAAAACTATCCACCGATTTCGAGAAGGTAATGAATATCATTCGTTAAAATACCAATTGAGTCTTACTTCCGCACCATTTTTCTATTACCTACCTATTTATTTGCCAGGATTGCGCCCATGTATTCTGTGAGAAAATTTGAACTGGCATGACGGTTCTAAAGTCTACAGTCCTGTGACAGAAAGACAGACGGGGCGTAGGCTTAGTAGGTAATAGGGTCGGTCTCCTAAGCAATCTTTGAGTACAGAACCATAAAAAAGAAAGGAGGCTCTCCATTCTTAAACATAGTAAGCCGCTCGAGTTCCGGAATCACACATGAGCGTTCAAATGTTTCAATACCCGTCAAGCCCAGGCCGACGTACACACGGCGGCTACACATCAAGCTATACATTTCCAGTATAAACTGACCGCGCATTGTACGGAAATCCTATACAATGCGAGATCAGCATAAACTGGTTTTGTATAGCTTGATGTGTAGCCGTGTGTACATTTGCGTCACCTCACCTACGCGGCTTATATGTCTATGATGTAAGCCGCGTGCGTGAGGTGACGCACTTACCTACCTATATCTATCTTTCAGGTTTGGCGTACAGCACTGACTACACATGGGTGGTAGTGTGCGAGATATTGGAAGTGTTCACGCTAAGCTTGGTGTGGGTGACGGCAGTGTTGTACTTCCGACACTTGGTGCCGCGAAAGTACACAGCTACCGGCCAAGCTCTGCCCGTCATTGCCCACTTCTGTATCGGTAAGTCCTAGCCTAGCTTAGCTTAATTTAGTTCTTACTGACCGAATAGCGCCCAAGGACTGGAAGTATGACAATTTTTAATCCATGAGCACAGAATTCATCTGTGCCATGAGGTAGATACCTAATTTTACTCATATTTATCTTGCAGGTCGGTGCATAGGCGCCATAATTGGTGGCATGGACTCGCTAAAGCAGCCACTGGAGGCAACCCGCGACGTGTACCGAGCACTCGGTGTGGTGGCACTCCTCTCAGCCGCAGTGTACCTCGCACTTTATCACCTGCTGCTGGCACCCAGATGTGCTTCTCCG
The DNA here is from genome assembly GCA_949152395.1 of Agrochola litura. Lineage (NCBI taxonomy): Eukaryota > Metazoa > Arthropoda > Insecta > Lepidoptera > Noctuidae > Agrochola > Agrochola litura. Next base: position 12,342,253 of record OX424496.1, read on the forward strand.
GCTGTATCACCACCTCATCATCTCCTTCAAGGTAAGCACGAAAGAAATTATTTGTAAGTGGTGATAGTAGCGAGTGTGACCCGCACTAGAGTGAACAATAAAGTGGCGCTGTTCGTTAAGGCAAAGTTCTACGGTACGGCTCTTGCATATCATTTACATAATGAATAAAAAATCTGTATTTAGTTTTGGTTTGTATGCTAATATTTTCTATTTATTTATTTCTTAAAGCTTGCTCTATTGATGGACAGCTTAACGCTAAAGGTATGACGTAACATTTACCAGCACCAGCACAAAAAAAAAAAAAAGATTTTGATTCTCACGGCAAAGGCCTGATAAGAATGTTTAAGTAGGTAGGTAATGAAAATCATTGGTTCGTCCAACTAACCAGTCAGTCCAACCAACTGATGAACGACTGAGGAAAGGAGAGTTACGTAGTAGGAGTAATTTCATTTTACCAGAAACTCCTTGTAAATTTATCTCCTTGTAAATTTATCTGTGACTCACTTGTAGAATTGCTCAACATAATTTAACATTTGTTTGAATTTCAGGTTTAAATACGAACGGAGCATCGAACGGAAACTACTCGCCTATGCGTGTCTATCACCAGGAAAGTTCCAGGAAAGGCCAGTTCCGTTACTAAGGAACACGTATTTAATTGTAAAAATAACACCTAAACAAATTAGGGGAGGTACCTACATCACTTGCTTTTTGGTACAAGTGTCAAGTCACAAATCATGCAGTTTGTCTGAGTGACAACAAGAACGAATTTTACTTTCTAAGTGAGGTACACTTAAAAAGTAACTATCAATGCAAATTATTTCTCTTTTTATAAGTGTTTTTTAAATAATTCCTGTGCCTAGCATAATATTTTTAAATAATGTAAGTGTGTCTGTCATAGCTAAGCTAAACTAACTTAGCTTAGCTCTTGGTCTGCAACCCGCATTAATCGTCCCTCAAGCTTTAAAAGCCAACAGCGGGAGAACTAGCAGAGATAGTATGGTGCTTGTTGTATAGGGTATGGACTAGCAACTTGTCACTCTAGTTAGATAGAGAACAAGTTGAACCCCGAACCTGTAACGCATCTAGATTGCTGTCTATCGGCGTCGACCGTCGACAGTCGTTATTGATCACCTAAAAATATAATCGATGGTGGATTCATGGACCACATGGTCGATGTTATCGATCAACCACAAATCTAGCCGCACCTAATGCATGCCTGCGTGTAATTAAATCATCAGAGCTCGATGAATTTATGAAATTTAACTATGCTTGAGAATCAGTTTCTTTTTGTTTTTATTATGCATTAATAATAGTTTTACAATAAATTGGTTTTAATCTGTATTTTTAGTGACGAAATAGAATATGTTCACATTCAGAATATAGGTCTACTTATATTTTAAGGTAAGCGAGAGCGATTCAAATCTAGGGACCGTGAACCTAGGTACATATTGTCTAGTGGACATTAAGTAGGCATTTAAACAAGTGCAGAATTGTGATATTAAAAGTGCTTTTGTCATTCATTTCCGATATTGCTGTCGTAACTTAATTATAAAATGATGTACCAAACAGCTCCTTCTATTTGCATTCGTATTTTCTGTATATTAATTAAAAGATAAGTTTTTTATTAATAAAATGAAGTCACTGCCTAATGTTCTCATTTCATTTCCCCATTAAAATGAGGTTTATTTCGCAAAAAAGATTTTTCTACAACTTGTTTGGAAATTCGAGCATTATTTTGACAACCTTCTCAGAGATAAATAAAAAATGCTGTAGGTAGATACTGGACTCCTGGTCAAATACATGCGAGCAGGCGGCCGGCAATGTTAGTATGAAAGTCCACGACGCACAGTGGATCGTCCCCATAGAAGAGGTCGGACGTAGGCAGCTTGTAAAATCAAAACGAATAATTTAAAAAAAAAAAAAAAATCTATCGTATTCCTCTATCAAAAACCTACAAATATTGTGATGAGACTTTTTCTAATTGGACTCATTTTTAAGGAGAAAATCGATAAAAAGTGTTTTCTTTGTATGGAAATAGACACTTAAACTCCCCCACCGCCTGAGTTTCGCCTTGTTTCGGGTAGTCATTTCTATAATTGGTATCTATCTACTAAATTCCACATTTTGCCCAAAAGACACATGGTGCTCCAATGGTGCACTTTCTGAGATATAATCGCTTTTAGTTTTATCATAAAAAAAACCTTTTTAAAAAAAAAGCTTTTATTTAAATGCTCTAAAAAGAAGAAAATAAAATTTTCTTTTAAAATTTTAACGATCAACTTATAGCCTCATTAAACTCATTATACACAATTTATATGACCATAAAAGCTTGTCGCGAGGTTTGCGTAAGTACCTATAAGTATTTAATTAACTAAACGGAAATTTAAAAAAAAATAAACTAAGCAGATTAAGTTAATGAAATAGGTACTAGTTTATTTACACAAGTAAATCGCGCGACAAGCTTTTATGATCATATAAATTGTGTATAATGAGGTTATAAGTTGATAGTTACAATTTTAAAAAACAATTTTATTTTATTCTTTTTAGAGCATTTAAATAAAAGCTTTTTTTTGCTTTTAATTTATTTTTTTACTTTTTAGTTATCGCTAGCTAGGTTTCTACTAGTAGATAATCGAGGTCTCTACACCAAATTTCAGGTGGATTAGAGCAAATGAGCTTTTAATCACCATCTTTTTTTAACCTGCTTTTTTATTCTCAGCGAACCCTTTCATTTAATGTGCGTTGCAGGAAATGTATTATAACTAAGTTTTATTATTGTAAAAGATAATAATTGTAATGTAACTCGTTGGTAATCCTTAAACAAATGAATAAATAAATACCCATACTATAGGAAAGCATAAAAAACTTCAAAAGTCCGCCATATTGGATTAAGAGTAATGTCAGAACATTTTTCTAATTATTCTCGGCAAGCCCTTTCATTTGATACCCATATTGTAGTTTATGCATTAAAAATAACTATTCCGCCATCTTGGATGGTCCGCCATATTGGATTTAGAATAACGTCACATAGCTTATCGTGTATTGACATCCAAACTAAACGTGTATACAAAATTTCAGCTCAATCGGTTGAAGATATCTGCTTCAAAATTGAGTAGCAAGATTCCACCAGAACACACATGCATACATACATTGCAAGTTAAATAAAAGCTTTTAATAATAAAAATACAATAGCGTGACAAAAATACCATGACAAACATGAATTTTCATTATGCTTGAACCAAAATAATGTGTGTATGTGTACCTAGGTACATTTACTTCCAAAATAGTGCGCATTGTCCTAATATTATAAATGCAAAAGTGAGTTTGTTTGTTGGTTTGTTACGCTTTCACACTAAAACGGCTAAACAGATTAGGATGAAATTTGGCACATAGGTAGACCATGACCAGTACCCTAATTGCGTAACTTATTTTTTTTGCCTGATTTGTTTCATTTTGACAGTTCAACAACATTCATTGCGTTATTTACGTTGTTGAGCAGACTTTTTTTCCAACTTATGAAGCAATGGATTAGCAATCTGTTTCAAATCGAAACAGATTGTAAATAAAAATAATTAGGCATTAGAAATAACAACGAGCTATCATGTATTGAGTAGAGTAATTGGATTACCATACCCAATAAAAAGGTGGTTTGAATAAAAATAATGAAAATTTATTGCTACAAAGAAACGAGAAACGTACACATACACACATTATTTTGGTTCAAGCATAATGAAAATTCATGGTTGTCCTGGTATTGTATTTTTTTATGATAAAACGAAAATCGATTATATCTCAGAAAGTGCACCATTGGGGCACCCATGTGTCTTTGGATAAAATGTGGCATTTAGTAGATAGATACCAATTATAGAAATGTCTACCCGAAACAAGGCGAAACTCAGACAGTCGGGGAGTTTAAGTGTCCATTTCCATACAAAGAAAACACTTTTTATCTATTTTCTCCTGAAATATGAGTCCAATTAGAAAACGTCTCATCACAATATTTGTAGGTTTTTGATAAAGGAATACAATAGCATTTTTTTTTAAATATCGATTTTGATTTCACAAGCTGCCTACGTCCGACCTCTTCTATGGGGACGATCCACTGTGCGTCGGTCGGGTTCAGCAGCCGAATAAATTACTATGAAAACTCATATCAATCTTTTTTTTTATATTTCGCCACGCATGAAAACCAAGGAGGTTACTTATCAAAGATTTTTTTCGATTTGGCTTGCAAATAGAGCTGTTTAACGTAAAAAGAAACAAATGATAATATTGGCGCGTGAAAAATTATCGTTAATTCGTCATTGATTTTGGAATTTATAATTTATTTACTAAGTTTGAATTTCCGAGCATTATTTGAGAAAAGTACATGAGAAAAATAGAAACCTTGGCCGCAATCGGGCATTGATTGACTCACGTTTGTGTGCCTCGGCCCACATTTTCACATTCGTTCTTCAATGCGCCTTTTGCAGACCGCGGCAGTAATGTTTCTACTAGGCTAGTCATTTAGGACATCGAAGATTACAAAAAATTACACTGCACTGATTTTTTGGGATGTTGTTAGGATAGTAGTACGTAGGGTAGGTATACCTTTTAGAAATTTGTTGTCAAAAGAATTTCGAAAATTTCGAGGTTTTTGGAGCACCACACAGTTAGGACAGGGCTTTCGAAGCAGCTAACTTGGTTTTACACTACCTACTGGTCTCTATCCTAACAAATCAGTACCTACATTGCAATTTTTTGCGACCTAACGCGATTTTTGTGTCTACGGTGACTAGCCTATTTTTTGTTTGTAAACACAACATAAGTGCAAAGAATTATGTACCTACCTATACCTACCTAGGTAAATATTGCTTTTCTTGTAGATAAAGCAGTGCTTGCATAAATATTTATTTTCTACTACACTAGGATTTAGATTGTTTTTGAACGACATGAAAACAATCTGAACTACACTCCCAGGCTCCTAAATCGAGCCACCGTGCATTTTTATGTTTATAGGCCTAAAACACATGGTAAGTCACAAAAAAAGTTTCAGTTTTTGAAGCTGTCATACATGGCCATCATTTCGCTATCACCATTTTTCCAAATTTGAATTAACGAATTTGAAAAGAAAGAGAGAAATTCCACCGAAGGAAAAACTGGCCTTGAGGATGTGACGGGGCCGCGGTTGTCACCACTAGGTATGGGCGTTATTTAACGTCACTAGTTACAATAACTGGCTACGGGGCATGTGACCGAATAACTAGTTTCGAGTCACACATAAACACGTGATTTTGTAACTAGTTCCATCACAATGCAGTGATCGAATGAAAATAGTGAAACGAAACAAAAGTACGTTAAGACGCATGTTGTTTCTTTCGCAAGTAATAACTTTAGTATTACGATAATAATGTAACTGCATATGTAGCTATAAAAACTTATTCGTTCCAAAAACTTAAAGCTTGTGATATGTAACGTATTACGTAGGTAACCATTTATATTTTCGTTTCGCAAATAACAGTAACACTTCAATAGAATCACCGAATAGAATTTGAAAAATAACTAGTTACTAAAATCACTAGTTTTCAAAACCGGTGACGTCCTCGAAGTCACTAGTTACGTTACGTTTCACAAAAATCACGTAACGACCCACCCCTAGGCGACAGATACATTCGTCAATGCCTAGAGCAGGGGTTCCCAACCTTTTAACTTACGCGCCCTCCTAATCACTACGCCTTTGAGCTAATCTGTCGACATAAGCAGAAAAGCATAAGAATGTAAAGCGAGCGAAAGTGAGGAATACCTTAGAATTTCTTTTGATCATTCAAACAGTAATAGAAGTAACTTAGTAGAGTTCTGCAGAAAAACAAGACTTATGAGAATGCATAATGTTCGATTGAACTCGAAAAATGTTGTACCTACAATTTCGGATTTGGTACATTTTTCTTTTGACCATTCAGATACAGAAAAAAGTTACTTTGTCGACTTATACAGAAAAGTTGAAGAATCAAGAAAATGTAGAATAGCGAGCAAATAATAGCCGGTTATTTAAAAAAAAATCAGCTATTCCATACATTTTGACCGCGTAGGTATTGTACTTTTCTATGAAACAACTGATTTTTTTAAAATAACCGACGAAAAGTTTCAGAATCATGTACTGAATCCATGGTTTCAGTTTTCGCGTCGATGTCCCTGACTCCCGTATGATAATGCAAGGGTGCACATTGCAAGAATTGTTCGAGAATACCTGCACGACGCGACGTTAGAATCGCAGTAATGGAAAGGCCAGCAAGAAGCCCTGATATGAATCCAATAGAGCATCTAAGGATGAGCTGAAGAGGCGTGTTCGAGCTAAGCAATCAGCTCCAGAAACTTTGCAGCTGCAAACTGCCATCTTGGAAGCAACAGAGAACATTCCACAGCACGTCATAGTGGTATCAATTAATTCCATACCGAACCTCATGGCGCCCGTCGTAAATGCTCTTTGAGGTAACACAAGTTATTAAATAAAAAAATTCTCTTTGTAAACCATTGTTGTCTTCTAAAATTCTACTGCCACTTGCTCACTTCAGATGGCGCTGATCTCCAGCGTCTTATAATTTGACAGCTAGCCATATTTTTTTTGTAAACAAGCGTCTTCTTTTACGCTTAGTTAATTATTGAGCCCATTTGCGCAGCTGTTTACTGCAAAAATACGGGAAAAATAATGTCCGTGACCACCGCAGGACCACCAACGCCAATCGCTTCCATATTTAGTAAATAATTAGTACCCAATTGGTACTAATTAATGCTCGAACGATAAAATTGGTACCTTAGTAGTTTTCGAGAAGCTCGACTATGAAGGTGGTCCGGCGGTAGTCACGCTCCCTTCAGGAGGACCACCATGAGCGCCGAAAAAGGGGGCATGCTGCAGCTATTCTAAGTATACAAATAATTAGTACCCTTAAATGTGATTCATTGCGTAAAAAAAACAGAACTGAAACTTTTGTATTTACCGAGAAATCAACGATGATAACTTTCGCGCGCTCGTTCAGCAGGACCACGACTTTGAATGTTGATTCCAAGTTTGACGAACTTGTCGCTTTTCTCAAGAAAAACCATACCATGCCATTGGGTGGGGTGGCCGTAGTCACGGTGTAAAATTTTCATTTCAAGATTTTCCTATTAAAAGCTCTGTGATTTCTTCCCAAATTTATACAAAAATTAGTGCTCCTAAAGAAGTTATAGCGACCAAAAAACCAGATTCCCAAGTGTTGTATTTTCAGAGAAATTAGCTTTCATTACTTTTCCTTACTAAAGCGCAGGTCACACCGCCAGCTAGCGGGCGGGCGGGCTAGGCGGGTGGGCGAAGCGAACGAAGGAAACTATACAAACTACGCGAAACGCGGTGTGAACCGAAGTATGTAAAGAGGTGAAACGATGTTCGCCCGCCTAGCCCGCCCGCCCGCTAGCTGGCGGTGTGGCCTGCGCTTAAATCTCCGTGTATAACCCGACCAAATTAAGTTGTCAATGGTATTGAGCAGTCTATCTATTCTGTAAAAATCTCACCATGAAAACTTAGGTAAAGTGAGGTGACAATAGTGCTAATCCCTAGCATCAAGTGGAGTGACAGCTCGCTTTATCTAATTTTTCACGGTGACATTTTTACAGAACAGATAGACTGCTCAATACCATTGACAACTTAATTTGGGCTAATTTCTCTTAAAATACACCACTTAGGAATCTGAATTTTTGGTCGCTATAACTTCTTTAGGAGCACTAATTTTTATATAAATTTGGGAAGAAATCACAGAGTTTTTAATAGGGAAATCTTGAAATGAAAATTTTACACCGTGACCACCGCCACCCCACCCAATGGCATGGTATATCTCGTAAACTACCTACTGAAGAACCAATTTTGAATTTTGGGCACTAATTTTATCTTGTAGGGTAGGTACTAATTTTCTTTATAGGTTTGAGGAAAGCTTGGAATCAACATTTAAAGTCGTGGTCCTGCTGAACGAGCGCGCGAAAGTTATCATCGTTGATTTCTCGGTAAATACAAATTTAATGTTTCAGTTCTGTTTTTTTTACGCAATGAATCACATTATTTGTATACTTAGAATAGCTGCAGCATGCCCCCTTTTTCGGCGCTCATGCTGGTCCTGCTGAAGGGAGCGTGACTACCGCCGGACCGCCTTCAAAGTCGAGTTTCTCGAAAACTACTAAGGTACCAATTTTGTCGTTCGAGCACTAATTAGTACCAATTAGGTACTAATTATTTACTAAATATGGAAGCGATTGGCGTTGGTGGTCCTGCGGTAGTCACGGACATGGAAAAATAAGTTAAATTATAATAGTAAAGTATGTGTTTAAATTATCATATTAGATACCTAAATGCTAGAAGTGCTATCTCTGAGGTTTTTCAGTAAGGAAGTTCATGCCCGAGTTGGTTTTCAACTCTGATTAGGTTATTTCTATCGTACGCCTCGTCGTTAACATACACAATATAACGTATAGGTTATATTGTGTTTGTTAACTTGGAAGTTCGTTTTATAAAACGTTTATAATTTATACTTTTCCACTAAAGCTGCTTTTTTACCAGTGGTAGACGCTTCCCCTGTCCTTAGGTCGTCTTTTAATAGTGCTACACTCCAAGTCTCATACATATTTATCTAGTTTTCGTATAATTTGTGATCGACACAAAAGTAAACACACAGACATATAAAGAGTAGCAGACCAAACATTAATCCAGTTATATTTATATTTATGGACATGATTCTCTATCCTTTTTTTGCTAAGCGACAAGTCGTAAATTATATCTCGTTCTGTCACCTGTTGTCACACTGACTCACACATAGACAAAATTTGACGCGTAGCTTGTCTGTACCATGCCGCCATATTGCTAAGCAACATCATCTGCATCGCGTTCTTTGTTTCAACCGCGTTATTTAGTCAGGGACGGATTTGGCAACAAAGACGAAATTTTTTGTAAAATGTTTACCACTGAATTTTCAAACAGAGCTTCAGCTTACTCTACGATTTTTAAATCTTTTTGATGACATTGTTCCAGAATACTGCAAAGTGCAGATTGTCAGTGTACACACATGCTTTTGTAATAGATTATAAAATGAATTATATTACCTTGTATCTGTGTGATGGAAAACATGAACATAGGCATAAGTATACATAAATAGGCTACTCACATAACTTTGAAATTTCATTCGGCAGGTAATAATTGATTGATTGACTTTATTGCTAAGTAATTTACACTTCTTATACCCAGAGAATATAAATTTTCGCGGATTTTCAGTAAGTACCTATACCGGTTGTTTCAATATCGTTAGATAATACCGGCAACCAGCCCAGTATTGACAAAATTCACCATGTGTGCGTAATGGCTACGCAATTTTTAGCGAATGTTTGGTCTGCTACTCTTTATATGTCTGTGAGTAAACATAAACACAACAATGGCGGTTAAGACGTACAACTGTGCTGCCATCTGTTCTGAGCTTTCAGTTTTTAACCTCATTGAAACTGATTTTTATAGCATCCCGATTTAAAATTTGGAACAATGACAAACGGAAATGGTAGTGAGTGACTGGCTTCAAAACCACTTTTTTATTCTTTGTACTATAATTATTTAAAAAGATAGAAGAAAAGATAGGGACCAAAAACGTGCAGGGTGGCTCGATTTAGGTTTCCGAGAGTGTATATAAATGGACAAATAATAAAAATACAACAGCTTTGTATTTCTTGTTTTTAAGTTTATAAGTTGTACTGATTTACCGACAGGTCGCAACTGAGGGCATATCGACTATCACAATAACATAACATTAGAAAAAAAGAAAAACAGTTTCTATATCTAAATGTGTTACATCGATTGATACATTAGCTTAAACCAAATTTATATTTACATTACCTTTCGTTTTTTTCAAAAATACAAATTAATGTAAGCCAGGAATTTAGAAACTATACTTTATATTCAAAATGTCCTATGATATATTTAAAAAACTAAATTATAAATCGCCTTAATTCTACTGCTTAAAAGAAATACATGTTAAGCTAGAGTATCACCGCGTCAGACATCACACTAATGAAAATATATAGGAGCCAGACAAACAAAAAAATATAAGTAGATACCTATTTAATATATCCGAACGAGATTCAACTTTCGACGCCCAATAAGGCATGGATCAGCATTTTTCTGTATCTCTATCTTTCAGTCACTCGGGCGTTATTCACTAGCTTAGAGCAAGAAGTCCTTTCGTCCGCGTGCTTTAATGCGAATCAGTGCAGATACTGGCGAGCAAGAGCCAGAGAGAGATAGAGATACAGAAAATTGCTGATCCATGCGTACAACTTCATTCAAGATCAGAATATTGTTTTTAGGGTTCCGTACCTTTCTGTTAGGAACGCGTGGAGGTATCATCAAATACGTAGGTCTACGATCTCTTGGAGCTGGAGCTTTAAAAAATCAACCTAAGATTGTTTTTTTTTTTAGCTTCAGCCTCCAAGGGACTGCAATAAAAAAATACGGGCATTTATACACATATTTTGATACTAACAAAAATAAATCAAAACCTATATGGTACTTCGCGCTGGGAATCCCCCCTTGGTATAACATTTTAAGGCATAATATTTTTTAGCATAACGTTTTCGCATAATTTTTATTAGCATAATAATACTGTGGCATAATAATACTTTGGCATAATATAAGGGTTAGCATAACTGTCATTTGTTCTAATTTGTTTAGGCATAAATTTGGAGTTGCATAATTTTTTAAGGCATAATATTTATTCGTCTATTAATCATGAGTATTCATGCCATAAAAATTAACATTATTTATTATTTTTGGGAATTACTCTATTGGATTAGGTTAAGGAACGGCGGGGGTGGCCCTTGGGCCAATCCTGAGCCAAAAACATGTTTGTTTTGGTATGAGTTTTATTAGGGTTTATTATTTTTATTCCAAAGAATATTATGTGTAAATATCATTATGCGTTTATAACATTATGCTTTATATAAACAAATAAATAGAAAAAAAATATATATGCTTCATTATTATTATGCCAACAGTATTTATGGCAAAACATTTATGCCTAATAATATTATGCGTATAAGCATTATGCTGAATTTCGTTATGCCAATGTAAATTATAACAATATACTTTATGCTTATCATTGGTAAACCCTTCCCGTTGACCTAGAATCGTGAAATTTGGCAAGAACCCAAGGTCTCGCAGCACAAGGGAAAGTCCGAAAATCCTTTATTTGTAATTTAATCACATTTTTTTTTTTGCGATTACTGACTAATATTTGCAGTTGCGAGAATTGACCGTGCGTGACGTATATCGATGTAAGGTAGCATATTTTTCTTCTACACTGTCAAGTTCTTTTTTTGGGATAAATTCATCCCATCTACGGTACCCAATAAATAAAAACTAACAATTGTTGAACCTTGTTTGGAATATACTAATTTTCTAATATTGAAAATAAATTGTTATGTTCTAGTCATATATTGTTTACGTTAACTTAGACACAAAACTATTCAACAAGAATTCTAGATACTTATTAAAATTATAATTGAATGACCTACCAGTTTTTTAGTCAAATAACCAATGCCTGGTTCCTATTTCAATATTGTATAACGAAAATTCGGTGTTCGTAGTAACAAACGGTTGATAAAACATAAGAGTAACTGCACCACCACTTCTTTTAGCAATATTATTTCACAGTGAGAAAGAGATATACGTCCTGCATAGCTCCATCACTTTCCCACTCTCCTTTTTGGGCAGTCGTGTAATAATACTGCTATAAGAGGTAGTGGTTGGCCACGGACACGGCTGTCAGTACTTGGGCGGCAGAGTTCTGGTGAAAATAGAGAAAACGAATTTTCCCAGATATGAGACTTAGCTAGATCAATTTTTTGCCCCCGTTAATCCCTATATTGAAACTATCATCGAAATCATTAGAGCCGTTTTCGAGAACGTGATTACAAATATATATATAATATGGATATTGCCCATTTAATAGGGCCTGCTCACATCTGGCGAGGCGCAGCGAAGCGCGGTTGGCACTGCCAAACAAATATCGTCCTTGCATCAGTTGAAATAAAGTCGTAAATAAATAAGCTTCTATTATTTATTTTCAACTTTATTTAAAGGAAGGCAATGTTGCAACCGAGCTGAGCTGCACCTCGCTAGATCTGCGCAAGCTGCACAGAACAGATTAAAATACCTCTTTAATCTGTTCTGTGGCTAGCTGCATTATTTTATTGTTCTTGTAATTTTTCTACGAATGAGGTAGGCACTTAAATCGAGCAGCCAGTGTTAAGTAGCTTGCTGATGAGTTTCTTTTGCACTGCCTAAGAGGGAAACAGGAATGTTCTCATATAAATTGTTCAGTTATGAACATTGTGTTGAAATAATAGAAAATATTCAATGAAGATTTTTCATAAATTAATTGTATTCAATTCAATGTCCTTGAGATTTGTGCCATAAATATTATCTATTTTATCAGACATTTACTTGCATACAGTTTTCTCCTGTTTAGTCTTATGTGATAGATCAGTTTCCAGATATTATTATATTAACCTTAATCGAGAAATAAAAATGTACTATTGTGCCTATAGGACGTAAAAACACCAATTAACTCGTTAGTATTTATACTTTTATTTTATATGTAGGTACTTAAACTAACGCATATATAACAAAATAATGGATATTGAATAAAATGCATTACAGGCTAGGTCTACTTCCGTATCAATGGTAGTAAATAGGATTTTTCAATGTTGATAATTATATAATTTGTATAAACGTCTATTATACTATAAAACGTTTAGTTTTCTATTATCTAATACAACTAGGCAATGATGAATTTGGAAATTATCATGAATCAATACGGCGGCACTAGCGTTAATAACCGAAACATGCATCGAATTATGTACACCATTGACAAAAGTAGTCAATAAGTATAAAAATATTAGTAGTTATTGTAACTACCGCCTAAGTTGGTTACAAACACTATTGTACGTATCGCCCAAGTTGTTCCATTAATTTAATGTTGTTTCTGAATACGACCGATTTTTATGAATGGATCGGCGCTGGCTCAAGTTGATCCGCTCGGTGTATCAAAATGCTAGGGCATGTTTTTTGCAGACAATATTTTTGTAGAAATATATGCAAGTGTGCAAATTGAGATTTAGTTTATTCTTCATTTATCAATGAAAATAGTTCCGAGCACGTCGCTGCTTTGTCTGCGTTGAGTCGCTGACCCCTATTCACCATGAGTACAACACCGCCTAGAGTTTAGAAATGAGTACTTCAAATTGAAGATAGCATTTCAAAGGACACTTATTTTCAACTAGCTGTGGCCGCGTAGACGTTAACAATCCTCTGGCACAATGTTGATATTTGAAATCCGCACTCCGCCAGTTCTGCGCTGGTTTTGCACATGGTTCAAAAAGAACCTCGTTTCAGCTACGTCAACAATAGAAAACCTAGAATTATTTTTCGAAATAAAACCATGAGTTTTAAGACTGGCAGCTTAATCTTATCAAATGTTTTTATGCCTATTCCGTGGCTTTTTGTTTTTTCTGTTATACAAGGTATATTTAATGTTAATCCGGAATATACTTCAAACAATAAACATAGCTAATCATATTTAGCTTTAATTAGTATAATTAATTTTTATTTACCCAGAAGTTTTAAGTAAGCACTGAAACAGTTTGTATAATTTTAAAAATGACAGAACTGGAAGCGACCGACAGATATATCGTGCGTCAGCAAGATAGAAGCAAGCAAGAGCCGTTAGTGTACTGATAATGACTGTCGATGGACCGATGTTCTTTGGACCAAACAAATCTTGAATAGGGTACCACAAACTCATAGATTTTAGTCAGACATATTTTTTATTATTATTAATGGTTTTCAGCGGATTCCTGCGGCCTGCGGCCGTAAGCACAGAATCGGTCGAAGTGGCGGTGCTTGGGGGAGGCCTATGTCCAGCAGTGGACGTCTTTCGGCTGAAATAATGATTAATGGTTTAGTAATTTCATATTCGTTGCATTATCAAAAGTTATTGAAGTTGAAAAAGAAGGATGAAGAAGGTGATGACTTATGGGACTGTAATGACTCGCAATGCCCTCATTAAAAGGCTGAAAGGCCCCCATAGGGCAATGGCAAGAGAACCGACACAGTCCGAGGTATAAACTTAAATGGCAGTGGGCAGGACAGTGACATTGCTCGCAGAACAGATGGCCGATGGGGCAGGATTTTGGAATGGCGACCGCGTATCAAAAGGCGTGGAATTGGAAAGCCTCCCAAGGTGGACCGCTGACCTTGCCAAGGCCGCAGGAATCCGCTGGATGCGAAAAGTGCAGGACCGGTCGATGTGGCGACGCTTGGGAGAGGCCAATGTCCACCAGTGGAAGTCTTTCGGCTGAAATTATGATGATGATGAATGAAGTTTTATCTTGCGACAACCTTTTTCCGTCTCGTGACCCAAGAACGGCACAGCTAGTTATGAAAATACCTCTCCTTTGAAAATAATTCTGTTCAAATAAAGCTCTCTCCAGAAGGCACTCTTATTTGCCACCATGTATATGGAAAGATTGATGAATCATTTCAGTCTGTCAGTCAGCGCTGTCTCAGATCAGACTGTTCTTTGCCTTAGCATTATTCAAACTTAGTAGTAATACAAATGAATCACACTTTGATGTAGGACATTTGCGTATGTTGAGCACTCGAATGCAAACTTTCACCAACTAAATAGTTAACAAACAATGGAACACCAATCGGTAACAAAGCAGAGAAACATTCGCCCGTGTTAAACTTAATATGTTCCTTTAATAAGTTGCTTGACAAATAAGCATTTTTATAGTAGGATCATATTTGTTAGAAATTTTGTTTCGATTGCTTGAGGAGCAAGTTCGAATATTCGAATTATCTTGACCAGTTTTATTTATGCACTTACATTACTATCTTATCTGTGTATTTAGTACATATTTATCTTAACTAAAACAAGATATAAAATGTTTACTATTTAGGTTTCTTGTAGTACTTCTGACACATCCATACTTTTTAAATTGGATGCTGATTCATCCCCTACATTATCATCTTTCAACAACGTTTCAATCATCTCTTCACTCATTTCAGCATCTTGCGATTTATCATCACTATCTTGACTGTCAGCCTTATCACTTAAATCTTTATGATTCATACTATCTTCTTCTTCTGCGATTTTAGCTAGTTTTCCTGAAGTTTTCACAGCTTCTGGCATTACGCCATTAACCTCGTCAGCCGTTTCATTGCATGCTAAATCGTCACAGAGGGGCGTTACGGCCGCATTGTCGACTTTATCTGTTGCAACTGTCTGTGTATTGGAGTCAGATTCTTTTGGGTCAGTGTCTACTTCCATAGTTTTGTTTTCTTTTTCCTTAACTTGCTCCTCAGTTTCATTTTTGCTAGCATTGTTGTCAGTTCCATGTTTTTTAATATTGTCGTCTGGTTCTATTTCTTCATTGTTGATCCCAGTTTTATTTTCTTCACCATTTTTATCAGATTCGCTTTCAATAATATTACTTGCAGTTACATTTTCCTTTTCCTTGCTCTCAGTTTCATTGTCTTTAACATTATCGCTGTCCGATTTATCCCTGTTTTCAGTGGCTTGTTCGGCAATTTCATTTACCGTAGCGGCTACAAAGGTATTATTGTGACTTATAACTGCTAGTACATCGCCATGGTCACTGGTTTCATTGTCATTCACAGAGACATTTTGTGAATCAATTTCACCTTTGGAAATGTTGTTAGCTTTATTATTTTCTCCACTATCATTGTACTCACTACTACCAGCGCCTGTCAAATCTACCTCATGATTTTCACTATCATTTATAGTTGATTCCACTGAATTTTCATCTATAAATATTGGATCATCATTATCCTCCATGTCGGGCAATATTTCTACATCATCATCGTCTTCACTATTGTCACCACCAGATTTTCGTAATACATACTGTTTAAGTCCTTTATTGAGATTTTCGCGGATTTCACCGAATCTACTAGCTGACGTACTCAATAATCGCTCCAATGTTCGATGAAGGTTTCGCATTTCATGAACGGTTCGTGTACGCAAGTATACTGTAGTAGCTTCTTTTTTCAGTTTATGAAGCCGTGAGAGAGCATATTCCAAAGCGTCAGCCGCATCAATTAAATTGTATCTATACCACTCCACAGGCACATTTAAATCACAATCCCTAGATGACGGAGTTTCAGATGATTTTGCTATCTTAATAGCCTTTGGCGTACTTCGTTTCAAAATGCGAGGCGTATTCCGACTTCCTTTAGGAGTAGCAACAGGTAAGGCAGACGAAACTGCGCTAAGTTTAGCTGCATATGTCGCGCCTCTAGGTGCTGCTTTACCAGTGGGTTCTGTGACTGCTACAATAGTAGCAGAATATCCGCCAGGCATACTTGGATTAGCATTGATAGCAAATATGCGTCCATCAGGTAGGCGATACATTTTATTAGATGATAAAGTTTGCGGATCCACTCGAAATTTCAATCCTCCAGTAGATGCATTTACGGTTACATCATTATCTGTCATTTGAACAATATTGTCTGATGTTATTTCAGCAGCTGAAGTATTTGTAGATCGAGGTACTAAGGGAGGAGGATTAGTAATCTTAGGGGGTGCAACAGGACCTGGTGTGATGCATTGCACGTCATCATCGTTGTCTTCAGTAACCTGAAAACAATAATCAAATAAAGTTTTAAAAGTTAATTACTTTAGCTGTTTATAAAGTTGTCAATAAAACCTTTATTTACCTCGCATAAAGGTTCCAGGGGAAAATCTGGAGTGCATACAACATCATCATCTTGAATATTATGAGATGTAGAAGAAACAGCTGACATGTCTAATCCCTGTAACCAAAAAAGAGATGAATATGATGTATTATTAAATTAATGAATTATTAACCTTTTTTAATGGGACTGGTAATCCTAGTATGGGACTGAAATGTTACTTACAAAATAATAGGTTTTTTTAAATAGTTTTTCTAGACAGTATCACAGAGACAGGGAACAAAGGCCAGACAATTAAAAAATATTAATAAAATTATTATGAAAATTTCTGAATTGAGTGCCAGACATTTGTGAATTCCCACAATATAGTGTTACACGAATATAATACACCATATTTAAACAATCAGCAGAATAATTAATTTATTTTTATTACTGTGAACCAGGCCAGGTTATATTTAATTAAAAACCATAATATTTACCTGTGTTAAACTTTCTAAAGATAAATTAATATTATCAGCAACACTGTTGTAAAGATTGGCTCCAAAGCCCGGGCTTGTGCCAAAGCCATTGAAGCCACAATTAGCAATGGCCATTGGAAGGTGAGGTGGCTTAGGCCGAATGCGAGCATAAGTAGACATATTCTGCTTCCTTTCATTTCCAAGCCGTATAGGTGTCATCATGGAAGGATTTGGTAACTGTAACAGTATAAAAAAATATGTAATAAATAGATATTTTAGAAAAAAAAGTTTCTTGAAGGTACGGTTTTCATAATTCAAGCGG
The DNA here is from genome assembly GCA_949152395.1 of Agrochola litura. NCBI lineage: Eukaryota > Metazoa > Arthropoda > Insecta > Lepidoptera > Noctuidae > Agrochola > Agrochola litura. The sequence goes on from OX424496.1 coordinate 12,359,792, forward strand.
CCATAAATGGACTAAAGGTTTATTTCTTATACCTGTACTAGCACTCCGTTCGCAACTTCTTCTGCGAGGTAATCGTACTTTCCCCTACGAACATCAACACCCCCTCAATTTATTACTACTTAGATGAGTTTTTTGGCCAAGTTTCTAAATCAAAGTAATGAGATTTTTCATACAAATTGTATTCCCGCTTTTCACCCCGACAAGGGGTTGATATTTGAAAAATTCGAATCGTGTAGTAATAATACCAGCCTATTATTGTCCCACTGCAGGGCAAAGGCCTCTTCTCATACAGAGCAGGCACGAGCATTGATGACCACGCTTGCTCAAGACGGGTTGGCGATTTCTAACTTATATTAACTATAAGTCCAGGTTTCCTCATGGTGTTTTTCCTTCACCGATGTCAGTAATGTCCAAGATAAACTCAGAAAGTACATATGAATTGTGTAATTCTTCTTTTTTATCAAGATTATTAATACCGAGTTTCAAAATCATCGGACCGCGCGTTAAAGCTCACACACAAAGCGGGCGTTTGGTCGCGGAGCAGGTCGGGAGTGAGAGCCGCACACGCTTTTCGTGTGCTGACATCCATATAATACAAGGAATTACAACTTAAACAAGCCCGCCGTACTTCCATCCCGACCCGCGCCCGACACGCACCCGATTTGTGTGTGTGTGTTGAGCTTAAGATTCTTCCATATCCAACTTTAACACCCTCTTACCTACCCCCTAACGGGGCGCAGTTTTGTAAAACATATTTATTTATTTACAGGCTACATATCAAACTATACATTTCCAGTGTAAGCTGATCTCGCATCGTATAGGATTTCCGTACAATAAGAGGTCAGCATTAACTGGAAATGTATAGCTTGATATGTAGCCGTGTGTATGTATTCGTCCTAAGTCTCAAATTTATAAAGCCAAGGAATAAGATTTCTCATATGGACCAATTCCCCCCTTTTCACCCCTTAAGGGTTGATTTTCGCAAAATCCTTTCATGAGGAAGAGGAGCCCAGAGGGTTTTTGAGCCAGCATTTTCACCCTGCATGGCGAAAAGTTGGCAGCTGAGTTCATCTGAATCATTGCTTTCAAGTGTTTGATATTTTAAAATTTCTGAATACCCACAAATCTTTCAAAATGATCTGCTTCAAATGAAAATAGCAATCAAGCTATTTGATTAGTTGATTTACGAGTTAAATGTCAAAACTACATAAAACAATCCCTAAAAACGCCCGCCCTTCATAGCCACCTAGTGCTTAAGCAGGGAAGAAGTGGCGCAACAAACTCCCCAGCAGCACAATTGTCTGTTCAAATAAAAGCCTCCTGACATAAAGGGCGTCCCGCTTACATATAGCTGTAACTCGAAGTCACAAATGATAAACTAGGACCATCAAAGTAAAATAAATGAACAGTTAATTACTAATAACAAAAACTGTGATCAGCAACATGACTTGTCACCACAAGCAGCACCCGTTCATGAGCATAACGCAAAAAATAGCCATTACCCCTCGTCATATTTGAGGGAAGGTGGCAACCCGACCCCTAATGCTACTGCAAGCAGTGACATCTAAGGGAGCATGACAAACTTGCTCAGGCAAAAATAATATTATGATCAATAATTGTCGAGCCAACCATATATTGCAATACAACTCGTAATAAAGACATTGTAATGAGTAGATTATGTCAATAAATAAAATAAATTGACTCATACTGTCAAATAAAATAAACAATTATTAATATACCAGTTGATTCTTTAAACATGGTCTCATTAATACCCTACAGTTATGGAATATCAAAAGGAACACCTTTTATAGATTAATACTTAAATCATATTTAGAGCCAATTTCATATAGAATGATGTGTATATGTTATAAATACACACACACCAGAGTTAACTATATATAGCATTAAGAAATCTCAGGCTTCTAGGAGTGCCTTTAATGAAGTTTTATGTTAGAAGCCTGAGATTTTTTTTTTCATCTGCAGCCCTTAACCAACTGTAGTAACAATTTAGCCAATATTTAAAGTCTCACTCCAAATGATACTGGAATGAGCATGAAGCAAGCTTTTCTAAAATAAATATAAAAAAAAGGATCATACCCTCATCTTTTTTGCCAGAGGTGGTACATTAACAGGATTCACCACTTTTGCACATGGTGCTATAGTTATAGGGTTCTTCACGAAAATTGCTTTATTTTTTGGACTGGAAGATCTCTTTTGGGCCTTTTTGTCTGGTTTTGTTATTTCATCCATATTCACAGCAGCAAACTTTTTAACCTACAATAAAACATTAAAATTCATTAAGGGCTGATTTTGCCAAAATCAGATATATTTTATCTCTGGACAATTTTTGTATGGAAAAACATAACATAACAGCACGCCTTTTTTCCCCGAAGGGTTGGGCAGAGGTGTCCCTGTAGCAGGTACACCCTCATTTCGCCAGTTATGTTTAAGTCCCATGTAATAGGGGGCGAGCCTATTACATGGGCGAGTATGGAAGAACTGTCAAAAATTCAATATTTATTTACAGTAGACTGAATTCAGCCTTAGATGTGTATGAATTTAGTTTGAAATAATCCACAGTTAAGAAATTCAAACCTGTATTGTAGATGGAATTTTAGATATTATGTTATTAGCAGCCAACTTTGCATCAGTTTCTTTCTTGATTTCCTTCTTTTTAGTTTCCGTCTTTTGAATTCGCTTGTTTGATTTATTCTTGCAACATTCTGAGTAGTCAATAGAGCACTCCTTCTTATAAGCTTCTTTTAATTGAGGATCTTGAGTTTGGTATGCCATTCTGTAAATTATTATCAAATATTATAAAATATCTAAGTTAACCAAGACTGTAACTTTAATTGCAGCGGATTACATAAGGACTGCAGTTCTTGACAATTAGAAACACTATTTATGAACTGTTTTTCCAGCTAGTTTACAGTCTAAGTGCAGACCATAAGCTTTTTACATTTTTTATTTTTTTTCATAGGTTACAACTCAAGGATTCACCAGGGAGACTTTGTTTTTGTAATTTACATTCAGGGTACAGCAGTACGCACGGCTTCACATCAAGCTATACATTTCCAGTATAAGCTGACATCGCATTGTACGGAAATCCTTTACAATGCGAGATCAGCATAAACTGGAAATGTATAGCTTGATGTGTAGCCGTGTGTACATGGGTGTTAGAAAGTTTGTATAGGAATGTCTGAAATCTCTGCCTGGAAGCAGTTAACTGGCAGTGCTAGTCTATACTAATATTATAAAAGAGAGCAATTTTTGTGAGTTTGTGTATATGTGGAGGGTAATCTCCAGAACCACAGCTCCTATTTGAAAAATTATTTCACCATTTGAAAGGTATATTATTCCAGATGGACATCGGTTATATAATATAACTAGCTTTTGCCTGCAGCTTCGCCCGCGTGGATGTCGAAAAATATCCCACGGGTACTACCGGGACTACATACCTAATAGCTGAGGAAATGTCATTGACTACTACAGCTGCGCCCGCGTTGTCGTCAACCATAATACGTCGTAATGTAGTTACGCGTAATTTTGAAACTGTGATATCATTTAAACTATTCATTTAAATGATAAGATGTCCAGGCATATTTTAATCTAAATTAAATGCCCAATTTAAATAACATATTTTATTGGATTGGAGGATTAATATAATACCGGTCAAAAAAGCTTCGGAAATAACAACAAAATTTTCTTTTCAAAATTTTCAACAGAATTTTAACAAAATTCCGAAAGATAATAATGGTTACTGTGGGTCATCCTTAGAAGATAGACATATGCCATCGCATAAGATGAACAATACTTTAGTAGAACATAAATTTTATGTAACTCTTACGATTTCCACGGCGCACGCCAATAAAGCTCCCAGTCGGCATGATTTTTTTCCGACATCTTCAACAATAATCGTCAAATTTCAGCCAATTGACACAAAACCTTAATGAATTATATACTAAAAAAACCTTCCGCATGAATCATTCCGTCCATTGGTGAAAACCGTTTGAAAATCTGTTTGATAGTTTTGGAGTTTATCGCGTTCAGACAGACAGCCGCGACAGGGGACTTTGTTTTATAAAGTAAGGATATCATGTCTTGTTTCATTTCACCAGTTATATTTAAGTCACATGGCTCGCTCTCAATCAACCAGGCACAAATCCAGACTCAGGGGCAGCCCTGAGAAATTCCATTTAGAAAAACACATAACACTTTGCCCCCCCTGGGAATCGAACCCAGGACCTCAAGCTCAGCAGTACCATTTGCAACCACAGGACCAACGAGGCTGTCATTCATGCAATCCCAGTACTTTTTGTTAGGTTACTGCTCATAATTTATGCTTAACGCGTTATGAACAGAATACCATATTCACATTGTAAATGGCACTTATGCGAAGCCATGGCGGGTCGCTAATAACTTATAAAATAACAGTTAATTGAGGAAATATTAAAGTATTACTTATTTTTAAGATCACAGAAGCGCAAGACAGCCCAGCATAATGCTCGTAGATCCCACAGACATTTTGAGTTACACTTGAAACATTTCCAATCATCTGCATTTTCAATTTCTTTGATCTTGGGAGTTCCCAAATTGCGCTTTATGCATTTCTGTTAATATCAAATAATATTCATTAATAATCAGCCATCAATTAAGATTTATGATATAGATAAATTTAAATGTTTAAATAATAAAAATCATTGTTATTACCGCACAAAAGACATGAGGGCAGTCAGAGCAACAGTATACTTGACCACCTTGGCCACACCATCTGCAGTATAATTCTGAGCCATCATCACCCTTTTCAAATTCTCCACTATTATAAAAAACGTGACAATTGTGACACACTAGGGTGCGTAGCATTGGATGAGCTCGCATACGCACTTCATTGCGTGCTGAACATCCCATATGACGATCACAAGCCGTACAATGTAATCTCATACCCTTTATAGTGTTCAGATCTGAAATAAGAATATAATAATATTGGTAAAAAATTAACCATTTGTGATGGTTACCTAGAGAGTAGTAATGTATGTGTATTAGTATTGCGTAGGCGTACCTTTAAAAACAGTTTTGTAGTGACTTCTTTCGTCTTCCGCAATATCATCGTCAAAATCTTCATCTTTAGGATCTAAAAGACAATGAGTTACAAATGATTTTATTTATGTTAAAACTAAGAGGAACAAGTATTCCGTTTCAAGGATTATATTCATACCTGGGAAGGGCGGGAATTGTATAACATCATTCTGGACCGGCTTCTCAGATTCAGAAGCTCCTTCACTGTTGGCAATTTCGCTCATTGTGAAAGTTGATAATTATTCACATCAGTAATACACTTCAAATGTCAAAATATTCAATAAACAGAAAATTATGTTTTTAGATGAACAACGAACCCAAAACCGTAATTCGTTATCATACAATCAAACACTTTTACAGAATTTTATGAATCGGAGTCAGAGTCCGCCATCTTGCACGGTGCTTTTTTTTCTGAATGTTTTCAAATAGTGACGCGTCCCCGGTACGATTCCATGCGGATACTCGATACTCGGAGTCTGAATGCAAGTATTTATCATCAGTGGGAAATAATTTTATGAGGGACTTCAAAATCTCTACGCATATAATAGTAACTTTTGGATTTAGGGTAACAGTGGTTTTAATTTTAACTGCAAGCTTGCTGCGTCGATCGTCGATGATTATTGAAACTACTGAACTCTTCCTTCAACAGACTTCGTGCCGTGCAGACTTCAAGTCCTTCACTTTTCAAGGGCTTGTACACGGCAGCCAACCGCGTCCCCGACAGAGGTGACCTTGGTTGGCGACAGGCAGAGCTGTTTGAAATTTGGTCGTAAACCACCATCTACATGGTTGTAAACCACTAAGGTCACTTCTGTCGGGACGCGGTTGGCAGCCGTGTAGCAAGCCCTTTAAGGACTTGCTACACGGCCTGTCGCCAACCATGATCGCCTCTGTCTCGGAGCGAGACGAACTAGTGTTTACACATTCGCTTTCTATTTCATTTCGTAGCAAACGGCCTATCAAGCAACGTATCAAAATGGACTAGACCAACAATATAGTTATATGATGTTTTTGGAGCTTTACCAAAGTCAGCCAGTCATTTGGAATCCAAAGCGTGCTCATCATAAGAATAAGCAGAAAGTATAGATACAATACTTGGACCAATACATGCATCAGAAGTAAAGGGAATACCAGGGAATTATTTAAAAATTAAGAAAAATTCTTTGACCAAGGGCGTCGCCAAGGGAGGACAAAGGGGACAGCTGCCCCCTAGAGATTAAAAAAATTAGCAAATACAAGGCATTTTAATGTAACTGTGCGTTTGCACTGGTGAAACATTCATGACAAAACATGTTGAAATCTTAACTTTCTGTCAATGTTCCATACAATTTTTGACAGGAACTAGAGATTTCAACATGTTTTGTTTGAATGTTTCGCCAGTGCTAACTCACAGTAAAGAAACTACATACTTATCCATACAGACAATTTTGTTTATTTGCACGACTTTTAATTGGTCTAAGTTCCATATCTCCTAAACGGGGTCTAATCCGGGGTACGTACGGGGACATAATATTTGTATCTATGTGTTGGTGGTAGGCCAAGTCATAATACCTATTATGTTTCAGCTCTACAGTTCTCAATAGTTCTGGGAAAACAACCCGAAAGGTCCGTTTCCAATTCATACATTGAATATGGAAATTCTAATTTTTCTCAGTTCCGGGACTACCGAGATGAAACTAATTTGTCAAAAATCAAATGTCCACCAGCGTCGATTTTGGCTCCATTGTGCGCCGTAGAAGTTATAAGACTCGCACTACAAGTGTATAGCTTCATGTGCTCTTGACTTTTAACTGTACCTACAAATCATTCAACTTGCCCCCCTTGGGCGGTCGGCTGTCGACGCCCTTGTCATTGACGAGTACTTTTCATACACATCGATGCAAGAAGCTGGCATCAATAAAATCCGGTGCAGGAGAGGACCACCATCGTCTGCCCTGACGTTTTAGGGTTCCGTACTTCAAAAGGATAAAACGGAACCCATAAAGGATCACTCGTGTGTCTGTCTGTCACAGCCAATTTGCTCCAAATCTAATATACCGATTAAGTTAAATTTTGGTACACATATGTATTTATGTGACCTAGACACGAACGTGTAACGTAAATAAATACATTTTTAACATAGGGGTCACTTTGGGGGGCAAACAAGAAAATTAAAAAAAAAAATTCTATGTGTGTGACATATCAAATGAAAGGAAATACTGTGAGGGTCTCAGACATTTTTTCTTATAATTTTAAAATAATTAGTTATTAAGTTAGAAATTCGATGAAAATTGACCATTCCCCCTACACGCTCGGCTTAACACCGAGAGTTGAAAATCCAGTGCGCGGTAAAATCCCGCCGCGATTTTATTACGTCCGTGCGAAGTCATGTTGGAGTGTTCGACTGTTGGATTATAGTGTGGTGCCATTACAAATTTAACATACGGCATAAAGAAGTGTGTTACAAGGTTTATAATATCCGCGGGCAAAAGAAAGTATGAAACTGACATAGCTAGGAGTATAAGGCTTCACGGTTGAAAATATATACTCTTGGTTGAAAACCAGTAAATCTTGACAGACGGCAGTTATGAGAACTATCAAAAATGTATTGAATTTGACATCAATGTGAAAATGGCCTTTGCAAGCAGCGCGCCCATGAAATATCAAGCTAAAGTGGACGATACACACTGTACACGCTCATATGTGTACAACATTATATACTAATCTGTGTTATTAATCTGTGGTGTACAAAGCATAGAGTTTTTCAACTATAGAGTGTTTATTGTTAAGTTTGTATGTTGTGAAGTTGGCGAAGTACCTAGTTGAAGTTCATTCATTTCATTGTTGTTCATTCTGATCATTCTGATTAGAGTCAGTGTTTGTAAGTGTGGTGCATAAAAATATAATTTAATCTCATCGTAACGTGATAATGTGAGTGAGACATAATTTGTTAGTAACAATACTTTGCGCTAAATTAATCATTTTGACGAATATTAAATCAATAATTTATTATGGATCACATATGTAAATAAAATGTAATTAATTTCGTTTATTTACAAGTACGGCGATGTGTTCAGTGAAAGTCGAACAATTATTTGTACATTCAAAAAACTTGAAAAACTATTTTGACTGTGCCGATGGAAAGAACATTTTAGTATTTCATTTTACGTGTTTCTGTGATATTTTTTAAATTAATTAGTAAACATAAAAACAAACAATGACCGTAACATACACCGGTGAAGTAGCAACATGTCGCGGATTCGGCACATTCCTTAAAGTTTTATACAAGTAAGTGCACGCAAATTGTTTATACCATGTACTAAAATTAATTTTCGTTTTGTTTGAGTTGTTGTTTATGTAAGTATCACAATAGCGGTATTTACATAAACAACAACTCTAAACAAAACGAATGTCGTCTCAAATCAAAATATTGGTCAGTGGGTCGTCTTAGGGGCGGTATTCAGTACAGATTTTTGTGAAATTATAGTACATAGGTACCTAATATAATTACCAAACTTAAATGGCAATGGGCAGCGCACATTGCTCGCAGTCGCAGAACAGATGGCCGATGAGGCCGAAAGGTTCTGGAGTGGCGACCGCGTACTGGAAGCCGCAGGAATCCGCTGGATGCGGGAAGCATATATCCGGTCGAAGTGGCGGTGCTTGGGGGGGCCTATGTCCAGCAGTGGACGAGTGTACTTAGTGTGCGGTTCACAAGGTTATCATTCTAGAACTCTGGCAGACATCTAAACTTGAACTCAAGATGGAGCTGACACCTAAATCCCAAATATCTGTTATGTATATATGTATGCACTTAGGACAGTGAGTTAATCTGTAATCGGCGGATTATGGATTCACACATTGTACAGAACCGTTATACCTACCTACTGCGTGTAGTAGACCTTGTTTGCCACTATATTACAGTACCTAGGTAAAATCTACTGATATTCCCCCAGATTTGTGTTAAAATAAAAATTTCTTCCATAGGTAATTATGTAATTCGTCAATATGCACACGCCCTAAGTCCAAAATTATTTTATAAAAGTTGGCTCTACCTGAGTTTCTGTAGCATTTATTTTATTGAGTTTTTTGAGAGATTCTAAGTTCGTGATAATGTCTTCACCGCTTTATCAGTAACAGAATCTGCCTTTACTATAATTAACACAGTCTTACTGCTAATTAGTTCTTATTTTACTTAACCAGGCACTGGGCAATATGGTATCTTCCTTATACGTAATGAAAATGAATGTGCTAGTAGGTAGGTACCCACACGAGGTGTCAGGGCGCCCGCCAGCGGTACTGATACTGATACCGGAACAAATATTTCGTGGTGATTAACTTCGTTAAGGCTGGGAATACATGTCAGATTTTTTCATCAGATAGTCGGATCTGATAGTCTGATCCGGCTATCGGAAGGCGTTAGAGCCATTATTTTGTTTGAACATTCAACACACGTCCGATCCTATAGTCCGATAGTTTGCATTGTTCTGATAGCCGGATCAGACTATCGGAACCAACTATCTGGTGAAAAAATCGGACGTGTATTCCCAGTCTAAAGCCGGGTCTCCAGCGCGTGTTTTTTCGAAACATTACATAAAAAACCTTACACATAAACATTTTCTTTCATACAAAACATCGTGTTTGCATACACAAATGGCCTCCTTGTTGTGATGTTTTTGTGTAAAAACACGCGCAGGAGACCCGGCTTTAAACACCGAATACGGATGGCGTTAGTACCATAATATAGTGGGGAGAGATGTATGAACATATTGCACATCGAATGAAAAAATCTGCTCCAATAGCAGTAATACTACCTACTGTTAGCAAAGTTATTAACCAAAAATCAATTACATAACATTCCTACCTGTCCTAACCAACCTTTAACCTACTTATTGTCGTCCCATAATTACTTTGTTAAACTTTCAAACATATTCCAGTTACCTACTTATCTATTCAGGGAAGTAGTCAACTATGTAAACAAGTAACTACCCAGATGTCATTTACACAAAGCACAAAGCGATAGCGTCTAAAGGACGCGACACCACCACCACAACTAAAGTGCATTTATGGTATTGCACACCATGTCCAGCCATGGCGTTTTACGCGAGTGATACGTGCGGATCATAACATAACTCATAAGACTATCTGTCATGTCCTATGGAACGAAGAAAACGACAAAAACCGAAAGGCACGCATGAAAAAGTTAAACAATAGAATTCCTCTAATTCACGTCATGTGGATTAAGTGGAATGAAGTATAACAAAACAATATTGTTTAATGCTTGTACTACTCCGCTCTAGGCCTCAAAACTTGTACGCGCGCCTATCCTAGAAACGAAAAATGAAATAGATATGTAGGTACCCAAGAAATTAATTAAAATTAAAAAGCTTTTCATATCATTCGTTGTTTAGACAAAGTATCGAAAATCCATCTGAAAATCAAGCGGGTGTTCCAACAAGAAAAATAATGTGGAAGCTACCTCAGCCAACAGGACAGAAAATGCAAAAAAAAAATGTAATTTGTACGGTACCTACACCTCTTCGATTGCATGTCCCTCTATAGATAGTGCAATCCACGAAGACGCGCCCCACTCCGCTCCGCGCCGTACAAGTTCAGCTTACAGTACAGTAATCACGGAGTGGGGCGCGTCTTCGTGGATTGCACTATCTATACTGGGCAAAGGACGCCCGCCTCCCTTTTCCTCACACGCCTGACCTCTGTTATTGCGGACCTTCCATTCTGTTACAGTCAAGTTCGTCCCTCAATCTTCGTAATGAAATTATCATCAAAAAATTAATACTTTGGTAGCTAATACAGTCGCTGAGTGTTTTGTAGTCATTATTGTAGGAAAAACGTGTCAATAGTAACTATCTGAAACTCTACGCACGGTCGTTCTAGCACTAGATTACATTGTTGTTAATTATTTCCACTTCCCTTTGTTTCATCCCATCCTAGAGTAGGTCGTCTCGAACTTATCATTGAGCATGTTATAACTCCTTACTAAAACAATAGTAACAATCGGGAGCTGTATTTTGATCCATCGCACAATAGCAAAACATTATTTACCTACGTGTAGCTATTAGCACAATATCAAGTCACATGAAAATCAACATCACGTAAGAGACTAAGCAGGAATGACAGTCATGTTTTCCGTATTTATGAATCACCAAAACGTATCGTTGCAGTAACAAACTTCGATAGGCTTAGACCACGGAGTACTGGGCTTAGACCAATAGTCATGAACTAAATGCTCAAATGTTCGAAGCCAATTAAACTGAGACATATATTATGATCTGCTGAAATATCTCAAATACTGTAGCAAGAGTGGTGGTGCTGCAGTAAGTGTAGGTAGCGGCTGGCGACTGGCTTGACAGCGCTGCAATCTGAAATAAGCCTTTAAATACGTGCATGTCGTGCCTACTTTGTTAAGTGAGGCAGGTACATCTCGTGTGGCCCTGTTAAGGTCGCGTGTTTGTTTCGTCAATGGAAACTACCGCGGTGTTTGCTTACTGAACACTGACGCTCTGTTTGCAGGATCTTACTGATTATTTTATCAAATGACACAAACTAACGAGCCTTGAGAACATTTGGTACTTACTAGACATAAAACTAAAGTGGCAATTGTGCTGAAATGTTAATTTACAGTCATTTTATCTCTTCTGCATTGCGTAACTCAATGCCTTAATTACATTGCTCAGTACGGTTGTATCATCAGAACCATGTGGGCTCATCCGGAGGCTGACTCATCAACACCAGATCAATCATTACCAACTCAACCTTGTTAGTCATAAGAATAACAAGAAATGTTGTATTTACTCTATATAAGGTCAACAATCCTCTCTCCTTAGTGCTTTTTCAAACAGTTCTGAAATAAAACAGCCCTGAAATGCAGAGTAAAAGATGTTTTCATAGAGGTCATCGCTCTTACGGATCGATACATCGTCGCCGCAACTACTAACTCCAGAACTACACGCATAATACCTATGACTTCGTCTCATTCTCTCGCCCATAACCAGTTTAAAAATTAGATTATCAATTACGATCTAACTAGAAAACTTTAACGGCGTAATGCTATTGTTTCAGTCGTTGGTCGTCTGTTACGCTCCGTTGCAAATGACTAATGTTTGCGTTAGTCTCATAAATTTTGTCATGTGTCACTCGAAAAAAGAACATTTTCATGACTGGCTTGACGACGACGTGTGTTTGTCTGGTAAATATAGCAATGCAAGCAGGTGGGGCAGTTCCGTCATAATAGGCAGCTTGGTTTTATTCACCATTATTTAGACATTTCTAATGTAGATATGACTAAGCGGCATACGGCTATCTTTATTGAATGTTAAAACCTGTTGAATATTATCCATTCTGAAATATTAGCGTTACTAAACACACGATTGTCATAAATAATTGTCCATTCAATAATATCTGCATGTGCTAATCTAGTTTAATTTTGCTAGCAGGTTAAGTGGAAATTAGTACCTATTGTATCAGTGGGACCGGAAAAACCATTACTTCGCTATGACTAAAATAGAACAAAACATGATAGCCATGACAAAAACTCAGAGTTAAAGGACATGTAGAGACTTCGATCAGGAGATGCCATAAACGCTCATTTGAAGACCGTAAAATTGTATCGCCATGTAAGTAGCACCAGTACGCTACCGAATCCTATTTCACATAATAAATGACACCTTCCCGCTGTCCTTACAGTGGGGTAGCTTGCCAGTTATCGAAGATAAATAAATGGCGATTATTTTCCTTTATAACCAATTTAATTAATTAAGGGCACTTGGGAAAATTCTCTACTGGCATTGGCACCCAACGCCTCTTCTGCCAGAAACATCCAGTTTTAAGACCGTCATACTAGACGTATTAATATACTGTGCTATATTATATTATAATATAGCAAGCCACCACACACGGTTGGTCTGCGGTTTAATATTCCATAATAGGTATATTATATTAATATGTATTTTTTCTTTTTTGCCTGAAATCTTGTATTTTGAGATAAATTCTTAATTAAGGCGTGATCCTACCTGAATAAAAGATTATTATTTAATTAAACCCTAAAAAGGGACATTTTGCGAAGTGGTCATTTTGCGAAAGAGACATTCTAAGAAATAAAGATTTATCGAAAATGACATTTTGCGAAAGAGACATTCTGAAAAATGGACATTTTGCTTCCGGGAGGCATTTTGAGTAGTGGTCATTTTGCGACTGAGCCTTTTTGACGTCTCATCTTCTGCAAAATAAATTCTGTAAGTAGGTTTTAGAAAAATTGTAGGTACGAACTTACACACTACGAAATTATTACTCGTCTTAATCACGGTTACAATAGTATTACTTAATCATCTAGTGGGCCTTTAAAAACAAGGTTGTTCCCAAAGGTTTAAGGAAATCAAACATATTATGTACCTATGTAAATAAGAGTAAAGTTTTCCTTTCAAATAATTTTCCTTTAATTTTCTTTGAAAACAAAGCGATACACACCGATGCGAGGGAGAGCAATGTAAGAGTCAACATTCTTCCGAGAAACAACAAAGAAAAATAATTACAACAGTACGTTAGTACTATTATTTATTCTGTGTTACAACAAAGATTATTTTGCTATAATGATTTATTGCATGACTGTTATTCCCATAATAAACACGCGTAATTATGAGGAAACAAATGAAAGGTATAATTTATTACCTATTATATAAAACTATAGCTGTACCTATTTTAAACGTCAATGTAATATATGTACGCAAATTAATTTAATACCGTCCCATCCGCTTACCGCAACGAATACCTAAACCTAATACACACTATTAGAAAATCCCTGTAGGCACTTACCATACTATACTGAAAACTTCATTCCTTGAAACCAATAAATAATCGACAACCCGTATCGGCCCATGGGAAAGTGGCGTGAAATTCTAGTTACCATCCAAGTCCCAAGCGTTTCCGACGTATCGAAGAAATCAATTGCCATACGAAATGGTTTACTTCGTGGTTGCCAGGCAAGGGACATTTATTATTCAGTGCACCCCACACTGCACTTTCCAGCCCCACTTTCGTAACGTACGTTGCACTTTATGCTTTAACGACACAAGCTTGGCATCGATCATAGACTGTTGATTTCTTTGTTCCATTGAATTACTCTATACGTGTTTCGTTTTGACATGCCGATTAAATATTAAATAGTTGCACCCCACTGACATAATTCGGCATTTGTTCATATTGAATGAAATTTCGTTGGATGTTTGTCAAAAACGGCGACACGAAGCGGGTCAAACTTGTATAGTTTATCTTTTTTATGTGTTGTAATGTTGTTTTGAGCCTCCAAACATTATTCTTTTGAAAACTAAGCAGCAAAAAAATCGCACATCGCAAGATGCTTGGAGCACTCACTTTTAATGTTATTTTCTAGACAATGTTTAATGTTAATTTGTAATGTGTGTGATTGCAGTCTGTATCCAATGCATTGTTATATTTGCTTGTAATTTTCCCACTTTCCCAGTTGCTTTTCATTTGATAAAAGTGCTAATCGTCTTATTAGTTAAAGACTGCGCCGACTAGTCCGTAACGAAGTATATTTCGCGCACACAGAGCTACCATGATCCGTGCCTTAAAAATATTTATAAAAAAATATAATTGGACAGTAAATTATAATTTGTATAATTATTTTAATTATGATTCCATTCAACTTAATAAAGTGGTGTTTCAATAGATTTTCGAATATCATGCGCAGAAATCTTAGAACAAGATTATGGACCTCTTTTTAGGGTTCCGTAGTAAACAAGGAACCCTTATAGTTTCGCCATGTCCGTCTATGTCTGGCTGTCTGTCTGTCTGTTTGCGGCTTAGCTCAAAGACTCTTAGTACTAGAAAACTGTAATTTGGCATGGTTATACATATTAATCACGCCGACAAAGTGGTAAAATAAAATCATAAAAAAATGGTTTTCTTTTTAAAAACTAAGCCAAATACATAGGTACAATAAAGTTTCCTCGATGAAATGTTCTCTTTAAAACGAATCAAATCAATCAATCAATCCTGTACAACGCACCGCCTACGGCGCACTACGCAGCGTAGCGTACTACACAACCCATACGCTGTGCTACGCGGCTCCTACGCCGTTCTACGCAGCGTAGCGTGCTACACAACGGCTATGATGTGCTTGCTACGCAGTGCCTACGCGTTATTACGCTACGTACTACGCAACGCCTAACAGCGACTACTAAATCCCTAAGCTGGACAAACACTCTTGCTTAGCTCTCAGCTTTCTTACATGAAATTGTTTTGACGTGAGTCCAATGCACGTCTTACGTTTGGATCGGGAATCATTCAAGAAAAAACTTTTTTACAAAAAAAAACAACTGACTTCAAAAAAACCACTATAAAGTGAAAAATAACTTAAATTTCGGAAGTCGGTGGCAAATAACGAAAATGTAAAACCAAAGACACCGACTTCCGAAATTGAAGTTGTTTTCCACCGCTTGATTTTTTTTGTAAAAAAGTTTTTATTTCTTGCTTTTTAGTGGGTCAGTTTGTAATTTATCTAAGTTACAATAGCCAAATGCCAACTGCTCATCACGTTTTACAAAATATTGCTTTTCCCGATGCAGGGACGTTAATCGTTGAGGAGTTCTCCTGGTACTTCACCATCAGCTCCTCTTCTCCATATGCATTGTGACGAGCATAAATTGCATTGCAACCATATTAAAGTAATCGAATCGCAATCCGTGAAATACTTATTATTGAGTAATTCCGGTGGCCATTTGTGGTCTTCATCATCAGTTCCACTTCACCAAATGGTGCTTTCCAAGAGCAACTGTACGAGTTACTATAAAAAATACCCAAATCGCTATTGGTTTGCCTATAATATTCGAAGAGTTTCCTGAATTTCTCTGGGATGCCATCATCAGATCCTGGTTTCCTTATCATGGTACCACCCTCGAGATATCTCCTTTCCAACAAAGTTATCTGCGAAAACACATAAAAAAATATATATATTTACGGTCGAAATGAGAAACGTCCTTTTTTTGAAGTCGGTTAAAAAATGCTACTTGTAACTTGACAAACAAACTTTTGAAAGCTTCGTGCTACTAAAGTTTATAAGTTACGAAAGTAATAATTAAATTCTATTGACAAATTTTTAAATACATAGCTCGTGCAAGTGTGCCCTCTTAAGAATGTAAGAAGTAGTCAAATTCACGAAAAAAACTAGCCCGACTTTTACACACTCCACCTTTTTAGGGTTCCGTTAGAAACAAGGAACCCTTATAGTTTCGTCATGTCCGTCTGTCTGTCTGTCCGCGGTCTAGCTCCGAGACCCTTAGTACTAGAAAGCTGTAATTTGGCATAGGTATACATATTAATTACGCCGACAAAGTGGTAAAACAAAATTAAGAAAAACATTTTTTTTAGGGTACCTCTCGTACACGTAAAGTGGTGATGATTTTTTTTTTTATCCCATGGTGAGGGGTATCATTGGAAAGGTCCTTCAAAAACATTGTGAGTTTGTGAAAACCATTTTTGGATTTAGGGATCCGTTTGCGAAATATTAAGCTTTAAAGTGCTAATTTTTGTTAGTGTCAAGTGCCCCCCTGCCAGCTAAATGGTTGGTTTTGGATGTGTGAAAAAAATCACAGCAGTAGTTTATATAACGAAATTAAAAGGAAAACTATCACAGCTAAGTAGGCTCTACAAGTTAACGAGTAATAATTGACCAACTTAACTTTGCAGTTGCAAAAACATGTTTTGCCATACAGTCCGTATGGGAGAACATATTTTTCAACTTCAAAGTTAAGTTTGTTTTTGGGATAAATTCATCACAACTACGGAACCCTTCAACGCGCACTTGGCCGGTTTTTTTGTATTCATTTTAGCAATAGTACACGTACAGACCTACTCCGTAACATATATCATGGTAGCAAGTTCGTAATCTGCATCCAGCAAATTATAGGTACAAACGCCACCATTAAAACATAACATAACATCACGCCTTGTTTCCCCGAAGGGTTGGGCAGAGGTGTCCCTGTAGCAGGTACACCCACATTTCACCATTAGTAACTTAAAAAGAACATAGGTAAACAAAAAAGTTAGTACTATAGACAATGAAATAAACTGTGTTCTTGTTTGTTGACCGCCTGGCTCGTTGTAAACTCAGCAATCTAGATCAAAGCTACGTTTCCTCGGTTCCGTCATATTTTATCGGCCGTCATGAAAATCTGTAATTTACACCAGTATTTGACATTACGGTGTCAAAAAATTTGACATTAAGAAGTCAAAAAATCTGAAATTAACAGCTGTTATTGTGTGACTGTTCGCAACGAAAAAGCATAACAGTAGGTACCTACGTTATCCATTTTTTGTAGAAGTTTGTTTTTATTATTATAAAAAAGAGTAGTTATGACGGCATTTTCACGTGGTGTGCGTGGGCCGAAAAGCACCTGACCTCAACTTGTTATTACTACAAGGCTTTTTTACAGCAACAAGATAATTTTGGAGCAAGGATGCCTCGTTTAGAATAAAAGAAACCTTTATGATTGTTTGTTGGATGTCGTTTTACAACTTACGTGCGCATCCACTGATAACCGGTTCTAGAGTTACAATTTAATGTCGGTGTCAGGAATATTTTGACATTGCAAAATCATCATTGCGGATTCCAATTATTAGAAGTACACAAGATACTTAACAACAGGTAGGTATTGTTAACTTAGATATGGCAGAATACCACTTTAGAACAAAACAGACGACGCTCCCATATTTTTGCCTTGAGCTGAAACAACAGGAGTGTCAGTCAACATTTCGTTGTTGATTTTAGGAATTGTTCCGTTAGTACCGAATTAACTTTCATACTCGGTGTACTAGCTTAGTAGTTTACTTAAGTTCACAATCACATAGACTGATTCGTTCGTTGCCCCATATATTATTTATTTTCTTCTTGAAATATAAATAAAAAACCGACCAAGTACGTGTTGGACCACACACAATGAAGGAACAAATTTAACACTGTGGTTGAAAAACGTGTTCTCATACATTCCACCTGCAAATTTAAGTTTGTACGCACAATGTTGGTAGATTTACCAAGTTCTTTTAAGACCATAGAATTCCCATAGGTTTTCTTGTAATCTATAAGTATTCTGTATGTTTTCAAAATTTTGGGCTCAGATGAAAATTGACCATTCATTCGTGGTCAATTTTCTTAAATAACTCAAACCATTTATTTCAATTAAACCATTTACAGGCACTTTTGAATTGTCAAAGAATCGGTCAGTTAGTCAGAAAATTGAAGCTAGTTGCCCATTCACGTAGATCTCTATGGAGAAGAACGGGCAAGAAACTCCAAGGCCACTCTTTTAAATATAGATATTACAAAATTCTGGGTACATTATTCTTGTTGCTTCTATATGTGAGAACAATGTACAAAAAATAATCAAAGCAATTGAAAATATAAGATTAAAAATAAACCCTGGCAGATAAGAGATGACCAGTCTCAACTGACGGCGCCCGTTCACTAACATGACACGTAGATCAGCACCATCCAGCTCAACCATTTTGTAGGGAACCGAATGATCCAACACACTCGCCACCATCAGCGAGACATTTAAGTGAGCTTGACATTCTCTCAACTGCCATGCTCTTTCAAGTCAACATACATCTTAATAACATAATAAACGGCTCCATGGTACTCACATTTACAAAAAAAAACTAAAAATGCTTCTAAATTATACAAAACTGTAGTTTGCAATGTATTTAAGAAATTAATAGAATTTTACTACCAAAAACTAAGAAAATCATTATTATCTAATTGGAGCATTAAACAATTAACTTGGTAAAATAAAAAATAAACATTAAGTTCATAATGTCAAAAACAGAATTAAAAAAAGGAAAAGCAACTCTTCCAAATATTAAAATTTTAACTAGTGAGCCCAAGTGGCTGTGGAGCAGGACCAGCATTAAGCCAAGCATTTTTATCTACGATATAATCATCCAACTTAAAATATGCTTGTCTACATAGTGTGCGTTTAATGCATGTTTTAAATTTCTTCTCATTTAATTGAAGAATATCGAGTGATATTTTATTATAACATTTTACACAGTACCCCATAAAAGAAGTGTGAACTTTAGACAATCTAAAACATGGTTGATCTAACTTGTTCCTATTTCTAGTGTTAAAATTGTGCCTGTCACTTATCTTACTAAAAAGGTGTAGAGTTTTTCGAACATACATAATGTTTTCATATATATACTGACAAGGTACCGTCATGATGTTAATTTTCTTGAACAGTTCCCTTAGAGATTCGCGTCTGCGGAGGTTGTAGATGGCTCTGACGGCCCTCTTTTACAGAATAAAGATAGAATCAATATCTGCAGCCCGTCCCCACAGCAAAATACCGTAAGACATGATGCTATGAAAATAACTAAAATAGACCAGTCTCGCGGTATCCACGTCTGTTAGTTGGCGGATTTTCCAAACAGCGTAAGCGGCTGAACTTAGCCGCCCTGCAAGACTCAAACTCAAACTCAAACCATTTATTTCAATTAAACCATTTACAGGCACTTTTGAATTGTCAAAGAATCGGTCAGTTAGTCAGAAAGTTGAAGCTAGTTGCCCATTCCAAAACGTAGATCTCTATGGAGAAGAACGGGCAAGAAACTCCAAGGCCACTCTTTTAAATATAGATATTACAAAATTCTGGGTACATTATTCTTGTTGCTTCTATATGTGAGAACAATGTACAAAAAATAATCAAAGCAGTTGAAATTATCTGATTAAAAATAAGCCCTGGCAGATAAGAGATGACCAGTCTCAACTGACGGCGCCCGTTCACGAACATGACGCGTGGATCAGCACCATCCAGCTCAACCATTTTGTAGGGAACCGAATGATCCAACACACTCGCCACCATCAGCGAGACATTTAAGTGAGCTTGACATTCTCTCAACTGCCATGCTCTTTCAAGTCAACATACATCTTAATAACATAATAAACGGCTCCATGGTACTCACATTAACAAAAATCTAAAAATGCTTCTAAATTATACAAAACTATAGTTTGCAATGTATTTAAGAAATTAATAGAATTTTACTACCAAAAAGTAAGAAAATCATTATTATCTAATTGGAGCATTAAACAATTTACTTGGTAAAATAAAAAATAAACATTAAGTTTGTAATGTCAAAAACAGAATTCAAAAAAGGGAAAGCAACTCTTCCAAATATTAAATTTTAACTAGTGAGCCCAAGTGGCTGTGGAGCAGGACCAGCATTAAACCAAGCATTTTTATCTACGATATAATCATCCAACTTATAATATGCTTGTCTACATAGTGTGCGTTTAATGCATGTTTTAAATTTCTTCTCATTTAGTTGAAGAATATCGAGTGGTATTTTATTATAACATTTTACACAGTACCCCATAAAAGAAGTGTGAACTTTAGACAATCTAAAACGTGGTTGATCTAATTTGTTCCTATTTCTAGTGTTAAAATTATGCCTGTCACTTATCTTACTAAAAAGGTGTAGATTTTTTCGAACATACATAATGTTTTCATATATATACTGACAAGGTACCGTCATGATGTTAATTTTCTTGAACAGTTCCCTTAGAGATTCGCGTCTGCGGAGGTTGTAGATGGCTCTGACGGCCCTCTTTTGCAGAATAAAGACGGAATCAATATCTGCAGCCCGTCCCCACAGCAAAATACCGTAAGACATGATGCTATGAAAATAACTAAAATAGACCAGTCTCGCGGTATCCACGTCTGTTAGTTGGCGGATTTTCCAAACAGCGTAAGCGGCTGAACTTAGCCGCCCTGCAAGTGATGTTATGTGAGGACCCCTCTGTAGTTTGGAGTCAAGCGTTATCCCCAGGAAAACCGTCTTTTCGACGAATTCTAGTGTCTCCTTATTCAATACAACGTGACATTCACTACTTCTAACATTCGGTAACGCGAATCTTATGCATTTAGTTTTCTTCTCATTTAATACCAAATTATTTACAGTAAACCAATTATGGACCGTAAGCATAGCGTTATTTACGTCGTCAAGCTCCTGTGCATGTCTGTCTACTTTAAAAATCAGTGATGTGTCATCAGCAAATAACACCATTTGTGGTCGATTTTTCAGTAAATTTGGTAAATCATTTATATACCTATACTAAAAAGAGGAATGGACCCAATATCGAGCTCTGAGGTACACCCATTTTGACTTTTAAACCCAATGAATTTACACCGTTTATTTGAACTTGCTGCAGTCTATCATTCAAATATGATTTTACTAAGCTCAGCGCAAGTTTATCCAGACCGTAATGCTCAAGTTTCAAGAGCAGTGTTTCGTGATCCACGCAATCAAATGCCTTGGATAGGTCGCAAAAGATGCCTATTGCATCTCGTGCCTCTTCCCATCCATTAAAGATGTGTTTCAATAAGGTGACACCGGCGTCGGTTGTGCAACGTCCTTTGGTGAAACCATACTGTTGATCGTGTAGGATGTTATTACGATTAAAATGATTGAGCATTTGATTTAACATTACTTTTTCAAATACCTTGCTGAAAACCGGCAAAACTGATACGGGTCTATAATTATTAGTGTCTTTGCTGTCCCCGGATTTGAAAAGTGGAATAACTTTACTGTATTTCATTAAATCCGGGAATATCCCTTGATCTACACACAAATTAAATATTAAAGCTAAATAGGGTGCAATTGTCTCAATAATTGATTGACAAACTTTAGTAGACATGCCCCACAGATCTTCGGTAATTTTGATCTTAAGTTGCTTAAAAGCCTTTATAACGACCACAGGGTTTATATGTTTAAATTGAAATTCCACAGGGCAGGCTGAAACATTCGCTTTTAATAAATCAATCTCAAGCGAGGGGGAGGAATTTAAAGTTTCTGTAGTTTTAATTGGAATATTGGTAAAGAAAGTTGCAAATTCCTGAGCAACATTGATGTTATCGCTAATAAGACCGCCGGAAGTGTCTAGTGTGTAATCTGTATTATGTCTTTTGTTCTTGTTTGTTTCATTGTTGATAATTTTCCAAACTGTCTTTATTTTATTGTCTGCCGATTTAACCTTGTTGCTAATGAAAGAAGCTTTAGCTGCTTTGCAGATATTTTTAAAAGTTTTAGAGTAAGTAGCAACATACTTATTAAAAGTTTCCGTGTTAATATACGGCTTAAGGCCATACAGTTCAAATAATGTTTCCCTACTTTTCCTGATGCCTTTAGTTGCCCAGTCACTGAATAAAAACTTAGGGCAAATAGTTTTAGTTTTTTTCTTAAAAGACTTATTGAACTCTGTTTGCACTAATGAAAAGAATTGTTCATACAAAATATTGCCATTGGACATATTTAGACCCTGAGCACTTAACTTACTAATTAAAGTGCTATTAAACTTATTTAAATTACCCGATGTTATTGGTCTAGTTTGTATCTGCACTTTTAGTATTGGTGTGTTAGACTCAAAAATAACGGTTTGACAGCTGTGATCAGAAGGGAGATAATTTACAATGGCTTTATCTAAATAATCGCAGCAACAAAATACATTATCAATACATGTAGCAGTAGTCGAAGTTATTCGCGTTGGTTCTAAAAACACATTTGACAGATTGAAAGTTAAGTGATGTTAAGTGAGGACCCCACTGTAGTTTGGAGTCAAGCGTTATCCCCAGGAAAACCGTCTTTTCGACGAATTCTAGTGTCTCCTTATTCAATACAACGTGACATTCACTACTTCTAACATTCGGTAACGCGAATCTTTTTTTATAATTTTAAAATATCTTTAAAACTAGTTATTTTAAAATTATAAAAAAATTTATACTTGAGACCCTCACAGTATTTCCTTTCATTTGATATGTCACACGGTAAGTATGCAAAACTTGTTTTTAATTTTCTTATTTGTCTACCAAAAGTATTTGGATCATATATGTGTACCAAATTTCAACTTAATCAGTCCATTAGATTCGGAGCAAATTGGCTGTGACAGACGGACATTGGTTTTATTTATTCGTATCTATGAGATCCGCGCGCAATCTGTAAAAATTGCGCGCGGAGCTCATAGATACGAATTGTCTCAATTTTTTTAAATCTTGAAATCTCGTAATCCCCATAGATGATCAGAACGGAACTTTTACTGATGGTATGATGGTGCTACGATAAGCTGATATATGTCATACTCATAGCAAAGCATCAACATAATCGGTAAAGTTCGATTTGTGTTTACGACGACACAGAAAATCACAAAAACAATTACCTACCTGTTTTTCGGTACCTAAGTAAACAATTCAAATAGGCAACAAGTAGTAAAAGTGATGTGTTGTTCATTTATCACGCGAGTATGCTGGCAATAACCCGTTTCAAAATACTGGCACTGGTTTAAATTAAATGTGTTTATTAGGTAAACAAGAGAATTTGCTCGAAATCTACTGAAGTTCCATAAAATTGTATAAGAACACCTAATACAGTGCATCAGCGCTCCTTGATGCAACGAAATCAAAGACATTTGTTTGTTTGTCTGTAGGATGGCAACCACCTGCGATACCTCTGGTAATACAGATGTCCATAGGCAGCCGTGATTACCTACTTACCATTAGGCAGCCGAGCCTGCTTACCATTAGGCAGCCGAGTCTGCTTACTTATTTGCGAAAAAGAAATTACAGACAAGACATTGGTGCCGATTCCCTTGTTCACAAACTAAACTAAATTTAAGTTTAGTGCATCTTTTTCTTTCTATTTCATTAAGAAAAGGACAGAAAATAAATTTTAGTTTAGTCCTGTCAAATTAATCAGCGCTTGACGTAAATTGATGTAATTTTAGTTGGCAAGTGTTTAATCACGTCTAAACTTGTATGGAGTAGTGACAGGCGCTGATTAATTTGACAGGACTAAACTAAAATTTATCTTCTGTCCTTTTCTTAATGAAATAGAAAGAAAAAGATGCACTGAACTTAAATTTAGTTTAGTTTGTGAACAAGGGAATCGGCACCATCGTCAGTTTAGCTGGTAAATAAAGGTCTGGTATAAAAGCAGTGTTCATACACAAATCCAGTGACAAGTCAAGTATAATAATCGTCAATCCTCAAGTCCTGTCCCAGCTTTTAACTAAATCGATTAGGTATGGCGCTTAGCGTGTAGTTAAAGCCTTGATTATGGTCTGAGTCATTCTCAGAGGATGGTTCATTTAAATGTGTAACGCGATTGCGATACTAACCAACCTATGTACTCAAAGCATTTGACAACAACATGTCAAGGAGACTCGGCAATTAACACTGTGCAGTAGCAGTTTTGGGTTTTCCAGTTTCCACTGAGCAGCTTCAATTATGACGAAATCGGTGAATGATTCTTAAACTGTAGAGAATTCTACAGCTCTATTGGTAATTCCGGTCCACCCACAATGCGGCACAAACCAAAAGCGTGGCGCAGGATGACGTAATATCCTGTCTGTGTGTGAGTTTTTGTTGACCTCAGTGCTTGGTAAGATTCTGATAGTGTAGACTGACATTAAGTAATTAGATAAGTCTACGTCTAGTTAGACGTCGGGACTTCAACGTCAAATAAAGTTTTTTAATCATATTATACCGTGTGTTCGTTAAGCTGATGAAGTCAGAACCAGAACCTCGGAAGTGACTAAATTAAAATGCTTATCTGTGCTCATTAGGCCGTATTGTACTTTTAATGTATGCAATCTGATGCTCTTCATGAATGTAACAAATGGAATGATTCAGTACATGCCTACCCATTATAACATTAGCTTGTTACGTAGCGTTTCAAGCGTTGATACATTGAGTTAACTCGGTCTGTGACTCTGAAGTCTGACTGAACACAACGCGACAACACAGTGGAGTTGCGCTCGCGCGGCTCTTTTTTTCGCGGACAGTAACTAAGTGGACCTTAATTCATTCATGTCAGAGTCAGTAGGATACAAAGTTTTAATACGGTATGGCGTGGCGTGAAACTGAGGAGACGTTTTATGATGCTTTATCATATAAAGTGCAACATTCGAAACGAGTTTTCTTCCTAGTGTAAGTTTGTAATATTTATTAGCGAATAATAATATAAGTAGCAGTTGCTTGTGTTCTAATTCAACTTATGCGCCTCGACTATAGGTACTACTATATTAACTTGAAATGTTCATAAAAATAAGCGTGTTGAAAATAATATATAACAGCTGGAAACTAGTACTGGTAGGTAATCGGATTAATAAATTAACATTCAATAAAATACCTAATCATTGTAAGTTCTTCTATTAAATATGTAAATTATCTCACGATATTGCTAACTTCGATGAGAAGAATAATGTTTATCAAGCCTTTAAAGAATATTTTTACTCAGCAATATCATAAAATTTTGTTCATCTCGTTCGCCACTTAGAGATAAGAAAATGATCTCTGTCAATGGATTATTTTGGCACAAACAATCACAAAGCATACATAATTATATTATGTGTATGAGAATAACGGACGTGTTTAGTGGTGATCGCGTGCTGCACAACTAACACAGACACAACAGCTGTATGCTGTATCTTCAGTCAAGGTTAAAACTTAACACCAACGCGATTATTAAAGCGATACAATTGGAACTTATTGTTGTAAAGACTTAGCGATAAATTAATCCATTGTCTTGTAAGTGGCTAATCTGTATCGCAGAGCTTGACGAATTGTGAACAGTTTCTGTGAGCAACAAATAATATTATAGTCTGCTTCTTTTAAGAAGTCAGGCAAATATGTTTCCTGTTTGTCCAACGTAATTTTAAAGAATGTATTTCTTTTTTACGAAAATTATTTGAAAATAGGTTCGGGCTTGCTGCTTCTAACAGTTCAGATTTAAGAAATTGGCAAAAAATAAAACAACCTAAATTGTTAGCAATTATGTTATGTTATTCAATGTAAATAGGTACCTACCTACATAAGTATTAATACATTTTGCGGTTTTTTAGGGAAGTACCTACATAATTATTCCATACAATTTGCTAGACCATAATCATGCATGTGTTAACCACTTAATTTAAATACTCAACTCTATAATTAGTAATCATGTATCGTAAAGATATAAAAATATGATACGGTAGGACTTCCTAAACAAATTCGTGTAACGGATTTTTAATTAAATTAAAGTTTCCATCCCGGAAAACACATCCATTCAACTTTTAATATTCACACTGAATAGTAAATCGGCATACAAATATGGTGTTAAACCCTATGGCTCAACCATTACTCTCGTTTTACTCGTCGATCCCCAATCACGATCACGAATTCAATGACGTAATCCAGACTCAAATGTGAGGCTATAAAACAGCTATACGCATACTAATAAACTTACGAATGTCATAAAACCAGCATGCGTGGAATAGAATACAGTTACACTTACCTACGATAGTATCTTCACATATGTATGATATAATTATTATCTATGCACTTATTACTCGGACGTCCGACGAAACCTATGCCATATGCCTGTAGTTTTCATCTTCGTGTTTTCCCAGCATGTTTATTTGAATTTCTTAGGATTATTTTATATCTACCATTTAACAAACTGATTTTGGATGTATCTGTTAAGAATTTAGATGTAATGTACCTTTATTTACTTATACTTAAATATTTTTTCTTTTCTATATGAACATAGACAAGTAACTAGACGTACAATCGTGTATTTATTCAATAAGGCTCTCGGAAGTTTATGTAAGACATATTAACATAATGTTGTATTTTCAGATGGCGGGGAAGTATATACAAATTAGTCTGGCTGGACCTCCTAGTGTTCCTGCTTTTATACTATGTACTCAATTTGACATATCGGCTGTTACTGGATGAAAATTCTAAAAGGTGAGAAGCCTCAAACCACGTTTCGAATGTTTATCAGAGCATGCTGTAAAAACACTGGTTTTTAAGTGAACTTTTACTGAAATGGGTTTATGCAGGGTTACTGGTAAGTCGACGTATTCCTTGCAGGACATCATAGTAGGGTTAAAATGCAACAAATTAAGCCACCAAATGTTCTACCGAAGTTCAGTAGTTTTTAAGTTAGTTCGATTATTAGTTTTGTTATGAAAAATCCCAGATTAAATCATTTGAAACCAATTTAAAAATGATTTACAGCGCTACTGTACTGAAATTTAAGTTATTATCATAGTTGATGCCGTAGCAGATCTTTGTTAATAACTAAAAATTCAAAAATGCCTAAAACCTTCGCAAATATTACTAACCAAACATTATTTTTTTTGTAATTATTGCTTCATAAAAAACGTTGTCTAGTGCAAAAAAAAAATATTACGCTTGATGTACAAATTACTAGGAAAATATCCTTGTCTTATCAGCTATTCAGAAAGGTATGATTGTCAATACAAAGTCATGGACTACATTAACAAAACTAAAAATCTAACTAATTCAAAAACTACTGAACTTCGGTAGAACATTTGGTGGCTTAATTTGTTGCATTTTAACCCTACTATGACGTCCTGAAAGGAATAAGTCGAGTTACCAGTAACCCTGTATATTAACATAAATAACATCAGCATTATACGTTGGGCTATAAATTAATTTTGAAGCACGTTTTGTCGCTCTGAAAGCTCTGCTCTAGAGGAATAATAAATTTTCATGAATGAATCTAGGTATGGGAAATAAAAATAACTATGAATTCGAATTAACGTTAATAAATATATATGTTATGTATGTATTACATTAATATTAATTTTTTTTATTTATTAAAATATTTCAACCAACAGTAGTGCTTTCCAAAATAAAAAGTTATAAAATGAAAGTTTTGAATCGAAATCGTACCTAAAATAAACATAATTGAAATACTTGGAAATCTACGTGTTGCAAGGTCATTGTAATATTTTATCGTGAATCGGTATAATTTACGTTAGGTACTGCCATTCGCGGTTGTAATGGACTATGTGCACGCTGCCATTGTTCAATTCTTCCATTAATTTGTACCCACATTTGACGGGGTACAATGTACAACGAAGTTAAATTGCTGTGCAATATCCTACCTATGGCTATAATATAAAAATACTTGCAATTTTTCTCGCAGGGTGTTCGAGGGCGTTGTAAACTACTGCAGTTTTCACGGGAATGTGATCCCTCTGTCGTTCGTGCTAGGGTTCTACGTTACCGTGGTGATGAACCGCTGGTGGAGTCAGTACACGACCATACCTTGGCCTGACTCCATCGCTGTCTTCGTCTCCGCCACTATACATGGACAGGTATGGACGAAACTGATTGTCAACCCAGAGGCATTATTACAATGCTATTTTGTAATTACGCAAATTATTACAAATTGCTATGCTGGTTATCTTTTTTTTGACCTTTACTTATTGTATACCTATTTCTATTTTGCTCTATTCTACGCTATGTAGGCTCAGACCAAATAAAAACCAAGATATAGCGCTGCGGACGATACAGTGAAGCATGCCAAAACTACACCTCCGGTCTGTGCATACACGCTCACACGGACTCTCATTTACAATCAAACTACACCTCACTAAGTGCACACATGTTTACGAAACCGGTCTCACGTCACTGTTGACAGTATTTTATTTGGTCTGAGCGGTCTGAGTATGTAGGTAGGAAGGTTAGTAAATTAGATTTAATAGCCCCTTGTCTCTATATGATAAAGGCTCTTCCGGCAATTAGGCTGGGCTTGTCAGGAATTTGTCGCGCTCTTCTGAGCAAATTCCTGACTTGTGGAAATTCCATTCATGTTACACGATCACGAGTAACGATTTTTCAAGGTACGATTACCTTTTGACCTTTACGAACCTTATAGTAAACATAAACAACTTGACGCAGTTTGATGTTATCGGTTTGCAGGTGGATATAGTGCTCTGGTATCGCCAGTCAGCAATCTATGTGATGTAAAGCCAGCTTTTAAGATAAGAAAGAAATAGTGCTCACCGGTAATAAATTTGTCAGTAGTTCAGTAAATTAGTAGTACTAGTGTCGGTGTTCAGTAGTAGCCACATGGCATGGCGTAATATTGTGCTACTTTGTCGTTTCTATGCCCTAATGTGTTGACAAAACATCCGCATGTATAACTTATTTTATTACCTACTCATTATTCTTCCATTCAGTTTCACACAAACAACGTAACTACATTGCAATCTTGAGTAGGTAATCTTATCTCTTCATGTAACATTACGTAAACCTATTTAAGCGTAACAAAATGAATGATGTGATAGTGTGCTTTTTGGTGATACTAAATTACAAAAACGATTAGAGAAATAGTAAATTAATATATAATATTAATATAATATATAATATTAATATAATATTTCTGTAATCGTTTATAAAGCACACTATCACATCATTCATTTTGTTACGCTTAAATAGGTTTAGCTTTTTGGTGATACTAAATTACAAAAACGATTAGAGAAATAGTAAATACAATCAGCTGATAAATATAATTTGAGGAAATGTTCTTATCGAAATAGATTATCATAATTATCAGGAAATATAACTTGCACCGATATGGTATTTAATTGGAGTGCCAAGGTTGTCTAATTTGCTAGATCCGTTGTTCGATAGTCAGTTTAACCACGAGTAAGTAGAAATAAAATAAATAGTAGTAAAAATAGATCACTCTCGCGGTGTACTACAGACGAAGCAAAAATAAGCATGTAAAAAAAGGAAACATATGCTCGGCGAATACGTTTCGCTGTACAAACACCGACAAAAGCTATATATTAGGTATTTTACAACAAAGCAAGATTCGAAGAAGTATAAAAATAGATAAGTACAAAGAAATAGAATAAGTCCGCTCAATTAGAAGTGGTGATATAGCCTTGACATTGAAATTCAGTTCAGTGACATAATATAGCTCAGCTCAGGAGGGCAAAAACGCGCTGACGTGTTATCTACTCGTACTTTGGTTTAGAATTAGGTACTCACGTTGTATTTTAACATGATTGAACACAATTTGGTAATTTGATTTTTGGCTATCGCTAAAAGTCAACACTATAGGTATAGTTAATATTGTATGAATTCCAGAACTTTATAGGTACTTAAAATGTAATAATCACTAAATAAATCCGAGTGCATTAAATTAAATAATGATATTGAGAATAGGTTGGGCATCATTTTATCATGTAGGTAATGCGGCAGGTTAGCCCTGAGGATTAATTGTAATTAAGCTGTATATGTGGTAGTAGGAATATGTATGAACTAAGTAAAATACTGTTAATGCACACTTGCACAGTATCACAGACGGGACATATTTAGTTAATCATGCAATTTGAGGACAGGATGAGCGCGGGCGTCTGATGCGGCGAACCATCGTCCGCTACGTTTGTCTGTGCCTTACGATGGTGCTCGCGATGATCTCACCCAGAGTCAAGAAGCGGTTCCCAACGCTGAACAACTTCGTGGATGCTGGACTTCTACTAGAAAATGAAAAGACAATCCTCGACAATCTGAATGACAAGTTCCCCAAGCCGTCGAAACATTGGTATGAGATTTTTTTTCATGTCATTTGAAACACACTTCCGTTGGTGATCTAATTCTAGATGAGTTAGTTTTATAGTTAGTGATATGAATCAATTCCTGTTAGTCATCCTAGTGTGTTCGATTCTCATAAGGTTATCACTAAGCTATGTGTAGCAATTTATAATTTACTGATAAATTGTTAAGGAAACGATTTAATCATCAACAATTTTATTATAACTTATCGATTTTCATCTAGGTATATGATAGTACAATACAAATAATACCTACTGATCATGATGTTAATAATCATCGTAATTTCAGGTTACCAATCGTTTGGGCGACTAGCATAGTTACCAGGGCCCGTAAAGAGGGACGAATAAGAGACGATTTTGCAGTTAAGACGATTATAGATGAATTAAACAAATTCAGAGGACAAGCTGGACTTCTCCTCAGCTACGATACTATTAGTGTACCTCTAGTATATACTCAGGTTTGTACTTATTTAAAAAAATCGCGCATTCGCCATTGTTTGCAAAAAAATGGCATTTCTAATTATAATTTTTCATTCACCTTTCAGGTAGTTACCATAGCAGTATACTCATATTTTATAACATCTGCTTTGGGTAGTCAATGGGTCGACAATAAGTTACAGCGCAACGATGCCAACATTAGTAATATAGACCTCTACTTTCCTATATTTACTACGCTAGAATTCTTCTTTTATATGGGCTGGCTGAAAGTGGCCGAGTCACTTATTAATCCATTCGGCGAAGATGACGATGACTTTGAAGTGAACTGGTTGATAGACAGAGATTTGCAGGTAAGGCGGATTTGGAAATCATTAACTATTTTTGCCAATTAAATTGGATTGAAACTGATAAAGTATGCATGCGTGTCTAGGTTTCGTACATGATCGTGGATGAGATGCACCACGAGCATCCGGAACTGATAAGGGATCAGTATTGGGACGAGGTGTTCCCGTCGGAGCTGCCGTACACGATCGCGACGGAGAACAACCGCGAGGAGCACCCCGAGGCGTCGACGGCGCGGGTGGCCGTGCCCGTGCGACAGCGAAGCATGGTGCTATCGGCGCCCTCGCAGCTCAAGATCGACGAGATGAACCGTTCCAACACCGTGAGTTACAAGTTCGACCCGCCAGAGGTTAGATTCGACCATTTTATAAGCATGCTGCACGCCCGGATTATATGGAGCTTGGCAGTGTGTCGGTGTTCAGGTTGCAGGTCATATTCAATCTTACCTTTACATTATTTTCCTTGTACATTTCGTCACACTTATTTATGTAGCCTAATTGGATGGTTTGAGGATGTTTGATTCCGTTTTATCAACAAGATTTTTTATTTGAACCCACCATAATGTCCGGTTGATTAAGTTAACACATTTTTAAATCATGCGTAATATTAACACATATTCGAATAAAATCATCAATAAATAATGATAATAACAATGATTAAGAATACTGCTTTTTAGAATGACTAACATAATAATAAATTGTAACCTTTAGATTGGTATTTATTTAACGAACTAAAATTAATAATTTCCATGTTACGATATTAACAACTAATAATATCTATATCTTTACCTAGCTAAATGTATGCTATATTAACAGCCTTGATTGATATTATTTATGCAGTCTATGTAAATGAATATATGGAAAACTGCATAAAGTTATTATTACTTATTACATTATGTATGCATGAATTGTTTAGGCAGATTATAAACTCAACAGTGTTTGATGTCACATTGGACATGATTCATATAGCCATGGAATCTAGATTGCTATCGAAATTCATGGTCACAAACGAAACAATATTTATTGAACAAAAAAATTGTCATCGATACTTTTTATCGTCGTGTGTGATGATTTTACGTTATCAATGTTACCTTCTACTTGTCCTTTTTCTAATCTAACTAGTTACTTAGGTCCTTACTAAATTTCTTATTCTATTGCATTTTTGTGGCTGTATATAATAAGCATATTATTTGTTTTGTTCCTTTTACAAAGATTAACTTAAATCCAGCAACAATCTTATCTCTAAGTATAGTGTCGCCGAAAATGATTGATAATATTTGCCTTCCTGAAATAACTTAGCATGGCCAGTTATGTGCCTTCTTCGATGTACAAATCGATGTTATATTATGTGTTTTGAATATTATTTAACGTATTTTTATGCTAACAGCAACTACAAATGAATGACGACGCTGTGTCGGGCATCCACTTCATCGTGAACCGTGGCAGTAAGCGCGGGAAACGTGACGAAAGAAACTCTATGGGCTCTACAAACTCTATGGCATCGCTGCAACAGACGCCCATGGCGCGAACGGCCTCCGTCACATCTATGTTGAAGAGACTGTTCTCGAAGGAGGACCCAAGAGGCCCGTCGGCAACACAGACTGATGGTGGTATGTTACGGCTGTTGAGACACGATGGTAACTCTTCATGCACAATTTCCCATCGATCTAACATAACGCACATTACAATGTAAGTAGGTGATGTCCTTTGGCTTGCAGCGTTGTTTGGCTTAACTGAAACGATGATTCGCTGTTCAAAATACTGATGACTGGAGTCACATTAACTTTGCTAAAAGATCAGTTTAAAGGTCGTTTAAATTTAAAACTTAAGCTTGTCGCATAGAGGACATCATCTATACGTCTATCGCTCTGTTCATCTATTATTTAAGAACCTAGCTTTGTCCCAGAAAAGAGAACATTCAACAAGAAAGGGAGTTTGGCAAACAGAAAAATCCCGCGTCGGAAGCAAACAGAGTGTCTTACCGTGGCGACATAATGTAGACGGTTGAAGTAGGACAGTTTGTTTGCAGAATTGTCGATCCACTGTGCCAATTTTCACTCCGTTTGCTAAACACTCAGTGAGCTCCTTAACCAACTAATACACGCGTCATCTTCGACAATGCATTTCCAATTAACAGTTTACTAGGTTAATCAGTTGTTTCATTGTGTTAAAGTAGTTACTGAACACATTAACATTACAGGTTCACGGTTTACGATATCTGCGAGTAATCCGACACTGAATAAGCCTGCCACGGCCGGCGGGGGCAGTATGAAGATCGCCAATGATATTATAGAGGAGGTCGACGAGCAGGCGACCATCACTAGCATGGGGAAACGACCTGAAACCAGGTGAGTGTACCTTCCTACTTACATTATATTTAACACCTTCGTTATACGGCATTTCTAGCGGACATAATGTTGAAGCGTGGACCTGGACATGATATTTTTCTTTCAGGTGTTCTGGATTTAGTTGATTATATAGGTATGGGTATATTCATGTAGAACACTGGTAACCGGCGCGTATATGCCAGTGCGTCTCGGCGCCGACAATAATTCGCGCTGATTTGGCAGAAAGTATGAAAACTGCCTTCATCGATCAGCGTTGATAACAAGCACTTGTCGGCGCTGAGAAGCACTGGCATATCCGCGCCGGTTACCAGCGTTCTACATGAATACACCCTTAGGTAGTAGGTAGCTTCGGTAAATACTAAAACAGTAAAACTATGTAACGATCCCGTATGTTTTGTGCATAGATACGTATATGCTAATGAAAACGCTGAACGTCAACAAAGACATTGTGCACTCCATATTTAGATCGTGAATAAACAGTTCTATAGTAGCGTCAAACGTTTTCTTGTTACCGTCTTGTTATCACTATGTGATGTTAAGGAGCGATGATGATGAACTTACGTCACGACGAACGGACGTTGATACTTAAAAATGTTAGTACCTAATTAACTCATTGCGTTTCTTATCTTAGTTAGGTAACTAGGTACAGTGCGTGCCACTAAAGATGAGGCTTGACACACCACGTTGTTTTACTTGCGCAGTAGAAGATTTCCAGGTCTTTTTAGCGGTATGAGGTCTGCGCTGGGGCGTATCGGCGGAAAGACTGCGGGAGGCGCGGTCAAGTCTCATCTTTCGTGACGCGTATTGTACTTGTGAATACTTTTACGAACAGATAGGTATTTGAAATAATTAGGTAGGAATTTTATGAGTAGGTGCTCAATCCAAGTTTTTGCAAGTATAGTAAGTATAGCAAGTGTAGCATAGTTTCAAAATCGAGCCCAACAAGTCAGCAACAAAGAATTTTATCATAATCAATGCTACGCTCAAGGCAAAAAGTATGTTTGTTTTCCTACTTATTCTTTAAAATTTAAATATAATGTTTGACTGATTGCAGTTTTTTTTGTAAGGCTCCGATAAACGGGCCACCGACCACAGCCACCGGTGGCTATTTACATGATTCTTAGCACGTGTCGCGAGTGGCGTCCACTCGCGACTTAGTGTCCGCGACACGCCACCGGTGGCGGCCACCGACCACTCGTGGCAGTCACCGACCACCTTCGTTTGCGCGGTACCAAAGGACGTGGCGCGCGACAGCCACCGGTGCCTGTGGTCGGTGGCCCGTTTGCGCGCAGCCTAACCTTTCATAGTCGCTTTGTAACAACAAACAGTCAACTGTAGTTAAGGTAAATGTATCTGGTTATTATGTAGATAGGTACCTACTGTAAAGCGCAGACCACACCGCGACCTAAGCTAACGCAGTTTAGCTTTTCCTATTAATTTATGATATTAAATCGTAACGCGTGTATTTAAAGTGCAGATTCCACCGGCTGCTGGATAGCTTAGCTCGCGGTGTGACCTACGCTTCACTGTAACTGTCAACTGACTGAAAAGTTATGAAAGAGTTAGGTAGGTGGTTAAAACCTCGCCTCTCATGTACGAGGTTGTGGGCTCAAAAACAGACAAGTAACAATGTCACTTATTCATATATAGGTACTTTCCGAGTTTATTTTGGACATTACTGACGTCGGTGAAGGAAAACATCGTGAGGAAACCTGGACTTATATATATTAATATATACGTCTGAAATCTCCATCCCGTCTTGAGCAAGCGTGGTGATCAATGCTCGTGACTTCTCTGTATGAGAAGAGACCTTTGCCCAGCAGTGGGACAATAAATAGCCTGGTATTATTAGGAAGGTAGGTATAGTTACTTTCGTTCTAAGTTTGCCAATACTATGTATTTTACTAGATGATGGCCAGCACTACCACCGATAAGACCGTAGGACCAGTACAACTTTTTTTTTGTATTCTTTTTCTTCTGGTAAATGCCTGGGAACTGGTTCTTACCTCTAGGTGTTTAGGTATCTGCCGGGGTTGCGAACAAGGCCGAAAGGGAAATCGTGGCCCTCGGCAACATAGCAACTGAAGGAACACGGGTGGGTTTTAGTCAGTAAGAGTCTGACACGCCCTCCCTCCACCGCCCTCGCTCCACCCAGAGCGGGAGAAGTTATATGATAATTTCCCACCCAAAAAAAAAGGTGTTTTGGTATAGGTACGAGTACTGTTGCAATTATGTTGTTATTATCTTTTTCAGGCCTACAGCGATGAGTTTATTCACCCAAGTACCTCAAGCGCCGAGTGACCCAGTAGATGTCCCTTCAAGAAACTCAAACAACACTAACTCTAGTAATTTATCCTATTTTATTTATTGTTGTTTTCCTGTTCTTTGTTACTTTGTGTAGCACAAACGTAACTAGTATAATAAGTATTAATGACCTCATAATTTGCTTATGATTAATGTTTTCAAGTTCAATTCGTGGAAATACTTTTTCATCAACATTAAGGCTCACAATATATTTTCTAACATATTGGTCACACTGGTAAACCATAAATCATCTAGCCCAGTGGTTCCCAAAGTTGACTGAACAACACAAACCCACATAACAAAAACTTTAAAATTCGGGACTCACCTCTTGGCTATCATGGTGAAAAGGGGCATATTTAGCTATATGAATGAAGGACTGTTCTAATAAGAAAAAAGCACTCAGTTACAATCGAAAATTTTAATACTTAATTAAATACAAGGAGTGCTATTTCAATGAGAAGGATGTATTTGTTTCCTATTTTTTGAGATTATAGCTTTAGCATCAACTAAAATTTTAGTTAATTTTTATCGCAATGAGTTTGACACGACCAATTTATTTCGGTATTTCGTTTTAATATTAATCATAGCTGAAAGTCAATTTTTCAAGGCCCACCCAATATTCGCTCGCGATTCACCAGTGGGTCGCGACTCATACTTTGGGAACCACTGATCTAGACAATAAAACGTAACGCATTCAGCTGTTAAATTGTTACAAGGCAACATGCGATGCAGTTTCCATACTAAATACTAATTAAGTGTTAATGAGAACTAATTTATGATATCATCGCTATCTCGAAGTCTAGCAGTGCGTTAGACAAGTTTTCAAACAATCAAGATCGCATTCTTTTGTTTTTTTTAATCTACTATTTCTTATTTTGTACGTTTTATTTCATATTTTCACGGGGAAAGGCGTGAGTTTATGTATGTATAAATTTTCACTTAATCATTTCAACTTAACTAAAAATAACCACAAAAAGTGCTTTAAATCTTTGGCACTGCTTTGGTTTCTAGAAAAACACACGTTATTTGGGTTTTTCGATAGGTGTCAACATTTTTTTTTTGTCAGTTACTAATTAGACACACGTCCACAGATTCGCGCCTGTCATCATCAGCGCCGACGCCGTGGGGCGTGCGACCCAGTGAGGGAGGGGACCTGAGTCCCGCGGTCCAGTCACTTACCACACAGGATTCTTTCAATTTGCCGAATGAACGACCACGACTAGACAGCGATGTTGGCCCGTCGTTGAGCGCCGCTGGGAGCCAGACTTTGTGTACGTTATTATATCCTTTTCTCTAATAATCGATTTCTTAACTGAAATGAAATTGTTTATTCAGTAAATAGGATTTCGGAAATTTAAAAAAAACAGTGGCACTCTGGGAGTGCCTACAGAAGTGAAAACTTGAACAAGATCGCCTTGGTGGAAGAAAAATACTTGTATAGAACATTGGTCCGTAATCTTATCTAAATAAAGAGCACAATCGCGTTAGCAAAAAAAAAAAAACTAAAACCTTTAAAGTAAAATTACTTGTATAGAACAATTGAATCGTAACCTAATATTATAAAGAAGAGCACAATCGCGTTTACAAAAGTGAGGTCTCGTCACAGTGTCGCGAAATCAATGGTTTAGTCCCATCTCAAAAATGCCCAACGCGCCTAAAGAAGTTTTCACTTCAAAAATAAAATAAGCTAGATGGAGTCGACATTTCCTATCTGACTACCTTCGAGAAGAAATACTTAGCGAAACATTTTCAGGCACTCGTAGTAGGTATAGCTTCTGTGTGAATGTGAACACCGTCTGCATCGTATTTCATACAGAAATACGGGGAAACCAAATAAGTACCTATACCTACTAGATTCCTTGACACAGACTGATTGAAACAGTGAGGCGGGGTTGCGGCAGACCACGTAGGAGATGGCAAGACCGAGCTGAATAGGTTCCGTCAAAACGAAGGAAGACGCGCGGGCTCGTGAAAGATGGAAGGAGTGGAGGGGGAGGCCTTTGCTCAGGAGTGGGGACATCATAGGATAGTAAAAAATTAAAATAGTTTCCTTGAATGATAGCCGCATCCTCGGGGAAACCAAATACGTTTTATGGTTTCCTCGAATGTTAGATGTAAGCAGGTGTCCCCTTACTGTGTAGGGGACATCTCGATACGGAAGCCTCGACTGGCTGTTATGATTACCAACTACTTACGCTCCTGTTTGTCACGCTAAGATTTGAGTTTTGCGGCAGTTGTAAAAACAACCGCTTTAAATATCATGAGATATTTAATGTACTGCCTCATTGGTCTAGTGGTCGCAAGTCCTACTGCTGAGCATGAGATCCTGGGTTCGATTCACGGGTCGGACAATGTGTTATTGGGTTTTTCCATCTGAAATTTCTCAGTAGTAGCTCGGAGTCTGGATTTGTGCCCGGTTGATGGCAGGCTTCGTCCAATGGGACGAAGCCTGCCATCAACCGGGCACAAATTATGTTTTATAAATTATTTTTTTCACCAGTTATGTTTTATGTTCCATGTAATGTACATGGAACATAAAACATAACTGGTGAAATGTGAAAACTGGGAACATCCATCGCAAAAAAAATAAACATTTTATTCACTTTCGATTTCAGTGGATGAAGCGGATGGCGGTGAGGATCAGGAAATGGATGACTTCGATCGCTTGCGCAGCATACGTGAGCAACATCGGAGAGAGAAATATCTACAGAAACTCATGGCCCGTTCTGTGAGCGCGCAGCAGGTAAAATCATTTTATCGTAATGAAAGAAGAAAATTATTGTTGTAATAAGTCTAGTCTATAAATTATTATCCTTCCCTATATGACCCCTTTTTTGTGTGATGAATAAGAGAAAGCTAGGTAATGGGAGGTTCAGACCCCAAAAAATTTAACATTTTTAGGGTTCCATACCTCAAAAGGAAAAAACGGATACCCTTATAGGATCACTCGTGTGTCTGTCTGTCCGTCTGTCTATCACAGCCAATTTGCTTCTAATCTAATGGACACATTATGTATTTCTGTGACTCAAATACGGACGTGTAACGTAAATAAATGAATTGTGAATATGGGGTCACTTTTAGGGGGAAAATAAGGAAAAATAAAAAATAGTTTTGCAAACTGTACCGTGTGACATCAAATGAAAAGGCTTGTTGCCAGGATCTTATTTTTTTTTAAATATTTTTAAAATAAATACATTTTAAGATATTTAAGAAAATTGATGAAAATTGACCATTCCCCCCTTATATCCGAAACTACTGAGACTAAAATTTGAAAAAAAAAAACAACAGAGAATGGTCCTTTACTCACAGGGAAACCTATAAGAAGTCTATGGTCTTTGTGCGTACAAACTTACATTTGCAGTTGGAATGTATGGGAGAACATGTTTTTCAACTACAATGGTGCCGATTCTCTTGTCACAAATGCCTCTAAACTAGACAAAAAATCACCCAAATTTAGTTAGTTCCTGTCAAACGACGATTTTCCATTCTGAAATAGACTAAATACAACTTAACTGTATTTTAGTTTGGCAGCACTAAGATGGCAGGGATATTAGTTTAGTGAAAATGGCAATTTTGCTATTCTGAATTTGACGTTTTTCACCTAAAATTTTGATTGTCTAACTAAATCTGTCTATTTCTAATCGCGATTATAAACGTGTGGAATAAAATTGGTTGTCATGAACATTAAATTCACACCAAAACCCCGACTTCAGGTGCAAAAACAGTACTGTATATTTTTTTTCGTTTGCTTATATCTCGAAAATGTGTCCTATCGCAAAAATAATGAAAATTTCGATCCCATTTACATAACATAACATAACATCACGCCTTGTTTCCCCGAAGGGTTGGGCAGAGGTGTCCCTGTAGCAGGTACACCCACATTTCGCCAGTTATGTTTAAGTCCCATGTAATAGGGGGCGAGCCTATTGCCATCAACCGGGCACAAATCCAGACTCCGAGCTGCTACTGAGAAATTTCAGATAGAAAAACCCAATAACACTTTGCCCGACCCAGGAATCGAACCCAGGACCTCATGCTCAGCAGTAGCGCTTGCGACCACTAGACCAACGAAGCAGATCCCATTTAAAAAACCCATAAACCTCTAAAACTCAACATGTAGGATTTTTTTCATATTTTCCATAAAAAATACGTCGAGGCGTCCCGCCAGTGCGCCTCCGGCTCTAAAAAAAATTCACGGGGTAGGGCAAACAAGTACCTACCACGTGGAGTCGCGATTGTCAAATTCGATTTAGTTTTGTCAAAATTATTTTTAAATTTAGAGAATTTATTTTGCAGAATAGCTTTAAGATTCTCAAGTAAGGAATTTTAGTGATAGTTTAGTTCGGTGTACAAGAGAATCTGCACCATTGTTAAATTTGTATTTGGGATAAATTCATCACAACTACGGAACCCTTCATTGTACGTGGTCCGACACACACTTGGCTGGTTTTTAAACATACAGCCTAGCGTACGTCCCTCGTAACAATTTGACATCGACTGCGCCTTTATGTCGTAGCAATATGGTTGGTTTGCATAATCATTGAAGTTTTACCACTGGCGTGCAATTGTCCGTATAATTATTAGCTGATTCCTGTCGATTGGTTTCTGGTACAACTAGACTCGGGATTAGTGCTCTCAAAAGTTGAATGCCACGAAAAATCAAACAGTCGATAATGATGGTCATTATTTTACAGAGAACGGGCAGTACGGAATTGATGGACAATGATTTATTACTAGAAGACCTCCTGTCTCAGTCAGCAGCGCAGAAAAAAGACGAGAAATCAAAGAGTGATCCCAAAGACAACACTACTTGACATAGCAGAAGCTTTATATTTCCGTGGGAAGGCGCGGAATTCTGAACAATTTAGCACAGTTCAGTATTAGCAAATTGTGATACTTTTTAATGGTGCATTGGATTTGATATTAAAAAAAGTTGTAAATATAGAAATGATTTTCACCATATTCGTTGGCTTGTTATTTTCCTTCCTTGCCAATACCCTGATCGGTTAGCTCTGTCACGCCAGCGAATATTCCCGATCAGTAAAGGGCTTGCTACACGGCAGCCAACCGCGTCCCCGACAGAGGTGACCTTGGTTGGCGACAGGCAGAGCTGTTTGAAATTTGGTCGTAAACCACCAATTCCACGGTTGTAAACCCCCAAGGTCACCTCTGTTGGGACGCGGTTGGCTGCAGTGTAGCAAACCTACTACACCTTGTTTTACTATTTACACCTTGTTTTCAAAATGCTTCAATTACGATCCAAGATGGCGGATGGTGGGTTAAGTGAAAATCAAATATGGCGGCTTCGATTTTTTTTTTTAAATTGTCATGGTTGTCGTTTTCATAGTTTTCGAGGGTGGTAAAGCCGATAGTGAGGTCAAAATGTAAATTCAAGATGGCAACTGTGATTTTTTTTAAGTGAAAACTTCTTTAGGCGCGTTGGGTTTTTTTGAGATGGGACTAAACCATTGATTTCGCGACACTGACGACAACAGCTTTTGACAATTAAAAAGACATCAACGTGTTGATTACCGCGGTGCCGATTTTTTTCAAGTTTTCACTGTTGTCGGCACTATTTTTCGTCATGGTTATCGTTTTCATAGTTTTCGATTCGATGGCGCTGAAGCCGATACTGATGTCAAAATGTAAATCCAAGATGGCGACTGCATGGGCACGCCACAATTGCGGCGATAAGACCCCTCTTTGAGGAGTGGCTAGAGAGGCGCCACGGCGTCCTCACCTTCCGCCTGACGCAGGTACTCACCGGACACGGCTGTTTCGGGAGGTACCTGTTCAGGATAAAGCGGGAGGAAACGCCCGGGTGTCGTCACTGTGTGGATCGCCCGGAGGACACGGTGGAGCATACGGTGGAGGTCTGCCCGGCTTGGGCAGGGCATCGCCGTGTCCTCGTGGATGCGATCGGCGGCGGTGATCTCTCGCGTCCGGCCCTGATTCGGGCCATGCTACGGAGCGAGAGGAAATGGGAGGCCGTCACCTCTTTCTGCGAAGCAGTAATGCTCGCGAAGGAGGAGACGGAGCGCGTGAGGGAGAGGCAAATTTCGCGCCCTCGCGCCCCTAACCGCCGCAGCAGGAGACGCCCTGGGCGTCGGGAATCGCAGGAAGATTTCCGGCCACCGTAGGCGCGGGCTTGCGGACGGTGAGCAATGGGTAGCTCGCCGTCCGATAAGGACCAAGCCCGGGCCTCAAAGAGATGTCAGCAGAATTGACGGGGTCCGCTAGGGCCAATGCCTGCCGGGGGTTCGAAGAAAACCGATGGGGAAATCGTGGCCCCCGGCAACATGGCATAGGAAGGAACACGGGTGGGTTTTAGTCAGTAAGAGTCTGACACGCCCTCCCGCTCCACCCAGAGCGGGAGAAGTTATTTGATAATTTCCAACCCAAAAAAAAAAAAAAAAAAAGATGGCGACTGCAAAAATTTTCATATTTTTCATAATGGTTGTACTATAGTTTTCATGGTTTTTGAGTAGTGAAATCAAAATGTAAATCCTAGATGGAGGCTGCTAAAATTTTCAGCGTATCAGGAATTTTGTATCATCTCGCGTCACCAAAAGGAAGGATTTGTTTATTAATCAAAAGTTAGCAGCAATGGACCATGTACTCTTTACCCGTTTATTGCCGACTGTAAAGTAAAGCGCGGTGGCCACTATCGGTGGGCATCGGTACGGCACGGTAGAGCTCGGGCGCTTTACGGCGGCTTCGGGCACTTTACGGCGGCTTCGGGCGCTTTACGGCGGCTTCAGGCGCCTCAGAGCTGCCTCGGCAGTCGTAAGCATACCTAAGGACGCCGAGGCTGGTTTCGGCAAAACTACGAATAGTTCGGGTGGCAGACACGTCGTAGAGCAGTCGTAACGTTACGTGAAAACAGTTGTACGTGTGTATTTATAATGGTGGATTGGGACTTAGTTCTCATTGTTCATCTTGCTGAAGAAGAAGAGAAACTTGGAGCCTTAAGGCAAAAAAGAATATTTTGGGTGAATAAGCTTTGCAAGCAAAGATGTACTTTCGATGAATTTCATAACTTGTTTAATGATTTACGTTAAATAAATAAAACGAACCTATACATGTAATTAATGAGGCTGTTGCCTTTTATTTTCCTCTGAGTGTTGCCAAGCTAATGGAGGCGCGCGCGGTGAACGTTATGACTGTTCTGCTACTTGTCTGGCCACGAAAATGCCACCCTAGCTGCCCGAAACTAGCCTAGGCGTCCTTAGGTATGCTTACGACTGCCGAGGCAGCTCTGAGGCGCCCGAAGCCACCGTAAGGGTCAACTCACACCGAAAGAGCGGCGAAGGGCAGTGAAGCGCAGCGACCCGCTCGGTAGAGAAGGCGCCCGTTTATAGAATTCGCCGGAATTCCCGCGGCGCCGCGGGCATCCGCGCGACTCGTTCGAATTTCTCATGCGATAATAAGTATTATAGTAATGAAAATAAAGTTAAAATTCATATGACACTGAAACTGCGCTCCGCTTCGCTGCCCTTCGCCACTCTTTCGGTGTGAGTTGACCCTAAAGCGCCCGAGCTCTACCGAGCCGTACCGATGCCCACCGATAGTGGGCGCCGCGCCTTATAAGACTCAACGGTTGGTGCAGTGGCTGATTGAC
This sequence comes from Agrochola litura, assembly GCA_949152395.1. Taxonomy (NCBI): domain Eukaryota; kingdom Metazoa; phylum Arthropoda; class Insecta; order Lepidoptera; family Noctuidae; genus Agrochola; species Agrochola litura. The sequence goes on from OX424496.1 coordinate 12,403,343, forward strand.
GTCTGTGCTAGGTCTATAGATGTAAGGCCGGTTTAAAACGAATTATACCAATACATTTAAAACCGAAATAACCCATTTTTTTTCGATTTAAAACGGTTGGTGTTGATGACAATGTTTTTCTTAATTATAACTAAATTTTCTTGATTTTACCGAGGCAGGGATATAACGGAGTACCTAAAAACTCTAGGTTAGTAAATTAAAAAAAAAAACCTTGTTTTGATTCGGTTTAAAACCAAACTCACACTCTTGCAATCTCGTTGTCGTCGTCACTCGACTCAACGCAACGTTGCCAGCACGCCTACCTACCCTACACACACACATGCACCTACATAAATAACCGCGCGCGGTCGCCGCGCCGCGCACGCATGGTTTTTTGTTTTTATGAGTTTTCAACCGTTTAAAACGATTTATTTGGGGTTTAAAACGGCAAAATTTTATTGAAAACGTTTGAAATCGGTTGTTTTATATCTATAGCTAGGTCACAGGTTTATTTTCAACATAGATCAAATCTTGTATAGGCTAGCTAGACTGTTTTATTATGTGAGTTTATGCATTGAGCAGTCGTCTTCTCCATTGACCACTCTGGGCAAGTACCCAAGGCCCTGCGATCCATGGGGTTCGGGGGCTAGTTCCCGCTAGCGGCTTAACCTTTTTTTTTTCTCCGCTACTGGAAGCTCTTGGCCTGGATCTCTTGATGGTAAGTGATGATCAGGCCGAAGGTGGAAGTGAGCTTCACCCAGAATCATCAACCACAGAGGACCTTGCTATCTTACCTCTAACTACCGAAACAACAATGCTGTTATCATTGTTGTTATGGCGGCAGATTTAGATAAGATAGTGGCAGCTAGCCAGGCGAACTTAGAACAAGCCCTACCACGAACCAAACCAAGCAGAAATTTTTCCTTCACTGGCAACCGAACCTGGGACCTCTAAATCTGAGACAGGTGGTCTAACTAGTAGACCACAGAGGTGATTGACTTGACAAATGGCGGTTGAAGACAGTCAACAAATAACTCCTATTTCTGTATGAACGCCAAACAGGCAATAGAAAACCTAACCTATGATGCGGGGTGGTGCCATAAATTTTGAGCTCACTTCCATACTGCATTTTCCATAATTACTGCCCATTATCCTTAATTGCCCAGGGCTTCCAATAGATTAAACTGTTTTATTTTACAGTCAAATCTGAATGAAAGGGTTATCTTTAATATCAAGTTATTTTATTACCCTACATCTAGTTATTTTATTTATGTGTAATGTCGGTGTAGTGTTGTGTATAGATTGTGTAGGAATTATAAAATAAACAACACGTAGGATGTTAAGGGAATTTATTTAGCTTAATAACTGTTATACTACAAGCATCAAGCTTACAGCTTGAGCTTTGTCCTCCTCCAGTGACGCCTCTTAGCGTTGTATCTGAAATAGAAAAAAAAAACCGTCATTGATTGTTCAATTGCACTATTTTTTTGAGATTTTCTACTACATAGTTGGACATGAATCTTACTATGCGTTGTTTATCAGTTTATAATAGGTATTACTGTTTGTAAGAGACAAGTTCAATTTGTAATTGATAAGTAGTAGTAGTATCGATAAGTAGTTAGATACATAAAAGTACAATCAACCTTTTCAAATTCTTTCCTTTATCAAGTCAGGGCATAAATACCTTTTGAAGTTATACACTAAGCAGACTACTGCATACAAAACTATATTACTTGAAAACAAAAGGTCTAAATTGCATTTAGACCTATGACAAATACTACTAGTTGATATTCAAACTTTTTAGGGGACCGGCCATTTTATCTATTTAAATAAAAATTAAATGCTGTTTGATTTTAAGTGCATCAGTTGAGAATGGCTGGACCAATGGCTATTTTTTGTTTTTTAACTATTGAAATTTTGACAGAACGTCAGTTGTGAAGTATAAATCAAATCTATTTTATTAAAATGTCAGAGACATATTTTTGACAGTGTCATCCTGCAACATTGCAACCAATACAAAGTTGTTCTATCGTGCATGGATAAAACAAAAATTTACCATAAAATATGTTCATTTAAACTACACAGTACATTTAACTAGTAGAAAATAAACTCCACTTAAACATAAAATAATTTCATAAGAATAAGAAATAAATTCAAGACTAGCATTGCCCAACTGCACCATTATTATTATTGAGACAATAGATGCAATTCAAAATTACTCATAATAAAAATTTAAAAGTTTCTACATGACAAATAATATTAGTGAATGCACATTGAATCACAAAAACGAAAACTACAGACATAGGATAGATATTTTGGTTGGTTATATATAGATATATCTGGTACATAATAACATTGTGTGATGGCAGCAAGAACCATGTTTTAGATAATGTATTACTAAATTGGGGTTACTAGTTTTAGCTTGAAGAATAAAATTAGGAAGCGGCTGTAAGACTTCAATATATATTATATAACCTAACTTTGTAAATAATTAATGTCTTCACATAACACACATGACCAAATGCTTGAAAGCAGAAAAATAATCACATTCAAACAATATCAGTAACCAGTGTTTTTATTCAGTACATGATAATAATACACAACTATGCACGGTAGTAATAATTATAATATAAAACAATACTGGACTGTGTGATAGGGAAGTTGGGAGGTGTCAAACTTTAGTATTAGGCCAAACCTAGAAGTTATCTAATTGAACTCATTCGGGAACCAGAATAATTAGTTTAACATTTAGATCTGGGATAAATTGTGAAGTTATCATTCAAACTTACCGAATAGTATTCCCAGTGCGCATTCTGACCCATTGTGGAATAGGCCTGTTTTGTTTCAGCTTTTTGGCAAGCTTGCGCTTGATAATAAATGTCTTGTGTGCCGACTGAAATATAAGCAATTAAATTAGTTAGTAAATATTTCGTTTCAGATTCAAGATTAAATAAATATTTAGAGATTTTCGAGGAAAATTTTCACACACCATTTTGCCGATCACAGTCAAAACAAAGTGACAGAATTTATATTTTTACAAACACAGGCAACATTTCAAGTGTGGATACGAGGCTTTTAGCTCTGAAATAATTTATTAAAAAAACAAAATAGTCTTTGCACACAAAATAATAATAAATGTAAGAAAAAAAAATTAATTAATTGATTCAGGCGTGACCTTGCGGAAATCCATTATAAAATACAATAGACGTGGATATATTTAGCAACTTGTTCCGCTTCGCTATTTCTAAAGAGCCATAAAAAACTCCTGAAAGAAATCGATACGCGTTTCACCTCTCAACGAGGTGAGGCATCCTAAGGATGACGATGGACCTGTTGCGAACTCGAACACGGCGTGTTACCACACCGAGCGCTGAGTCTGTGATTTCTTTCAGGAGTTTTTTATGGCTCTTTAGAAATAGCGAAGCGGAACAAGTTACTAAATATATCCACGTCTATTGTATAAAAAAAATGTTTTTTTTCCTGAATCTTGTTACAATAATAGCCAAGATTTACGTAATGTTACATTATATCCGCAGTATCCACAGACGTATAAAGAGTAGCAGCCAAACATTCGCTAAAAATTGCGTAGCCATTACGCACACATAGGGAATGTTGTCAATACAGGGCCGGTTGCCTGTATTATCTAACGATATTGAAACAACCGATATAGGTACTTACTGAAAATCCGCGAAAATTGATATTCTCTGGGTATAAGAAGTGTAAATTACTTAGCAATAAAGTCAATCAATGCCAAATGAAATTTCAAAGTTATGTGAGTATCCTATTTATGTATACTTATCCCATGTTCATGTTTTCCATCACACAGATACAGGGTAATATAATTCATTTTATAATTTATTACAAAAGCATGTGTGTACAGTCACTGACAATCTACACTTTACAGTATTCTGGAACAATGTCACCAAAAAGATTTAAAAATCGTAGAGTAAACTGAAGCTCTGTTTGATAATTCAATGGTAAACATTTTTCCAACCTATGTTTTACTATTCAACAATCATGGTTTTATGTTAGTTATGGTGCCACGGTTTGAATTACACAGGCTGACCGCATACGTACGGTTTCCTGAATCGGTTAATTGCATAACTTATTTTCGTAAACGATTACGCTTAATTTGTTTCATTTTGACAGTTCAACACCGTTCATTGCGTTATTTGCGTTATTGAGCAGATTTTTTTTTCCGCACTGTAATAACGCAAATAACGCAATGAACGTTGTTGAATTGTCAAAATGAAACAAATTAGGCGTAATCGTTTACGAAAATAAGTTAAGCAATTAACCGATTCAGGAAACCGTACGTATGCGGTCAGCCTGTGTAATTCAAACCGTGGCACCATAACTAACATAAAACCATGATTGTTGAATAGTAAAACATAGGTTGGTTTACGATACCCGTACTTGCCTAAAGTCGTAGAGTGGAGTAACTACAATTTTCGGATACTGCCACAGATATCTAAAGAGTAGCAGACCAAACATAGTATATTTATATTTATGGACATGATTCTCTATCCTTTTTTTGCTAAGCGACAAGTCGTAAATTGTATCTCGTTCTGTCACTTGTTGTCACACTGACTCACACATAGACATAATTTGACGTGTAGCTTGTCTTTACCATGCCGCCATATTGATTCCTAAGCAACATCATCTGCATCACGTACTTTGTTTCAACCGCGTTATTTAGTCAGGGACGGATTTGGCAAGAAAGACGAAATTTTTTGTAAAATGTTTACTATTGAATTATCAAACAGAGCTTCAGTTTACTCTACGATTTTTTAAATCTTTTTGGTGACATTGTTCCAGAATACTGTAAAGTGCAGATTGTCAGTGTACACACATGCTTTTGTAATAAATTATAAAATGAATTTTATTACCCTGTTACATAAATAGGCTACTCACATAACTTTGAAATTTCATTTGGCATTGATTGACTTTATTGCTAAGTAATTTACACTTCTTATACCCATAGAATATAAATTTTCGCGGATTTTCAGTAAGTACCTATATCGGTTGTTTCAATATCGTTAGATAATACAGGCAACATTCCCTATGTGTGCGTAATGGCTACGCAATTTTTAGCTAATGTTTGGTCTGCTACTCTTTATACGTGTGTGGTTCGCATTGGCGAAACATCACAACAAAACATGTTGAAATCTCTAGTGCCTGTCAAACTTTGTATGGAAAATTGATAGAAAATAGAGATTCCACCATGTTTCGTTGTGAATGTTTTGCCAGTGCAAACGCAGTTACTATGCGTTCGCACTGGCGAAACATCACAACAAAACATGTTGAAATCTCTAGTGCCCGTCAAACTTTGTATGGAAAATTGACAGAAACACCAACAAGTTTCGTTGTGAATGTTTCGCTAGTGTAAACGCACAGTTACACACACAAACTAGGACACGTTCATGTCATGACCACATGACCACACACAACACGTTCATGTCATGTTTGTGTGTAATGTAAACTACAAACTGTCAGATGTCAACAAACGGTCGTCTGTCAGTGTTGACTGTCGCTGTCAATTTAGTGTTTGTCACCGATGGCTGAAAAAACTCATGACTACACGATCTATAATATTCACGTAATAAATAACTTTAACTATAAAAGTATTCTACAATGAATTACTTTAACCTGAACAAATTAGTTACGACACTCGGCGTAAGAAGATTTTTGGAGTGTAGAACCGCTACAACCAAAACAATAATTAGGGCTGATGGCAAAGATGTTCCCAAAAGGAAAAATTATGAAAACAGAATAACTCTAATAAGCACAGATAATTCAGTTACTATAACAGATTTGAAGAATGCTCAGAATTTATCTGTTAGGCGGGATTTGAAGCTTGTTAAAATACAAGATGTGGATTCCAAGACCAGACGACCTGTGTTTAAGTGAGTTGACATGTAAATTTTGATTTTAAACTGCATGTATAATTCAGTATCTAAGCAAATAATGATACAAATATCTTGTTTAATTATCAAATTGTAACCTGCAATTTACAACTTTTAGAAAATTGTTAACTATGTTTGGATTTTTTCTGTATTTAATGAGAATTTGTATTTTAGGTTAATGACAAATGCAGAATATCATTCAGAAGAGCTTTCAAAAAGAAAGGAAAAACAGATAGCCCGTCAGAATAATGTAATAAAAGGTGAAAAACTGATAACACTGTCCTCAAGGATAGGAGATCATGACTTGATGACTGGAGTGAAGAAAATGATGAAACTAGTAGAAAAACATTACGAGGTTAAAATTGTTATTGCTGGAGAGGATGCTGAAGCTGCAAATAAATCTGTAAGTTATTTCAATTACTTTTACATTAAACAGTTAAAACATATCAGAAGTTAAGGGATTTGTATCTTAAATAGACACAGGTGGTTGGTCCTAAACTTGGCAAGTGAGTAACATGACATTATTTTAATTTCAAATGTACCTACTTTTTAAGTTTATCGCCACCATGAGTAACTGATTAAAGAAAGATAGTATTATTAAGAAATCTGGATATATAAAGATGCAAAAATGTTTTGATCATTCATTTTTATACAGGGAAGGGAAGAGGCTTTCGCCTTGCAGTGGGGCAATTACGGTCTGGCCATCAAAAGAATGCTTTCTTGACACCTGTCAGTAGATAAGGGCGTTATTTAACTTCACTAGTTACAATAACTGGCTACGGGGCATGTAACCGAATAACTAGTTTCGAGTCACACATAAAGACGTGATTTTTGTAACTAGTTACATCTGGTTACATCACAAACAATTGAATGCAGTGATCGAATGTAAAGAGTGAAAGAAACAAAAGTATGTTGCAACGCATGTTGTTTCTTTCGCGCGTAATAAGTTTTGTATTGCGTTTAATGTAACTGCATATGTAGCTGTAAAAACTTATTCGTTCCAAAAACTTATATGTAACGTATTACATAGGTAATCATTTATATTTTCGTTTCGCAAATAACTGTAACACTTCAATAGAATCACCCCGAATAGAATAAAAATAACTAGTTACTAAAATCACTAGTTTTCAAAGCCGGTGACGTCCTCGTCACTAGTTACGTTATGTTTTGCAAAAATCACGTAACGACCCACCCCTACCTGTCAGTTTCATACTAACTAATATTTGTTTTGCGAATTTAATCCTTATTACTACTAGAAATTGTCCAATTGACAGGTGTCAGAAACGCATTCTCTCAACGGCCGGACTGTAGAAGCCAGTATTAGCTATTTTGCATTATTAAATTATTCATGTGCACATTTTTTTATTTTCAGGAAAGGATATATCAAGTTATAGAAAACCAAGTGAAGAATATGAGTAAAATAGTGCAGAAAAGGATGAAGGGTAACAGTTTAAGGTTTCAATTATTACCAATAAGAGATAGCAGTTCCAAAGATGCTAATAACACAGACTCTAATCAAAATGACAATGATAAGAGCCCACTATGACTAGGAGCTTTTTTACTTGTTATAATATTCACAAAGTATGTGATATTCACAAAATATTATTTTGTTACTAATAAGGAACCAAAAAAAATGTCTAAGGAATCTGATTCTGTAAACAAAGAATCATACCGCATTTGGTATAAGTATTTAATTTGGTATATTTTTACTACTAAGTGATTTTTCTTATTTACAATGAAGATGTTGAATGAAATAATATAAAATGTTTAATTTATGGTAGGAAGTTGTACCATGATGTACTGTCAATTTAATTTAACATAAGATATAAATGTAATCATGCCTATTATTGCGGCTGAGCGCTTTAATACTCAGAAAAGTGGTGGCCCAGTGGTAACGACCCCGACTTAAGAGTTGTAGGTCGTGAGTTCGAACCCAGGCAGGTGCTTTACTTTGTAAAATACAATAGAAGTGGATATATTTAGTAACCTGTTCCGCTTAGCTATTTCTAAAGAGTCATAAAATACCCCTGAAATAAATCGACACGTGTTTCACCTCTCAACGAGGCATCCTCAGGATGACGATATACTTGTCGCGAACTCGAACACGGCGTGTTGCCACACCAAGTGAGTGCTCGCTAAGGGCACCCCCTGTGGGGTACGAACCTCGGCTTAGGGCATCGCTGAGGGGAGGACAGCAAGAGGGGACAGGCTGGATCAAACTTAGATTTTCATCATGATTATTATGCGGGGTATTTAAAGCTACGTGCTCAGCTGCAACAACTGCTGGCACCTCGTTTTCGAGCAAGGGTCGGGGAGGAGTTTCATTGACTCGGGGACGCGGTCGCGATCGCAAAGGACCTCGGCGGCGAGGTCGGAATGACGGGAGGCGTCTGTTCTTGTATACTGTACTGGTGGCCCTATTCTACTTCTGAAGGAGTGTAAGGGGTCATCTGGGTCGGAAAGAAAGAGCCTTATCGCCCGTCGAACCCACTTATATACTGCTCGGCCCACCTCGGCTCGGATCGTTATAAGTGCGATAAGGGGCGAACAATCGTAGTAAAGGTGACATTGGCATACTCGTATTAATTCGTTCAACAGTGTAACGTTTCCTGTAATATTTTTGACAATTTCTAAACTTTCTAATACTGACATTTTGAAACCTTTATCACATGTGTGTAAAATTTCGAAAGTGTTATTATTATTTAACGAATGACCTGTATCTTAAGTGTTGAGCAAAATGGGATTTTTCTGGATAACTGTTCCTGAACGCTGCAATATGTTCCTTATATCTTGTTTGAAAATTACGACCAGTTTGACCTATGTAAATACCATTACAATCATCGCAATGTAACTTGTTGTTTCGAAATGGATTAAGGGTAGCTTTTAAAACGAATAATTCACTAAGACAGATTTGCAACGGAAAAGATCAATATTAGAAAACCTAAAAAATGTTTACAAGTTACATTACGATGATTGTAATGGTTGGCGACAAGTATATCGTCATCCTGAGGATGCCACGTTGAGAGGTGAAACACGTGTCGATTTATTTCAGGGGTATTTTAGGACTCTTTAGAAATAGCTAAGCGGGACAGGTTACTAAATATATCCACTTCTATTGTATTTTATAATGGATTTCCGCAAGGTCACGCCTGAATCAATTAACTAGCTTTACTTTGTGTAAATTATTTCATCATCACTGCTCTCAAAACGGTTAAGGAAAACGTGAGGAAACCGGCATGTCCTAGAATTAAAATATCGAAGACATATGACATCTACTTACCCGCACTGGGCCCGCGTGGTGGATTACAGCCCACTCCCTCTCACTGAGAGGAGGTCTGTGCCCCAGCAGTGGGAACATTATAGGCTGATTATGCTTTAATACTCAAGTTTTGGCCATTGTATAGACAACATTATAATAGATTATTGCATAAGATAATTCAATTAGACACAAATATTAATTTTTGGTTGTATATCTTTGTCATGTCTTATCAAAATTCAAATATATTTATTTCACGGCATTTATTGGTTTTTATTTTACTTTCTATCAATGATGATGAGGGGCTCGTGGCAAAACAATAACAGCCGTACGGGTCAATCGAAAGTTACACTTGCCGCTGTCGGTTCGCGGATGAGTGATCATCCATTACTAATCGGGAGCCCTTCGTGCCTCGGAGGTCCCGGCTGTCATTCGTAGATCTTTGACAGTCATTTCGGGTAGTCAGAAGCCCAAAAGTCTGACAACCAGTGGGGTTAAGGGGTGTCGCGTTACCCAGTAACTGGGTTGTGGAGGCTCCATGTAAAATACTAGTATTTAGCTGCATCCGGTTAGACTGGAAGCCGACCCCAACATAGTTGAGAAAAGGCTAGGCAGATTGTTTGTTTTATTTTACTTTCTATCAATCTGCATATCAGAAACTGACTAAATGCGAGTTATATTTACGCGGACAGAGATCCGTATGCTGGATTTTATGATTTTATAATAAACTTTAAGGTACTCATTTAGCTTAAAGCAGCGTTTGTTATTGTCTACGATTAGGTACGATTTGCGATTGTTTAAGTAAATAATTTTAATAGGATTAATATTTTTGCAAGCTTATCACGAGATTGTAATAAATATACCTACTAATATATTTGTGGAAAGGAAACACAATTTTTTAGAAATAAATGACAATTTTAATACAGCATCCACCTAGTCAGTCAGTTCAGTCACAGTAGAAGTATGTTCAAGCTTACGGCAAATCTGTTCGCAGACCGCTCCATAATATTCAGTCGGAAACAGATCTGCCTGCTAATATGTACACGTGTCCACTCTGAACTTAGAACTACTTAAAGTCTAAATACATACATTTTCCAACACAAGAAGATACATTCAACTAGTATGCTGACATAACTAAAATTCATAAATTAATGATTTATTTTTATCAGTTGGAGTTATCACAGATGTTTTAGAGATCGTTAATATTCTTATATGGTAGGAGATTTATTGGTAGCATAAAGGTACACATCTTAGACAATAATAAATTATTAATTGAGATTCTATTATGGCAAATGATAATTTTATTGCATGTGTAAATACAAATAATTTAAGAATAGTCAATTTTCCTTTCTGTTTGCACGCTGTGTCGCGTGTAAGAATATTTATTAAAAATCTAGAGAGCTAACTTTTACATTATAATAATAACGTTACTTATTTAACTAAGAAGGTATTCAAACAAAGAGAATGGAAAATTGGCATATTATAACACAGGCTTCAAATTTACAGCACAAAAGTATGTGCAGTCAAGCCTATTATACTATTCTATTATTACTATTCTATTGTTTATGACAATATAATACAAAATGCTTGTAATAAACATTAGAAAAACGAATTAAGTAGACTTCTAAAAACCGTTGAAATAGAAGAATACTTTGTGATCTACTTAGATTACATTAAAATAGTATTCTTAAAGTGAAACACTTGATTATGAATATAAATAGTCGTTCCTAATCTAATTGACACTGTAATAGGAAAGAATACTTATAGTATGAATCGCTACATAATAATGAACACTAAAACATTGTACCTTACCACGTCGTCTTATCTGTTACGTACGATATGAACTCGGTTGTCCGTGTGGTTACGGCGAGTGATGGTCGCAGGCGTCGTCAACGGTTGCTAACAACCATGGGTTTTATTAGGCGTAGACGACGAACGCGTACTGGTCCCGGCTGGCCGTCGACAGGTCAGTGTTGAGTGTCCGGCCCCACGTGATTAGCGGCGATACGGTGCCCACCACGGGAGCAGCGCGTGCTACATTTCTTACGAGGTCCTGAAACAATAGAAAATAATACTAATAAGCACCGTTTCAACTGTCATTAACGAGACACAATAGAATTTTAATTGTTAACCGCCTTAATAAGGCGTCGTAACAGGCTTACAATTTCCATCAAAGACTGCCTGGAACATAGAGTAGTACACTAATGTCTTAGCAGATTAAAGCGAGTTCGCGGCATGAGATTGATTCTAAAGTCTATTCAATCTCTTGTTTCCAAGTGATGTTATTTCCACATTAATAAACGAATGTCAACGTAGTCCTTGTGTAAATAAAGATTTCAGAATTACTACTTAGTAGGTACCTACTATGGAAAAAAACATTTTTTTAAATGTGTTTGGCCAAACTGAACTTTATGTTTGTTTTTCCAAAATCATATTAGTTAAGATTTTTGGAAACTAAATCGCGAATGCAATAAAGTGAGTAATTTTCAAATACAAAGACGTTTGTTCTCCACCCCGTGTGTTAGAGATCGGATAGATATCGTTTACTTGAAAATCTAGGTACAAAGTAACATAAGTAAATGTTTACTGATGTTCTTGTTTGTTTTAGGGTTCCGTTCCAAAATATACATATTTTTTAATTATTTAGACACACTTCGTTGTAAGTCGTCATCCGCCTATCAGTAGGTATGTTGCAAATTAAAAAATAAATCACACTGGGTATCTGTAAGATGTTATAAAATATCAAGATTACAGGAATAACCATACGAAACTGGTAACTCGTCTCATAAATAGTCTACGGAACCCTACTTTAGGTGTGATTCATATCGAATGATTAATTAAATGCTCGTACACCATATCACCACATCATCAAATAAACGTTACCCGTACCAGCACTCTAATTGCGTAACACACATTCAATCACAATCAGAATAATTTTGAAGGATATTTGCTAATCCATTGCTTCATATTATTATGTTTGAAAAATGTGTCTGGTCAACAACGTAAATAACGCAATGAATGTTGTTGAACTGTCAAAATGAAAGCCATTGCTACTGTAAGTGTGTTACGTAATTACCCCGCAGGTGATTTATTAAGATGTGTCAGTACCTATGTAAAAGTCGGAAACAAATTTTTCTACCTCTAAGTCCATTCGTCCACGATGCTACTCAAGAGTAACCAGTTACAAACTCAAATCCCCAATGAATACTTACCCAAAATGTCACAGCACTACTTAGGTCCAGTATTTCTATTTTCTCGTATTTCGTCAGTCGGCGAATTTCTATCAGTTGCCCTTTGCACTTGGTGCAGACAGGACGCTATCAATCGACTTGGAAGTACTTATATAGAGCTGTTAAAACCCTTAACTGAATGAAATTTATTTAAAAAATGGGAGGAAAGCTGTTAAAGTCGCAGGCACGGCAGATAGGAAAATAATTTTACAGCTCTATATAGTTCACATGGAAATCAAAACAAAACAACAATAAAGTACTTAGTTCTGAATTCAAATTATTGTACACGATAAATCTAATAATTGATGGACATGGAAATTAGCATTCGTTTGTGTTCGGAAATGCGATGTTTCCCGAGGGACATTAAGAAAATAGAAATACTGTACCTACCTATTTCAATGACGATGGCGGTCCTTACACGTTGCAACCAATCACAAACTGATTAATAACGCGTTTAACGAAAATATGTTTAGTGAGGGTTAAAGTCACTAACGGTGCCGATTCTCTTGTCACAAATGCCTTTAATGCCGGGTCCACACCAACGGGAAACGCCGTTGATTATCGCGATGAAAGACTTTATTCCGACGGGTTGAGGTCCATCATCGTGATAATTAACGGCATTTCCCGTTGGTGTGGCCCGAGAATTAACTAGACTAAAAATCACCAAAATTTTGTTTATTCCTGTCAAACGACGATTTCCCATTCTGAAATAGACTAAAGTGACACAACTTAAGTATACAGTGTGATTCTTCATTATGTGCACATATCGAAATGAGAGAATCTATGCTTCATTTTAACAACGGAAAAAATATTTAAAAAATCTAAATATTTTTTTAAATACATTTTATGGAATTAAAAAAAAATTGTAACAAATCTGTGTAATTTTTAAACTAAATCATCTATCGTATTAGGCGTCCACATAAAATGAAAATTGAGAAAAAAAACTACCCTCAATTGAAAATAAACATGTTTTTTTTCATCAATTTTTACAATAATTGTAAAATTTATCAATAAATTGCAAAGAGAAAAAAAAAATTATACAAAAAAAAAAAAGTGTGGCACTCGGGGACTGCTGCGGTAAAGCTATTGCATAGCATTTGTAACCTCCATACTTCCTATTTGTCAACGCTACACTTGGGATGATGACGGATGATGACATGGTAGGCGGAGTGGGCGGTGTTAGGTTTTTTTCGTTACGGAATTTCTTGATTCGGTCGCCGCGCTCAAAGCCCGCGATAAAAGCTATGCAATAGCTTAAAAAATCCGTCGACAAAATTAAGCATAGGTAGATTCCTTCATTTCGATATGTGCACATTATGAAGAATCACACTGTATTTTAGTTTGACAGCACTAAGATTGCACTGAGATATTAATTTAGTGAAAATGGCAATTTTGCTATTCTTAATTTGACGTTTTTCACCTAAAATTTAGATTTTCTAACTAAATCTGACTATTTATAATCGCGATTAAAAACGTGTGGAAAAAAATACACCAACACCTCGACTTCAAGTGCAAAAACAGTAGGTACCTACCGTTTTTTTTTTCTTTTGCTTATATCTCGAAAATGGTGTGTCCAATCACAAAACTTACATAATTATTATAAAACAATGTCCCCCGCCGCGTCTGTCTGTCTGTCTGAACGCGATAAACTCAAAAACTACCGAACGGATTTTCAAACGGTTTTTACCAATGGACGGAGTGATTCATGCGGAAGGTTTTGTGTAAATTGGCGGAAATATGACGATTATTGTTGAAGAAGTCGGAAAAGATCGTGCCGACTGGGAGCTTTGGCGTGCGCTGCGTTAACCGGAAAAGATACATCAAATTTATGTTCTACGGTATTGGTCATCTTAAAAAGTTCAACAAAAAAGTCCGCGATGGCATATGTCTATCTTCTAAAGATGACCTACAATAGCCATTTTTATCTTTCAGAATTTGGTAAAAATGTAATTGTTATTTCCGAAGCTTTTTTGACCGGTATAGTATTAATCCTTATCAAAAAAAATATGTTATTTAAATGGGGCATTTAATTTAGATTAAAATATGCCTTTAAATTATAAAATTTAAACGAATAGTTTAAAAGATATCACAGTTTCAAAATTACGCGGAACAACGCGGGCTCAGCGGTAGGAGTCAATGACGTTTTCCTATGTTATTAGGTATGAAATCTCGGTAGTACGTTCCCGTGGGATATTTTCCGACATCCACGCGGGCGAAGGCTAGTTGCATATAAAACACGTCAAGGCTGCCCACACTGCGCGCCACCAGCTCTAAAAAAATTCACGTGGTAGGTATCATGTGTGGAATCGCGATTGTCAAATTCGATTTAGATGTGTCAAAATTATTTTTAAAGGAGAACATTCACCGTCCATACATTTTTGGGCTAAATGTGAAAGAACCGGCCAAACAAAAAAATATATATTCCGTTAGAAAATGTTATTCTCTTCACTTTTTACTATGGGACCAAATCTGTAGGACCATTCCCTGTGCTTTTATCATTGTTAAATAAAAAAAGGTTTTTATATATCAATGGCTTTTATACGAGTTTGAAAAATACTGTTGTCAGTATTTTTTTGATAAAAGAATAACAGTAATCTTATTATAGTAATAGCTTTTTATTCCAGTAAACATTACAGTTATTATCTTTTACTGTGAAACTAAGGCTCTAGGGTTATTCTCCACATAACTACAGTGTGCGAAATAAAGTTTTTTTTTTCACCAGTACTATTTTTCAAACTCGTATAACAGCGCAGGGAATGGCCCTACAGATTTGGTACTATAGAGAAAAGTGAAGAGAATTACATGTTCTAACGGAATATAACTTTTTTATTATTTGGCTGGCACTTACATAATTTAGCCCAAAATGAATTTATTTTGCAGAATAGCCTTGAGATTCTCATAGTCAAAAGTTAGGAATTTTAGTGATAGTTTAGTTCGGTGTACAAGAGAATCGGCACCAATGTGTATTTTTTTTGTTATCAACAAAACTTCCTCCCCAATGTGACACCAACGGGGCGAGGACGGGCGTACCCAAGACATTTGTGACAAGACATGATAAGTTATATGATGTCACATGGTGTGGTGGCATGTCACATGGTTGACCCGTGCTAGCATTTAAGACAAAACGGTTTTATCGCCCAAACTGCGATAAAATGTGTGACTGTAGTCATGTCACAATAGGCCGTGCTCGCCCCACAGTGTCCGTCTATGACAGAATGAAGGTCATAATAGTAAATAGCGACTTATACAACAACAAACACGGGGTAAGGTCAGAAAGATTAACTTCTAAACATAGACCAGATATACTTAGCTTAGTATAAATTATGCACTTTACACTTAGCACCGCATTAACTTAATTACATGCAGTTAATTTAAACATCCCATAGGTAGGTTGTAACCATTATATAAGCAACAATGATTTTTAGATAGATTTAGCATACTTGCAAGTTGAGCAGCATTCTCAGTTAATTACAGAGTAACAAGCGAGATCATTCCACTATAACCGTCCATAATAATGATGAATTTGATATCCATTATTTAGTTACTGATCAATTAGTGAACATACTCGAAGCGTTAATATGAGGGTTAGTTACTCGCTGCCTTCTTATTCTCTTTGTTACGGACACTTGACATTATTTTGGTCTAGCTAGTTGATTTTATTTTTTGTAGCATGATCTTGACCTTCCGCAAGTTATTGCGATTTAAAAATTTAAAAAGGTCAAATTGACCAGTACCCTAATTGCGTAATACAACATAATCACAATCTGTTTCGATTTGAAACAGATTGCTAATCCATTGCTTCATAAGTTGGAAAAAAAAAAATCTGCTCAACAACGTAAATAACGCAATGAATGTTGTTGAACTGTCAAAATGAAACAAATTAGGCAAAATTGTTTACGAAAATAAGTTACGCAATTAGGTACCTGCACCTAACGCAGTAAACTGCACCTACGATACTGTACCTAAATCCAAAAAAATTATCAACGTCATTTTATCAACCTAGACTGTTTAAATTACCTATAATTACTAATTTTGATGCTACTTCTAATTCATCATAATTATATACGATATCCAATGTTACAAGAATATCAACTGTTAAAAAGGTAAATTTAAAATAGATTTCCAATAGGTAATATTACTCATGAAAATGTTCAATAATTTTTTCTCTTTTAGCATTTATCTCTAAATAGTAATTAAGAGAATAAGTCGGCGGCGAAGGACAGACACACCATGTTACCCATGAGGGAGGATCGCCGTCGGCCCGAGCGCCGCTTGCGCCGGCACCAACAACGGCGGCCCCTTGCTCGTGCGCGGCCGTACCCGCGGCTCCGCGCGTTGCCCCGCGCCCCGCCCGCCGTGCGTCCCGCATACCCCGCGCTGCCTACCGCCGTTGACGCCGCTGCCGGACTCGTCGCGTCCTTGGATTCTGACGCCGTCTGCTCCGCTGATCTGTCTGCTATGACGTGGGTCTCCATGTCTTCGAGCGGTGATTCTGAACTGTTGATTATAAAATGCTAAGTTAAACAAGCGCTCAACATATCATTGAGCCGTCAAGAAGAGTCAGATTGAAAACAAGAAATGCATTGTTGACCAGTAGCCTAATTGCGTAACTCATTTTAGTAAACAATTTCGCGAAATTTGTTTCATTTTGACATTTCAACAATATTCATTGCGTTATTTACGTTGTTGAACAGATTTTTTTCCAACTTATGAAGCAATGGATTAGAAATCTGTTTCAAATCGAAACAAATTGTGATTGTGTTGTATTACGCAATTAGGGTGCAGAATGGCCTAAACTTACAAAACTATTATGAAAAAAGGCTAATAGAACGTGAAATAATGCAAGTGCAGGGATTTTTTAAAAAGTAAAGAGGTAAAGAGGTGATGACAGAAACTTACTTGGCACTGACGGAGCAGTATTCACTAAGCTGTTCCCACGTACAACCATGGTTGCAGCATTCATCAGCGATACCATTCCCCGCCTGTCGTCTTCTTCTCACCACAGAGCCAGGTTGTTCGACTACTGGAAATTAGTACTAAGATTAAACTCTTGACCAGAAGTAACTAACGGAAAAATAACGGATTCACGATGCATCACTGGTACTGGATGAACATGGACCTACCATTCTTATGGAAGAACATTGCAAGGTTACGGGTCTACAGCTGCTTTGGAAAACTTCGGATTGGAAGAGGCGTAATGGTGAACAGGAGGCATGTGCGGTCTACTATCAGATCCTGGCGTGAATCAGACGATACAAAAACTCTGAATGGATTTGAAAGTCTCACAAGTAATAAGTACATACCTGACTACTCTACATAAACTTAGTAACCACCTATTGAAGAATGAATAAGTGTTGACAATTCCTTTTCCTGTTATTGTAGGTAGGTACTGACCAATATGACAAGCGTCAATTATTTCAAGCAAATTGTTATTGAATAATTTTTCTTTTAAAGAAACCTGTATTTGTGTTTCATGTAGTTATTTATACTCAATAACAATTATTAGCAATCCAGGAAAATTTCTCATTTTACTAGCCGCACTAGCCGTGTGCCCGATGGGATTACCCATAGAAATATAAAACTTATATCTATGGGATTACCCATCGGCGACGAGTTTCCAAAAACGATTATACAACTTACTTTTACTTCTAAACAAAGAAACAAGTGCGTGTCGGAGCACGCACAATGAAGGGTTCCGTAGTTGGGATGAATTTATCCCAAAAACAAACTTAACTTTGTAGTTGAAAAAGATGTTCTCCCATACGGAATGTATGGGAAAACATGTTTTTGCAACTGCAAAGATAAGTTGGTCGATTATTACTCGTTAACTTGTAAAGCCTACTTATCTGTGATAGTTTTCCTTTTAATTTCGTTATATAAACTACTGCTGTGATTTTTTCACACATCCAAAATCAACCGTTTAGCCGGCATGGGGGGGGGGGGACACTTGACTCTAACAAAAATTAGCACTTTGAAGCTTAATATTTCGCAAACGGATTAAGAAAAGGACAGAAGAGAAATTTTAGTTTAGTCCTGTCAAATTAATCAGCGCTTGACGTAAATTGACGTAATTTTAGTTGGCAAGTTTTTAATCACGTCTAAACTTGTATGGAGTATGACAGGCGCTGATTAATTTGACAGGACTAAACTAAAATTTATCTTCTGTCCTTTTCTTAATGAAATAGAAAGAAAAAGATGCACTGAGCTTAAATTTAGTTTAGTTTGTGAACAAGGGAATCGGCACCAGTGTCAGGTTTTATGTTGATTAAAATATGATTTCATGAAATCATGACATTTGACACCTTTGCTAACTTATGGAGTTGTATTGCTGATTGTAATGATTATAATTGAGTAAAGCCATATTATTTGTTACGGCCGCGAATCATATTTGAATCAACATAAAACCTGACACTGACCTGCAAATTGCAAAAAACATATTAAGAAAATTTGAATTTCGCGGGCTACCCTGACGCTTCCACCTTAATTTTTAAAAATCCTTCCTTATTGCTCACCTATGTCTTGCTTAATTTCATGATTCTAGACCTAGACCCACGGGTTTAATTTGTCCGTTGTCTGTCAGTGAATTTAAGACTGAAATTAACTAGAAAATAGGCTCGCACATTTGGTTTGTTTCAAAATGTTTTACTTTAGAGTCTGAAGTGTGTGGTTTGTATTTGATTTGGGTTTAATTCGTTAATACACGAACATAAATAAAATAGGAGTAGAGCTCTTTGTGATATATTTTGTTTTTGCCGTAAAACAGATTACTCTATTACAGTTTGATAGATTTGGTTTACAACATTGTTTCAAAGGTTGCCAACATTGTCAATCGTCAACAACATCAGGGTGTTGCCGGAGTCTATTAAAATAAACTATGGTAGGTCTGTTTTTAATAGTTAGACAAACTTCTATTGATGCTTTCCTTTCCAGTATCCTCTAAATATGTAACACGCTTCTAAACAGTGGTTCACATAATAGCAATTGAAGGGTATTTTTGTAAAGTATTATCACCAAAAGTAGTTTTTCCCACGAGTAACGGGTCAACTAGTTACATGAGTTTTAACCCATGTAACCCGTTAACCCCGTGCCCAAACTGATAAAAAACGCAAACAAGATAGTCAAAT
The DNA here is from genome assembly GCA_949152395.1 of Agrochola litura. Classification (NCBI taxonomy): domain Eukaryota; kingdom Metazoa; phylum Arthropoda; class Insecta; order Lepidoptera; family Noctuidae; genus Agrochola; species Agrochola litura. The sequence goes on from OX424496.1 coordinate 12,422,838, forward strand.
ATTTTAGTTAAGTTAGGTATAAAAATTATTATTAATTTTGAGAAATAAGCCAATCTTACAAGTTTAAATCTGGATCGTATTAACGTTAAATTAATGGATGTAAGGCACAATCGCTTATCATACCAAACTAACAAGATACATTTTAATTAGAGCTGAATATCGCTTTATTATAAAACATTTGATAAGAATTTTGCGACGAGCTCCCATTACATATCTAATTATTTGGCAACTAAGTATTCAGGTACTTGGCTTGTTATGAATTTTTATGTTGCTTTATAAGTGACCTTTCATAATTTGTTATTGAATATTGTTGTTAGCGATAGCAATAATATATCTGTTACTTTCCGGATATAATACTTAGGCTGTGTGTATAAGGTCATTATTGTTCTTAGAAGTTTAGCAGCTTATTATTACTACCACATCTAACTAATCATCATATTTATACATACTATATTTTTTATCAATTTATTACCATAATACCTAGTGAGTAATACAGTTGCCTTATTTTCTAGGAAAATTATCATTGTTTGATGAATTTGACCAGGCAGGTTACAAATATAGATTAAAAATGATAGTGGCTGAAGAACACTCCCTTGCGGTACCCCTTATGTTGTATGGTGTATTTAAATTCACATTGAGGTTTAGTACATACTCTCGACATTTCTGTGTATAGTTTTCGATCTGTGAGGATAATTTGATTACTATAACACGTTCCCTCTATCGTTTGGTTCATTTAAGAGAATGTAATGTTTTACTCAATCGAATGCTATTGTCATATTTGTAAATATTGAAGAGCTAAATTGCTAATTGATAAAAACATATATACTATATATGTGTTTTTATCAATTAGAAATTTAGCTTTGATCAACTATTAAACACGTAGGCAGTACCTGTAGGTGTGTCCCAAGGACTGTTGTAAGCATGGCAGACCCTGCTCATGATCTCGCTCAGCTGTCGGCCACAGAACCGGAGCGAAGGAGATGTGGCCGCGTCTGTTCTGCTCTCGAGTAGCATGGCTGCTGCCAGCACGGCTAACTGAACTGCCTTGTTTACTAGCATATTTACTAATCTGGAAAATATAAAAAAGAACTCCACATATTATTTGGATTTCACAATGCCATGCGTCTAGAAACGAATAGTTAATGTGAGTAACTCGAGGAGGTTTTCTGCTTTTATACATTTTGGGGCAAACGTGTAATCCGACACCGGCACCGCCCATTTGATACCAGATACGCATCTCTCAAAGGACTTTTCATTTCCTAAGTGCATTACTGACTGACTTCGCGGTAAAATGAACATTTATCAATTCACATTAGGAAATAATTGATTGAAAGTATGATACTGCAAATGTTACTTGAAATTAATAAGTGTTCTTGTGTAGATGCGTGGTTAAGTTCAAGTGTTACTGATATACATAATTATAATATGTTTAATTAATTAAATTCACGATGTTTACTAATGATGCAGTCATGCAACTAAATATTATTAATGATCGATATTATCTTTTTTACCGCTGGACTTGTGTACCTATATACATTCTCCTTGGACCACATTATTTACACATGTACCACCCCACTGCATATCTTGCAATGTTTTCATTTAGGTATACTTAAAGTTGTAATTTAAGTTACGCAACTGATGAATGTATAACAAATATTACAATGAATACTATAAAACGTGAACATAATTCTCTCAGAAAGGATGAACCATGCACTAGCAGAAGTATACACAAAAGTTAGAAAGACCCATGTGATTTTATTATTGTTTATATAGATAAAAATGTTCCAGCGGGCTCAATTAGACATTGATCACAGTAATGTTTGGCATAAAACGTTGGTGTCATATAGCATCCATACAAACATTATTCGTGTCTATCAAATATTATGCGTTTAGCATTGAAATAAATCTGAGTTAGTAATGACGATGATTTCACTTCACCTTCCCCGTTCATAAAAATGCAAATTAGCGACTTCCTTTTATAAATTGCCGTTCCGAGAGTATTCCAGGGTGGGTGCCACATGACGTCGTCGTCTTGTCCTCATCGTAGAGTAATGAATGTTTGTACGTATAACGCATCGAGGACAAGTTCTATTTATAGAAAGTTAAAGGCTTGTGTTGGCAACGTGAGAGTTAAACACGGTGTGCCACCTACCTAGTAGGTATTAGTAGACGCAGTGCAACCACTTAACGAAATCTACATACACATGCACATGTAGTGCATGTAGCCAAGCTACTCGCACACACGACACGCGAACACGACTGCGTCCATGTGCACTCGATTGCTCTCCATATCTGTTTGCGGCAATGTAGAGCGGTTGAGCGCTTGACTCAATACTAATATCACTGAGAGTGAGTGCTGCTAGCCCACAGCAGCTTAATCCAAATATTAATTAAGTAATTGCATTTAATAGTTTACATAATTTGATTGTAATAATTTGAGATAAAGCTGGATGTCTAATAAAAAGCTACATCGGAAAGCGATAAGGCCGCCCATTGTATATTTTGTAGTGTTTGATTTATTTTTTGTTATGTATTTTTGTGGTGTACAATAAAGTATATATAAATACTTAAATAAAAAGCTACATCAAACGGGTTACAGTAAGATAAAGGGTAAAACTCGCCTGCTCTGTGTAACTGCACATAAACTTCTTTCAATTTGTGATTAAGGATCAGACAATATAACGACATGGTAGTTGTTTAGAACACAATACAGAGGCTGGTCGGTCACTCGTAGGGCGCGTGCACTGCGCGCCCGCACCGCGCGGCCACCGCTAGCGCGTCGCGCGCTGAGAGCATGATGAGCCTCGTGCTCGAGCACTTGATTGGATAATTACATGAATCTCTGATTGTAGCCTTGCTCCTGCTTTAATGTTGTTCTATAACAGACTATTTTTGCTGACGCGCCGTATGCTTGCTACTATTGAGTCACTCGTTGGTACAGCTCGAAATCTATTAGGTACCTAAAGATTTAATATAGCTAAGATAATTTTATTATCGAGTGTTAGAAATAGCGCATGATGCTACTTTATCTTCAAGGTACAAAGGTTGCGAACTATTACTACTAGGTAAGGTCACGTATAAAATAGATTGGATTAACTAACTAAGCAAAATTAAGTAGTAAGTAGTATTTAATAACTAATAGTACCACATAATGTTATTTTAATAAATTAAATAAGTTATATTTTCTGTGGTGTAATGAGGCGATTGATCAAATTGATCAATCAATTCGTCGTCGTTGATTTTATTTAATTATTTATTAAATTTATCGAGACTACGGGTCACCAAGCACTTTCTTAGCATTTTATGATTTCAATACTTATGCCATGTATGCAGTCTGTTTGATGACTCTTATAATTATGCCACGTACCTATGCAATCTGTTTGATGACTCTTATACATTTCAGGCTTGCAAACTTAATGCAAAATTTATTTAAACAAACTTTCAATGCTTTTAGAAGTACAGTAGGGAGGTACTTATTTTTATAATAGGGGTTGGGTTTGGAAAAGGCGTGTATTAGTTGTTGGATTAATTTCGAAAGGTTACGTTTATTTGCATTTTCACATTGCACTGGTTTGAGCTTATAACTATAGTGAATGGATAATTTTTTAAATTTATTAGCGAACACTCCAAGTAGCGAAACCGTTATTAAGTTACGCAGTAGGTACCTATCTAAGTAAATGTAAAATCTCTAAGCCGCAGACGCACGCAATGTGCGGAGTATAGATAAAGCTTATTTTTAGGAGTAGAGCCTACCTCAGTATGGTTTTAGTACCGAAGTACTTACCATCTTTTATTGTACCGTACTAAACTGTTCTGTGCTACATACTAAGTTCTGTTTAAGTACCTATTATGGAAACGATCGAAATTGCGGGGAAATGCTATCAAAAATGTAAATACGCCCAAAGATTTTCCGGAAATAACGTGGGATTGTTATATGGTTCAAAAATACCTTGAAGTAGGTAAGTATTATTAAGAAATTATTAGCTTAATAAGTATTAATTTAGTTATTAATTAAGCTGCGTTTAGCGCAAAACAATTTAGGTATCTTTTTTTACTGAGCTATATGTGCAATTTTACTACAATATTTATTTTATTCTAGGAATGTATGTGTTTAATGAATATTATTAATAATAACGAAGGCATGAAATCAATAACGAAAATTACTTAAATACAACAAAATGTGAAGTTGTCAAAAGAGCTATCGTGCGCAGAAACTTGAAAGTTCTAGCACTTTATCATCAGATCATCACACAACAATTGAAGTGAGGAAAAGATCAGAAGCGTCTAGTTATGTACCTAGTGACTAGTGATGTGCCGGATATCCGTATCCGCGGATATCCGAGGGAGAAAAAAGATCTGTATCTGTATCCGTATCCGTTACTTTTTGGCGGATCTTGAACGGATCTTTTATATTAATACATTTCATTACATATATGAAATTTTAAAGATATGTAGTAATAAATACTGTTAACTTCAATACAAATTAGTAAAAAAAAATTATCATAACATACACATACATAATATCACGCCTTGTTTCCCCGAAGGGTTGGGCAGAGGTGTCCCTGTAGCAGGTACACCCTCATTTCGCCAGTTATGTTTAAGTCCCATGTAATAGGGGGCGAGCCTATTGCCATCAACCGGGCACAAATCCAGACTCCGAGCTGGTACTGAGAAATTTATAATTCAATTACATTTATTATAATTCAAGTAGAGTAAGTACCAGTAAATTAAGTTATAAGGTGGTAATTAAACTATCTTTGTAGTGAGATCAAACCTCTAATATTTGTGCTATGCTCATTGAAACAATTATGTGAGTAAACACATCAATTAAAACTATGTTGTTTTCAAGAACTTAAAAAAATATACGTCTTAATTAATATTGAGTAATGGTAAATTGTATTTCGAAAAGAGTAACTTGGCAGCTTTGTCCCCTAAAAGTCAGTTACGATGAGGATTATAAAATAATTCCTGCTGAACCTGAAGAAAGTTGAGATCCGTATCCGTATCCGTATTCGCGGATCTAGACCCTTATGATCCGTATCCGTATCCGCGGTTCACATTTTTTAACGATCCGGCACATCAAGTGACTAGTATATTTGTTGTTATTTTTCACTTCGCAACGTGTCCAGTTTAGCGTGTCGGTCTCTTCGCAACGAGACACGGTAGACGCTGGCACATGGCGGCAGACGATAGGTAACAAAAGATAATTTAAGAGTTTGCGGGGTCAAGTGTATTGTCGGCTTGCCCAATTGGTGAGACGAGTCGGTCACTGGCTTTACACCGCACCGGACACCTTTCCATAGACTATACCTACCTTCGATCAACAATACCAACATACCTACATGATATACCAATTACTACTAAATATACTTCAGTATACTTATATGTAGGATGAAATCTTAGGCATTTACAATTGCATAAGTGGACTAATTATACTACTTTGCTAAAGTACCAAGGTATGTAGAGCATTAATGACCGTAGATATTTAATTAGCAGCCACAGTATGCAAATTATACAGAATTTTCAATGAGGTCCACTAAAGTAGGTCGTATTTTCAGAATGTTTACGACAGAACGGTGCATCGGTGGGGAGGTGTGGCGCTGTGGCCTGGCGTTCTAGTCACGTAATCACGTTTCATCACAAATAAATTACAATGATTGTCGTACTATGCTCCAACTGCAAATATAATGATCGTAGTGGCATGCAAAAATCATCACAGGGTGGCGTAGTGTGTATACATGTGACGAGGTCCGTAGTGACCGCTTTCGACCTCAATTTAAACGTTGACCTGGTACAGTTCAAACACCTAGATGGCTGAAGCAAATACATTTCCATACAACAATACGTTTGTCGGTAGCCATCTTTGTTTGTATGAATTTGATCTTGATGTTGAACTGCATAATCGATCAATCATACGTTTCTGTTTAAACATTTCACAAATTTCTAGACTCCTAAAGGGATAGATCGTAAAAACTGAGTTATGTGTCTGAGCGGCGGGCGTGGGCGACGGGCAGCAGTAAAAACCCTGGCGGTAAACGTGAAACTCGCTGGATTCGTCCACTTCTTAGAATTCCTATCGCGAATGGTTTCTAATTGTAACTACCTTACGACTTGCGAGGCGAGATGTCTAACCATGTACTTAATTAAAACTGTTCGTTTCTGACTTATCGTTATACTGAGATAAAATTTTAATAGAATCCACATCGAGTGTGTCTAAATAAAACTTCAGTTTGTATTAATTAACTATTAAAATTAAACTTAAGTGATGTTTATTCTGTTTTATAAATACGATATGATATCTTTTTTTTTAAATAGCCGTTTGTTATTACTGGTAGTTTATGAGATAATAGCAAAAATTCTCTCATCTTATTAGTATTAGATAGACCCGTATTTTCTTTTATCAAATTTTGTGTGTGTGTTTTACAAAATGTATGTTTTGTATATGTGTTAATGGGATCTACACAAATCGTGTGAATGAACTCTTCTTTTATTTTGGATTGATAACCTAGTATCCTAAAGTGCGAGCATAATTCGCGGACAAGGGATGTCAAATTTTTCAAGATATCTTGTATGTATGGATCTTGGATCCTTGGGTTTGGAGTTTCATATTTTTATTGCTAACAACGCGCGTTCTCGGCGACTTCGCCCTCATAAATATTCAGGATAAAAAGTAGCCAGGGTGTTCATCTCCAGGTCTCAGCGCGCTACCTCTTCGTCAAATTTGATTATTATCAGTTCAGTGGTTTAGTCGTGATCAGGTAACAAACAGACAGACAGACAGAGTATACTTGCGTACCTATTTATAATTTTAGAGCTGGGTTTTGGAAACAAAGTTGTGGGAACAACACGAACACTAAAATAGATGTTTGACAAATAAAATTATACAAATCATACGGTCGCTTTTAGAGATTGATTGAGGAAACTTGTTTATGATGTTATTAGTGTAAGTGAGTTTAGGCAGAAATTGAGTTGAGTTGGTATTCAATTAAACCTATCTAGAAATCATTAATTAGCGAAATATAGCGAAACAATTCTGATCGCACCTTCAAAGATTGACAGTGACTTCAGCGAAATATTAAGGGTCTTTCCAAATATGGAATAACAAAATGTTAGGTATAAATTCGCGACAGTGCAAAATAATGCCAGTGCTTGTTTATTATTAACTTATCAAGATTTTACGCCAAAGTTAGGTAATTTAGATGAGGTTAGTATAGTTTTGCTTTGTAACAATTTCATGACACAAAATTAAACTGAGGAGGTACCTACTTACATAGAAATCAAGAAAATTGTAAAAGTGTTAAAACCTTAAATGACTACTTAAAAGCTATGAATGAGAAATTAAGTATGGATATACTTAATTTGGGCAGGACTTAAGTGCCTAAGGGAGTAAATGTTTTCGTTTCACCGCAACCGAGGGAAATTTCAGGAAAAACTTCTATTAGTTTTATATTAAGTTAGCTGCAAGTATTCAATACATGGTAATTATAATTTAACAATAAGGAATGATTAATTAATGTGCAGCTATCTGCTTTTATACACAGTTCAAACTTAAATTTTCTGCAGTTATATCTTGAAGTTGAAATAACTAGCACAGTTAATAAATAACAAATATTTTAACGCACTAACGGCACCAAGATAACATAAATGATCGTGATTTTTTAATGTGAATACTATAAGAAATGATTTGTTAGTTATCTTTAGCAACTGCCGACAAACTGTTATGCAGTTTGGCAGATTTTATGTATGTGAATTACATACATAAAATGTGCCAAACTGCATAACAGTACAAATACAGATTTTGATTAAATAAATAAATAAAAAAGCAACAGTCGTTATAACTTACATTCTAACTATGGTTAAATAATACACAAATTAATTTAACAACCTGAAATGTAAGTATTTTATGACACTTTGGTGTAAGATCGCAGTTATTATTGTCACTTACTTTGTAAGGTACTATGGTCCTGGTAGTAGTCTCGTTGTTTGTACAGTAGTAGTGTTGTGTCACAAGACGGCGTGGTCGTTGGCGCCGGGATCGCTTGCCGCGGTAACTGGTGCGAGGTGCGAGGAGGTCGCGGAGTGCACTGCGCGCGTCGTGCACCGGCGCCGCTGTGGTCGCGCTGGCGAGTCGCCGCGTGCGTTGCGCGCGCTTATTATACGCAGACGGCGATGGGCGGCGCGGGCGCACCCGCCACGCCCCGCGCCGCGCCGCGCTCCGCCCGCCCGCGCGCAACTCACCCCTGATTCCGCTATAAAAACATTTATGACCTCTCTCTAAAGTGGTGATTTCAAGTCATTGACCAAGTGCATGTTGTTTGATGGTAATGTACTCGAGCCCTGCCTTGTTTTTGTTTGATGCAGAATTAGAACACTGTTGTGAAGTTATGAACAGTGCCATTGTGTTCCGTTCTTAACTGAAGAAGGAAGAGCCGATATGTTAAAGGGGTCGATGATTTGCTTTACAAAGTTGGAATTTAGATAACTTAAGTTGCGTAAATTATGTTTTCATAAACTACCTTAGGGTCACCGCATAACCCCTGGCAGATGGACAATAATCCTGAGCTCTCCTATAATGACCACAATCAACGGTCAGAGGGGCAATTCACTACGTTGACTCGATACGACTACGTTTGCGTAGCACGTGATTGCAGTTTGTTATTATTACTTTACACATCAGATGGCGGGAAAACGTTGCTGCAAGTGTTTATTTCAGCCTTTCGGGAGTCTGACTCAGAACACCTGCTATGGTGAAAGGTTTTTATGTTGTGTGTGTGTATTTAGATAACTTAAGTTGCGTAAATTATTTTTTCATGAACTACCGTAGGGTCACCGCATAGCCCCTGGCAGACGGACAATAATCCTGAGCTCTCCTATAATGACCACAATCAACGGTCAGAGGGGCAATGGCAATGGTTAATCAGTAATCACACAAAACATAAAAGTTGCTTATGGTTGCAAAACAAGCTGTTATGTTAATTAATACCTATTATTGCCCATTCTTCTCCATACGAAAACTACCTTTTGGAAGGGGCGACTAGAATCAATTCTATTTTTTGTAAATTTTGACGTTCAAAAGTGCCTTTTATGTGCCTAATTGAAATAAATTATTTGACTTTGACTTTAAATATTTCCCCAGTTAAACTCTATCACAAGGAGTTTACTAATATAGTAGGTAGTAGTAGTAATAGTTAATTGAATTACAATTGTTATAGTTATTTCTATATAGGTACATGACACTCACTCACTCATCAAATTTCATGTCGCACTTCCCGTTGACGTACTTAGATAATTTTGGAAGGTAGGTAAGTACGCAAAACAATGACAATATGTGAAGGATATTTTTTGTACTAGGTAATTAAATGAGGAATTCCGAGACATATTTTAAAAACCTTATTGAGGCCTGAAAGTCACTCTAGAGAGGAGCTTCTTTTGTATAAGTGTTGTATCCAGAGATACCTAGCTGTAGTTACATACCTTCTTCCAGCAGTTCCGGCTTTATCAAGTACAATCCATGCACAAAGCAAACTTCGAAACCCCCTATTTGATGTTGTTGAGACAAAATTTACTATCAATGGTAGAATGACTTCTTGAACCATTCAATTTCATTTAAATGAATGGTTTAAAATATATCACAGCGATTCATCAAAAAGGCACCTGCCTGGGCACTTTCATAGACATCGAAGTAGCCTTCGACAAAACCAACTTCTCCAGCATCAGCAGCGCCCTCTCCAGATATGGAGTAGAACAGGTACTTACAGACTGGATTACTAACATGTTAAGCAAACGAGTGGTTATCGCCTTGAGGGTGAGTGGCAGTTGGCCATGATAGCCAGAGGCTGCCCCAGGGAGGGGTTCTGTCCCCCCTTCTATGGAATCTGGTAATTAATGACCTCATTACCAAACTCAATGCCAACCGATATTACACGATAGGGTATGCAGATGACCTCGCAATCCTTGTATCGGGGAAGGTGACGGGTACGATCTGTAACCTCACTCAGCAAGCACTACGTATCGTAGAAAGGAATTTGAACTGTCAGTGAATCCCACTAAAACTGAACTAGTCATGTTTACCCAAAAACGAGTATTAGGCCCTTTCCGCCTACCCAAACTGTTCGATACAGAACTTCAGTTGGCCAACGAGGTCAAGTACCTCGGGGTCATTCTAGACAGTAAGTTAAACTGGAGTAGTCATGTAGACAACAAGCTAAACAGGGCCTGCATCACCTTCTGGCAGTGCAGGAGAATGATAGGTAAGAAGTGGGGCCTATCCCCCAAAATCATAATGTGGTTGTACACAGCAATGACCCGCCCTATGATCGCATACGGGGCCGTGGTCTGGTGGCCCCGCACTCAGCTGGTTACAGTTTCCAACAAAACTACAACGCATGCAAAGACTAGCTTGCGAGGCAACCACGGGCTGTATGAGGACTACTCCGACTGTAGCAATCGAAGCCATGCTGGGACTGCCCCCACTCCACCTGTACATATAGTAGGAAGCGACAATGGCGGCGGTACGTCTTAATGCAATTGATCTCTGGGGTAAGAGAGTCACACAACACACCGCGCTGCTTGTGGGACTCAATAATGAGTTCCCTATTACGAAAGCCATAAATGAACGGGTACCCAAACAATTTATCTTCGATAAAAAATACAGGATCCAACTCCACGAGGACCGCAGATGCGAGGGTTTGCGCCCCGCAGAGCTGCGAATCTTCACCGACGGATCCAAAACAGGTAGTGGAACAGGTGCTGGAATCTTCTCGGAGGACTTCAACATACACATAGCCACACCATTGGGGGTCCATAACACAGTGTTCCAGGCCGAATGCATGGGTATATCTCGTGCCGCTTCAGCCATCATGGCCAGGGAAATTAAGGACCACTCGATACGAATACTCTCAGACAGCATGGCTGTTCTCCAAGCGCTAAACAGTCACACTGTTGATTCTGGGCTGATATACGCCAGCCAGGTACCCACCTGGCTGGCGTATATCAGCCCAGAATCAACAGTGTTGATCCATTGAATGGTTATATTATTGAGGTCACCCGACCTCAATAATATAACCATTCAATGGATCAAAGAACACAGCGGTTCGCGGAGCAATGACGCAGCCGACGAACTTGCCAGAAGGGGGTCGAGCATGGCACCAGTGGGGCCTGAGCTCATTGCGCCACTCCCCTTCGGGTACCTGCGCACTCTGGTAAGGAAACGAACCAGGGAATAACATCACAAACTATGGGTGGACCACGGTGAGTGCAGGCAGGCCAAGGAGGCTCTCCCTACAATCGACGGTCGCCTCACGAAACAGGTTCTCCGATTAATAAAACAGCAGCTGCGCACAGTTACAGCTGCCTTAACTGGCCATGGGTCATTTAATAAACACCTGTTTGTCATAGGAGTCACAGACAGTCCACTGTGTAGAGCCTGCATGGAGGACGACGAGACAGCAGCTCATGTGCTGTTAAACTGCCCGGTGGTCGCAAAGGCAATACAGGGCAAAGTACTTCGGTAACCTAGGACCTACCCTACGTGAGATTGTCAGTGACACCAAGGCGTGGCTGGCCTTCTTTGAGGAGCTGGGGTGGATCGAATAAGAGATTTTCCCACCCGTACGCAAAATACGCGCTTTGACGTGGAGTTGCGGATACCAGCCCGTGTTACCTATTACCTATTAAGATATCACAGATACAAAATTATGCGTAACAAAATAATTATGGTTGACGGCAACGCGGGCGCAGCGGTAGGAGTCAGTGACCTTCTCCTCGGCTATTAGGTATGTAATCCCGGTATCGGTAGTACGTTCCCGTGGGATATTTTCCGACATCCACGCGGGCGAAGCCGCGGGCAAAAGCTAGTTACATACTAATATGTTAATATTATGAATGCAAAAGGAACTGTATCTGTATGTTACCTCTTCACGCCTTAATGGCTGAACGGATGTCGATGAAATTTGGCACACAGGTAGATGGCCTGGGTAAATATATGATACTTTTTATCCCGGTAGTACGTTCCTGTGGGCTAACTTGCAACCTCTACGCGGGCGAAGCCACAGACTTTCGTTTTTTAAAAAAATCTTGTCCTTCTGCTTATGGTTGTGGATGCTTAGAAAAAGATTGAACTTTTTTTTTTTGCGTTCGAATAACACTAAGTTTAAATTGATAAGCTGAAAAAATAAATAAAAATAATGTAAATATACCCGTTACCCAATTAATAATGTTACATCGCAGTAATCGCGGCATAACAAGAATAATGTTAACCCTATGTTTACAAAAACTGATTCCGGTCTAAATGACGTCGAAACCTGGAGGATAGATAGGACTGTTATCCGAATGTGTCGTCTACTTGTCAATTAATAGTACGATTGGTAACATAACATATACCGTGATCTGTAAACAAGTGTGTAATGTAGTAAGGGATGGGCGTTGTGTGAGTAAGTAGTGGAATATCCTGCCAATGAGGGGTTCACTGACAGCTGTAGCGTGCTACGTGCAGCTACTACGAGTCACTGACTTCATCGACACTTTAATCACTATATAATTACATCGGATTCTTTGCAATAATGTGTAGTGCTCAATATAGCGGTGCTATTTACAAACAAGGTGACAACTTATTGACAAGTTGTCTGCATTGGATGCTAATGAGAATTAATTGCAGTGAAATTGTGTTGCTCCTCGTGTCAGGAATGATGGAATGCTGTTGTGAACTGTTGTAAAATACTTACTGATTTATTCCTTTTAGAATCATCAATAATTACGATGAAGAACCACATTTACCTACTTACAAGTAGATAGGTAGGTACACACATACCTACAAGAATAAGCATAGGTAGGTATTTTCTTTTACTAAGCTGTTCTTGACATTATGTAAGGATAAGTGCCCCACCGTTATCTCCACTGCTGCTGTGGAGGATCTTAGAGTTTGGGAAATCGGAATGTTTGTAAGGTAGTTTTACACGGTGATTTTTATATGAGACTATGATTATGAGACGAACTCTGAAATATCGAAAAAAAAAAACGAGCGAACATTACAGTAGTCGTATATGATGAGTAACATCTGACATCTCACCTTGACAATAAGCAACATTACGGTAATAAGCAACATTAAAGAGGCGGGGCCTCGTCAAGGTCGTTTCTGACAACCAACTCTAGCACTGCGCGCGCTCATTGGTCAAATCAAATAGCGCGCGCTTCCCCGGCTTCTTGTTACACACTTCCGTCCCATTTTCACGAAATCACTCCCACAGATTGCAGGAAAGCGAGAGGAAAGATGTTACACATCAAAATATCCGCTGATCCATACAAAAATGCAATATTTACCCGATGAAAATGTATGAAACAGATGTAAGTTTTTTTTTTGTTATTTCGTAGTTGGTTCTTTATTGAAAGTTGTTTAAATCATGAGTACTTTCACCTCCTCAAAGGTTAATTTACGGTTAAGAGGGTTTATCCTAAAAGTTGGCAACGTCGTAAATAGCTGTCAAATATTTACCTGTTTTGATTAATTTAGCAATATTACTGTATGGAATTAAGAAATGTGGCTAACTAAGGAACTAAAATATTGATTATGAAATGCAATAATTAATTAATATCGTAATACCGAATATTTGATTTTAGATGTAAAAAAAGTATTTGGAAACTTTCCAAATGCCTTTTTAAACATCTAAAATTGTTACAACATCAAATTCAATGTTATAATTGCAATTCATTATTAATATTCTAGGGAACTAGTTAACCATATTTTTTATTTCCATACAGTAATATTGCCAAATTAATCAAAACAGTGAAATATTTGACATCTATTTGCGACGTTGCCCACTTTCAGAAAAAAACGCTCTTAACAGTGAATAAAATATCACCGTGTGTACTTACCTATACCCTGGACAACAATTTCAGGTGACTCACATAATTTATTCAGCAATTAGCAAATACAAAATACACTCTCATATTTAATATGTAGTAGGCGGAAAATCTGATAACTATGCTGATGTTGTTTACGTAAATAATCTGTTTGTTATCACTCCTGTCTGTTCCACAATTTAATTAGTGAAGACACGCTTGAAAGCTGTCATGATGGCGCCTCCAGACCTGCCTACATGTTTGGGGATATGTGCTCGCCTATTATCTTGGCGCTATGTATAGAGATGGATGAAGATGTTATTTATAAAATTGTCTACTGACACTGATAGCACGAAGTTGTGACGATAGTCTGGTCTATTTTCTCTTCCATCGAGCGCCTTTAGGGATGTTATTATTTTTCGGATTATCCCCAATCTTTATTATTTCAGGCCCAACATTATAAAAGCATACGTGACGCGAGGCGGCTATTTATATTTATAGTTGGGTGTTCCTGTGGGGTCTTTGATTGTCGCGTGGTATAACGTGACAGAGTGTTAACTTGAACCTTCACAACGATATCGCACTATTATCGAAATGCCCTAATTTCGTCGTTCAAAATTTGGGGCAACTTAAATTTATTTATAGAAGGCCAGTGAAGTGTTCAATATGTTAACTAAAATGCATTTGATTGATCGCCACAATCTAAGACGTGACAAGGCCAGATCGTGTTCGGTTCCAGCTAATAAACATCGTCTCATTGTGTAGGTAGGTACCTACAGCTAAGTGATATTAATAACTGTTAGATACTGCCCTCTGACTTAACGTGTAGGTTGTTTTTTTCTTTATGTACATTTATTACGTTTTTTCTTCGAAGTACCGTAGAAGTAGGTAGTGAGAATTTCAGAGTGGTTGCTATTTATTTATGCTAACAGTCATCAGGATCTTGTTGCAGTTAAATAATATTAAGGTATCTAAATAGATAAAAGTTCTTTGGATATTTTCTGAACGAGAACGTTTCAATCCAGTTATGGGAAAAGTGTTAGAAATGTGTGATTGACCTAACCTACCTACTCCAATCACGGGCAATATTAAAAAGAAAAAGATTCCGTTTTAAGAGGCAAAATTTATTGAAAAGTTACCGTAGGGTACTGACCTAATCAGCTCTTATATCAGATCAAGGTCACGATATAAAGTCGAGGTGACCTTTTTGCGTGTTTGTCTAGGAGAGCTCGGTAAGCCAATGATCCTTGGTATCATCAGTTCCAATCAACCGACTATCTACTAGTGGTCACGGACAGTCGGAAATCCGATTCTTGTTTAGATTCGTGGTGGAGGTCAGGGGTTTCGTTCAGGGTATCTGACCTCCAGACCGATCTGGTACGACTTGGCATTCAACTCTTGAGTAACTATGTAAAGAGCAAGGATGATAATATGATGTCAAGATGTAATAAAGTGTAAATAGAATCCTTAGTGAAAACTAAACTCAAAAGTACTATTCACACTTTTATATCAGAGACCTGCTGGCACATGCAACGTGCTACATCATTAAGTTACCTACATTATTTTACAGTTTAGGTACAGGAAAAGACTTTTTTAAATATTTGGTCGAAGATTTTTACATAATTGCAAAAAAGTTTCATGTATGTGTTTCGGTACTATATAAGCAATAAATCAAAAATGAATACCTATGTTCAATGTTGCCGTTTCAAAGCTGGTAAGGATTGCTACGCGCTACGAACTTTTTACAATATTTGGCAAGAAGTCATTAATTCAATGGAAAGTCGATATGTTACGCTACGCGCTACGAACTTTTTATCTTTTGGCAAGAAGTCATAAATTCATTGGGATGCTGCTACGGTCCGCTACGGGCTACGAACTTTTTATCTTTTGGCAAAAAGTCATAAATTCATTGGGAAGCTGATACGGTCTGCTATGGGCTACGAACTTTTTATCTTTTGGTAAGAAGTCATAAATTCATTGGGAAGTTGCTACGGTCCGCTACGGGCTAAGAACTTTTTATCTTTTGGCAAGAAGTCATAAATTCACTGGAAAGCCGCTACGGTCTGTTATGCGCTGTTTTATTTTAGTAAGAAGTCATACATTCAGTGGAAAGCTGCTACGGATCACTACGCGCTACGAATTTTCTATCACTTTGCAAGAAACCAGAAATTCTTTGGAAAGCTGCTACGGTGTGCTACGCGCTATGAACTTTCTAGAAGTCATAAATCCATTGTAAGGTGCTACGGTGCGCTACGCGCTACGAACTTTCTATCATTTTGCGAGAGGCCATAAATTCAGTGGAAAGCTGCTACGATGCGCTACGCGCTACGAACTTTCTATATTTTGGCAAAAAGCCATAAATCCACAGAATATTTCGAAATAATCATACACTTACATATGGTACTGATATATTTAAATACCTGTATTTGTTCATGCAGGTACTGAAAACACTAGTTGTTATTTACTTAACTTTAGAGCTTAGAGCCATGAATGACCATGGGAACATTGACTGATGAAATTGATATTCCTGTTTTCTACCCGTTGTGTTTTGTAACATAATACAGCACAGGCTTTCACTTCAGAGATATGCAAGAAGATTGATTTCAAAATCTCATTTACAATACGGCCGATATCACTTAGCAGTGCCTAACTTCGCGCAGAAAGAAGGCTGAGCGATAACATTTTTAGGAACCAAATGGTGACATGAGGCGAGTGTGAGTGAGAGAACATGCGCGAATGTTCGCAAACCGTATGTTCGACATGCCAAGTTATATCAGCCGTATTATGCATCTAAATGAGAAGCATTATGCATCTCTTGTAATGAGATAGTGTTCTGTTTTCGCTAAGTAACGGCTCTAGCCATAATTTTTCCACAGACATACATGGCATTAATATTTATTAGCTTTTTAAGTGTATATTTACTTAATTACTTCAAAAGAGATTGTACCGGACTAACGTTCTTTTAGTTTCAGCTTGTATTTTCGTCACAGTAGATTACAATGACCGCAGCATAAACTTTGACAGAGTTGATAAACCTAGAATATTAAATATTATACATTTCATAAGTATTAGTTAGAGCTATTATTATTTGTTTTATAATATACCTATACAAAAGACATGCCTATTATTATTAGAAATAATTATAATTAACATAATTAATGTCCCACGATTTGTAAATAGGTAGATGATTTCTGCATACTTTAATGTTTGCTTTCGTAAATATCAGCCTTCTTTCAGTATGGAACAAAAAGCCAGTTTTCTTACCGAAAAAGAAATACTCATCACGTTTGCTTACAGCGTGATGCCAATTTCAGACTTTGACTTGGCGGCAAACGCAAACATCGCAACATGTCGCCATCATGTATACAGTTTTCCTTCACCGTGAGTCAGTGTTGACGTTAGTATGACAAACCATTAAGTAACAAATAACTCGTCACGGCTGACTAAAATTGTTTATAGTAGTAGTAAAAATTATACGCTGAGGACAAATCTCAATTAAGTCTGAATAAGTATGAGTAAAACAATAGAGCCGATTTGTTTCATTAGCAGAGACGAACCCGTTTGTGTTCACCTTCAGGATGTCCGTCCGTGGTTGAAACATCAAATTCTGAGGCCAGACTGATACGAGACTTATGATGACCATGTTATGACTGGCTCAAATGACTACAATGTTTAGGCTAAAAAACGTAGTATGTTACTTTTGACGATGTAACTGATGTTTACGTTCACGTGACGTTGGTTTCGACAAGGTACTTGTTTACTACTTGTCGTAAGTGAAGTGTCCTAGTGCACTTGTGGCACCCGTGGGCCGTGGGCAATAGAGGAGGCAATAAAATATTCATCTGTCACATGTCAACGTGACCCACGTTCCTAAGAATTGTAACACCTATTTATTGCGATGTTATTATTTTCGATCATTTTATGTACTTACTGCGGTCGGTCATTAGAATGAACACTGTGCCTTGTTTGGTTTCATTTTCAGTCTATAAACGTAGGTACACTGCTGAAGATGGATTCTCCTCTCATATACACTTGTCGTGAACAGATGTGAGACAATGATGACAAAATATAATTAGGTAGATACTTATTTAATTACTAACTTCTGCCCGCGACTTTGTCCAAATACCTTCCTCAAGAATTGGGCTATCCAAGGCAAAAATAATTTTTCAAATCCGACTGGTAGTTCCAAAGATTACCCCCTACATACAAACTTACAAACAAATATACAGACAAACAAATTTTACCTCTTTATAATATTAGTTTAAATTAATTAAATCGTGGGTTTATGTATGTATGTATGTAAAAGAATTACCTGAACGCGTTGTTTCTTGTTTCCACATTCATTAGGTAAGGTATAAAGTTGTTTTGCTAAGATCATAAGCCAAATATGCTATAAATAAACCGGCTTGAGGCGTGGGTCGTGGGACTGGTGAGTTACTACTTACTAGACAGCTGGCCATCGTGGAACAAAGTGCAGTATGTCAGTTAGGTAAGTAATTTCTTTCATAACACTTACATAACGGACATCATAAAATTAAAGACCGTGGGATTGCAACGACACGGTTTGAGACCAGTGGTAAATTGCTAATATTCTCTTATTACCCACGATTTAATGATGTGCAATAGAGGACCACGTACAACAACTTGTAAGAAAAGTCACAAATGTCACTTCTGACTCATTATTGATTTTGAAATACTGAATCATTCCATTATTTTCACAAACTTTTGCTTTGTTAAGACGGAAAACAATGTCACTTCTGGGAAAAATACAACAACGTGACGTGTTACCAGAGTTGTTTATAACAGTCAGCGTGATATGGAATGACCAAAAATAAAATTTTGCGGTTATAATTTGTTATTATTCGTATATTAATATAAGCTATGCTTCTATATTAACTATGTGTTAAAGGTCATGCACCTGGTCGTTCAATTATAATAAAGCGACAAAGTCGCAAGCACGTTCGTGCTATATTTAGAAGCTACTGTTGCCTCATGCTTATTAGAAAAATTATAAATAAGTAGTTAAATTTGTGGTTTTCTGTTTCTTCACATTCACAAGTAGACAGTCCTCTGACAAAAGCCTGAACAGAGGAAGAATAGCGAGATGTATCTAAAGACATGATTGCACGCAGGTACCTAAGCCACCAAACGATATAGGCTGAACTTAGATATCCTTGCCAGAAATCAGAACACCATGCCAGAAGGCTGCATTTGAACATGGAATATAATTGGTTTACTGGGTGCGCATGCGATGCGTGCCGCCGCGACCCGGTTTCGCTAATCCGTAGCAAGTGCCGGCCCTGCCGATATCCTGCGGTCAGGCCGGGCCCTCACATCTGCTCCATTAAACAAACATCGTGGCTAAAGGTGGGCCATGTCGCTTTCATATATCATTATTATATTTACATTAAATAACAAACATTATTTCGGAGGGACCAGAAAGGTCCCTTTTTACGCTGGGTCATCAGGAATCTCTGCTAAATGGGTTTCCACAAAACGAACGTTACCTATGATAAAATGATATAGGTTTTTTTTTAAAGTAGGTAGATATACAGGCTGTTTGGAAGCTGGGTGCAAAGCTTTAAGGGGTGATAGTTGACACCATTTAGAGTATTTTGAGCCATACCCATACATTATGTCTTAGACGAAGTAGGTTTTTTATTTTGTAACTATTTTTTGCAATTTTTTGTTTTTAAATTACCCAATTTCTGACAATTAATTGCCAACAGTGCCCCAGTTAAAGTTGGTATGTTATTTTATTTTCATTTTTGTGGTTTGACTGATGTGTAGGTACCTAATCTAATAAACCAAGTTCCAAGCATAAGTGTAAAGGAACAAAAAAAAAAATGGAACTTTTGAGGTTGCAGAAAATTTTTCAAATTTGAAAACACTTGAAAAAAGTTATTGGGTTATTTAAAAAAAAAAACGACAAGTTTGCAGTAGCTTCAAAAATGAAAATTAAAAAAAAATCACTTCAGGTCCTAGGTTCCCCAATTTTAGAAGAATTTTTTTTTATCAACGAAAAAATCTAAAACTTCAACAACCACGTTTCGGACGGAATTCATTCTCCAAAATTAATTTACTCGTACATTCGGAATTCACCCTGATTAGATACTGTTGTTTTGGCCCAAATTTTATATATTTTCTACACTCTTCCCCTTTGTGGTAGCAGTCACACCTCTTGGACAAAATTGACCAAATTATTCGCAGCACGTTAACATACATTTTAAATGTGGCCTTGGACGACCGAGCGTGGCTGTAAGCCACACTATCCATACGTTTTGGTGGCCTCGGCGTCCGCAAAATTACCAGTATTAGCTTACCCGCGTTCCTGTCCTCTGTCCACTGAAAAGGTTAACGGGAAAATTTTAGCCCCTTGCCTGGTTGACTCTGAAGTGCCGTGCTTGACCGATGCGGAGAACGCCTGGAAAGCGGCTTGCCCGAATACAGATCGGTCCGTAAACCCATTTTCCCAGAGGCAGTGGGATGAGCCCCTCTGCAGGTTGGTACGGAACAATCTTATTAATACGTCCACCAATACTGCTGAGCGTGCGCGCCTGCTGGCTGTGGGTGAATGGGAGTTGGGCCTCTGACTTGAGGCGCTACCGTCATCCATCATAGGCACTATGCTGGGTGATACCATCTTCCGGCTCGCTACCTGTCTGCGTCTGGGCGCTCCTTTTGTGGCTCCGCATCGCTGCCAATGCGGTGAAGGTGTCGACTGTCTCGGACACCATGGCCTATCTTGCTGTAAGAGCGCAGGCCGGATATCACAGCACGCCAGCATCAATGATATCATCCGTCGTGTTCTTGTCACCGCCGGAGTGCCAGCTGTTTTAGAACTCAATGGCAAACGACCATGGGCAGAGACCAGACTGAATGACCATAATGCCTTGGAAGGTAGGTAGGCCTTTGGTGTGGGATGCAACGTGTGTCGAAACCCTTGCGCCATCCCATCTTCCTAGCACGGCGGGCTGTGCTGGGGCTGCTGCTGCAGGTGCGGAAAACCTCAAACGGCGCAAATACTCCAATCTTATTGGGACTTATATGTTTGAGCCGTTTGAGGTTGAAACCTAGTTTTTCAAGACATCGGCAAGCGGCTGGTCGACTCTTCACGGTCTGGCTTATTCTTCTGCCAAAGAATCAGCATTGCCATACAATGTGGCAATGCTGCCAGCCTTTTGAGCACTTTTCCTATTGACAGCGATGCGGACGAATTTTTTGATGCCCCCATTATTCCCTTCCCTTTTTATATACTTGTACATATTATTATTTTAAGTCTGTTAGATTTTAAATCATGTAAATACATGTGTGTAAATGAAATAAAAGTCTCGGAAATGACTAAAATAAAGCGACATAATTACAAAGTTTGCAGTTAAATATGAAAAACGTTCTTCGTCTAATAGATGACTCAAAATGCTCTAAATGGTGTCAACTATCACCCCCTTAAAGGCTTAGCACCCAGCTTCCAAAAATCGTGTATATTTTACTTTACTTACCTAAGTTAGATTCTCGAAGATGCTTGCTATTCATCTGATGCAGGCTCGAGTGTAGAATTGCAATCGCAGAATTTGAACCGGATCTATATAATTTTAATAGCGATAAGTGTATAGATACGGTATCCGGCAGTATTCGAAGGGGTTTGAGGTTACGAAATGGCCACGGAGTAAATGTAAAGGCCTGCGTTGCAAATATTATGTACTGTATTATATCTTCATTAGATACGTGTTTCATGAGTCATGAGGATTTCAACATTTCTATCGATGCTGGAGATGGTTGGTTTGAGATGCGATATTTCTAACATGGCGTATGTCTTATGTGTCAGGGACGGGATAGATCAATACCGCTTATCTAGCCCTGGTAAAAAACGCATATAAGTGTCAAAAACCAAATTTTTCAGGAGGAACAAAAACTGATTATTTTATTATCTATTCTGGTGGATTTACGTACCTACACACGGCAACACATCAAGCTATACATTACCAGTTTATGCTGATCTCGCATTGTACAGGATTTCCGTACAGTGCGAGGTATTAGCACTTGTACAAAAGATGATTAACCTACACCATATTATAGTGTATTCTATAGACTTTTCCTGTTTTGCCATATGGGAATTGAACCTTTTTTTGTGTGGGAAATTGTCAAATAACTTCTCCCGCTCTGGGCGGAGCGGGAGGGCGTGTCAGACTCTTACTGACTAAAACCCACCCGTGATCCTTCGGTTGCCATGTTGCCGAGGGCCACGATCTCCGTTTCGGACTTCTTTGGGAATCGAACCTAGTAATATCTTTCGCTTCAACTATTACGTAGGTACCTAAAAAGTTGACTTTCCTCCTATTCCTATTCAAAATATGCTAAATAAGGAAATTTAATAACCATTATTAATAACCTTTCGATCTCTGGGTCTAGTGTCACTCATCTTCAACTAATATGATTTGCATATAAATAACTTGTCGATGTAATTGTTATTATGATTGTCTAGTCTCAGTAATTTGATCAATAGTCCTCTGTAATCTGCGGGCCATAGATCAAATTAATCATCTGATATTATCGTGCACATGATTTATGTTGTTAAGACAATAGATTTGTTCTACGAAGGTCGTAGCATATTTGTTGAGACGGACTTTTGAACGTTGTATCTACTTCACTCTTCTGGAAATGTAGGTCTGTATAAATCGTTTAAAATAACCAGTAAGTAGATTATATAATAGAACAGGACAGTGGCGGATCCAGGATTGTCGTTTGGGAGGGGCTTCACCCCGCTGAGAGTAGATTTAGCGAAGTAAACACTAAAAAGCACACCACATTTTATTTTGCTTAATAACTTGCCTCCTCAGATTACTTTTCGCAAATTCCTCAATGGAAAACATACTCTTGATCACGAAACCTTAGGTAGTGTAAACCTTGCTAAAAAGTTTAATTTAAAGAAATATCAAGTTCACTTTAAGATTTTTCACGGAAGAACTCAGATGCTTTTGGCTTGAGCTCCTTAGCCTCCCCCCCTGGATTCGGTACTGGAACAGGATATACCTTCAGGAAAATATTTCAGGAATTGAATAAAGTGTGTAAGTAGACATGACTATTGTATTTCAGGTGGAGATGCTTGAACGCTGAAAAAGTTAGTGTTAGCTTGTAATCTGATAACTGCGACAACAAAAAACGTGTAAGAGCACAGATCGGTTAGGTAAGTAGGTAGTAGATTCGATTGTCGTCAGCTTTGTGTCTTAACTTTATCTAACTCAGACACGTAACGTAATAGCATGTACGACGTGATCGACGATCGGTTCTAATCTTGTCTCGAGGGGACCCGGGGTCAGGGAGAGCTCCTGCTTTCATGTGAAAATGTAAACTAATGAAATATCGTTAATTAGGTAGTATGATAAAACTAATGGATGCACGCGGCGTATCATTTTGACCTTAATTGAGATGGGTAATTTTCCTGTAGATTTGACGCTTCTGTATTCGTATGCATTTTCCGGTAATAGTCCGTAAATCAAAGTCCGTTGTTATGCTGCTTCATAAAAGTGCAGCATTTGGTGTGCGGATAGAAGGAAAACATATTAACACAAAATTTGAATACATTATCAAATTATCATAATGTTCTTAGAGGAAACATTCCTCGCCATTTAATAGCTCATTTATTTATCAATTCATATGACCCATATGTGTAACCCCAAATCACTGTCCATTTGGTTCAACAAACAAAGGATATCTAGGGGTCATCACTCGCGCTGTATGGTTGGGTTCCTTCCGGGGGTTACATTTAGACAAAACAAAAAATAAAAGTACTAATGTAATGTAAAGTACTTGTAGTTTATTTTCTAATATTTAATTTCAGACGATTTTCAGACATTAACTTTTTTCAATATTAAATCATACTTCTGTAACTAATTCTGAATCTCTACTTCTTGAAATACAAACCTATCTTTGACAAAAGGAGCTTGCATTTATACCTACCCAACCTACTGACCTACATAGTCGACCAATGAAATCAAACAGTGGCAATTAGGACATATTTGAAATACTTGAAGCGACTGCTGGAAGTCCGCTTCGTTCAGAGGCTTTATGTTTGATCTCGATGTGTGAAATTAAATATTAGGAATCTCCCCCGGTCACACCTCTTTGTGTATTGACGTGGAAGAGCAGAACAATACAAAACGACTTTGTTAGGAAAATAACAATGTTAGATGTGCTGCTGTGTTAAATTATTTCATAATTATCATGTTTAAGTTAACACCTGACATTTACTTAAACGTGTACTTACAATCTATAGTTACATAACATTTAAACATTCCATAGAGTGTATTTATATATTTTTCACAATAATGTTTTAAGCAGCAGCTCATTTTTCATGAAATAAAATTTAGTTTCCTTAATTTACTCAGAAAATAATTCTCTAAGCATTTGAAATAGTCGCTCAAATCGTTCTGTCGGTGTTGCAAAACATGTCTATGCACAGGACTTGCACCTCAATTAGATTAAAGACTTTCGATTCGAAACCTAAAACAAAACAAAATTTCGTAGAGCGTACCGTACCAAACTGAGTAGAAAATTCTCCCATACGACACATCACAACACTTTTTCAGCAGGTAGAGTCAGAGTTGGTAGAGATCAACAATTACAATTGCAGAAAAAATTAAAAAATAATTGCTGTCTTAGGGGGTTAATTTGTACGTCGAGAAGCTCATCTGTTCAGAAACCGGCCAAGTGCGAGTCAGACTTGAACACGAATGGTTCATAACCGTATTAAGATCGAGCAAAAAACCCTGAAATAAACACGTTTCTTGTATGGGTCTCCATACAACTAAACGTGTTTTTTTCGGTATTTAATAATTGACTTTATTTATGTTTATTATTTGTTATTATAGCGGCAATAGAAATACAAAATCTGTGAAAATTTCAACTGTCTACCTATTACGGTTCATGAGATACAGCCCGCTGATAGACAGACGGATGAACGGACAACGGAGACTTAATAATTGGGTTTCGTTTGGAACCCTAAAAACCTTGAATTTGTAGGACCAAGCTAGATAGGTCTTGATATTGATTGGTTTTGGTATTGATTTTCCATCCAGGCAATAATTTAATTTGAAAATCGAGGAAAGTTTTCTAAGCCCCTTAAAAAAACCATAAACATCGAGTAAACTTAACAGAAAGCAGATTTTGCGAATCGAGCAGCAAAATAGTATTTTAAAAGAAACGAACAACGTAAAATGTTTGAGTCAAATTTCAAGAAAGTTATTGATTGCCGACGACGACGTTCGAAAAGTAGTGAATGTTTTCCTACTTGGATTGGCACGAATGGACCGATTAGATGGCCGGCCAGATCCCTGGACCTTACACCATTAGATTTCTTCTTTTGGGGATACGTGAAAGATATGCTATACAAAAAGCGATACGAGAACGTGGGCGAGTTACATACAGAATTGTGCCATATCATATCGAGTATTCACCATAAAATGATAAGAAAATCAACAGGCAGCGGACTCAATAAAAGATTGGCGATTTGCGTAAGACAAGAGGGATCACATTTTGAGCATTTAATTAATTAATTTACAAAAAAATACCCACTTAATTGACTACGGCAGTTTCATGTATGTTTTTAATTTGATTAAAATTATTAATTTCACGCTGTTCCTTTCTTTTAAAATACTATGTTACTTAAGAAGAGTTATAATTTTTTGGCCATTCTTTCGATTGGCATCATAAAAGTAGGGGTGTTTTTTTTTTACATTTAAGTCGGTTCGATTCCCAGACGAGGCAAGTAATTTTTAGAAAATCTTTGAATGCAGAATTACTAACTTTTAAAAATAACATAAAGTCTTCTTTCAGCAAAATACCCTATCTACGATATTTAAGGTACTTTCCCTTCATGTCCCATAACTTTGGGACGCCCTGTATACCTACTACCTATCGTAAATGTTCGCGATTTCTACATGTTCCAAATTCAAATCACATTAATGACTAGCGGGTCATAATTAAATTCAAATAGTAGATTGTTTACCAAGGGAGCAAAGAACTATTTTTAAGGCGAGAGTGTTTCTTTGAATCCAGAGCGGAGCGAAGGATTCTAGAGTAGAATCCTGAGCGCAGTGAGGGATTCAAAGTACGCCACTCGAGCTTAAAATAGTGTTGCTCCCGAGGTGAACACTCTACTTTTTATCACCCTCTATGAGAAAAAAAAACGTGTATGATCCGACCCCCATCAGCAACAAAGTTCCATCACAAGTAAATTTTTAAAAAATCACTGCCACCATCGTAGATTTACATTGTGACCTCACATAGACTTAAGCACCTTCGAAAACTATGAAAACGACACCCATGACGAAAAACTTGAAAGTTTTCTTAGCTGCCATCTTGGATTTTCATTTTGACCTCAGCATCGGCTAGCACCCTTAAAAACCATGAAAACGATACCCATGACGAAAAATTTTAAATTTTTCGCCGCCACCATCTTGGATTTTCATTTTGGCCTCACTATCGGTTTTAGCACCCTTAAAAACCATGAAAACGATACCCATGACGATAAATTTGATTTTTTTGCATCCGCCATCTTGGATTTTTATTTTGACCTCACCATCGGCTTTAGCACCCTTAAAAACCATGAAAACGATACCCATGACGATAAATTTGATTTTTTTTGCATCCGCCATCTTGGATTTTTATTTTGACCTCACCATCGGCTTTAGCACCCTTAAAAACCATGAAAGCGATACCCATGACGAAAAATTTGAATTTTTTTGCCGCCGCCATCTTGGATTTTCATTTTGACCTCACCGTCGGCTTTAGCACCCTTAAAAACCATGAAAACGATACCCATGACGAAAAATTTTAAAATTTTTGCATCCGTCATCTTGGATTTTCATTTTGACCTCACCATCGGCTTTAGCACCCTTAAAAACCGTGAAAACGATACCCATGATGATAAATTTGAAAATCTTCAGAACCGCCATCTTGGATTTACATTTTGACCTCACTATCGGCTTTAGCACCCTCGAAAACTATGAAAACTACACCAAAGACAAAAAATTTGAAAATTTTCTAAGCCGCGATCTTGGATTTTCATTTTGACCAAATTCACACTTTCTCTCTCTTGCCAGCCTGTTACTTGTTCATACAATGTTCCCTATTTCCCTTGGTCACGCCATAACTTGAGAACTGCTGCACCAAATTGGATAATAATTTTTTGTTGTGTTTGTTATTCTCAGGACAAGATTTGAGATAGGTGTAGGTAGGTAAGTAGGTAGGTATGTAAGTAGGTAGGATAGGTACCTAGACAGGTAGGTAGGTATGTATGTAAGTAGGTAGGTATGTAGGTAGGTATGTAGGTAGGTATAGGGTAGGTAGGTACGTAAGGTATCTTAGGTAGGTAGGGTAGGTATGTAGGTAGGTATGTAGGTAGAGAGGTAGCTGCGCCGTAAATAAGTACTTAGTGCTTCTCGTGCGAAGCCGGGGCGGACAGCTAGTTAATTATAAATTCCAGAATCAATGACGAACAACGATAATTTCTCACGTACCGATATGTTCGTTTGTTTCTTCTTTACTTTAAACAGCTCTATTTGCAAGCCAAATCGAAATTTAATTAAAATCTTTGATTAGTTACCTCCTTGGTTGCCATGTTACAACAACACGGGAATGCTTTGAGTTTAATCCTTTTAATTAAAAGTCCCAAAACATGACAAAAACAGTGAAACGTGGACCTCCCCTTTATGAAATATCTCCTTTTATCGTTGTACGACCGCTGAACAAAGTTTGTTAGTGCACCCGACAGCTGCCCAATAAATTAAAATAAAACAAAGTTTCAAGCGAGTACAATATGTATTAGAAAAACGATTCACTACAATACCTTTGCGGAAAATCTTAACAGCGAGATTTAGAAAATGGTACAACGCCATCTATCGAGCTTTGAGGAAGCTTTCACTCAAACATCCCGCCCACCATGGACAGAATGTCCAAAACTGAAACCATTATTTCAAAAACAAAAATGAACATAAATTATCCGCCCACCATTAAGCAACACACAAAAATAGATGAGAGGACAAAAAAGACATTAGTGGACTGTATAAAGTACTTACAAAAGTAAAACTATAGTTTGAAATGACAATTAAAACTAAACCTAAATTATAAATTAACCGCTATTCTTAGTTAATTAACAATAAAAATAAAAACACATAACTATTATACTATCAAGTAGTGACAGGAAGCAATATTAACTTTGACACAAGTCTTTTTATAATAGAACCCTTACAACGCAATGAAACAACTCGAGTGATATGGTCCGAGCCAGTATGCTTTTCAGTAATGAGACCATACAGCCATCTTGCAGGAGGCAAATCATGCTCTATTACCAACGCCACGTCACCCACGTTTGGTTCTGCAGTTTGATGAGACCATTTGTTCCTTTGATGGAACTGAACAAGATATTCACGAGACCATTTACGCCAAAAATCTTGGACCATACGTTGAGTCAAATGCCATCTTTTTAAACTGCTAATATTTGACGATTCATAATTGGATTCCGGCACGAGCAGCAACGGCTCGCCTATTAAAAAGTGTCCCGGTGTCAAAGGACATGGGTCTTCCGCATTACTACTTATCGTCGATATTGGCCTGGAATTCAGACAGGCTTCAATTTGAGCTAAAACTGTCGTTAACTCTTCAAAAGTGAGAGTGCTGTTGCCTATCACTCGTTTGAGATGGTGTTTGCTGGACTTTACTCCAGCCTCCCAAAGCCCTCCAAAGTTAGGCGAATGGGGTGGAATAAAATACCAACTTGTACCATTGGTTGCCAACCACTCAGCAATGTCCGGTGCTACACCAGACCTTTCGTGGGTGAACAATGTTCTTAACTCCCGGTTGGCTCCTACAAAGGTAGTGCCGTTGTCGCTCCAAATCTCACCACAATGGCCCCTTCTCGCTGTAAAGCGTTTAAAGGCGGCTAAAAAGGCTTGCGATGTCATGTCGCTTACGACTTCTAAATGCAAGGCCCGAGTTGCCATGCAAACAAATAAACAAATGTAGCCTTTGGTGGAGTGATAACCGCGACCCTTTGTGGGTCTGATGCTAATAGGACCGGCATAGTCCACGCCACTTTTAAAGAAAGGTCGGTTAGCATTAACTCTAGCAGCAGGCAACTTTTTTAATTAATGGTACTACAGGTCTAGCGGAATGACGGAGACAATTCACACACTTGCGTACATATTGTCTTATGACATTCTTTGCACCGATGATCCAGTATTTGGATCTTAAATAATTAAGAACTAATTGAGGTCCACCATGTAACGTACGTTCGTGAGCATCAGCTATCAAAAGGTGTGTCAAGTGGGACTTGTGTGGAATGATTATAGGATTTTTCATGTCTTCATGAATGTTTGCTCTATTTAATCTTCCACCAACTCTTAAAATATCTTCCTGATCTAAGTAAGGATTGAGTGAGGTAAGTATCCCTTTTTTATCTTTTTTTGCTTTTAATTTTAAACGATCTATTTCTTCCTTAAAATGTTCCTTTTGACATAATTTTATGCATGTAAGTAATGCTTGATAAATTTCTGAAAAGTTTAAATAAATTGTAGGAGACTCTTTATTTGTTGATTTAAGAAATCTTCTACAATATGCAATGACTCTAGTTAGCTTCCTAAGAGATGAATATTTGACCATTATATTATTTTCTTCTTGTTCTTTCACTACAGTATTGCAGACAATATCTAACATCTTTCTTTCTTCTAAATTAGTTTTCTTAAATTCCTTTTTTCTATAATCTATAGTTTTATTTTTTAGCCAACTAGGTCCCTGCACCCACAATTCAAGCTCTGCACATTCGGAAGGGTTTACTCCTCGTGACGCACAATCTGCAGGATTCTCCTTAGACTGAACGTGCGACCATTGATCATTGTCCATGAAGGTAAGTATTTCAGAAACTCTGTTTCCGACAAATGTCTTCCATCGACTTGGGTGGCTACTCAACCAAGCGAGTACCACTGAAGAATCAGTCCAGGCATGTACATTTTCTTTCGCTATTTTCAAGGTGTCCGAGATTTCACAAAGAAGTTTTGAGAGAAGCACAGCACCACATAATTCCAAACGTGGTATGGAAACCTGTTTGACAGGGGCCACCTTGGTTTTGGATGCAACTAGACTGTTATGAACATGACCATTGGAATCGACAGATCGAATATAGACAACAGCCGCGTAGGCGTTGTTAGAAGCATCGCAAAATCCTTGTAGTTCTCGAAGGGTATCGTGTTGACTTGTGTGAATCCATCGAGGTAATTGAAAATTACCGAGGTTGTGAAGGTTGTTTCTATAATGAAGCCAATCTTTCAAAAGGTGATCTGGAAGTTCATCGTCCCAATCGATGCCTGCAAGCCATAGACGTTGGATGAACATTTTAGCTGTAATAATAACTGGAGCAAGCCAACCAAGAGGATCGTATAAACGGGCAATGTCAGAAATCACCTTACGTTTGGTCACTGGAATTTCAAGTGAAGGAAGGTGGACAGTGTATTTAAAATGATCAGTATTTCTATCCCAGGTTAAACCCAAAATTTTCATAACTGTATCCGTTTTAAATTCCAAGTTTTCATTTGATGAACCATCTTTGATTTTATTAAATAACTCTTCACTATTGCTGGACCATTTCTGAAGCTGGAAACCTCCACGACTTAACAACTCGTTCATCTGCTGATAAATTTGCTCACCTTCATCGACAGACTCACAACCAGACAAGAAATCGTCTACGTAAAAATCCTTAAGAACACGATCTGACACTAAACTAAAACTGTTTCCTTCATCACGAGCAACTTGCTGTAAAGAACGTACTGCCAGGTAAGGAGCAGAGGATGTACCAAAAGTGACACGCAACAACCGCAAATGTTGCAACTCCGAATCAGGGTTGTCGCGCCACAAAATGCGCTGAAAATCAATATCCTCTTCATTTACCTTTATCTGGCGGTACATTTTCACAATGTCAGCTACTATACTTATGGGGTGGCAGCGCCACCACATAATGATTTGACGCAAATCTAATTGTAATCTCGGGCCAACCATTAAATCATCATTCAACGAAACTCCATTGCATCCTGAACAAGAAGCGTCGAAGACGACCCGAACCTTAGTAGTACTTCTATCATCGCGTACTACGGCATGATGCGGCAAATAAACAGCATCTTTTCCTAAATCCTCCTGAGGAACAACTTCAGCATGCCCTAACTGAACGTACTCGTTGATAACAGCAGTATATTGCATTTTAAAGTCAGGATTGTTTATCAATCTTCTCTCCAGCATGTGAAAGCGTTTACGAGCGATGGCCTCTGATCCACCAAACTTACTACTAGGTTGATCAGACTTCAACGGCAATTTGACAATGTATCGCCCTGTTTCATCTCTTTTGGTGGTGTTAGAGAAAAAGTATTCACATTTCTGCTCTTCTTCTGTCAACATAGCCTTATGCGTAGACGGCTCTGACTCTAACTCCCAAAATTTCTTCAACAGAGTGTTTACATCTGCCTTTACTATGGCGTTATAGCAAACTGGTCTAGAAATTGACGATGTGTGGATCTCACCAGACAGAATCCATCCTAGTTTAGTCTTCTGAGCGACTGGAGTTCCAGGCGGACCCTTGACTAAACCATCCAATAAAACTTCTCCGACTACACGCGTACTCAATAGCAAGTCAATTTTCCCAGGAATATCAAAGGAGGGATCTGCTAATTTTAAAGATGAAAATAAAGGCAATACCTGAACGATTTTTCTCTCAGGAAGATGTGATGTGAGCTTATTTAATACAAAAGCATCGACATATAAAACAAAAGTGGGATCTAGGCGTGACTGCAATTTGAATCTAACTATCCACTTAGAGGGCATTGTATTTCCCTCATCATCGCCTAGTCGAAGTATGTCGGTGTGAGCAGGTGTTTTCTTCAATCCAAGCAACTGTACTGCAGCCTCTGTAATAAATGAGACCTGAGAGCCCTGATCCATCAGAGCTCTTAAAACAAAAGCAGTCCCAGTTCTTGACTCAACGTTGACCAAAGCTGTGGCTAACAGACCTTGGTTGTGAACATCTGCAAAACAACAAATGGGTTTGGTAATCTCGCTTTGGTTGGAAGAAGTAGCTGCGTTAGCAACTGCAACATTCCTGTCTGCTGAACTATCAACATTTTCAGCAGAATTGGCAGTTGTTTTTGGGTGAAGTAGTGTGTGGTGCTTCTTTTTGCAAAGGTGACATCTGGTAGACTGACGGCAAAAATATACAGAATGGTTGGTTCCAAGACAGTTGTAACAAAGCTTACTGACTCGGGCAAATTCACGACGTTCGACACAGTCTTTCTTTGAAAAATCTTTGCATTGACACAATTTATGATCTCCAGAACATAATACACAATTTTGAGTAGCAACATGAAAAGATTTAGCATGACTATCACGAGCACTATTCTGTTTATTAGCTTTAGGATCTAAATACTCTAAGGCTCGAAACCTAGATTCCATAAAAGTTTTGAACTCTTCAAACGTAGGTAAATCCTCATTAGGATTAGAACTAATTCTTAGTTCCCACAATTTACGAGACTCTGTATCCAACTTTTCGGAACTTAAGTATACAACAATTGCATCCCAGGAGCTGACATCAATACCTAGACTGCGTAAACCGTGTAAACAATCAACAGTCGTGTCTAACAGCGTTTTAACGTTTGTTGATGATTCCTTAGCAATCGACGATTGATGGATAAGCCGTTTGAGCATACAATTAGCTAAAAACCTTTTATTGTCAAATCGTTTGTTTAGAATCGACCAACACTCATCATAATTAGACGCTGTCACAGGGATATGTCGAAGCAACTGTTCTGCTTCGCCTGTGAGATGACTCTTTAGATAGTGAAGTTTTTGAACTTCATCCAGTGCATCATTTTTATGGATCAGTGACGTAAATAAATCACGGAAGGTAACCCATTCAGAATAGAGTCCGGAGAATTTAGGCAAACAAATTTGTGGCAATTTAACATTTGAACTATTTTGATTAAAATGTTTATTACTACTGAGATTAGCACTTTCGCACGGACTAAGTTGAAGTAAGTGCTCTTTTAATTCGGACTTATAGTTTATGTACAAATCTTCAGTTAAATCATAAACTTCTAATGTAAAATAAACGTTTTTAACTAAGTCTTCGTCAGTTGCTTTCTCTACAATGCGCCTATGAGTTTCGACAAATTGTTGCCACTGGGACTCTAATGACTCTAGTCGTGTTTCTATGTAACTTTGTGTGATACGATCTTTAGGTGATTTTTTAAAATTAATTCTACCTTTTTCTATTATTGTTTTATTATTGAACTGTATTTTACGTAAGGATTCCATTGTGTAATAAGCTATAAACCTTTTAATCATTCAATAATTAACTCAGTAATTAAATGGAACCGGTCATAAATTAACACAAATAAAATCTATAAAATTTACAAGTCAATGAAAAAAGCTGAAAAAATTACAAGTGTTTGAAAAACTTTTTAAACTTAGAAAAAATCGGACATAGGTTCCCCGTCACAACACTTTTTTCGTGATTATTCTAAGTCTAAAACTAATGCTCAAATTCTACAAGTCCCAAACACTTCTTAATTAAATTTCACTTCACTGAGAAAATTACAAGTCTAGACTAAAAACTCTTTGGATCGTAACTCACAGTTTTGCTTCAACCAAACCTCTCCAAGTACGTCACCGTCCTTGACGTTGCTCGATGATGTCGTCACATCTGTGCCCCACACCGTCTCCGAAAGGGCGAAGTCTCCACGACACTGGTGGTGCCTGTTTGCGTCGGAGCTCCTCGCGACGCTGATCACCACATCGGTGCTGAACTAGGCACTTCAGGGTAATCGACCCTGTTTTCCGTGCCACACACTCAAAAAGCAAAAAAATCCGGCTCGAAGGACCAAAAATGTTAGTGCACCCGACAGCTGCCCAATAAATTAAAATAAAACAAAGTTTCAAGCGAGTACAATATGTATTAGAAAAACGATTCACTACAATACCTTTGCGGAAAATCTTAACAGCGAGATTTAGAAAATGGTACAACGCCATCTATCGAGCTTTGAGGAAGCTTTCACTCAAACAAAGTTTAATATTAATACGAGGGGCTCCACATTACTTGGGTGCTGAAATTATGTAAAGTAGGAATTGTTTGGGTATTTTATTTTGTAAAACAGATTTATTACGATAATCTGTGTTCTGAAATACAGGATCGTTTTATATATCCTTTTGGAAGTCGTTGTAGGTTGGTGGACATGACATAGCCGGAAAACATACCAAAGAAATGGAAGCACGGGTTTAAAAATAACGACGCTTTAGAGTGAAAACCTCGTTAGTGTAAAATAAGTAACTTTTCGTTGGTGGAAGAAAAAACTGCGTGCTGTAAAACTTTTGTACGGCGTCTTTTATGTTTTTTTTAAAATTCTTTCAGCGATTGATAGCTACATTATCATAGGCTATATTTTATCCCCGTACTCCCACGGGAACGGGAACTACGCGGGTGAAACCACGTGACGTCCGTTAGTTAATTAATATGGAAATTTAACCCGCTTTTATATCCAGAACTGCGAACATAAAAGACGCCGTCCAAAAATTTTACAGCACGCATTTTTTCTTCCTCCTGAAAAGTTACTTCTTTTACACCTGTAAGGCGTCGATAAGTAGATTTTCGTTTTACAATTTAACTACCTTTATATCTTGGAGTATGTAAATTTATTTCTTTCTCTAGCGAAAAACTGTGAAATTTCTAGGCATAGTTTTTGTTATGGTAGCTATTTATGAAGTGTTACACAATGAAAAACAGAGTTAACGGTTGTCTTATCTGGTGGATATATAATTTGTATTACCTACATATTTACATGGTAACTTATAATGCTATACTAAAAACCAGTTTCAGATCGCAGTTTTTCTTCCAAAACCCTGACGTATTAGGCATCAGACATGTTTCAATTGTACACATATTAACACTGAAATACTAGTTCATACTCATATAAAGTTTGGTCATGTAACAAAGCACTAAGCAGTCGTGTTTTAATATGTGCTAGCATTGTTCCCTCTCATTGCAACGCTCATTCTTCTGACGGGTGTCGGGAAGGGTCGTGTTGGTAAGGGATGCCGAGGCCTTGCAGGCCGGGGTGGTAGGCGTGAGTCCGTGCTAGCTCGAGCTCGAAACTCGTCGCCGCACTCTGACCGGCCCGATGATGACGTGGAGTCGCTGCGGCCGACGCACACCTCGTCTTCTTCCTCTAGCTCCATCTCCGTCCATCGACGACCTGGAAAATGGAATATGGATGTTTAAAGCACCTTCTCTACGTATTTACGCAAATATTCTGATATATTTTTGCTCTGTTGGTTGTAGATTTTGTTGAAGATATAGTAGTTATTAGTCATATGCCCGTTTTCACCGACAACTAAGTGACACCAAAAAGGAATCCCTAAATAAAAGTGCACTGTTGAATTTTCAATTCTCAGCGCTAAGCCTAGCGTTGAAAATCCAACAGTGCACTTTTATTTAGGGATTCATTTAAGTGACACTTGTGTTGACGAAAACGGGCATCACTCTTTTAGATTGGTACCTAAATATGAAAAGTAATTGGCAATCTTACCAAAACCCAATAGGTACTCGTAGGTACCTATCTACCTAAATCAAAATATTGATTGTGTAGAAATAAAGCTCGAATTTTACGCACTCTATGTAGGTACTTTTGATCCCAGATCAGAGCAAGGCAGTCTAATGGAATGGAAAAAATGGGATGGGAGGTAGGTACTTCTTTTTTATTAGGGAAGTAGGCAATAAAGTATAAGTAGCTACTTATTCCAAATCTAATTTCAATAAATGAATGGAAAGGTGCCTTCCCCTGTGTTTACATTACCACAAGTGGGCTTTGAGGTATATTTTCCTTATGAAAATGATATTGAAATCCTTTCTTGATGCTCGTGTTCCATGCCAATCTTATATTTAGATGCATTAGTACAGATGGTTGAATGTCTAACGTATAAAACTTGATACGAAATACTTCACATGACGTATTAATATAATATAAGCTTATTACTATAATGTAAGCTTTCGTTTTTATAGTTTTATATTACAGTAGAACAGTTTATAGCTGCTAGATTTTAGGTTTATAAGTTTTATAAATTTCAATTGATCACTCTTTAATATTTTACATATTTCGCTTCTTTTTGTATGAAACGGTAAGCCCAAAGCTATATTAGGAATTCCTCGATATTTTCCTACGGTGATTTTCGTCCAGTACGAACAGTACCGTATACATTCCCAAGGCCCAAGGGTACCATACAACCCACATCTCGCCTCCCTAAAACCGGACGCATTATTATAATCGAAATATAAGTCCCTAGAAATATCCTAGGGTTGTAGTGAACACGTTAAGTCGGCGGCGTGGAACCGCCCAATCCGTTCGGGAAACGGTGAGGGGTTACTCGAAAACTTGGAATAATGCAGTAGATGAGAAGCACTCTAATAACGAGATCTTTACGTCTTTCTGTCTGCATATTATTGTTTTCATAGGGTTATCATTTCCCACGGTTCTCATTAGGCTGAAAAGGTTTTACAGGGTCATTGCTTGAGGTGAATATTATTTTATTATTATCTAAGCTTTCCAAGACTGTGCTCTAAGCTACACAACAAAATAGTTTATAGGTAAGAAACGGTGTCGCATGAGTCAAGGTGATGTTAAATAAACATATTTTTATTTATTTATTGTGTTGTCTTACTAACTACAATCAAAGCCTAGCTTATTTGTAATACCTACCAATTGGCTATGATCAAAAAAAGATGGATAGATTGTGTGAAATA
This sequence comes from Agrochola litura, assembly GCA_949152395.1. NCBI lineage: Eukaryota > Metazoa > Arthropoda > Insecta > Lepidoptera > Noctuidae > Agrochola > Agrochola litura. The sequence goes on from OX424496.1 coordinate 12,459,499, forward strand.
TGACATAACAGAAATTAACACTGAGATGGAAGAAAAATAATAAAGAGCAAAGCCTATATTTACTTAGAATCGCGCCTCATTCTCCTCCTTCCTCAGTCATACCGCTCATAAGTCCACGAGCTTACAGTTTTAACTACTCACAGAACGGTGGTGCAGCGTTGGTGTCTGGCGTGGTATCTGAGGACGCTCTCGCCAGCGGCCGGCCCAGCGCCGCCGGATGACGGTCGCCATCGCGCCTCGACCACTTGCTGCTTACGCGCCAGAAACGACGTGCGTCACGGAATACACCCCACACCTGGGTAAAAACATTAGATTACATATTACTAGCTATATTTCAGAGTCGAGGCGTAAACATAGCGTAAATTTCAACAATTTTTGAATCTAAAAAAAGATATGAATGAAGTTTTTTTTTTTAAACGTCTTTGTCGCTTAGCGACCACATCGCCCAGTGCAGAAAAACACAAAATTGTTGATGACGATATACCTTATCACTAACTTGTACAATTGTTGAGCCTTATCGGACATTGGAAAAGCAAGGATGGTATTACAAAAGCCAATATCATACCTTTTATATCGTCCGAAAACAATTCTAATATTTCTATTCCGGACACACTCCATCAGAATATGGAAAACATCATCACACAGACATCACAATTTGGAGACAAAGCTCATTAAGTAATAAAACTTATTTGATGGAATGTATCCGGAACGAAGTCTTAAGCTAAGAAGGCTATGGTAATTAGGTTTTATTGAGATCACAATTAATCCACGGAACCCGAGAAATCTCTGGCTGGATAGTTCGATACCATATTCCTTTTTCTATTGATCTTTCACCAAAATAATCCTGCCAAAGATCTAAATACTTTCTTTTAGCCTTTCCAAAATTGTCCGAATACAGTGGAGTAATATTCATGGGAACTCCATCAACACACGCTTGTTTGGCGAGCATATCAACCTTATCGTTTCCTTCTACCTGACAATGCGACGGGATCCAGAATGAAGTTTTAAAACTTAGTAAAAATTATGTGCGAAACAATTCTTTTCAGTTTTACAATCGTTAGGCGATTGTACAAGTAACTGAAAAGAATTGTTTCGGTTCATTGGCATCCTCTGTATACCTACAGTGAAAACTATACATTTTACATTGTATGACTACTTGGCAATGACAGCCCCCCAGTATTGGTGAGCATCACCTAGGCTTGTCAATTTCTACATATAATTCAAAAACTGTTGCTGCCGAATCATGCAATTACTCTTCTAGGGTTACATATTTCTGAAGCAGGGTCAAGCTTATCGAAAACTGTAGAGTTATTTATCTCTATGACTTTTTGGTAACGCTGCAGCGGTGGCAGCGATATCAGTGCCACTTCGAATAGGCAACTTCTGAAAGCAGAAAAGTTTAGAAGAGATGTTTATGTTATAATAGAGAGTTCGGATACGATTGACCAACACTACCAACAGCTTTGGAAAGCAAATTGACTGCTAAACTTTTTAGTAACTCTAGTAAATATTTACCTGGCATTTTTCTTTAGCTGCCTAATTTTATCATACAATCATAATAAGTAGGTAGGTACCTATAGGTATAAAATCCGACGACATTGGGATTTTGGAATAAGTAGAATGTAAATTATGGTAATTTTAGAAGAATAAAGGTCCCAGTTAAGATGCTGGGGCTGCATCTTCAAAAATCGGAAATCATCTTTAAATAATCAACTTTATGGCCGTCCTGGGTATCCGTTAGTCCGTCACATCAAGTATGCGCAAATAAACTTGTGCATTTATTACGTTTGAAGGGATACGGTCATTTAAAATGATGGATCGCTTTTATACGAAACCAGTTGGCGACAGTCGGGAAGGACAGTCCCCTTTTTCTTGAGGGCTGTAGCATTGCATTTATTATTAAATATTTTAGAATGTATTGATAATCCTAGTCCTAAAAGGGATGTTACGAAAAGTCTTGTCATTCGGCATATCGAAAACAACGACAAAGAAATAGACATTTATCGTAAATATGATTCGTGTTCCACATTTATTTATAGATACTTATCATAAATTATATAAAACTCGCTGTCCCAGTGTTCCGTTTAACTAACACCTACGAGGTGAATGATAAAAATAAAACGTCTGAGTAACCAGTAAAATCTGTATCATGCATGTCAACAGGAAGCACAAATATTTTTCCGGAAAACTAAAGGTTTCCTTTTATTACAAGCTTTTATTTTACTTCATGATTACCTACATGTCGCAGGTATTATCTAAGCTCAGTAGATACTTATAAGGGTAAATCTGAACAAATTGTTGATATGGTAAAGTTATTGAAATTTGAATTTGTTTACAAGGCCTGTTATTAAACAGAAGGAAAGGGTTAATAAATATTAAACTTAATTAAGAAACTTTGGAAACTTGATTAAGCTTCAACAAAAAGTCCCATCTTAGATGCGAAATGTTAAGTATTTTCCGGAAACAAAGATCACGCCAAAGTTCTAATAATAGAGGTTGAAAGAATTCTAAGAAGGTTGAGGTTGAAGAATAACGAGGTTGACTATTGAAATGTATTTCGGAATAATTGTTTGTAGAGCTTAGTTGACCGAGGGATACGGATCATAGTACCGGCTCACCCCACAATACGAGTATATCGAACATGTCAGCAACAGCCTCACTTATAAATTGGGTGGGATTGCAAAGTTAAATTACTCTACACGGCCGTTGAGTAAGTAACTAAGTGAGTACGCACTTATGTAAATAAGCTACAACAAAACCGCATCATCTCCACCGATTCGGTTAGGCATAAGGTACGGGTTTCCGAATATGTGGTTTGGGGCTTGGGTCCACCGATTCTGTCTCAAATTTATTTCAAAGACATCATCTGGATACTTTATTTATGTAAATGGTCCATTCACATGATAAAATGTGGTTTCCCAACAACATAGACCAGAAGCTGATGTCTGATGTGCTGCTGGCTGTAGATAAAGTCTCATTGTGATTATGTGCCTGTAATTTCTGCACGTGCACACCCTCTTCAAACAAGGAAAACAAAGCTGCTTGACGGTAGATATAACATTTTGTTTGTTTAGAATTTAAAATAACAAATTGTTGACAAGCCATCTTCATTAGGCGTTGCTCTCCTAATGAAGATTCCACTTAAGTGTTCTTCTACTTGAGAGTTTCATTCTAAATGTTCGGCTTATTGTGGGGTAGGAGATAAAGCACGTGCCTTATCTTCCGTTTTCTATCCGTGCCTATCTTTTGCGGTATCGTGATCCGAAATATACTCAAACTATTCTAAGTTTTTCCACGACAAACTCGTATAGATGCTATTGTATGTAACAATGGAACACTCGAATACATACTTAGGTCGAAATAGATTTGGTCCTCTAGCTAGACGGCAAAAACGTCCAATATTAAATATTTCTCGCCAGGGATGTGTAAACTAAGATCTACCTACTTAGTAGAGCCACAGATAATTTAAGTAGAGCTGTTTGACCTGTTTCATAGTATCCGTGCAGCACTATCTCTTCCATCAGTCAAGAAATTCTACCTATACCAATAGTTATAATATATTTATTATACTTAGTAGGTAAGTAACAAGACTAAGAAGACATTGCTACCAGTATCGTCAAATCAAGCGGATACAACACAACTTCCCCTAAAAATCTTTTAAGGGCTGTTACTATTATTTGTTTTTGTTCTCCTTTTGGTTGGCGAGAGTAGAATTTAGTAACCCATTATTGCGATAACAGATGCTTTGTACGTGTTCATTAACACAATATGGCGATAATAACCTGACACATGGCGCTGCATATTGGTTTTATGTGGTTTGGTTTGGCCGAGGCGTTATTGACATGAACGGAGTTTGCGAATTCGGGCGTCGGTGCGGAAACATAGGATTATTCATGCGGAAACATTTACCAAGCGGACATACCAAGCTGCCGCACTTCCGATGTTTGCCGATAAAGGCAAATACCAGAGGAAAACGTACCTATTTCTCGTCGTAATTTCGTAAATTCCATGACAGCTGTAGAGAGTTCGCTACACTGTATAAGTTTAATTTTATTCATGAATATTATTCTCTTTTAGGTGCACTACAATAACTAAATTGCATCTTGCATTATAAAACACGAACATAAGGATAAATCTTTTTACAAAAAAAAACAACGGAAGTCGGAAGTCGGTGGCAAAAAACGAAAATTCTAAACCATAGACACCGACTTCTGAAATAAAATAAATTTTTCACTTTGTGGTAGTGTTTTTTTGGAAGTCGATATTTTTTTCTTTTTTTAAGAAGTTTTTATTTTTCACTTTTTAGTTACGGTATAATACCTGTACCCCACACAAATTCGAATACCACTCCCTGCTATGTAAATAACAGTGACAGGGACTTGATTAAAACTTCATTCATGTTAACAAAGTGGGAAAAATACGTATTAGGTACTGAAGTTAACTCAAAAACTACCCAAGCAAAGTTAATAAAATTTATATGGGACAACCTCTGAAGTATAAACTACCGAACAAAAAAGAATCATCAAAATCAAATCATAATTGGCGGAGTAATCGCTTAACAAACAGACAAAAAAACATACAGTTGAATTGAGAACCCCTCCCCCCCTCCTTTTTGAAGTCGGTTAAAAATGAGAGGAAATTGATGAACATTTTCATGAATCGCATTGTAGCGTCCGTGTAGCTTCATACATACACAGAAATAAGAAAAGAGCTTGCCGGGAACGCGATGGAATTTTTAATTTTAACAAAATTGAAAATCTAGTCCTACATGGCCTTGCCTGACCTTTTATAAGAATCTAGTTTAGCGGAAAAGTATTCTAAATGCATTTCCTCTGAATACTTTCAGAAATATTACGAACTCAGTTGAATCACAATATTTTCGCAACTAGGTGTATGCTTGGAGTAGGTAAATAGTAGTTCAAGCTTCAAACATGCATGAAGGATGTTGTTGGGGACGACGGGAAACTTAATTTATTACTGTAATTGTGAGGAAATGCGCTGACAGTTGCAATAAAATTTTGCATTTACCTGAACCGAAATATGTATTAGATGTATGTAGTTCTTATTCAAGGACACATTTTCGTAAGTATCAATATTTTTGGAAAACCGCTACTATAATACGTTCAGTGCCGGGAGCCCTCTTGGAGGATTCACCTAGTCGCATATGGGATGACGGGAGCCCTCGCGGAGGGCTCAGGCACCTTTTGAAGGGTTCAACAAGAAAAACAAAAAAATAGTTAGTTACTTGCCTGATCAATACTTTCTCTGACGGAGATCTCGTGAAAGCAAACGCAGCCGATCTCCTTGCTGCGCCGCTGGCCCTCCTCGGTGGTGACCATGCGGTCGCCTACCTGGTCCACCTTATTGCCCACCATCACCACCGGGGTCTCAATAGCAGAATCCTGAAAATAAAATGCTAGGAGTAGTTTAAGAGTTTAGAGGGAATAGATGAACACACATACAATCATAGCCTGTTAAAATATGATGAACACACATACAAGATAACCCTTCTTTAGCTTTGCCGTAGTAAAGTAAAAACCTTAACATTCGTATGAAAGATATATAACTAGCATTTCCCGTTGCGTGACGGAAGACAAACAGAACCAACTAAAACATAATGGATAATCTATAATTATGCTTATACTTACTAATAACAAAGCTAAAGTTTGTTTTTTGATGTGAAACATCTATAGCGGCGGGTCAGACCGACTGTTGGCGTGGCGACAACAGTGCCAATGCCAAACCAATGTTGGCGTCGGTAAAACTATCCTTTTATGCATATTACCTGTACCTAATAATTTCGATGTTTCACATCTGCCAGGCGTCCCGCGACGGCTCATTTTTGTAACGCGCTAATCTCTGGTTGTTGGACCAGTTGGATTAAAAAATTCTTTTTGCATTTGATAGCCCAGTTCTTGAGGAAAGCTATAAGGCTATTTAACATCACGCTAGGATTCTTAGAAGCCGAGTAAAAATAAAAAGTCAAAACGCTAAGTGAAAACGGAATTAGTTAACACGGGCAGCCGATGCGATGTGACGGAGTGGTACGGGTGAACAAGAAATTTCACACGGACGAAGTCGCGGGCACAAGCTAAGTAATCTATAATATAAAAATTAATCGCAAAATGTGTTGGTAAGCGTATATCTCAACAACGCCTAGACCAATTTGGCCAATTCTTTTTTTTAAATGTTCGTTATTTTTAGGACAAGGTTTTAGGGTAGGTAGGGTAGGTAGGGTAGGTAGGGTAGGTAGGGTAGGTAGGGTAGGTAGGGTAGGTAGGGTAGGTAGGGTAGGTAGGGTAGGTAGGGTAGGTAGGGTAGGTAGGGTAGGTAGGGTAGGTAGGGTAGGTAGGGTAGGTAGGGTAGGTAGGGTAGGTAGGGTAGGTAGGGTAGGTAGGGTAGGGTGATGGTGCACCCCAAGCATTTTTAAGGCAAAACAACGTTTGCAGGGTCAGCTAGTGAGGCTATAAAAATGTTACCTATTGCTACGATGTATTTTTGAAGTAAAAACTTCTTTAGGCGCGTTAGGCATTTTTGAGATGGGAAAAACAATTGAACTCGCGACACCGTTACCGACACCAATTTTTATTTTATTTTGTTAAACATCTAAAATATGCGCACTATGTTTTGCCAATATTTATGGCGTACAAAATTAACACAAATAAGTAATTACAATTAAGGTGGCATGTCAATATATTATTATAATTATACATTTTGTAAACGCGATTGTGCTGTTATTTATATTACGTTACGGATCAATGTTCTGTGCAAGTATTTTTATTTTAAAGGTTTTGGAAGTTTTTTTTTTTTGTAAACGCTATTGTGCTCTTTATTTAGATAAGGTTACGGACCAATGTTCTATACGAGTATTTTTCTTCCACCAAGGCGATCTGGTTCAAGTTTTCACTTCTGTCGGCACTTCCGGAGTGCCACTGTTTCGTTTTTCATAATAATTTCATTAGCTGAACACTGCTTCAGGGTTTCTGATTTTAAGAATTCTTAGTTTTGTATAAGCTATGAAAAAGATATTCCGTAGTTGTGTTGGAGTTAAATTCTTTCGTATTTTTTTTTTACTGCATGTGTGTGTTCCAACCTGCTCCCAGAATTGAAAGAAGTTTGGTAATTGGATTCGCTGGCTGTGACCCAAAACTTGTAAATGTGTTTAGTATGCTTCATAGATAGTCAATTTAGAAAAGAACATGATTCAAGTTTTAATGTGTTCTTCGATTCTTGGAAGTCTGGATCAGATACTAAATTACCGACGAACTCATTCTCCCATAGAAACCTTGAGACTGTGCCGCTGAGTTAAAAGTCAAACTTAAATCATTTAATTTTATCAAAATTTACAAAAAATATATAGGTAATTGATTCTAGTCGCCCCGTCCAAGAGGTAGTTTCCGTTCAAGAAACTCCACCGTTACCCTTTTAAAAACGTAAATTAGGCACTAGAATTATTTATTAGCTAGGAAGCTAGTATAGCTATAAATACTTTTTTATCTTTGTAGGTAAGTAGTTACCTACTTATTACTCGTATCAGATCATTATATAGGGCAAGTAAGTAGGTAAAGGCGAACGCCTAAAAGCCTAAGGCCAAGTACCCCAAAATAAAATAAAGAGCACAGTTCGTTCGTAACAAACTCCTTTAATACAAACTCCTCTGTTTATATTTATTTTCTCCATCGTTTGCCGTCTGAATCAAGATCACTCGACCTCCTTTAAAATAAAGTGAATCTTATCGGTAGAGGAATGGAGTTTCAAAATTGGATTATTAATATTTTAAAATCGACCGCTTACATCTTAAATCTATTTGAATATACCTATTTCATGAAACTGACACTATAATATAATAATGAAGGTACAGTAAGTGCGAAAGTAGGCATCGTGCTACGAAATCGGTACCTAAATAAAACCGTAATCTTATTGAATAATAAAAGTAAGGAAATGGTTTTCAGTGATTTCGCTGATTTGATGTGCATTGCCGACCTCCTCCGTCACTAAAGTATCTAAAGACGGTCGGTAAAATTTATAGACTATTCAACATGCAGTGTCACGGACGTAAATAGAATATGGTTAATTGAAAAAATCTGACCTTTACCGAAGACTTTAACGTGAGTTGATGGAGAAATTCGGAATAAGTATTTGGGTGTACCCACGGAGTACCTATAGCTTCTTTCTATACTCCGTGGGTGTAGGTACCTCTTAAACCATTTAGTACGATGATAGTAGGTACCATTTTTAATTAATGCTTCTCCTTAAATCCTCAGACAAGCTATAAAACTTCTCTCGCAAAAAAGGAACCGAATACATTTCTTGGAAGCCGTCGTGCGTGACTAACCCTCATGGAGGAAGCGAGTCGGCGTCTCCTCTTGTTGTAGTTGATGAGGAATTTGAGCCGGTGGCACTCGTCGAACGAACACTTGTCCGTGACCGAATACATTAGAATGAACGCCTCCGCCCAACGTATGTTGCTCTCGAGATTCGCGTATTCACTTTCCTGAGTGCAATAAAAATACATTCATGAATCATCGTGTTTATTTTCATACTGTAACAAAACCGATATCAGTTTGTTTAGTGCAAAATTGAGTGATAAGAGATAGGTTTCGTGCGTAATGACTGAGATTTCAGAAAAATGTTTAGACTACGGTTTTTAAAATGTATTCAGAATCTTTTATTTGTACAATAAATAGACAATTTTATGTCAGTGTGTAAACTTACGTGTGAATCTCCAGCTGAATCCAATATTTCAAAATAAACCATCTCGTTATCAATGACGGTTTGGAATGCGTAGATCTTCTCTAAATTGGGGTCGTATTCGCCGATGAATCTTCGTGTAATGAATCTTACCACAAGAGCTGAAAGTGAAGTTATCTAATGATCAAAATATTTAGGTTCGTATCAGAAATCAGTTTACCAAAACTTTATCTTGAGCCTTTAGTTAAAAGTTATAATAATTTTTAAGTTAGATATTAAGTTTCGTTTAGCAAAACCTACTGAAAATTTTCTGAACAAAGATTATTTATTTACAAGACACAAAATAAATATACAAAAACTTTTTACAAAAAAAAAAAACAACCGACTTCCAAAAAAAAACACTACAAAGTGAAAAATAATTTTAATTTCGGAAGTCGGTGGTTTTTGTAAAAAGTTTTTATTTTTCACTTTTTAGTTGTGGTAGCTACCCCACACACATTCGAATACCACTACCTGCTACCAGTGACAGGAACTTATCATATCATCTACATACTAAGTGGGAAAAAAATACGTATTTTGTAGCTAACTCAAAAACCACCCAAGCAAAGTTAATAAAATTTATATGGGACCAATTTGGGAGCATACCCTTTCAAACAAAAAAAGAATTTTCAAAATCGGTCCAAAAATGACGGAGAAATCGATGGACATACATAAAAAAAAAAAAACATACGCGACGAACATATAACCTCCTCCTTTTTGGAAGTCGTTTAAAAAAAACCAATCATTATCAAATTATTTAGCATTAGGTATGACTCTACAAGTTTGAAATTGTGTTTAATGCTAAGCAATTGATACGAGTTTGTATATTTCCGTATGTTACCTGATTTCCCAACTCCAGACTGGCCTAACACCATAATCTTGAAGGGTTTGGGCTTAGGATACAACACGAGCTTGGCAAGCGAAGTCTTGGGTGACGTCGTGGTGCTCATCGCCACTACAGCAGTCATTATACTCTAGTGGCCACTTCACACAGAACAAGCGCATCGATGTACGTTAACCTGAATGGGAACATAGATCTAATAAGGACCTTCTTAAATAAATAGCGTTATATGTGAGTCTGAAACTATCTAACCAGTATAGAAGGTTAAATGTTATCTTAGTAAGAATATTTTCCGTTACAACAGAGCTTTTATGAACAACACGCCGAACATATTTATATATCCGTAAAACGAAACAACAATATATTTCCGTCGCTGTAAACATGCTAGCACACACGCACTACGCGCGTGAACTTGACCAGTTAATGGCATTGCTAAAATTCGATAGTAACTTAACTAGTGCAGATAGCAGAAAGCGTTAAGCGTTGGTATGGAATTCAAACTGCCTCAGGTTCTAATCTCGTAAAACACAGTGCGGTTTTTTGCAAATATTTTTATTTTTGTTTTCGATAATAATATTTTTTAAATATTGCTGCTTTTTTATGTTGTTATTGCAATAAAGGTTTTAGAATAAAAAATGCGTGATATATGATAACAATATTAAAAAAAATATGTTTATTCGTTATATTTATTTTACATAAGTTAACACACTGCTACAATTATTTATCATTACTTCAGCTGAATAAGATGTGAAATAGATGTCAAGAAACTAGAAGCAGTTTGTATTATTTTGACATATTTAAATTATGAAATATTTTAAATTTTTAATGGATTTTTTCACCATAAATATTAAGCTTTGATCATGGTCGAAGTAATTAAGTAATAATTATGAATATTAGACTACTTAAAATGTAAAAAACTACTTACAGAATAGGTAATTTTAAGGTTAAATATGGTTTGTTTACATTTTATTTGTATTAATTATTTTACATTTTATTTGACTTTAGTAAATATTGGTTGTTATTGAGGTTAAAGCTTAAGTATTCATTTTCTTTACGAAAAGAAGATTGAAACTAAACCTCAAATTTTAATCCTAAAATAATACTATTACTAAAATAATACTATTACTAAAATAATATTAAACAATTTCGGTATATCTGCAAGAAATACGACAAACACCCTATTGAAACGTGCTTAAAAAATTCGTTACCATAAATTCATGCAATAACGAATCTGTTGTTTATTAAGTTGGTACGGTCAATATTTTAAGGTCAAAAACGGTTTTCTAGGTGGTCTTCAGTGATGCAAGCCTTCAGAGTGCACGGCGAACGGTTCATAATGACGTGTTTTTAATAATTCAGCAAAATATCTCGTTGGTATGAAACCATTTGTTTCATTCACCATTTGACGTCGCTGCTACTCGATAATAAGCCCCTTTCTCATATCTCTTAACCCTCACAGTATTTCTCTAGAACAAAGAAAAACATTGTTTTTATTACACATAATACCTTATTATTTATTATTCACTAATCGAATTAAACCTCACAATGAATTTAAAACTTTAAAGGCATCTTCTGTCTCAACAATACCTCTGTTCTATTAACAATACCCTTGATTAAGATTTATGTTTAGTAAAATATGAAATATATAAATAATAACACTCACACTTAGTCCGGTTTCATTAGATATTCACTTCACTTTTACGCAGCGCAATAATATTCTCTGATCTGATCTGATCTCTTCAATATATTTTATGCCTGCTTTTTGATAATAATAACCACAACACTGCGCTAAATACTCGTCACCAATATTATCCACGAACCAACAAAGTTCTATTAATTAAATACTCGTAACAAACTGCATCTACCCCACAGAAATCGAAATAATTTACTTAGTTTTTTGTGGTCTACCTGCTAAACTTTAATATTTATGTGAACAAGACGAATGAAACTAAAAACGAATGATGATTATTTAACTAGTCATTGGTTGCAGACAAAGTGAGTGTGTGTGTGTAATGTGCGTGTCTACAGTATTGTAACAACTTATAGAAGAAGGTCGTAAGTCAAACCGAAGCGTCAGTCTATTGCTTTGTGAGATTGCTCATGGACTTTTGGTCGGTACTGTACCTATACACAAGTTGCGACTTCCTAAATTGGCAAGATAACATACTGGCTGGTTGACGAAACAACCTTCATGTTGTATACCCCACTGTGTGTCTATGATAGCGACCGCAAATTGCCATTGCGTAAAATGTTAACGGCCTCGTTTGCCATGGTTTGCGTTCGAGTTCCCGCCTTGTGATATTTTATGTTCGTCGTATCTGTTTTACTACCAATAACGTATATCACCTTTGTGCATCGATCAATTTATAACCCAAAATATACGTAGAGCTTTCTTTTACATCGACTCTTTGTCTTCTAACTAGGTAAATGTTACCTATTTAGAGACTTCAAGAAAGTAAAAATATCTTGTCACAATGTAGGTCATATCTATTAATACGCGAAACGTGTGGTGATCATAAATTCATAAGGTATTAAGCTATCTGGATAGTCTGGACCGCGACCTAGACAAATCTATGTTAGTACCTATCTATATACAGGGTTATTGGTCATACGTCGGCAATCCGTTAAGGGTATGGAGGAGAGGTCATTTGCAACCAAATTACCCCTCATGACCCATATGTCAATGTCAACCATTTTCGAGAAATTTGACTTTTTTAAATTTATGACCCTGATATACACGGTTAATATTGTTATACGTAACCATTTTCAAGTAATTTAACATTTTATATTTTAAAACGTATAAACAATAACCCTGTATAGGTACTTGGAAAATTGCTACGACAACGATTATAATATGGAAAATCTAGTAATAAAGGTGGAATTTATACACCTACATCCTAATCTGAGATTTTTTTAACCTTTGATTGCTTAGATTATAATTTACACATTTTGTTGACACACCGAAAATGTTACGAATTTTTCTTATTGACTGAAAATTAAATTTAAAAAAAAGTAGACGCGAAATTAAAAAAAACATTTTAACTTGTCTAGTTTTGCTCCGACAAGGTGCTCAACATGCGGACCCATAATCCAGGTCAAGCTGACAGCATAATTATTCATGTACAAAAACTAACGTACTTAGTAGGTAACTAGAAAACTTCCTCTTTTTTGCATACATTTTAGCCCACTAAAATGTAAGTAATTAATTTTCTGTTTTTACGCATTTTGTCTTGTTTATTATCAATCTTTCGAGATCGGGTGAAATAGAAAGTGACTATATTTCAAGGGCTGAGATGAAAACAAATGTTTCTACCGTACCAGGATTTTCCGAGCCACTCAGAATGCGTAAGTATTTATACAGCGCTGTCAAGTGGAATTATTATACCTATTACGTAGGTACCTAGATGCTTTTACTATACCTACCTATCTTATATCCAGTTGATAAGGCACTTAAGTGTATAAATAGGTAGTTTGGTACATATTTCATTATTCAATAAATACCTACCTCTCCTACAAAATTATAGTATTTCAAGTATAGCACACACCATAACACCTTTTAATACAGAATTGTAACATTGTAAGAAGTAGCCAGTTTAATTGACTGAAAAATAATCATTTGTAAATAGTACTTTCCTAAATAAAATATGGGTGGAATTATCATCAGACGTTGCTATATGAAACAGAGACAGGTCTAATTTCAGTACAAGGCCGATGCGGGATCAATCGGATACAGAATAAATTCATAGATTAACAATATCTAAAAATCTCGCTACAGACAGTGAACCTACGCAATTCCCTACGTCTCCAAAAACATATCGAACGCAAACTCAAAGTGTAAAAGAAATCCATTCAAACACGTTGAATCTTGATGTTTATACATCATGTAGAAATAAAGATAAATGTATGTAGAAAGAACCGGCCAAGTGCGAGTCGGACTCGCACACGAACGGTTCCACCGTAAAATATTTAAAACAAAATTTTTTAGGGTTCCGTAGTAAACAAGGAACCCTTATAGTTTCGTCATGTCTGTCTATCTATCTGTCTGTCTGCCCGCGGTCTAGCTCCGAGACCCTTAGTACTAGAAAGCTGTAATTTGGCATAGGTATACATATTAATTACGCCAACAAAGTCGTAAAACAAAATTATGAAAAACATTTTTTTTAGGGTACCTCTACACGTAAAGTGTTGATGTTTTTTTTTACCCATTGTGTGGGATATCATTGGAAAGGTCCTTTAAAAACATTGTGAGTTTGTTTTTTTTATTCGTTTGCGAAATATTAAGCTTTAAAGTGCTAATTTTTGTTAGAGTCAAGTGTCAAGTGGCCCCCTGCCAGCTAAATGGTTGGTTTTGGTAGTGTGAAAAAAATCATAGCAGTAGTTTATATAACGAAATTAATAGGAAAATTATCACAGCTCAAGTTAACGAGTAATAATTGACCAACTTGACTTTGCAGTTGCAAAAACATGTTTTCCCATACATTCCGTATGGGAGAACATATTTTTCAACTACAAAGTTGAGTTTGTTTTTGGGATAAATTCATCCCAACTACGGAACCCTTCATTGTGCGTGGTCCGACACGCATTTGGCCGGTTTTTTTTTAATACATCCCGCACCCTAAAAATAATAAAAATGAATTAGATAACCTATCCAGTACCCTAATTACGTAACTTATTTTCGTAAACGATTAATACTAATTTGTTTCATTTTGACAGTTCAACAACATTCATTGCGTTATTTACGTTGTTGAGCAGATTTTTTTTTCCAACTTATGAAGCAATGGATTAGCAATCTGTTTCAAATCGGAGCAGATTGTGATTGATTGTCTATTACCAGATTGCCATTCCACCTCACTCACAATCATCTATAAAATGCAACGGCTATGTCTGACGTCTGTGTGTCTATCCGTCTAGCTAGGAAGCATAAATCGTGATGAATGAATAACAATGAACGCGGACATCGATGAATGGATAACGTTATGTAGATAGTCGAAGAAGACGAATGGGAATACGAAGCTTTTTCTTACTTTTGAAATAACACTTTTCAGATAGAATTTTACAAACTTTCTTGTTAAACTTTTACTGTGAAACATAATTATTGTAAGTAGGTAGGTATTATTAGTTTCAGGTGCGCTCTTGGGTTATTAGGTTAGTTATTTACCTTTAGAATTAACTAGTGGTGCAAAGTATCTGTATTCTAAGTTACACGGTAGTTTTTACAATAAACAGGAATCAAAACTGTTATTCTTGAAAAAAATAATTTTAGTAAGTAAGTAGGTACGTTGCATTGTATGTATTTGTCCGGATAATTCGTTTGTAATAGCAAAATCACTTTGCAATCCTCGCATCATAAAAAAACTGTTTATTTATTGCTACGATTTCCAAGCGTTAGTTGCTCTTGCTTGACCTCGGTGTCAATGTGTCAGTCAGTCAATGTCCATTTTCATTTGAGTTGGAAAATCTTTAAGAAAGAAGTTCAAAGGTTCGAACGTTGACCCTTTTTTGTGTTTAAAAGTGAATTGGGGAAGAATAACACGAAAAACCGTCAAAGTGCGTGTCGTACCACACACAATGAAGGGTTCCGTAGTTGGGATGAATTTATCCCAAGAACAAACTTAACGTTGTAGTTGAAAAACATGTTTTCCCATACATTGCAACTGCAAATGTAAGTCTGTACGCACAATATTGAGAGATTATCCATGTTACTTTTAAACCATACACTTCTTATAGGTTTTCCTGTAATCTATAAGTATACGAGTAAGTATAGAACCATTGCCATATTTAAAAAAAAAATTAGGCTCATTAGTTTCGGAGATAAGGGGGTGGTCAATATTCATCTACTATTTTCTTAAATAACTATAAAACTATTTACTTATTTTGAAATTATAAAAAATTATGAAATATGTTTGAAACCCTACCTACCAGTAAAGTTCTTTCATTTGATATATCACACGGTACAGTTCGCAATTTTTATATTTTAATATCCTTATTTGCCTCCCAAAACTAACCCATATATTCAAAATTCACATTTTTATTTTACACATACACGTGTTTGGGTCACACAGTCACAGCAAAATATGTGTACCAACTTAGATTCGGAGTAAATTGGGTGTGACAGACAGATATACAGATAGACAGACACACGAGTGATCCTATAAGGTTCCGTTTTTTCATTTCAATATTCTCTCACTGAGAATATTCTCGGATCGAGAATGTTCTGCAATATTCTTTTTGACAGAGAATTTACGAGAATTTAAAGTTAGAAGTAAAATTGCTAAATTTTAATACAATATTTTGATTTTAAGGTCTAAAGTCAACTTCTTTTGTTGTTATTTTATACTTTACTCGAAAAAAGGTTACTGTATGAGATCTCGGAGTGGAAATTGCTAATATTTTTTTAGTTAACAAATATTTGTTGCGGCTATCGTTGCGCGCTTGCCTTTCCTGCCCGTTTGTGTAAGATCAACCCTTATTGTGTGCCACCACAATAAAACCGGTTCGTGCCCGCACCGTTCCCAAACAAAGGCGGATGGGAGTTCGTTTTTAACTTGGTTGAAAGACACTTCTCCCTCTCTGGGCGGAGCAGGAGAGCGTGTCAGATAGACTCTTACTGACTAAAACCTACCCGTGTTCCTTCAGTTGCCTGTATTTTGCCAGGGGCCACGGTATCCCTTCGGACTTTCCCGCGACCCCGGTAGGCATCAGCCCTACCGGACCTCGTCAGTTGTGCTGACATCTCTTTGAGGCGTGCGTGGAACACTACGCGCCGTCGACCCGCGCCTGGTCCTTATCGGATGGCGAGCTACCCATTGCTCACCGTCCGCAATCCCGCGCCAACGGTGGCTGGGAATCGGCCTGGGATTCCCGACGCCCAGGGCGTCTCCTGCGGCGGCTAGGGGCATGAGGGCGCGAAATTTACCTCTCTCTCATGCGTTCCGCATCCTCCTTCGCAAGCATTACTGCTTTCCAGAAGGAGGTGACGGCTTCCCATGCCTTCTCGCTCCGTACCCTGGCCTGGACCAGGGCCGGAAGTGAGAGATCACCGCTGCCGATCGCTTCCATGAGGACACGGCGGTGCTCCGCTTAAGCCGGGCAGACCTCCACCGTGTCCTCCGGGCGATCCACACAATGGTGACACCCGGGCGTTTCCTCCTGCCTTATTGTATGCGTGGCACTGGTTTATGAAGCAAAAAGTTTATTTGGGAGTCAGCTAAAAAAGTCAAGCCAGTTGCGCGGTGGCAAACATTATATTCTAAAACAGAATTAGGAGCAATGGCCCTAATTCTGTTTTAAAATTTGCCTGATTGCTCACAACTGGAAAATTATACTTAAACAAACAAAACCATTAAACAAAGAGTCCAAAGAACCACAACCAGGTACCTCTGCCAGAAGAGAAAGAGAAGAGCCTACAATCAATATAGAATCAGAAGAGAGCACATCTGAAGAAAAGGCAGAGGATGAGCCGGTAATTAAGCCGGTATTAAGATTTTCACACAAAAATAGAAAAAAAACAATACATTTTGGGGGTTCCCCATACTTAGAACTAAAACTCCAAAAAAAATTTTCATCAAACTCATACGTGTGGGGTATCTATGGATAGGTCTTCAAAAATGATATTGAGGTTTCTAACATAATTTTTTTTCTAAACTGAATCGTTTTCGCGAGAGACACTTCCACAGTGGTAAAATGTGTGTGTAACAGCCCCTGTAACTTCTAAAATAAGAGAATGATAAAACTGAAAAAAATATATGATGTACATTACCATGTAAACTTCCACCGAAAATTGGTTTGAATGAGATCTAGTGAGTAGTTTTTTTAATACGTCATAAATCGTAAACCAAAAATACATATCAAAACATCGATCAAAGTTACAACGAACTACAAGAACTTTTATATTATGTTACTTGCTGCTACGGAACCCTTCATGGGCGAGTCCGACTCGCACTTGGCCGCTTTTTTGTTTTTAATTATTTACACCGTAAACCTTGCTTATGTTTTATATTTTATTAAAGCTGATTATTTGTAACTCATAAAGTTTGATTTAGGTACTTAATACAGAAATCGTAATTTAAAATTTATACCATACGAAATTTAAGAGAATTTATGAGAATTTTCTAGGAAATATTCTCGGGAATGTTGTCGCTCAGGAGAATTTACTGAGAATTTTAGTTGTAGAGTTGTTGAGTTTATTTTAACGTAAACTTCGTAAAACGTTCTAATGCACTCAAAACTATTACTCTAAAAATAGACCGATTCAATACAGTCATCCAATTTTTTAATTCTCGTAAATTCCCTTCCAAAAGAATATTTCGAGAACTTAACAGCAAATCGCAAGGAGAATATTCTCGGAAATTTACCATCACTATCGCGTGTCGCGCCTGTTTTGTTTATAGGTACCTACCATTTTTTTTTTTTTTTTTGGGTGGGAAATTATCAAATAACTTCTCCCGCTCTGGGTGGAGCGGGAGGGCGTGTCAGACTCTTACTGACTAAAACCCACCCGTGTTCCTTCCTATGCCATGTTGCCGGGGGCCACGATTTCCCTATCGGTTTTCTTCGAACCCCCGGCATTGGCATTGGCCCTAGCGGACCCCGTCAATTCTGCTGACATCTCTTTGAGGCGCGCGTGGAACACAACGCGCCGTCGACCCGGACTTGGTCCTTATCGGACGGCGAGCTACCCATTGCTCACCGTCCGCAAGCCCGCGCCTACGGTGGCCGGAAATCTTCCTGCGATTCCCGACGCCCAGGGCGTCTCCTGCTGCGGCGGTTAGGGGCGCGAGGGCGCGATATTTGCCTCTCCCTCACGCGCTCCGTCTCCTCCTTCGCGAGAATTACTCAAGAGTATTACTAAAGAGGTGACGGCCTCCCATTTCCTCTCGCTCCGTAGCATGGCCCGAATCAGGGCCGGACGCGAGAGATCACCGCCGCCGATCGCATCCACGAGGACACGGCGATGCCCTGCCCAAGCCGGGCAGACCTCCACCGTATGCTCCACCGTGTCCTCCGGGCGATCCACACAGTGACGACACCCGGGCGTTTCCTCCCGCTTTATCCTGAACAGGTACCTCCCGAAACAGCCGTGTCCGGTGAGTACCTGCGTCAGGCGGAAGGTGAGGACGCCGTGGCGCCTCTCTAGCCACTCCTCAAAGAGGGGTCTTATCGCCGCAATTGTGGCGTGCCCAGCGCTGGGTTGCGACAATCGCAGTCTCCATTCCGCCATGAGATCCCGCCGGAGCTCTGTCCGCTGTGCCGCGACTTCTTGCGGCATCGGAGTTAAGCCCCGGCGCTTCGCCTCCTCGCGCCACTCCCAAATGTGCGCGAGGACCTTTGCCTCCAGATCCCATGGCGGTACTCCGGCAAGGAGGCTCGCCGCCTCGCATAGGTACCTACCTACAAACGTAGGTTAGGTACAGCTTGTACCTACCAATAAACCCGCTATTATTTTAATAATTTTCCATTTAAAGTAACTAATAATTTAGGTATACATACGTATGTTCCGTAGTTCCGTTAAAGTTGAAGAGATAACAATGATTGTAACCATGAATATTAATGAACAAGTAACGAAGTTTACGAGAGAGGGTCTTTACTTATTAGGTGTTGTGAGTACTTGTGAGCTTGTTATGATATTTTTTTAAATATTTAAATGTAAGTAATATTGTAATGTTATGTGCGAGTTGTTTTGTGTTAAATAAATAGGCAAAATATAGACTGTACTAAACCACCAACTCTTACAACTGGTAACACCTGTATTTTCTGCAAATAAATGATTCTTATTCTATTGTTTACCCTCAGACTTTTGTTGGTCTGAGTGTTTACCATATTTTAAAACAATAATCTCTACGAAAACGCAAATCCGGGAGACCAATTTAGAAATATTATAAGGTAGTATATAAGCACACAACGTTAGGTCGTCCCAGAAATACAACGTAAATCTGATCGTGATCAAAAGAAAAGCAGGAGTACCTACGTAGGTAAATATTCTTGGAAATAATAAATTGTTTCTTACGATGAGTGAGTAGATTTGCAGAATACTAATTATCTTTCTTCTGAATTGTTATTTTCGTAGGTACGTTAATTCATAATGAAGTTTTTATGTATAACAACACGTGCACGGTACAATGAATAATTTAACGAAAATACATGGGTAATTTTTTAAGCAAGTCATCCACAAAGCACAAATACACCGCTTACTTATTTTCCGCAGCATTTAATAGCTATCGAGATGTAATTTGAACAATCGAAAAGCCATTTTGCGTAAATGGAAATAAAAATAAAACGTCTACAGGCATTAATTAAGCTGGTACAACCATACACAAAAGCGGTTACGGTTAACCACTTTTTGGCTTCATTAAGAAAATAGAGGGGAAATTCATTGAGAACGAGTCAACAACAAGGCGTTTGTTTGTGTAATTACGTATCTTTCAATATTTTAGAGAGCCTAAGTAGCGAAAATTATAAAGCTTGGCGTTATTTAAAAGTAAAAAAAATAAGGTTAAGTTATACCAGTGTTGTTTATTCTTATTTCCTCATTAAAAAACTATCAGTTACTCGGTTAGATTTAAATTCAAAGGTACTTACGATCCAAAATTAAAATTATTGTAGAAACATATTCCACAAAAATACTTATGCCGAAAACACTTCAACAAAAGTTAAAATAAAAATACACTTTGAACCTTGAATAGATATTTCCTGGATATTAGCAGAGTATTTCTGAATAACGTATACGTGTTGACGGAAATAGTGTTCGTTTCCGAATGTTTTGTAGTAGAAATTATAGATGGTTTCGTGTGAGTGCGTTGAATGCGGGCGCGATCGCGCGCGGGCCCAACTCGAATGACTGCTATTGTTGTCGATGCCTCCCTCGCCTCGTCGGAGGGCTTCTGCGTGAACTCTGCGATACCAGCGAGGATTTGTATTTTTGTTTTGATATTAAAACTTACTAGATAGCAAGATAACCTCGTCATCATGTACACAACAGTTGCCACGTTTCAGGAAATCAAACTCTACGTAGGTAGGTGGTAATAAGTATCAGTGGAAAGAGTCGGCTTTCGTATCTGAGTTTTTCAGTTTTGGGATCTTTATCCTTAGATTCTGTAATATTTAAATGTGACAGTTACTGAAGATGTTTGTTGCCTACCCAATCCCGCATTAGTGGATGTATCTACGGTAGGTATAGATTTGCATATAAACATTTGACACGTAGATAAGTCCATGTTGTCCTGTATTAACAAGAATTATTTATTTCGGGATAAGTAAATTTAGGTAAACCATGAATTAGGTCCTCATAGTTCCCCTAAAATGCGACTGTAGCCACGAGCAACTCACAGGCAGTCGAAATAATTATGACTGTTCGTGTTCTTATCTTTCAGGTCTTAATTAATTCACAGGGTTCACTCAAGTCGCATATGGGATGCCGGGAGCCCTCACGGAGGTCTCATTTAAAATTTAAGTTTTTCTTAGTGAATTCGGCATTATACACTGGGAAAATAAAATCAGTTGTGTATTATACCTCACAAGACTTCAAACCTAATGCCGGTAACACTCCTCGAGGGTTAACTTTAGCGCAAACGTAATGCCGTTGACCCTCCTGGGAGTCAATTTGCAATATGTATGGCGGCATGGCGTATGAGCTCTATGAAAAGTGGAGTCGAAAGTGTTAAGCGTTACTTGTAAGTATTGTGAATCTTTGATCAGTATCAATGTGTGCGATGGCGCGGCATGCAGGCCTTCCCCATCAATTCACAATTCACGAGTATCACCTAGCTGTGTAGATTTACCGGGGTTAGCAACACCAATACCACTACACCCTGCCAAATACTGTGATAAAACGATTTGTTAACACTCAAGGTACGTATCTAAATGCAGTCATTTAGATACCTACCTTGAATGTTAACAAATCCATGAGCCCAAGCCTGGCAAGGAACTGCCCTTGCCAGGCTTGGGCTCATGGACTAGGAATACTGTGATATAATTTTTTGACTACTTAATATGATATAGGTATCTAACTACACATTAAGTCCGTCACAGACGTGGTTAAAATATATATTTTTTTTTTTTTTTGCGTAGTTTTTGGTGACTTACTAGAAATTTATAAAATAGCTCCGTCTGAGGTCGCTCGAAGATTAAGTATGGAAAATTTGTATCGTAATATGTCTTACTATAATGTACCTATATTACCTATTAGCTACGTCTTTATACAAATATGACGTAGTAAATGAGTGGGATACGCAAATGCTTAGTATCAAATAAACGGGACATATTAGATACTTCGTCTACGAATTACGCAGGCATATTTACTCCGTTTCACATGTTCACAGGTAAGTACAATTAATTAGGTAATTGTACCTACTGTATGTGTCAGTTTATATGGAGTATTGATAAACTTAAACCGTTTCAATTTCATGGACTAGTATTTAGCGACCCGCTCCTGCTTCACACGGTTTTTACGACTTGACAAAACATCGAGATTTCTTAGGTAAACGTATTTTTACCCGACTACGGCGAAGCAAAAAGGAGGGTTATGATTTTGACCGGTATGTATGTATGTATGTTCATCTGTTACCTCATAACTTCTAAACTGCCAATCATAATTTGACAAATGAGGTATTATTGGAAGCGTTTTGATTGTCCGCTGGTTATAGGCTATGTGACGTTACATTAAATGCAATATGGCGCCCTCTAGATGACATAAAGTAATGAAATAAAAAATAAAAATAATTGAATTGTGCCATGTTGGGTATCAAATGAAAGGGCTTGACAAGCACATTACAAATATGTATATATATCATATTGTCCAAGTAAATAAATATGTTTAAATTGTTAAAAACAAGCAAAAGTGAGACTGTGCTACGTAAGTACGACGCAGCTGTAAAATTAACACCTATTTTACCATAAATGCCGTGATGGTCCAGTGGTTAAGGCCTCGCCTCTCATGCACGAGGTTGTGGATTCAAATTCGGGCAGATACCAATGTGACTTTTTCAATTCAAATATAATTTCTGAGTTTATCTTGGACATTACTAACATCGGTGGAGGAAAAACATCGTGAGGAAACCTGTACCCTAATTGCGTAATACAACACAACCACAATCTGTTTCGATTTGTTACATTTTTAATATTAACGTATTAGGTATAGGTACACATAAATCTTCCGGAATAAATTCTCTAAACGATGGTGAAAACCTCGTCAAAATCTGTTGCGTGGTTTAGAAGAACAACACGGACAGACAGAGAAACGCGAAAAGCGACTTTGTTTTATAACATGTATAGACTAGCTTTTGCCCGCGCCTTCGTCCGCGTGGAGGCCGGAATTATCCCACGGAAACGTAAGTAGGTACTACCGTAACGTGCACGCCTGTAAAGTCGGCATGATTTTTTCCGACATCTTTAACAATCATCGTCATATTTCAGCCAATTTACACAAAACGTTATTGATTATACACCTAAAACCTTCCTCATGAATCACTCCGTCGATTGGTGAAAACCGTATGAAAATCCGTTCGGTATTTTTGAGTTTATCGCGTTCAGACAGACAGATGCGGCGGCGGCGGAGGGACTTTGTTTTATAATATGTTAAAATGTTACTGATTAGCAATAGATAGTGATGATAACTATTAATAGGTAGGTATCCATTAAATAAACCATTGACTTTGAATGCGAACGCTATGAGATATATAGCACGAGTAAAGGTCGAGATACACATAACAGAAAATATACGACTATACTATGAAAATATTTTGATAAGTGCTGAAATATTAATAGTAGGTCATGAAAATATCTTCGGTCTGCAGCTAATCTTATAAACTCGGTAGTCCAAATGTTTATTCATTGGGTTGAGCATTTATTATAGATGATGGATGAATGAAAAATGGCGCAAGTCATTAGAGTCGATATTCCACAATTAGGTATGCACAACCGCGGACATTTTGCCAGTGTCCGTGATCGTACCTACCAAGAATACTTAATCATCGTAATTATTATTATTGGAAACTGAACACGCTGTGTACCACAGTCCACAAGTAACAGGTAGACCAAAAGGATACCTCATCTATCTAATGGTAGCCGCAACGATCACCATTGATTCCGTGTGGAAGGCGGCGGTGGACCGTGTGTTGCGGGCTGTGGCGCTCATTAGGACTCTCCCTAAAAGCTAAAAGCCTCTGCTTTTGAACGGCGCGGCGCAATGTTGAGCTGCTGCACGCTGAGTATACCTAAATGCTGCCCTACCGTTGAAGCTGCACGCTGAGTACGTATATGCTGCCCTACCGTTGAAGCTGCACGCTGAGTACCTAAATGCTGCCCTACCGTTGAAGCTGAGTACCTAAATGCTGCACTACTGTTGCATAAACCGTGGTAGTAAAGACGCCAAGTTGATGCACTCGCGCATCGTTTTAGAGTCGCGTGTTTGCGACTTTGAGTAGTGTCTACGTTGCGTTTATCCACGCTCGACAAACGCTTACGCTGGACCTAGACAGATGCGAAGGCTACTAAGGTACACACGGCTACACATCAAGCTATACATTTCCAATTTATGCTGATCTGATATTGTATAGGATTTCCGTACAATGAGAGGTCAGGAAATGTATAGCTTGATGTGTAGCCATGTGTACACTACTTACATACTACCTACTTGTAACCTATTGAATATCTATTTAGTTAATTACTTAGCTAATGCCTAGACATTATATAAATCGTGAAACAAACAAAATATAATAAGTACATCAATCATCGAAACACACAAGTTTGTTTGCTCATACAATATGTCGATGAGTTCGCATTTTAATTTACTTAACGGTATTTGGTCAAGGTACAGTACCGACCAAAAGTCCATAAGCAATCTCACAAAGCAATAGACTGACGCTTCGGTTTGACTTACGACCTTCTTCTATAAGTTGTTACAATACTGTAGACACGCACATTACACACACACACTCACTTTGTCTGCAACCAATGACTAGTTCGATAATCATCATTCGTTTTTAGTTTCATTCGTCTTGTTCACATAAATATTAAAGTTTAGCAGGTAGACCACAAAAAACTAAGTAAATTATTTCGATTTCTCTGGGGTAGATGCAGTTTGTTACGAGTATTCAATTAATAGAACTTTGGTTCGTGGATAATATTGGTGACGAGTATTTAGCGCAGTGTTGTGGTTATTATTATCAAAAAGCAGGCATAAAATATATTGAAGAGATCAGATCAGATCAGAGAATATTATTGCGCTGCGTAAAAGTGAAGTGAATATCTAATGAAACCGGACTAAGTGTGAGTGTTATCATTTATATATTTCATATTTTACTAAACATAAATCTTAATCAAGGGTATTGTTGATAGAACAGAGGTATTGTTGAGACAGAAGATGCCTTTAAAGTTTTAAATTAATTGTGAGGTTTAATTCGATTAGTGAATAATAAATAATTAGGTATTATGTGTAATAAAAACAATGTTTTTCTTTGTTCTAGAGAAATACTGTGAGGGTTAAGAGATATGAGGAAGGGGCTTATTATCGAGTAGCAGCGACGTCAAATGGTGAATGAAACAAATGGTTTCATACCAACGAGATATTTTGCTGAATTATTAAAAACACGTCATTATGAACCGTTCGCCGTGCACTCTGAAGGCTTGCATCACTGAAGACTAGCTAGAAAACCGTTTTTGACCTTAAAATATTGACCGTACCAACTTAATAAACAACAGATTCGTTATTGCATGAATTTATGATAACGAATTTTTTAAGCACGTTTCAATAGGGTGTTTGTCGTATTTCTTGCATATGTACCGAAATTGTTTAATATTATTTTAGTAATAGTATTATTTTAGGATTAAAATTTGAGGTTTAGTTTCAATCTTCTTTTCGTAAAGAAAATGAATACTTAAGCTATAACCTCAATACCAACCAATATTTACTAAAGCCAAATAAAGTTTAAAATAATTTTAATATGAACAAACTGCCTTTAACCTTAAAATCAACAATTTTGTCAGTAGATTTTTTTACATTTTAAGTAGTCTAATATTCTTATTTATTACTTAATTACTTCGACCATGATCAAAGCTTTATATTTATGGTGAAAAAAATCCATTTAAAATTTAAAACATTTCAAAATTTAAATATGTCAAAATAATACAAATTGCTTCTAAGTTTCTAGACATCTATTTCACATATTATTCAGGTGAAGTAATGATAAATAATTGTAGCAGTTTGTTAACTATACTTAAGTAAAATAAATATAACGATAATAATGAATAAGTTAAGTTATAAGTATAATAATAATAATGAATAAGTTTATAATTAATTGATTAAATGTAACCTACCTATTTATATTTGTACGCCGTTAAGGCAAAACATGACTGATATAATTTAATTGTAACATCTTGCATGCCATGTGTGTGTATACTCATGTTTTGGACAAATAAATGATCTTATCTTATCTTATCTTAACGAATAAATATTATTTATTTTTTATTATAACATATCACGCATTTTTTATTCTAAACCCTTTATTGCAATAACAAGATTAATAAATAGGCAGGAATATTTAAAAATATTATTATTGCAAACAAAAATAATAATATTTGCAAAAACAGCGCTGTGATTTACGAGATTAGAACCTTAGCCATCTTGAATCTAAGACCAACGCTTAACGCCTTCTGCTATCTGCACTTATAATTTACTTTCGAATTTTAGCAATGCCATACACTAGCCAAGGTCACGCGTATGATGCGTGCTAACAAAAGTGATGGAAATATAAGTGCGGCGCCCGCGAACCGTGACGATACGACAGTGTGTAGTGCAAAACTGCGTTCTCTGTGGTGTGTGTACGGCACTCACACCACAGACGTCTGACTGTTTACACATACAAATGTACGTGTTCACAGCAATACGATTCTTAGCGTGCTTATGCACTTTTGAGCGCTTACTGTACCTACCTAACCTACACTACACATACCTAATACAAAAACCTTATTTAAAAAAAAAACACTACAAAATGAGAAATTACTTTGATTTCGGAAGGCAACTCGCAGGTCAACCTAGGAGGTTGTTGGCTGCTTAACCGGACGTTCCTCTGGGTGCCTCAAAAAAATAAGGCCTCCAGCCAGGGCATAAAACTTTTGAACTAAGCAACTACATGCTAAGGGCACCCCCTGTGGGGACGAACCTCGGCTTAGGGCGTCGCTGAGGTGGGCAGCAATAGGGAGAGGCTGGATGGGATCAAGATTATTTTGCTTAGCGGCGTGGGCTGGATCGAGCAAGGGTTGGGGTGGGCATGGACGGAGGCGTCGCGGCGGGCCTCGGCGCGGGCGGCGAGGATGGAAGGACTGCGGTCTCTTTTAAACCGACTTCAAAAATAAAAAGGATTTCATCAATTCGACACGTCTGTTTGTAATATTATTGAAACTGCAATATGTATTCACATAATTATAATAATGATAATCTATTAGGGCTCGCAAACAAATACACAAATTTATAGGTGTATATGTCGCAGGTTTTTCATAAAATTAGGTTTTTGATCAAAAACCTAGGTTTTTTATGAAAAACCGGAAGATGACATATTTTAAACTCAATTTCATCATAAACCTGTAATAATCCAGATTTTTTATCAAAAACCTGAACTAGTTTGGGTTTGAGTTTGAGTTTGAAGGCCGAAAAAATAAAGAGAAACCATTGTGGACACAGAAGAGAATATAATTCTCTTCTGTGTCCACAATGGTTTCTTGGTGCTACAATTTTAGTTGATGTGCCGAAAATAGATAGAGGGCCACTGGATGCAAGTAACATTATAATTATAAGGAAAGGTAATTGGTAAGAAGAACGATTTTAAATTCAAAATTGGTAATTCAGCTGGGGTTCTAAAATACTGGCTGCCTCGAAACTCTCAAATATCAACTACTGCCTTTAACGAACCTGCATCGACAAATGAACTGAGTTTGCGTGAAATTGCTTCAAAGATGTCTTTATTTGGAGGCCAAGGTTTTAAGAAATGCTCGTGCGAAAAATCTAAAGTGCGCTGCAAGACAAATCGAAGTGCATGCAAAAAAAAAAATGTTTTATGCAAATTCTAGATGTCACAAGTCAACAAACTGTCATAATAAATAAAGCATACTAGCAGATTTATAAAAAAGCAAGCACGTGGTAAACGTTTCTTTATTAGGTACATTTTTAATTTTTACTTTTTTTTTAATAGTTACGAAATTTCATTTTCGCGGCTTATCAAAATCAGATTAATACGTGAAATTGAAACATTTCATTTCATAATTGGATTGAAGGAGGAGAATATTGGTTGGATCATGGATGTAAAATTTTGATAAATAAATAATTGTTTTCTTTCTACTACTTAAGTTGCAAATGATGATGGATTGTTTTATTTATTTCAATTAAATTGATTTATTTGTCATAAAACAAAGCATACCCGTGATTCTGACAAGAACTTTATCATAAACCCAAACTAGTTCAGGTTTTTGATAAAAAATCTGGACTGTTACAGGTTTATGATGAAATTGAGTTTAAAATGTGCCATCTTCCGGTTTTTCATAAAAAACTTAGGTTTTTTATCTTGACCATTTTTATTGGCTTCCATTAACTTCAACTTAGGGAACGGTGCAAGTTTCATCAAAATCGGTTCAGCAGTTTTCAAGATATGGACTAATACGTACCTACCTATAAGTGTGACGGTCTGGCATATTGATACGAACTAAAGAAAACATCTCAAAACCTTGGTCAACAACAACAAAAAAAATAGTAAAAAACCGGCCAAGTGCGTGTCGGACCACGCACAATAAAGGGTTCCGTAGTTGGGATGAATTTATCCCAAGAACAAACTTAACTTTGTAGTTGAAAAACATGTTTCAGCAACCGCAAATGTAAGTTGGTCGATTATTACGCGTTAACTTGTAAAGCCTACTTAGCTGTGATAATTTTCCTTTTAATTTCGTTATATATGCTACTGCCGTGAATTTTTACACATACCCGAAACCAACCATTAACCTTGCATGGGGAGGGGACAATTGACTCTAACAAAATTAGCACTTTATAGCTTAATATTTCGAAAACGAATCCCTAAATCCAAAAATGGTTTTCGTAAACTCACAATATTTCTGAACGACCTTTTCAACGACACCCCACACTATGGGATTATTGAAAAAAAAAAAAAACATCCTCACTTTATGTCTAGGGGAGGTATCTGAAAAAAAATATTTTTCATGATTTCATTTTACCACTTTGTCGGCGTGATTAATATGTATACCCATGCCAAATTACAGTATTATAGTACTAAGCGTCTCTGAGCTAAGCCACGGACAGGCAGACAGACAGACAGACGGACAGACAGACAGACATACGGACATGTTTACTACGGAACCCTAAAAAAACTTTTTTTACAAAAAAAATAACAATCGATTTAAAAAAAATAACACTAAAAAGTCGGAGAAGTCAGAGGCAAAAAACGAAAATACAGAACCAAAGACACCGACTCGACTTCCGAAATTAAAGTTATTTGTTACTTTTTTTTTGTAAAAAGGTTTTATTTGTGGTTAAAACATTATTTTCACTTTTTCATTTTGTTTTGTGTTTCACGAACTGCGTCCAAATAAACGTTATTACAAAAGTACTCTATGGTTATTCTTTCTTTTTCTTTTGTACTTGCCAACTGTACTTGTGGAGTGGCCCTACTACTCTCCTGGAGGAGGTTTGTGGCGTCTTCGGGAATGGTGAGAATACTCTCACCATTCGCCGACCGAGGCATACGCATACGCTTCGGTCGGCGAATCTTACTTATGCGGGAGGAAGTTTATCAGGCAACCGCGGCCGCCGCAACCATTGAGGTGCTTTTTAGCAGAATCGGAGAAACGCTTTGAGAGGCTTTTGATGAACTGCTGGACGGTGGGCATTCTGAGATCTAGATGAAGATTCTCATTGAGAACATGGAATGGTGGTTCCCGTGACCTTTCTTACGAAACGGTTCTGAAGGATCTGCATCCTATACGGAGATGGCGTGGCTTAGCGTGTGCGAAGACGATGCAAGCGTAGGTCATGATGGGACGGCTGACCGCGGTGTAGATTCGTAATTTGCACTTGAATGACAATTTGCTGTGTGCGGTTAAAATTTGAAATGGAGCCTATATACTGAGAGTGAAGGAGGCGCTCGAACGAGCCGCCTTTATGTGCTCACTGAAGGCACAGATAATATAATACTACGTAGGTATTACTGAAGGTAAGGTGGTCAAGGGTCACACCTAAGTATTTTGCTCGTTTCTTCTATCGAGCTCACTGACACTAAGTTGTTGAGTTTTGAGTTGACTGATTCCTGTCTAAAGTGCTACAAGCATTAGCTAACAAGGATCTTTTGGTGCCTGAATGACATTGAAAAACGATGCTGCGGGCGATGTTGGTAAACATTTGTGGAATTGACAGAAATTGTATTGTAACCTTGTAGCATTGTACATTGTTGTAAAAAAAACTGAGCCATCTCGGGCCGCCTGGCAGATGTGAAACATCGAAACAATTTTGTAGGTATAGAAAATATGCATGAAAGGATGGTTTATTAAAGAAATAAAAATGGTATAATAAAAAATATGTTATAATTAATTAAAATATTCCGATAAAAAATAAAAAAAATACTTTACTTAGCTCAGACCAACAAAAAAAGGTTACTTAGGTACTTACATTTTCGTTTGGATGTTGGCCACGTCGTCGCCACGCCGACAGTCGATCTGTCCCGCCGCATTAGATGTTTTACATCAAAACAGATAAGGTCCACTGCGCGAGCCCCAGTTAATGCTTCTGAAAGCTCACATTGTTTCAGTTACAGGTGGGTACTATACATACAGGGAACCTTGTAACCCTGTAGTCAGCTGTTACGTCCCACGGTTCTTTCTTATCGAACGTGGACAAACATTGTATTTAATAACGTACATTTTCATTAATTTTGCATACCTAATACCCTCAGGTAATAATAGCAACAGGTATCGATCTTTGCCCTCATCAATTATTATCTACTTATGGGCTTATCACTCTCTCATTTTAATGTATGGTCATGTTATATCGTCAACACGAAATTCGAGTGATATATTGACTTCATTGCGACGCGTAGGCAGGCTGGATATGATTGCCGGACTCCAATTTAGGTAAGTAAGTACATGGTTTAATTTCCGCAGAAGTATTAAGTTGCCTTCTTCCACGACCTACGATTGTGCGATATAACTCGACCCACAATATTATAAGGATATCGGTTGCCTCACGACGACCTTCGGTTTACTTACCTACGGTTCAGCAGTGCAGCTCTTGTTTATGTTTTTAACCAACTTCGAAAAAGGAGGAGGTTATATGTTCGTAGCATGTTTGTATTTTTTTTTTTTTTGTTTACCTTTGTCCGCCGATTTCTCCGTCATTTGTGGACCGATTTTGAAAATATTTTTTTTGTTTGAAAGGGCTACGCTCAAATTGGCCCCATATAAATTTTATTAACTTTGCTTGGGTAGTTTTTGAGTTAGCTACAAAATACGTATTTTTTTCCCACTTAGTATGTAGATGATTGTTAAGTTCCTGTCACTGGTAGCAGGTAGTGGTATTCGAATGTGTGTGGGGTAGGTACCACAACTAAAAAGTGAAAAATAAAAAATATTTTACAAAAAAAATAGTAGATTGTTATACGAGGGGCTAAAATAACCCATTGTAACGAGGTAGTTTTAAGGCTTGTGTAGACCAGCGCGACACGCAACGCGACACAAAGGCACCGCCCGTCGCGCGACGAGCGGTGCCTTTGTGTCGCGTCGCGTGTCGCGCTTGTCTGCACAAGCCTTTACTCCCGAGCTTTAGCGAGGGAGTAAATAGAAACCGAGTTATAATGGGTTTTAGCGCCGTGTGTTACACTCTACTTTTCACTACGATTGCGAGAAAATAAAATAATCTAATACAATATTAATTTACCTTTATCGCCATTTTGATGACAGTTGAGGTCGACGCTAAAAACATAAAAATTGGGGATGTCGAACATCCAAACTCCACCACAGGAAAACCGATAGGGAAATATTTTTTTTTTTTTTTTTAATGGCCTGGTTGCTGGATAGGGAAATCGTGGCCCCCGGCAACAGGGCAACCGAAGGAACACGGGTGGGTTTTAGTCAGTAAGAGTCTGACACGCCCTCCCGCTCCACCCAGAGCGGGAGAAGTTATTTGATAATTTCCCACCCAAAAAAAAAAAAAAAAAAAGGGGCAGTGAATACTACATCATTTAATTATTTGACGAGTTCATCCATTGTTCAAGTTAAATAAGTAGTGGTAATTAAGTTTTTGATATCCAAAGTCGAAGTTTCGCGCCAATCGTGCGAGTTTACATTTTAACTTTTCACAAATATCACACATACACATGTAGATACGATTTAAAATGTGACAAATATTATTAAAAATATTATACACAACTAGAAAATGCCCAGATCTTAACGTAATATACGAACACAGGTCCAATAACACGTAATATTCATTACCACTACTCAATTTGTGTTAAAAATCGCCGACCATTTTTTTTTTTTTATTGTAATGATGTGCGAAAACGATTATGACAAACGATTTTTTTTTTCAATTTTGATCGACTCGATTAATTAATATGTCGAATATCAGAAATCGAAAAATTAAATAAAATTGTTTTAAGCATTAAATTAATTTTTTTTTTAAGATTTCGCGCCAATGCCTTTTTTATTTCTTCTGTAGCCGCAACGCAATGCTCGCATTCTACCGAAGAGATAGCCGCATTTAGTTCCATTTTCAAAAATAAAATGTTCTTTTTTTTGTGAACAAGTAATAAGTCGAGTCCATACTCATGATTATTCTACAAAAGAATAAAGACTTTTTCATTTTTCAAGGCTTGTTGGAAAAGACAAAAATTAAAAAAAAAATACTTTTTCCCCTAGAGCAAGAAATGCAACTTTTTCCCCGCTCTGGTACTCTACAATGACGGCCTTTTTGAGCAAGAGGAGTGAAAAGTAATTTTTTACTTTGTAGTGTTTTTTTTTGGAAGTCGGTTGTTTTTTTTTGTAAAAAGTTTTTGTAATCCATCAATCGATTATTTACAATCAATCAATCGTTATTTTTTTTCCGTGGCTAGGTGACCATCTTTACCTACATACCAAGACCGCTCCGTGCCTCGGAAAGCACGTTAAGCCGTTGGTCCCGGCTGTCATTTGTAGATCTTTGACAGTTGTTACGGGTCGTCAGAAGCCCGAAAGTCTGACAACCAGTCTTACCAAGGGGTATCGTATTACCCAGTAACTAGGTTGTGGAGGTCCGATACGCAGTCGCTCGATGTAAACTACTGGTATTCAGCTGCATCCGGTTAGACTGGAAGCCGACCCCAACATAGTTGGGAAAAGACTAGGCAGATGATGAATCGATTATTTATTTAGTACTAAGTATGTCAACATCTTCTTTTACCATCGTACGTAGGTTCCTACATATCGCAGTGATGTCGGGTTGATTTTCAAATAGGTATTATCTATTTGTCTAATAATGTCAGGATACAAAAATCCGACGACTTCCGTTAGATATTTAGCAGTTCTGCAATTGGCATACCTACCTATCTAACGAAACGGTTGGCATTTATTATATAAGTTTATGGTTACTACTTCTGTTACTTAGTTATTGTAAGTGCATGACTGATTTATCCCATTATAAACACTACTAAGTATAACAAACAGACAGAAGTAGGGGTAGGTACATATTGGTAGAAATAGCAAATGTGATCATGATCATATTGGTATCACATAATTATAATAGTAGTCTATGGGTAGTCCTCCTTTTTCGCCTTCGTTCGAGGTACGGAACCCTAAACAAGATAACCGAATTAGCACGCATTTTAAGACGCAGATATATGACAGGGACCTTGAGTGGTTAGCTTGCGTGTTCTATACTGAGCTCACGCATCGCGTCGTACGTCCAGCCAGGACTCGCCCATCAAGGAGCGTTGTCCCAAATTAGACGCATTATTAACTTATTATATTATACGTAAAGCAAAAAGTATTTTAATAAAACACGTATACTAAAATAGCAATAATTAAATAATCTTTAAAATGGTGAAGGTTTCAGAAAAATACGCTTGATAGATTTTGCGTCATTCTCAGTTTTTTGTCCGCGTTAGATATAACTTTACAAATTAATTTCAGTATGTAATATAAACATAATCCAAAATATGCCTATATTAAAATATTAAGAAAATGCTCTTATTTAACATATTTTTTTTCCAAATCATTAACACTACTCGTTTAGACGGCATCTTCAGTATAAAATCATTAAAAATCGGCTATCGTCGCCTTAAGTGATCTCTTGATCTTTTTCTGAGAAAGCAGTAGGCGTTTAAGCATGCTCTTGTACACTTCTTGGTTTTAACAAGATGAGACAACTGTCGCACAATTATATTCACGGATCAATGAGCCGTCACTTTGGATTTTGTATGTGTAGCTACAGAATAATGTTAAGTTATTGGTAAGGAAGTTTTTGTTTGAAACAGCGTGGGTCGGTAGCATTATGTCTTCTGCAAAACGAAACATAACAAACTATGATTTGGACAAATTCATAAGTACCTATTTGGACAAATTCATACCTACTTGTTCAAATCATAGTTTTTCGAGTTTATGAATTTCAGCGTTTTCGAAAGAAAATTCGCTACGTCCGGCGCGGCGGCGTCAATCGAGCTAAGTCTGTTTGTTACGCGTCCAGATTTGGACGTTTGTATGTGTGGAACGATGGGTAAATAGTTTATGGCAACAGGTTTGCACCTTAGGTACAGTAAGCGCTCAAAAGTGCATGAGCACGCTAAGAGTCGTATTGCTGTGAACACGCGGTATAGTCCGTACATTTGTATGTGTAAACAATCAGACGTCTGTGGTGTGAGTGCCGTACACACACCACAGAGAACGCAGTTTTGAACTACACACTATCGTATCGTCACGGTTCGCGGGCGCCGCACTTATATTTCCATAACTTTTGTTAGCACGCATCATACTCGTACGCGTGACCTTGGCCAGTGTATCGCATTGCTAAAATTCGAAAGTAAATTATATGTGCAGATAGCAGAAGGCGTTAAGCGTTGGTCTTAGATTCAAGATGGCTAAGGTTCTAATCTCGTAAATCACAGCGCTGTTTTTGCAAATATTATTATTTTTGTTTGCAATAATAATATTTTTAAATATCCTGACTATTTATTAATGTTGTTATTGCAATAAAGGGTTTAGAATAAAAAATGCATGATATGTTATAATAAAAAATAAATAATATTTATTCGTTATGTTTATTTTACTTAAGTATAGTTATCAAACTGCTACAATTATTTATCATTACTTCACCTGAATAATATGTGAAATAGATGTCTAGAAACTTAGAAGCAATTTGTATTATTTTGACATATTTAAATTTTGAAATGTTTTAAATTTTAAATGGATTTTTTTGCACCATAAATATAAAGCTTTGATCATGGTCTAAGTAATTAAGCAATAAATAAGAATATTAGACTACTTAAAATGTAAAAAAATCTACTGACAAAATTGTTGATTTTAAGGTTAAAGGCAGTTGTTCATATTAATTATTTTAAACTTTATTTGGCTTTAGTAAATATTGGTTGGTATTGAGGTTATAGCTTAAGTATTCATTTTCTTTACGAAAAGAAGATTGAAACTAAACCTCAAATTTTAATCCTAAAATAATACTATTACTAAAAGATTGCTTGACTGGACGTCGTAGCGAAAGGACGTCTCGAGCGCTCCGCGTCCCTTTATTTTTTTTGTTGGTTTGAGTCCGCGCCTTAGTTTTTATTGTACGTTTGGCGCAGCATGCGCCCGCGCCGCGTAAATTAACAGTCAACGAAATTTAACAATGTTTATTTTGTTTTATGTGGCTGTGGCATTATGTGTCGGCAAATAAATACATACTTATAGTGCAAAAGTGAGGTGTGCTAGGCCTACATGCGTTTCCGATCTCAGGCGAGCATTCCTGGGCATACGAGGGTCTAATCGTCTGCCGTAGTTTTCAGAGCCACCGAACGCGCCAGGATAATCCGGTGAAATCATTCCATATATTTATCTTTCAGGGCGTTGCTTCCCTCTGCAAAATACACACCTCGACCTGACTTGCGTCAACAGACGCACAAAGCCCACTATTTCACAAACTACCTACCTACTAATCACTCAGTCAATAAATCAAATTCCTATATTTTAAACTCAAGGTTAACGTTAACTCCAACGATAGATCCAGATACCAAAACGATTTGCATTTTGAATTGTTTCTAGTAAGTGTAGCAACAAAGAGGACTGAGTTCAATTCTCAGCTCTATTTCGATTACGTGGCTAAAATTCAGTGGCAAAATTCGGTATACCTATTAGGTACAACATCGTGGGCGCGAATCTGCAGTTGCGTAGTGACTGGCAAAGTGTTTGACTGGGAGGTTTGATGCTACGCGCAGAATCAACATTTATTTATAAGTTTCAGGTTTACGGGTATATGTGCATAGTAAAAATAATAGTATGGCATGATAAAATAATATACGAAGATTTACGATACGTATGATTCTAACAAATTAACAGTGTCGGTCGCTATTGATATCGCACAAAAATATTTTCCATAAAACTTCTTAGCTTGACCTGAGCAATAACCTCTTGCTTGCTGATAATTATAACAATTTATAACATCAATCTTAACTCCTAGAAACTACCCTAAACCTAACAAAACAGTTGCGTCTGCTTACCCGAGTTTTTGTGACGAAAGGCACATGAGTGGTTAAGCTTCCAATCAAAAAAACAAAAAAAAAAGGGTACAGACGCCAGCACATCAAGCTACCCGAAACTGTCAAATTTTCCCAATCAACTTTGAACCTTACACTTCAGCGATAAAGTTGAAAATCTATTAAATAAATTTGACAGATTGTAGTAGCTTGATGTGCTGGCGTCTGTACATTTCTATAGAAAAATAAAGAGTGTAACTAATAAATCGTAGCCAGTGCACGACACTGTCAAAATTGTGTATCTCTGTCTCGAAACTAAATCTGCACATGCAGCATTCTGACTACCAAACAATAGTTTAACAATGGTAATAAATAGCGTCCATGACCAAAGAAGCCCACCAAATAAATAACACAATGGGCTTCACTTTTGACCTCGTGTCTGTCCGCCGAGAATCTTAGACGGAAAAACAGTAACATATCGCATCAAGAATCACAGAATGTGCTATCTCGCACACGTTTACAGACGCGGCAACCACACCTGTTATAAGCAGCAATGCAGTATAAGGTCAAATTCAAGAAAATACGCGGTTCTATTTACACATTGAACGACAACCTTAACTGCCTATCTGACCTCCACAACCCAGTGGCTGGGTGTCGCGATGCCCCTCGGTGGGACTGGGTGTCGGACTTTCGGACTTCTGACGGCCCGTGGCGACTGTCGGGGATCCGCGAGTGGCGGCCGAGACCGGCGACTTGGCGTGCTTTCCGAGGCGCGGAGGAGTCTCGGCGTGTGGGGGTGGTCGCCCATCCGCGGACCGGCCCCGGCGGGCGTGCCTTGGCCTGATTGGTCGACCCGTGCGGCTGTTATTGCTTGGCCACGAGCTCCTCACCTCAGATTACCTTTCCAATGATACCATGGAATAGAAAAAAAAACGTCACCACTTTTCGGGTAGGAGAGGTAACCATGTAACAATGTCGTGGATTATTTTTAATGATACTGAGTTTTTTAAAGTGAGGTTGTTGTATTATTTTAGTGGTGATGACTGACTCAGTGAAAGTGAGTGAGTGAGTAAGTGAAATACATTGCACACATACATGCAAAGGGGCTCCGGTGGGACAAGACACAAGTCCTTACGCAAATTTCGGTGACTTGCTCCTTACTGCAAGACCGCCTTTATTTAAGTCACTAGTTTATTTTGTCCCTACAGGTTTAAATGGTTCTATAGGCGAAATAATGTAAGATATAATACGTGTGTGACAATTATAATAATATTATGTGCGGTGTTTCAAAATCGTTTGTAAGTTCAAGGGAGATTTTGTTTAGTGCGTGGTGTTTTTACAATCCCAATACCTAACAACTTTGAAAACGGAATTCCGTGCACTCGCTGACCACATCTGGTTTCAGCCCCTTTTGCGCATCGCCAGATGTGCGCCCATAGCTGCATAATAGCAATTGGTATTTTAACTTTTATGATGCCTACTCACTATTTGTATATGTAATGGAATGCCATAACGGGGTATGGTAAAATAGTCCTTACGGTGATTAGATATGTGCGCCCACGATATTGCGAACAGAAAAACAATAATTCGGGTGACGCGGATCGGGATTTTTGTCGAGTTCTTATTAATTACGTGTGCCAAATAGTGTGCATAACTCAGAACTATATCGTGTCAACCTGAGGTGAACAGTGGCGAGCTACAGGTCGAATTTGTATCGCGTCGGAACTGGACATAAACAACGAGGAGCGGGCCGATCGCGCCCTGGACACTGCTGCTGACAACTTATCAGAACGAAGAAAAAAAGAATCGAGATAGCAGTTTGACCCCGCAAAAAGATTTACCAGTGAAGCTGCACTTGAACCATCCTAGTAGAGAGAATTATCATGAGAGACTTGATTAACCATGCTAGGAATAAACCAAGACAAAAGAAAATTCATGAAAGGTTAGACGGAAAAACCGTAACCAAACGCATCAAGAAACACAGGATGTGCTATCTCGCACATGTTCACAGTCGCCGCAAACTACATCCGTACATACATGCAGTACAAGACCAAATCCAAGAAAGCCGGCCTACCTATTTACACATGAAATGATATCCTAAAACAGGACATGACTTACTTCGACAAGGAAATCACTTTTGGATGGACATGGTTGAAGACCAAGATAAGATCTAGAAGACTGCTAGTGAGATTTTCAAGAAAACTGAAACGGAACCAGCCTGACGGCGCTGTCGTAAAAAGATGCCCATCCATAGATAAATATCACCCGTCTCTCCACTATTCCATTGCTTACTCAAGGATGCATATCCGGTAGGCTCGCAAATCCCTCCTTATCCTAAGGGCACGTCTTCCCTACCATTACCGCGCCCCCCGGTCTACTCCTTGATATGCAATGGCCTCTGTAACCCCATGAAGCATGAGGCTCCAGCGGCTAGTGCAAATCTCGGGGTTCATTCGATTTATCGAGTCTGGTTAAACCACGCTGGGATCGGTGCATTTCATTCATTCATTCATTCATTCATAAAATAATACTATTACTAAAATAATATTAAACAATTTCGGTAGGTATATCTGCAAGAAATACGACAAACACCCTATTGAAACGTGCTTAAAAAATTCGTTACCATAAATTCATGCAATAACGAATCTGTTGTTTATTAAGTTGGTACGGTCAATATTTTAAGGTCAAAAACGGTTTTCTAGCTGGTCTTCAGTGATGCAAGCCTTCAGAGTGCACGGCGAACGGTTCATAATGACGTGTTTTTAATAATTCAGCAAAATATCTCGTTGGTATGAAACCATTTGTTTCATTCACCATTTGACGTCGCTGCTACTCGATAATAAGCCCCTTCCTCATATCTCTTAACCGTCACAGTATTTCTCTAGAACAAATAAAAACATTGTTTTTATTACACATAATACCTAATTATTTATTATTCACTAATCGAATTAAACCTCACAATGAATTTAAAACTTTAAAGGCATCTTCTGTCTCAACAATACCTCTGTTCTATCAACAATACCCTTGATTAGGATTTATGTTTAGTAAAATATGAAATATATAAATGATAACACTCACACTTAGTCCGGTTTTATTAGATATTC
The DNA here is from genome assembly GCA_949152395.1 of Agrochola litura. Taxonomy (NCBI): domain Eukaryota; kingdom Metazoa; phylum Arthropoda; class Insecta; order Lepidoptera; family Noctuidae; genus Agrochola; species Agrochola litura. The sequence continues at coordinate 12,498,873 of OX424496.1, forward strand.
ACTTCACTTTTACGCAGCGCAATAATATTCTCTGATCTGATCTGATCTCTTCAATATATTTTATGCCTGCTTTTTGATAATAATAACCACAACACTGCGCTAAATGCTCGTCACCAATATTATCACGGCACGAACCAACAAAGTTCTATTAATTGAATACTTGTAACAAACTGCATCTACCCCACAGAAATCGAAATAATTTACTTAGTTTTATGTGAACAAGACGAATGAAACTAAAAACGAATGATGATTATCGAACTAGTCATTGGTTGCAGACAAAGTGAGTGTGTGTGTGTAATGTGCGTGTCTACAGTATTGTAACAACTTATAGAAGAAGGTCGTAAGTCAAACCGAAGCGTCAGTCTATTGCTTTGTGAGATTGCTTATGGACTTTTGGTCGGTACTGTACATGGGCTATAAACATCAATCGCGAAATGTGTGAAAATTACCTATTTAATTTTTCTGTATACCTACACACGTAGGTACATAAAGAAGAATTTTTATAAACACATTGACATTGTTGAAAATTATATTCAAAATGACATGATTACTTTGTAAAGTATTATATTATTTTAACTATTGTGAATGTGAGGATTATGTGGATATTGTTTTTATTTCTCTGCTAGTTTTAGTGATGGTCTGGCAGTTTGAGTAGTTTATGCGGCCTACCCAAATGTCCTTTCTTTGGTATTGTTCGTCGAGTTGAGCTCCTTAGGTATGTTCTGAGTTGAGCTCCACGATTACTGACAAATGCTTGCACTGACTGGACAGGTCTACTCAAATCTGTGTGGTTCTTTCCTCAAAAGACCTTTTCAGACACTTATCTACATGGTCCTCATATGGCCTGACCAAGATTATGTCTGGACTTTAAAAGAGACTGCGACCTCTGAGTTTGTTTCGGCCTTTCTTCTCAGAGTAGTCAGATGTGAAACGCCGAACTCATCTAGCTTATTTTTTTATTTTTTATAAGTATGACGTGTAAAAGTGATTTCGATATCCTATTTACAGAATAAACAATTTTATTTCATTTCATTTCGAATTATAATTTTGTGGAAGTTTTTTTTTGTGTGCATGAATGGGTCTCTGAATGGTTTAGATTCACAGTTGACTGGTATGTGGCGCTGCGATCGAGTTCTAGTTGTTGAGTCCGCTGTACCTAATGATGTTGTGATAGTACCTAATTAAAGGTCTACGTGAGCAAAAGAAACTATTTAACCGATCAAGGACCGCGGGTGGTCCGCGCCGTTACAGCACAATCACAATCTGTTTCGATTTGAAACAGATTGCTGATCCATTGCTTCATAAGTTGGAAAAAAAATCTGCATAACAACGTAAATAACTCAATGAATGTTCTTGAACTGTCAAAATGAAACAAATTCAAATTACAAGGCTTGTTTACGAAAATAAGTTACGTAATTAGGGATTGGATACAAAATCTGTTTAGGCTCCGTGTCACCACTGAAGTCCGGCGGAAAATTGTGGAACTATATTTTTTTAAATGCAATTTGATGCAATGACATCCTATGCACTAGCGCCGCGTCTATCGGACTTGAGTCACATCTGTGCTCGAGTGGTGGCGCGGACTCTAACTAAGCCCACGTTCGCACGGACGTAAAACTATCGCGGTGGTATTTTTGCGCATATTGGATTTTCAACGCTCTGCAGCACCGAGAGTTGAAAATCCAACAGTGTGTTTTTCGACGCGCTGGGATGCATTCTGTGGAATTCTCATCGCTCGGCTTAACACCGAAAGTTGAAAATACAGTACGCGATAAAATCCCGCCGCGATATTTTTACGTCCGTGCGAATGTGGGCTAAGAGCCTGTGCACACGATGCGTTGCGGCGCCGCGGCGCAAAGATTTTGCCGCATTGGCATGACGGTCACATGGGCCCTGCGGTGCCGTAACGTTGTAACGCCGCAGCGGCGTCGCACCACAAGGCGCATAAATTGTCATCTGTCAAACATGATGTTTGAAACATCTGTGTTTTTGACAACGCACAAGCACAAACAATTGAGTGGTGCTGCTCCGGTGTCGCAACGCGTACACCCCTCCCCGCTTCGTTTCGTGGGCTGCTAGTCCAGTGTACAGTACAAGGCATGAGTTGTGAGCACAATTCAAGTAACAAAATTTGGTAAGTAGTTTAAAAGTCCTGAGAACGTTTTAGAAAGTGCTAATTAGTGTTCATGATTAGTACTATAATGGTGTTGTAAACGTTAACAGAACCCCAAAAAGGCCCTAGTTTCATCACCGATTTATTCTATAAACATTAGGTACTTATAGGCTCTCACGGTGATAAATCAGCTGTATAGTTGAAATGTAAAAGTGTAAAGAAACGCTTTTTAGTACTAAAATAGTGCTATCTGCCACGTTTATGTCACAAATTTGCACTATAAAAGTAACCAAAACATGTTTATAGTACTATTTCGCACCGTTAACGATTCCAGTGATCAGTGACATCGACGCGAAAACTGAAACCATGGATTCAGTACATGATTCTGAACCCCCCTGCGTTGAAATTTTGCGTCGGTTATTTAAAAAAAAATCTGCTGTTCCATACAACATTTTGACCTCGTAGGTATTGCACTTTTCTATGAAACAGCAGATTTTTTTTCGGTCACCAGGGAGAGTGGAACCGGCAAGAGACGTCGTGCGGTGTCACACAGGGTTCGGTCCTTGGGCCGCATCTGTAGGACATCGGATACGACTGGGTATTGCGCGCCGACCTCCCTAGCGGCGTCAGCATCATTTGTTACGCTGACGACACGTTGGTCCTAGCGTAAGGGAGGTCGTACCAGGCGGCGGCCGACTTAGCGACACGCGGGGTTGCGACAATCGTTGATAGGATCCGGCAGCTGGGACTCGAGGTGGCCTGCACAAGTCAGAGGCCATGGGTTTTCATGGTCCTCGGAATGCGCCACCGTCAGGTTCCCAGGTAATGGCGGGAGTGGTTCACATCGGTGTCGAGTCGACGATGAAGTATCTGGAATTTCGTCGAACATTTCCGACGTTTGGCTCACAGACTGGAGCGGGCTGGGGCTGCCTTGAAGCGGCTCCTGCCCAATCTAGGGGACCCAAACGCCTCCTGCCAGAGGCTTTACGCGGGGATCGTGCGGTCCATGGCCCTCTACGGGGCGTCGGTGTGGGCGCGTTCATTGAGGCTGCGGCCAGCCCGCCGGTTGAATGCGTCCCAGAGGGTCGTGGCCATTCGGCTGGCCCAAGGATACTGCACGGTCTCCTGCGAGGCGGTGAGCCTAGGCCTAGCCTAGGTAAGCAAAGGTCCTCGCGCACATCTGGGAGTGGCGCGAGGAGGCGAAATGCCGGGGCTTAGCTCCGATGCCGCAAGAAATCGTGGCACAGCGGACAGAGCTCCGGCAGGATCTCATGGCGTCATGGAGAGTGCGATTGTCGCAACCCAGCGCTGGGCACGCCACAATTGCGGCGATAAGACCCCTCTTTGAGGAGTGGCTTGAGAGGCACCACGGCGCCCTCACCTTCCGCCTGACGCAAGTCCTCACTGGAAACGCCCGGGTGTCACCATTGTGTGGATCGCCCGGAGGACACGGTGGAGTATACGGTGGAGGTCTGCCCGGCTTGGGCGGAGCATCGCCGTGTCCTCGTGGAGGCGATTTGCGGCGGTGATCTCTCGCGTCCGGCCCTGGTTCAGGCCATGGTACGGAGCGAGAGGAAATGGCAGGCCGTCACCTCCTTCTGCGAAGCGGTAATGCCCGCGAAGGAGGAGGTGGAACGCGTGAGGAAGAGGCAAATTTCGCGCCCTCACGCCCCTAACCGCCGCAGGAGGAGACGCCCGGGGCGGGAATTGCGAGCCGATTTCCGGCGCCTCAAAGAAATGTCAGTAGAATTGACAGGGTCCACTAGGGCCAATGCCTGCCGGGGCTGCGAATATGGGCCGAAAGGGACATCGTGGCCCCCGGCAACAGGGCAACCGAAGGAACACGGATGGGTTTTAGCCAGTAAGAGTCTGACAAGCCCTCCCGCTCCACCCAGAGCGGGAGAAGTTATTTGATAATTTCACACACAAAAAAATAAAAAAGGGGTTCAGAATCATGTACTGAATCCATGGTTTCAGTTTCCGCGTCGATGTCCCTGACAGCCTGTATTTTATCATATTGTGTTCCCAAAACAAAATATATCGGTAAGTTATGCTTTGTCATTTACCATTGTTGCATGACGTAACATGTAATAAAAAGGACATACTACAAAACATTCATGGACCGTAACTCTGCCATAACTTGCACTTGCGAAAATATTTGTATTGATAAAATGAATATGCTAATTTCAAATTTGAAACCCCTTCATAATTTTCGTGTTTTAATTAAATTTAGTAATAAAATAAGGACTTGTTCCGAATATGGCTGCTACAGTACACATTAGCTCCAGCCGTGCTGCTAATGTGCTATCATGGCAGAAAACGGCAGCCATATTTTCACCGAAAACGAATTAGGATTCGTTGTCCAAATATAAAATAGTCAAAATAAATTTATTTGCACACTGGGGCATAATTTGGGATATGGGAAATATGAATTTAGAAAACGTAAACAACACTAGTTTACATGGTTTTTATACCCCAGCTGAAAGCTGTTGAATTTTATTTATTTTTGTAAGGGTTATCCAGAAAAAATAATAAAAAAATCTATCAAGTCCATGTTCAGAAATATTTAATTGAATAAAAAATTAAGAAAATCTACTATGACGAACAGAATGAAACTAAAAACGACAAATTTTAGACTTCTTTTTATAGGTTTCTGAATCGGTTTCCCTTAAAATAGACCAAAAGTAGTCTCTTAATATATTTTCATCCCAATATCCTTGATGGCGATTTTCAAAAACCTTTAAATCCTATACCTATACAATTTCATTGTTGTGGACGAGACCCAAGAAACTCAGCTTTAGACCTTGATAGCTGTAAATCTCTTATGAGATCATTCAATACGGCTTGGTTGATCATGTGGGGCTTTTTCTTCGAAGGAAAAATCTTCAGAATAACTAGCAGCAGATTTCATTTTGACGTCACTTTAATTGCCATCATCTAGAGTATTTTGACTCGCGCTACAACCACCATCAGGGCAAATTGGATATGGAAGGTCTTTAAAATGCAATATAGGCAAAGTAGTAACAGATGGAATACACAATACCTGACTTTGTTTTCTTATTATAACCTGAAGTCTTGGTAACACAAAAGTAATAGTCATTTTCGTGATTACTTGGTTCTATTCATTGGTGTACCAAATGGAAGGTGTACGTTTTCGCTGGATGACCATTGCAGTAAAGCGATTCTACAGCTTTTACAAAATACATGGGGAACCCAGTTTTTATCATAGTTAGCCACAGGAAATCCAAAATAATGAAGATAGGTATGCGTTTTTCAACGATTCTACAACAGGTCTTTTCTTTTTTGAAAATATAAATTGTCCACAAACGTAACAAAAGCGATCAGAGCTTTGTTTACCCTTTCTACTCGACATTTTGTTTAAGTTTAAATAAAGATATCTCATAAACAAAAGAAGTCAATGAACACTGAACCGAAGCAACTATGATAATATTGAAAAAAAAATAAAGATTTGGTATTAGAAAAAAAATGTGACGTGATAGAATTTTATGTTGACACTTTTAGAATTTAGAAAGGTAGAAGGTAGTACTGACATAAATTTCGTGAGGGGTATATAAAAAAAATTAAAATTTGTAAACTAGTGCAATCGACAGTGTGCCACCATTTATGAAATACCTATTAGTTATATAATTGATACTGAAAATGTAGTATACATCTAATTAGTCCATTAATGATTAATTTTAGTGCTTTTGTGACACGCTTTAGTCTCGTAGCAGTAACACAAACTCATTTATAGAGCTATTTAGAATTTATGTAAGTTATTTAGCAACTGCACCAGAAGTCGCTATGGTACTATTTAGTACTGTAGAAGAGTTTTCATGACTTTTACAGAACTAGCCCCATAGCGATGTTGAGGGAGCTTTTAAGAAGCTAAAAGATTACGTAATGATTGAGCAAGGTACTTTTATAGTGCAAATTAATTCTGTAATAGTATTTTCGATACTGCTACAATACTAGTACTGAAAAAGTTATTTTGACACATTATTAGTGCAAAATAGATACATAAAAGTGTCAGTGAGATCGTCTATAGTATAATAGTACAGTGCAACACTTAAAAGATTCTTTTGTATGGTCCTGTAACCGTTTTAAGAGCTAAATTATAGAACTCAAATAGAACCAAAACGCTCTGTTAAAAACCTTTACAGCTCTGTAAAAGTACAAGCAGTCACAATAGTTACCATTATAGGCCTACTATATCACTGATTGGTGATAAAACGGCTTGGTTATAGAAAGAAGTTTTTGTTACTTGGGAAACTGACAGTGCGCAATAGTTAATTTTTCGGTCTGTTTGGCAGAATGAAGAAACCGCGGGGCGCCGAACTACACGCTATTGGTTCGTCAGTCGATGCTCGTCGCCTATTGGACCTCTCGCGTATCATTCGGCTAATGTGAGTGGCCGAAATTGTATCATGCGTGAGCTCACGACTCGTGCCACGTGCGGTGCGACGCCGGAACGCATCGTGTGGCATACCATGGATATCTGTAGGTAGGACGCCGCGGCCGCAACGACACCGCTTCGGCGCCGCGCCCGCCGCTGCCGCAACGCATCGTGTGCAAACGCTGTAATTTGGTCAACTTCGTATCATAGAGTATAGTAATATAGAGGGAATAGATTCATCTTGCGAGTTTTTTTATCACCCATATTGAACAGTCTCGCCACCTGATAAGATATCCCTTGAACCTTGAACCTTGATTGATCTCAAGAATACTTCAACAAAAAAAAGTTCATTGTTTTGACTTGGATTCGAACCATCGCATCACCGAACGTCGTCATACTCATACCATACTCGTCCAAACGGCCATAATAAGTTTACGAGGCTTTTCTAAAAGATGGTGCTAATGTCACAGCGGAAAATAGTTGCCTACGTCAAGTACGGCAGTCTTACCTGCTTTGTATCCTGTTTGTCTACCAGATACCAGATTGCCTTCTATGTTTGGATACATGATTAGGAATAAATTCGAATTGCAAAATGTAAATAAAAATGGTGGATCAAAAGCTCGTACAATTTCACAACTTGTTACTAGTGCTAAAATTAGTAGCAGTAATACGAGATATCACGGGTAACAGCCTGGCGGACAGGTGGACAGTTGTTAGAATCACATTAGAATGTGTTGAAATAAAATAAATAAATAAGTTGGCTCTACTGGCAGCCCTGCTGGCAGCTGTCACTGGCCGCTTTTTAGTCGCTGACAGCACTCACATCAATAATTTGCGTTCCGATTTTGATATCACGATTATAACAGCTGAGAGCTGTCAACGCTCGTGAACGCGATCGCAGTGTTTGTTCCACAGAATAGATATGGTTCACTCAACGTCAAGTCACTTTAGACATTAGCAGAATAGTCGACATCGGCTTTGCTTGCCATTTATTAAAAATAGAATATAATAGAACATATCATATTTCTTTGTTAATATAGGTACCCCGAATTTCTTCTTCTTCTTTGGTTAGGTAGCAACGGTAGCCAGAAGCACAATTTCGAAAATGCCACGTTGTGACTCAAAACAAAACAGCACAACTGTCATTTTTGAAAGCGCTCACAGTGATATTAATTTAGGGCATTATCGCAAGATGGCGCATGTTAGGACGATTCACGAGACATCGTTATCGCGCTCACGCTAACTCAGAACGGGTGTTAGCACGCTCAAATCGATTACAGCGTAACTCGGAACGCAGCCTAAATTTGTTAACAGTGTCAGTGTCATTAGTGTCATTCTGATCAGGGAGGGGGTGCCGACCACAGATTTAGAGTATGGTAGGTGCCATGGTAGGTGCCGACCATCGATCAATAACACTAGTATAAAGTTATCTGTGATCAATAATAGAACTATAAAGTAGGAAATGGACGAAGTTACATTTTTATTTCTGGTTGTGCAATAGAAATGAATTTTATGTCAAATTAGCATAGTATACTAGATATGTCACATTTTTTAAATTCTTTTATATTGTTTGGTAATGCTAATTTGACATTACTTTCATTTCTATTGCACAACCAGAAAGAAAATTAAGCATTTCGAGCCCGCTCGAACGTCCTTCACACAGATGTTCTGGGGTGCCATTAGATGGCAAACCGCAAAAATCTCTTTCCATGTTTTGTTATAAGTCGACCTTCTTCTCATAGAGTATAATAATTATATTCTGTGCTTTGAGGATATATGTTCTGTGATTCTTGACATCTGTGCATCCATAGAGGAAAGTAATGTGTGCATCTGTGTCTGTGTTTTCTGTTTCGGCTGGCAGTGTCAGGCAGTGTTTCGTGTTCACTTTCAATTATTTAATAAATTGTGCCTAAAAACAACATGACACCGGAGGAAACTATAGAGAGGTTTAAGCTTTTGGGCTTAAATGAACAAAAAGCAAAGGAAACATTGAAAAACGCAAATGTCACCAAGTTTCTACTTGCCGCTTTGAATGAGGTTAGAACTTTTAAATTCTCTTGTAATTACTCAGTTTTTTAATGAAACGTAGTAATTAAATGACGAAGTATAATAAATAAAAGTTAGAATATATAAATATAGGTATACTTTTGTTGTTTCTTTAGGTGGACGTAGCAAAACTGCCAACTGGCGCCGGTATGTTGATATACCATTTAGCAACAAAGATCAAGCCACAGATTGCCACCAAACTATCGTTTGTATGCGAATTCATAGCCAAGGGCAAGCTGGACTCGACTCTAAGAGTAGATGCGGCTTTGGAGTATCTGATTAGTCATGTGAATGAGGCCAATATAGATACTGATGCATTTGCGAAAGCTTGCGGGGTTGGTGTCGTTGTGACGCCGGAACAAGTCGAGCAGGCTGTGGAGAAACATATGGCTCAGTACAAGGCAGAGTTATTAGAGAAAAGATACAGGTTTAATGCTGGAAATGTTATGCAAGCAGTGCGAGCAGACCTACCCTGGGCTGATGGGAAAGCTATCAAGAATGAAGTCGATGTTCAGGTGAGAATTTAATTTTACAACTTCAACCACCATGTTTGATTTAATAAGCAATTGAATTTAATGCAACAATTTATTATAATATCTTTGTGTATTTCCTTTCAAGATTTTAGATCTATTGGGACCTAAAACAGAAGCAGACTTAGCACCTCCACCAAAAACAGAAAAGAAACCTAAAGGTGATGCAGGAAAGAAAGCAAAGAAACCTGATGACAAAGGTAAATAATAATAAACAACACACAAATATAATTATTATGCATGTACTAGAAATATTTGCACAGCCGTTAAGTTGAATATAGTGAGACTAAAATTATTTTACCATGTTATTATGTAAGTACCTATATTCTGGCAAATAAATTTCATTTCATTTCAATAATGAATAATAAATTTGTTTTCAGCTAGTAGACTAGTAGTATTCAGTAAAATAATTAGAAAGACACTCACAATATGAAAAGTTTAAATTCTGAAATTTTGACTACTTTATGATTTCAGCATCAAAACCATCTGAAAAGATTGAATCTCCTGATGAAATAGGTGGTGCTTCATCCATATCAGAGTTGATGAAAAAGTTGCCGTTCCACGCTCCTGGAGAGAACTTCAAGTCTGATGGTTATGTAGTCACAAAGGATACGAAACGGTTACTTGAAGAGCATCTTAAAATAACTGGTGGGAAAGTGAGAACAAGGTTTCCTCCTGAACCTAATGGTATTTTGCATATAGGACATGCAAAAGCTATTAACATTAACTTTGGGTATGCTGCAGCCCATGATGGGATCTGCTTCTTGAGATATGATGATACCAATCCTGAGAAAGAGGAGGAGAAGTTCTTTGTGGGTATCAAAGATATGGTGGAGTGGTTAGGTGAGTCCCAAATCTACATATAAAAAACAAATATATAGTCCCTGACCTTCTTGCATACTTTATATAGATCTTAGTTTTTTTTTTTGTATAGAATATGCTTTTCACAAGTGTGTGTTTCAACATTGCAATTATAAACTTATGTCAATATTTATAAAATTGACACAGTGCACAAGTGATTTATTACAACTAAATTAACAATATTTTTTACCAATCAGTTAAAATAATATTATTCAGAAAAATACCTAATAAACTGTAATGTTTTTTCCAGGTTACACACCACACCAAATCACACATTCATCAGATTATTTTGATCAGCTTTATGAATGGGCAGTTCAGTTGATCAGCAAGGATCTTGCATATGTATGTCATCAGAAGTCCGAAGAAATCAAGGGTTTCAATCCACCACCATCACCATGGAGGAATAGGCCTGTTGAAGAAAGCTTGCAATTATTTGAGGTACCAATTTTATACTATGCTTTTTAAATTACAATTGTTTTAAACTGCTGTTTATTCAAGACAAACTTTTTGTTTGTTATAGGATTTATAATGAATTCAAAAATTAAAATCTTTTTTGTTTCCAGGACATGAAAAATGGTAAAATCGATGAAGGAGATGCTACCCTACGAATGAAGATTACGCTTGAGGAAGGCAAACAAGACCCAGTGGCGTACAGGATACGGTTCAAGCCTCATCACCGCACTGGCAACAAGTGGTGCATCTACCCTACCTATGACTACACACACTGTCTGTGTGATAGCATAGAGCACATCACTCATTCATTGTGTACCAAGGAGTTTCAATCTAGAAGGTAGGTTATGGTTTGCTGTCTATATTATTCCCTGAGAATGTTAACAGTGAACAAAGTGTGTGGAAAAGGGAGAAGGACCTTTGCCCAGCCCAGCCCGTCCCATCCTTGATGTCCTCCCTCCGGTTGACGCCCTAAGCCGAGGTTCGTACCCCACAGGGGGTGCCCTTAGCAAGCGTTCACCTAGTTTTAATTAGCATAGTTGAATAACCCCTGGCTGGAGGTTTTATGTGTAGTAGCTCAAGGCACCCACAGGAAAGCCCGGTTAAAGAGTCATGATCTCGGAGGTCAACTAAGAGATGCACTACCTAAAAAAAAAAAGACCTTTGCCCTGTGGGATAAACGGGCTAGAATCAGCTAGATAGTTGATAAAACACTGGTGTATAGCTGCACTGCAACCAAGAACGATGCAAAAATAATTGTTTTATTGTAAAAATTGTACAGCTACATGTAGAAGGCTTACGCTATTAAAACGCGATAATGTGGCGAGCTTAAATCAGCTTAATTGTATTGATAATTCACCATCAATAACTTGTTATTTTCTCTTTTCAGGTCGTCATATTACTGGCTATGTAATGCGCTCGGCATCTACTGCCCTGTGCAATGGGAGTACGGACGCCTCAACGTTAATTACACGGTTGTGTCCAAGAGGAAAATAGCAAAACTCATTGATGAAGGAATTGTTAACGGTAAGTTACTAATGTGAATATGTAAACAAATAGATCAGAAAATGTACCTGTGGATGCTAATCTGTAGTACCCATTATAAACCGAGTGCTTTGATTTCATTATTTGTATACCTAAAAACGCAATTGTAATTTTAAATTACTTTAAACATATTTTCATTTAACATAAGGTTATTCAAAAAATAATTGTTGAAAAAAGTGGTGAGATATCTTAAAGTTGAAACCTTCTAAATACAGATGAACTTCATTTGTACAATTAAAACTGTGAGCTCGGGATTCCTTAACTACCTTGATCACGAAGTTCGCCGATTGGATTTGTGGCTTCCGCGAGCAAGTCGTCTTAGCTTAGCGTGATCAGTCTCGTTCCTATCTTACTGCTGTCATCAATCAATAAAGCGTTACAGTATACAGTCCTCTAAGGCTCTATGCTAGCACAGACAATACTATTGCCAACATAGATAGATTCTACGCGATCCGGCTGACCAAGATCCGTTGTTAATTAACTAAACTCGGATTTACACGGTTCAATTTCATTGCCTGTGGCATACCATAAGTCAGAGCAACAATAAAAGTTGCGCCATCTATTCAGTGATTAGACGATGTAAGTCATTGGTTGCTTGATTTTTATTGCATACAATTAACCACACCGCACCACAGGCAAGAAACTTGCATCGTGTAAATGGGGCTTTAGCAAGTTTAGATCGCTTGTACTATAAATCCGTAAATACGTTTATTGCTCAACATATTTAAAAAATCACTCTGTTAGTTGCCCTGGGTTAGAGAAAGTGGAGCCGCCGCTCTAGGCGCCAAAAAGCCAAATGCAAAAATCAATTTCCACCGCATTTCAAAATTTTAATGGCGCGTTTTGAGAGGCGTGGGAGCAGTGTTGCCAGAACAGATTTTAAAAAAATCCGTAGGGTAAATTCGTAGGCTTTCCTAGTGTTAAAGAAGCAGGAGTATACTAAATAGACTTACATAATAATTAAAAATTCAATAAGTGTTGACATTTGTAACAAAAGTAGATTTTTGAAAATTTGGGAATTATTATTTATGTAACCTGAAACCGAAGTAGAATTTATGTGAAGTGAAAGCGTCGATCATAGGGCGCCGGAAGATAATCTCGCTCTACCCTGATTAAAGGCTAGGGCTGGCGCTGTCTGTTTCTGTCATTTTTAAACGATTGACAGAAACAGAGCGATGTTTTAAATTCGTTTAGCGTTAAATGTGTTTAGTGATTTGTGGTGCAAGTGGGCCTTATGGTAACACACGTAACGATTTACTTGCGCAAATTTAGTCTTGCGCAAGTCTAACGTGACGAGTGTTCGAAGAAATTTGCGCAAATTTCTTCAAACACCTTTAGACTTAACCAATGTATTGCTCTTGTCTTCTAATTGTTGAATATAATTATGTTACTTTGTGCAGATTGGGACGATCCAAGGCTGTACACATTGACTGCGTTACGTCGTCGCGGCGTGCCGGCCTCTGCCGTCAACTCGTTCTGTGCGGCTCTGGGCGTCACGGGAGCTTTGGGAGCCGTAGATCCCGCTATGTTGGATGCCAGCATTAGGGACGTACTTAATAATATTGCGCCGAGGTAATTAATTGAAAGTTCTGTAGCTTGTGTATGGATGTATATCATCGCCGTGCAGTGAAAACCTCATAGAAAAAACATTTGTTTTTCTTTTAATTTATTGATGTGTAGAAAACCTTGTAATGCATATAAGGACTTACGTGGATAACTCTTAGATGCTTCGAATCCCTTCTATTAATGATAATGAACCTCGAAGAAAGTCATTGACGGCCATTTTTCAGTTTTTTTTATCTTCCCCTGTACAATAACGTTTATTGCAATCACGAAGTTTTCACAGCCAGGCGACGATGTCTTTGCGCTCTCTAGGACTCGAACTGACCCTTACACAGAACGAGCGGACTTTAAATTACATCGATCATTATAACAGCACCGCTCCGACACGGCAAATAACTTGTCATTCAAGTTAGGATTTTAAATCAAATTTACTAAAGTCTATTATACGATGGCTATACAGAATAGTGCACGACTCGCCGGCCGCTCACTGCCTTCGAGCCGTCACACGTAAAATAGACTTGCATTTGCATTAATGCATTTGTTTTAAAATCCTAACTTGAATCACAAGTTTATTTGCCATGTCGGAGCGGTGCTGTTATAATGAGCGATGTCCTTAACACACCCAAAATATACGCTTAATACCGTGAGTAATATTATGAAAATACTTAAACTCACTTCAGTTAAGGTGCAAATAATAAATTAAAAAACCGGCCAAGTGCATGTCGGACCACGCACAGTGAAGGGCTCCGTAGTTGGGATGAAAATTTACGCATATCCTATATTGTTTTTCAAAAATAGGTTTGTATTTCATAGTATTTTTCAAAAACTATGAAAAACAAACTTATTTATGCGGTTCAAATAAAAATATGTCCACAAACTATTGACATAATATAAAGTCACGTAGTAACAATATTTTTAATTATGGAATCCAATAATACCCCACACTCTAATGTGCCGCTCGATCCTCTCTGCCTACTCCGTAAAGGAAAGCGTAAAGCAATAGTACATTTACGTAGTTTCCTTACATATTATAAAACAAAAGTCCCTCGCCGCGTCTGTGTGTCTGTCTGAACGCGATAAACTCAAAAACTACCGAACGAATTTTCAAACGGTTTTCACCAATAGACGGAGTGATTCATGCGGAAGGTTTTAGTGTATAATTCATTAAGGTTTTGTGTAAATTGGCTGAAATTTGACGATTATTGTTGAAGAAGTCGGAAAAAATCATGCCGACTGGGAGCTTTACTGGCGTGCGCTGCCTAAACCGAAAAAGATACATCAAATTTATGTTCTACGGTATTGTTCATCTTAAAAAGTTCAACAAAAAAGTCCGCGATGGCATATGTCTATCTTCTAAGGATGACGCACAATAACCATTTTTATCTTTCAGAATTTGATAAAAATTTAATTGTTATTTCCGAACCTTTTTTGACCGGTATAGTATTAATTCTTATCCAATAAAATATGTTATTTAAATTGGGCATTTAATTTAGATTAAAATATGCCTTAACATCATAATATTTAAATGAATAGTTTAAAAGATATCACAGTTTCAAAATTACGCGTAGCAACGCGGGCGCAGCGGTAGGAGTCAATGACAATTTCCTCGGTTATTAGGTGTGAAATTTCGGTAGTACGTTCCCGTGGGATATTTTCCGACATCCACGCGGGCGAAGCCGTGGGCAAAAGCTAGTTCATCATAAAATGCTTATTTTTTACATTTTACAAAAACATTACAAAGTTTTAACTCACTTTCTATGACATTCTTACGAAATTTTTACTTTTATTTATTACTATTACTCGTTAACTTGTAGAGTCAACTTAGCTGTAATAGTTTTCTTTTTATTTATTTACTTACTTATTTATTTCTCTCACTCCAAAATTAATTGTTGCTATATAAATGCATAATAAAGCCTGTATGGACATACGGCCTACAACTGTGGGGCTCAGCGGCAAAATGAAATATAGAAAGGTTCCAGTCAAAAATATTAAGAATGATAACGAACGCACCTTGGTATGTCTCAAATATGAGACTCCATCACGACCTCTGCATCAAAACTGTTATGGAATAAATCTGATGAACACCCAAACAGTCGCTAGAAGACTAAAGAGAAAGATTCCTCAAGACCTTATTTGAGAGGCTGTAAGAATAAACGGAGCAGTCACTGGACAGCTTCCACCCGTCAATAATTTCAAATATATTGCTGAATATCTGCAAGAATGATAGATTGCAATAACAACAAAAAAAGTGGCACCCCGGGAGTGCCGACAGAAGTGAAAACTTGAACAAGATCGCCTTGGTGGAAGAAAAATACTTGTATAGAACATTGGTCCGTAACCTTATCTAAATAAAAAGCACAATCGCGTTTACAAAAAAAAAACCTTCCAAAACCTTTAAAGTAAAAATACTTGCATAGAACATTGATCCGTAACGTAATATAAATAAAAGCACAATCGCGTTTAAAAAAAATACCTCCAAAACCTACAAAGTAAAAATACTTGCATGGAACATTGATCCGTAACGTAATATAAATAAAGAGCACAATCGCGTTTCCAAAAATGAGGTGTCGGTAACGGTGTCGCGAGTTCAATTGTTTTTTCCCCATCTCAAAAATGACCAACGCGCCTAAAGATTTCATTTAAAAAAAAACTACCGACAGAAGTGAAAACTTGAAAAAAAATCGGCACCGCGGTATCATATCATCATAGACATCAACGCGTTGATGTCTTTTTAATGGTCAAAAGCTGGTGTCGTTACAGTGTCGCGAAATCAATGGTTTAGTCCTATTTCAAAAATACCTAACGCGCCTAAAGAAGTTTTCACCTCAAAAATATTTACTAGCTTCTGCCCGCGACTTCGTCCGCGTGAAATTCCCCCGACCCCGTCACGTTGCTTCGTATAGCCCGCCCGTGCTATTACTTTGATTTCGCTTAGCGTTCTTTCTGACTTTTTTATTTTTCTCGGCTCTCAAGGGTCGTAGCTTGATGTTAAATAGCTTATAGCCTTCCTCAAGAATTGGTCTATCAAATCGAAAAAGATTTTTCCAACCCGACTGGCAGTTCTAGAAATAAGCGCGTTCAAACAAACAAACGAAAATAACAAACAAACTTTAGCTTTATTATTATGATTATGTAAGTATAGATTAAAACTTTATGCACGACTAAAATAAATACTGTAAAAAGGCGGACTTAATGCCCGAGGCATTTTTTTTTTACTTTGTTACAATTACGTACTAGTATCGTGAATTCTTTTCACATATCCTTAACCGGTAAGGGACGGCTGAGTCGCCGTGGGTGGTCCGCGCCGTGACAGTTTTACGACCGCACTTAAATAAACAAACACTCGGATTTCTTTACAATGTCTCAAGTAGTATTGTTAATGTTTTTTGCTACTCGAATAGATTAGAAATACGTTTCAAATGGTTACAGTCTTTGTAAACAACGTTCACTTATCTTTATTACCCGCTTTTGTTATTATTTCTTTTGTTCTTTGTGATAACGATTTCTGATAAAACTACCGTACCAATTCACACGAAATTTTGCAGGGTACATTATGGATAGATAAGTTATCTAACAAAAGCGTTTTTAGAGACAAACATTGAAAACAAAAAATTCAAAAAATCTAGATTTTTGATGATCTAGAATTTCTATTGCTTACGTAACTTTCACCGTACCAAAAAAATATTTTTTTGTTTTATTTTGTTCTAAATGTTGTCTAAAACGATGATACATGTAATATAGAAAAGAAATAAAACACTTACGGATCAGATCCATACAGAAAAACCACAAAATATTACAACTTTCACTGTGACGGGAACTTTCTCTTTTTTGGTTGTTTACACTTTTTTGGTTGGGTCAAAATAGGTGTTATTTAGTGCGAATATTATCTAAAACGATGTAATATTTACTTCAAAATGAAAATATCACCACTTTCCGACGATTTACACACAAAAACCATTAAAAAACGAATTATTACAGCGGACGGGAGTGACATTTGACTGACATTTTACCGCGCGGGAACGTGATTTTCAACATTTTTTTAAAATGTTGCCTATTAATATTTTTGCTTTTAGTCGATTTATTTGACGAGAATATCTATCCGACCATAGACAGAAAAATCCACAGACGATAATAGCCATTACAACAAGTACAAATAGAGATGTAAGTCGCGTGGGTGTGCCGTCTCTCATGAGAGACGCCGGTCCTTTACCGGACAACGCTTTAGCAAATTTACCTTCACTTTTGTGTGGCGCTTCATAAGACAGACCTACAAATTGTTTAGAAAATGTCGATTCTACAAATATGGGACGGATGGACATGACGAAATTATAAAAACGGATTGTTTATCTCAAAATGGAATGTAATTGGACTTGTTAGCGATCAGCAACTTTAAAGAGGCACTTTTTATAATACTTTGACTTAGTAAATCTCGAAACACATCATCACATATTATTTCGAAATGGTCGCGGTTTAAAACCTAGCTGTCATACTGACTTTTGACATTGGTACCTCCGTTACACCAACGTTATGATTTCGTAATGCCGGGGCCACCACCAACGGGAAACGCCGTTGATTATCACGATGATAGACTTTATTCCGACGGGTTAAGGTCCATCATCGTGATCATTAACGGCGTTTTCCGTTGGTGTGGCCCGAGCATAAGAGAGTAGTGACTTTTAAAGAGGTCAAATGGATTGTGCTATTACCCCTTTCTAGCTTTTACTTATGCAGACCTAGTTGTTTAAATTCATTGCATAATAGAAGTAATTTTAAAGGGCATTAAGTATTCCGCCATTATCCTGACTGATAATGTTATCATGACATGTGAACAGTTTAACACGTATTTTAATTTCAAGGTTACCACCATTGATAGTAGCTTGACAAGCTCTTAGTTTCAAGGTTATAGATAGTCATAGGGTTACAATACATTATGATTACATTTTGTTGCATTTTACCGCGTTTTATGTACCTATTTGGGTGGCAAACAACCGTCTCGTAGATTAGCCGGAACAAATAGATAGATAGACATACATACAAAAAAAAACTGGCACTCCAGCGGGAGTGCTGACAGAAGTGAAAACTTGAAAAAATCGGCACCACGGCACGGTAATCAACGCGTTGATGTCTTTTACTCCACGCACCGCGGTAATCAACGCGTTGATGTCTTTTACTCCACGGTGTCGGTAAATTCCGTTACAGTGTCGCGAAATCAATGGTTTAGTCCCATCTCAAAAATGCCCAACGCGCCTAAAGAAGTTTTCACTTAAAAAAATAAGTTTTTTTTTATACGTATAATATACTTTCAAACGCATTTATTAAAAAGCTGTCATTTTGATATTGCAAACAGACACTTCAATTTTATTTATTTGTATAAGTACATAGATAGGCACCACCGCCAAAGTATGGACATCTACAGTACTAGAGGCATTGCACATACGTTTCTATTCCAGAGACAAAATGTTTTATGTTGCTACTATATAATTACTCCGGCACCTGTACTCTCCAATCGGATTAATCTGATCCAGCCTGTCCTTTGCTGCCCTCCGCAGCGACGCCCTAAGCCGAGGTCCGTACCCCACAGGGGGTGCCATTAGCGTGTACTCGCTTAGTTTATAAGTTTTATGCCCTGGCTGGAGGCCTTAATTTATTGAGGCAGCCACAGGAAAGTCCGGTTAAGCAGCCGACCACCTCCTAGGTTGACCTGCAAGATGCCATTAAAAAAAAAGTACTCTCCAATCGGAAAGACAGCGACGCTGCTTGGCGGCAGAAATAGGTAGGATGGGTGGGGGCTTACTTACCCAGATGGCCTCTTTCACAAAAAGCTTTTCTACTACTATGAATAAACTAAAATCAAAGGAATTTTGACAAAGGTTGTAGTTGTAAACGCACGTTGTCGTAGTCAATAAAATAAATGTTTCATTGTTTTCAATGCAGTTCAGTAAAATGTGCGTTTTGTTTTCAGAGTTATGGTAGCACTAGAGCCGTTAAAGATCACAATCACAAACTTCCCTAGTGACAAACCAATACAAATCACAGTACCAGACTTCCCCAATGAACCAGACAAGGGATCTCATACAGTGGTGCTTAGTAAAGTCCTTTATATTGAGTCCACGGACTTTAAAGAAGAACCCGAGAAGGGATACCGACGGCTGACTCCAAAACAAACTGTGGGACTGAGGCATGCGGGCTACGTTATCAAGGTAAAAATAAAATATAATCAACAATTTTTTATTTATTTTTTCTAAAAATAGCCATTTACATAATATAAGCAATCTTACTCAAGTGTATTATTAGAATCTGCCGCTGGGTTTCTAAAAAAGTGGCTTTAACAATACACAAACCTTGTGCACAACAGAAACCTTATAAAAACAAAGTTTTGACGATTTCAATAAAAATAATACGCCTAAAAATACTCTTGGTACATTTGTTTGGCCTTTCAATTTTCTTTATTTGTGTAATGGGGGAAAAGTCCTTGTGAAACCATTGTTGGTGGGCGGACTTACCGCGAATGAAAGCATGTAACATCCACCAACTCACATTTGGCCCATGTGGATATCATTAAAACAGAAGGAACATTGTATATGAATGTAGTCCGTATTTAAAATGTGTTGTGTATATCTAGGTATCTAAGGTCAGCAAGGATGCTGCCGGCAATGTTGTCGAAGTTGAATGCACAGCGGAGACTTCTGAATCAGCAGATAAGCCAAAGGCTTTCATCCACTGGGTGTCTGAGCCTGTTACCATTGAAGTCAGACTGTACGAACCACTGTAAGTATGTCCGGAGATTAGAAATAAGCTTGGGTGTCGTAAGACAGCGGTGACCACCACGTAATGGTCGCAATCCTTCCGCCTTCTGGAAAATTACACTATTGTTTGACGGTGTCAACAAACGCTCTCTGCAAGGACGGCCGTCATTGCGACCGTTATGTGACGGCCGTCTTTAACCCAAGCTTAATAGTTTCATACCAATTTCACAGACGCAACGCACTGTAAATAAAAGGTTCGGGCAAAGTTCGATCCTCAGTGTAAACAGCTAAGTAACTTCTTTGGCAAACAGGTTACGAAACTTTTTTTATTCATTTAGATTCAAACACAAGAATCCAGAAGACCCGAGCGAGGTGCCTGGTGGTTTTGTGTCGGACTGCCGCGAAGATACCCTGAAGGTTGTGAATGCGTTCGCCGACGCGTCCATCAGAGGAGCCAAGGTGTACGACAAGTTCCAGTTTGAAAGGATCGGCTTTTTCTCCGTCGACCCTGATACCACGTCCACTCACGTGAGTTTCTGACCCTTACTTTGAATTGTTTTAAAAGAGTTGTTTTTCTTTTTGAATTTTCGGTTTATGCATCGTCGTGCTTTGTTTTGTGTTTATATTTTTGTTGCATTTGCACGTTCAGATAATGCAGTCATTCTTCGCTATTCGCGGATTTGGGAATTTGGATTCATTATTGAGATTATTTTGCCAAACTCCTACGTAGTCGATCCACACGATCAGCTTTTTAAGATCACCTCACGAATAGCTAGGTATGACGGTATTGATCAGTTTTATTTGGCCATTAAGATAGTTGCATCATCAGAAAAACACAAGTCGCCAGTGTGCTAGTAAGTACCTATTTTGGTACCACTAATTTATTAGTTAGAATTGTAGGTAGAAAATACTTCTTATGTTATTGTATTTCTGGATACAACTCTAAAAGTAATTCTTATTTCTTTTTGCAGATGGTGTTCAACAGAACTGTTTCTCTCAAAGAAGATACAGGAAAATAAACGCTTTTGCTGCCAGTAACATTGTGAAACAATTTCTATTAAATAAATTTTGAATTATTTATTACTTATTGTTTAATTTATTAAAATAAATAAAAGTGGCAGTTCTTAATATACAATCTTATAACTAAGTGAACATCTATCAATCTACAAGTGTCTCATAAAATACAATAAATGCCATCAGCTGCAACTACAACCAATCGTAACCAATACCTTTGTCTATAGCTAAATCTGTAAGGGTGACATTTCCAATCTGATTCAACTACATTGAACTTTCCGGTACAATCCCTTCGAAAATACTCGTTTATGTTCAAAGCAATGGCGCAATGGATTGTCAAGTTATTCTGAAACTTCAATTACGGGTGAGTGAGGAGTGGAGTAGGTACGAGGGGTGGGGTGGGTACCGCGCAGGGCGGCGGGCGACGGCGCGGCGCGTATCGAGCGTGGGCGGCCGCGCATGCCGCTCACTCGCCTCCGCCATCCCGCGATATGCACTACTACACGGTTACATCTCGTACTAAAACCTGACACGCACGATATCACGTTATTGCGCGCGACGTGCTTACGATGTAGAAACTATACAACCTCATGTAAACTTAAGGTAAGCCCTAGCTACATTATAGCACCGTTGCTTTTGTGTTGCAAGTTGACAACCCCGATGGGATTCTCTGGTTGCCCTAGGATGTTCATTACCACGGACCGGTGGAAAGTGGTTCAAGTGCGTCATGTTGACGTGTGTATGACGTAACCCACTGAAATACAGAAAAATAGAGCTATATTTGTCGTTGTGAAAACCATTAATTTTTGTTACTATTGGCACGTAGAGACCATTTTCACCTTGAGTACCATCGTATTGCCTGTGTTCAATTTCTTAAATCATATTTAATTATATTCATTTAACGTTAATAAGCCTTTAAAATTTGTGTTTTGGTGCCCTAATGTTGTTAAGCCCGATGTGATACCTCTGTGTAGAGGTACAGTCAGCTTCGATTTGAAGGAGCGGTCTTTTTTATACTACACGCATTTATAATAATACATTGATATATAATTCAATCTGTAGGCTCTACGACCACACGAAGACATGTTTATCGTCTATTTATTCGTCGAATAGGTACCTACATGATTAATTTTACTTTAATATTTAAGTTTATAAATGTTTATAACTCGCTAATTCTGTGTTCGATTCATAAAAGGCGTAGGCTACCTTGCGACTTAAAGATAGGTACTTTTGTATTTTATTAGAGACTATACTCTTCTCTTCCTCGCAAGCATAGCACCTCAATGTGAAGCTCAATAGCTAGGTTGGGACAGATTTGAATACCTTTTTGTAAAGTAGACTAGTTGAACTAAGCAGCTGACACCAAAACAAATGCTCATCGGTAAAATTCGTACATTTGCACAACGTATAGACTTTTGAATCTATGTTTAGACAATTCATTCCGAAGCATTTTAGTCATTTTAAGCAAAATTAAATGTACTTATTACAAAACATATGCAAAAAAGAATTAAATATATTCGCAGCTGGTACTATTGTTTTTGTCGCGAGCCACTAGAGCTTATCTCGCGTTATCAGCTGTAACAGCATTGGCTTGAAAACCAAAATGCTGGTGCGATTACTTAAATGGAACACACATTTGCATATCTACTCTACATACGTTTTCACACCATCGATTGTTTGTAACATTGTATGTCCTATGTATTTATAGCAGGGAAGAAAATCTGTGGGGTAGTTGCCTAACACACATAAAATGATAATTGATCGCAATGGGTTTTATTTTGACGTTCATTGCGTTATTCACGTTGTTGAGCAGACGAAGCTTTCAAACCTATGAAGCAATGGATTAGCAATATCCTTCAAAACTCTCGGATTGTGATTGAAAGTGTGTTCCGAAATTAGGGTGGTGATGTCATTCAGTTTTTTGAAAGGTCATACTGCTAGCTCCCAAACTTTACCTTATTTTGTATGGGTATGTTGGGTATTTTGTGGACGTTGAAAAGAATCCGTCCCTATTTCGTAGAGACTACCTGCAGGAATGAGTGTAGGTACCTATACAATATACAACCCATGTAGATACTTACCCTACCCTTTTCAGGCTTTTGAAATGGTGGAGTAACCCCAGCATAAAATTAAAATCTGAATAAGCTAACCAACATAATTGGATGATATATTTATTTGTATGAACGGAAGTTTATGCTAGTATATTATTGAGATTGACAATAGGTAAGGTAATGTAGGTTTGGGTAGTCAAAAATTAAGCCTTGCCCATAACTAATACATAATTATTCAGAAGTTATCTTTAAGTTAAACTGTATTCCGTTTACCTTCCCCTTTTACACAGCATCAGATTTGCTAGTTGACACAAAAATATTGTATTGTCACCTGAGCCACAGATTACATATACCCTGAGCGATCCTAGATTTGTATAAGTAATAAAGATGAGTGAAAAATCAATCGCAAGGTCCAATATCAACTATTAGTAAAAATAGCAAAACGTGAACTAGAATAAATGCAGTTAAAAATGGTTCCATTATTCTGTTCTATCTACTTCGCATTCAGACGAGGACAAGGACTAATAGAGGTCATCGTGGAAAGTCTACGCCGTAGCAATTTTGTATTTCGTTCGTAGCAACTATCTATTTCGAAGCGCTTTCCTATCTCGACTCGTAGCAATGCCCTATTTCGGAGCTATTTGTTGTTTCGTAGCAATCTTCGATCTCTCACGTGGCATTTAAATTGTATATTGTTAGGCTTGTGAAAATACTAAAGAATTCAATTTTCCTCAGACGCTATGGCTTCAATATCTTACTAAGAGAAAATTCAATTGATTGACATCAATTTGGTTCGTGCTAGGGTTGGTATCACTTCATTATACATGCTTTTATGGCGTTTAGCCTACTGAAAGCCTCAAGAAAGCGAGTATCCTTATCACATACATGAACCCTCTAATAATTTACTGAATGGAGAATTTTTAGTGTGGTATAGGCAACATATATATTGTAGATTAGGTGGGTATTAGATTGATGGTACAAATTCTAATGTCATGAAATGTTGGTTCTTCATCATAGCACTTCATAAAATACCCTCATATTTTTTCTCATTGCAGGCAGGTAATTTAAGGAAGAGTAGACCTAGCTAAACAACACTTTTTCATCGGTCCTTTAACAAAATACGACCGAGCGTCATTCGAGATACCAATTACGGAGGCGAGCGCCTACAGAAATATTGCCTCAAAAGCCTGCCTGATTAGTGGCTTTCAGGCCCATCAGTCTCGTTGCGAAACTCCTTCGTTCTTACTCTGATTTATCGGCAAAGTAATGCCCTGTTACAAAAGTTACTCAGACTTTCCTTTTAAAATGAAGATAGGTGATGATGTGTAGAGGGTTGTTGACTTAACATGTTTGTACTTACCAAGAGTAGGTTAAAGCCTAACAAAATACAAAGCATCCTTTAGGTTGCAGTTTTTACAACAATGGCGTCGAAATTCATAGTTAGTTGGAATCGACATGTTATCGGTTAGCATTAAAATTGAATACCATTTTAGGTATTAAGATCTAACACGCTAGTCCCTCTTCTCAAAGGTTCTTAAATTTTTCGATAAAGTATATGGGTATTAAATAACGGATAAAAGTCACATTAAAAGGAATTTGTTGGGCATTCCGGCTCAATTTATGACCTTTTATAGGAACATCCATTGGATTCGGTAAAACCAATATTGAAGCCGTATTTCGATAAAAATACGGCTAAGTATCGTCCCGAGGGAATAGTCCTGTCGCGTAAGACGGCCCTTATCGCAAAATGTGCGTTGTAGGTATTGTAACTTCTAAACTGTTCGGGGATCAGCTACGTGACGGTATTACTACAGATAAGTGATGATGGATGTGTCAAATGCGTGATATGTGTGCAGTAAGTGGAAATTAAGTGTCCGCACTAATAAACCTTATTTATAATTTGATTTGTTCTGTTCCCACAGACAAACCGTGAAAACGGTTTTGCGGGGCATCGTTCTTAAGTTAAGATTCTTATAAACTTTGTTTGATAAATAAATAAATAATAATAATAATCCAACGTTGAGTTCTAAGTAATGTGCTACGTCGCAACTGGGTACAAACAAAACAAGGACTGTTTAAAATCTCAGTGGACCAACATCAATACCTACTTATTCATAAACAAAACTAGGCGGGTGGGTACAGACGCCAGCACATCAGGCTACTACAATCTGTCAAATTTATTTAATAGATTTTCAACTTTACTGCTGGAAAATAAGGTTCAAAGTTGATTGGGAAAATTTGACAGTTTCGGGTAGCTTGATGTGCTGGCGTCTGTACCTACATAGTTAAATTAGGTCTTTATGATGGGATGACAAGATTGAGGCAATTCACCTGAACGCATCTGTTCCTGTGACCTACATTTGTAAAAAGCTATCCCATTAATTAATTTATTTATTTTTCAGACAAAGTCCATTACCTACATTAAAATATACAAAATTGATATAAAAAGCATTTATACACATACACAATAAAATAATACTCAAACATTCAAATCAAATACAATTATAATACATACACACATTTATATATGAAGCAGATTTATATGTTCAAAATAATCTGCAAACCATCAAGCCATCAAGTTATACAGCTTCTAGTATTGATTAAGTAATTTATACAGAAAAATAACTAACGTCACTTAGTTTGATTACTTAGAATATCTACTTAATTCATAGTATTGATAAACCAATCAGAAACAAGTGTTCCACATTGAAAACATAACTAGATAAGTATAAACTAGTTTGAGAAAGTCTAACACAATGTAAGTATTGATTTTCTCCAAAGCGAAGGACGAGTGATGCTCAAAATATTAATCTAGATGCTGAAATATTCCGCTCGTTCGCAGTTACATTCATTTAGCTATTGGCACAGCAGTATAGCAGGCTTTAGTTTATACATCAATTAGAAGCATCAATACATGATAAATGATATTTATCTCTGTAAATTGGTTCAACAAACATTTTTACACGCCACAAAAATATTTTTATAACTAGCTGAGGTCGGAATTTATATATTGTATTTCCTTTTCCACCTTAAAAAATAGAAAATTTCCTTTCCACCTTTTTTTTTTTGGTACATTTCACTAACATTGGTTTGGCTGTGTTTTGTGAACCAAATTTTCTATAACCCCTTACTGGCACACTCTTTTGAACATGGGTTGTGGGTAGGGTTACCGATTTAAGGGAGGGGAAGGTTAGTGATTTAAGGGAGGATGCCTGTCTAGGATGTACAAAATGTCTGATATTACGCAACAGATAGTTTTAAAGACAGACATAAAATTCATAATGTAAAGTATGAACAATTTGCGATCTCTAAAGTAATTCATAAAAAACAAACTTACTACACTAAGTGATATTTTTCCGATTTTTTTTTAAATTCTTTATACAACATACATAACATCACGCCTTGTTTCCCCGAAGGGTTAGGCAGAGGTGTAGTACCTGTAGCAGGTACACCCACATTTCGCCAGTTATGTTTAAGTCCCATGTAATAGGGGGCGAGCTTATTGCCATCAACCGGGCACAAATCCAGACTCCGGGCTGCTACTGAGAAATTCCAGATAGAAAAACCCAATAACACTTTGCCCGACCCGGGAATCGAACCCAGGACCTCATGCTCAGCAGTAGCGCTTACGACCACTAGACCAACGAGGCAGTTTTAATTCTTTCTTTTTTCAAATATACCTATTAATATAAAATCTACACACGCAACGTTTTCAAAGTATTCTTGGGTTACTATAATAAAGCTTTTACCGACTCTATTATCAGGCGATTCCTTTTTTTACTAAACTGTGCATTTATTAGGGAAATTCAAAAATGCCTGTCTCAGCTTAGCGCCGGCCGCACGCCTGTCTTAACTAATTGTAAATAAAATACCTGTCAAATGCGGCAAATGCCTGTCAGATGGTAACCTTAGTTGTGGGTACATACCTACACTACTGTGCCAGTTTAACTTTACTGCATATACATTAATACGCTCTAACGCTCATATTATTATATACTGTTGGAACAGCAACTGATCCTTATTTATGGTAAGTTTTACCATCAGCAGTAAATTTTAGTATGTGTATGTTATTGCCACTGGTGTCGATTCCCTTGTTCACAAACTAAACTAAATTTAAGTTCAGTGCATCTTTTTCTTTCTATTTAATTAAGAAAAGGACAGAAGATAAATTTTAGTTTAGTCCTGTCAAATTAATTAGCGTTTGACGTAAATTGGTGCCGATTCTCTTGTTCACAAACTAAACTAAATTTAAGTTCAGTGCATTTTTTTCTTTCTATTTCATTAAGAAAAGGACAGAAGAGAAATTTTAGTTTAGTCCTGTCAAATTAATCAGCGCTTGACGTAAATTGACGTAATTTTAGTTGGCAAGTTTTTAATCACGTCTAAACTTGTATGGAGTATGACAGGCGCTGATTAATATGACAGGACTAAACTAAAATTTATCTTCTGTCCTTTTCTTAATGAAATAGAAAGAAAAAGATGCACTGAACTTAAATTTAGTTTAGTTTGTGAACAAGGGAATCGGCACCACTGTCGTTGATACCCCGTTACAGCTTTATCCCACTTTACTCACATTAATTACAGTCTGTAAACTAAATAAGAAAGTAGGGAAAGTTCGGCTTGTGTTATATCCAATTTATTTCTTACGTGCTTAAATTGTATTTTGCCAAAGTTTTATGCCCTTTAAATCTCATTACTATAGTTAATAAAGTTTTGTTAGTTTATCCCTAAAGTTTGTTTTAATAGGACGATCAAACAGTTTGCTAACTCTAAAAAAAATCTGTTGATCTTTAGCTTAGGAGTTAATTTATAAACCAAGGCGAATGTAAACAACTGAAATAAGAATGACGTATTTTGATTATGTAAAGGTATAATAATATAGGTATTATATGGGGTATTATCCATACAATAATAGGCATGTTCACCCTGATTGCCGCCCACGATAGTCGACAGTGACGTAACATGATACGCAAACGGAGCCGCCAATTATCCGAGCTCGTTATGTCGATGCATTAGACGGATTCCCGCTGGTCTATTGTAGTTCACGTGTGAGTTTATCGATCTACATAATTGTCAGTGTGGTTTGAAAGACTGTTCAACAAGGCACTTCGAGAATCTTAGAAGTAACGGAGATACATTTTACGCGAACCTTTTTCATCTAATGGATATAGTAGATAATGTTTATACTTAGAACCATTTTAGTTATAAGAATTTTATAAGACGTGAATGAATAAGACGGAGAGGCTTTATTGTCATTATAAACTTACAAAAGTAAAATTGTGCAGTGACAGTAATCAACGTCGTCGACCGTCAGCGTTGCCCGGTTTATAATGGTTTATTCAATTTCATAACTCATAAAATATGATTAAGGTACCTTAATACCTACATAAAATAAACATAAAATTCACACAACCTTTATTGAAGCCGAAAGCATGGCGTGACCGTTGTTACTCAACCCTCAACGGGATTATCCCCAAATAGACGCAGATAAATTGCCGAGCCGTGCCTAACGAATTCAGCGCGTTTGATAAAAAAATATGTGCCCAGAGGCATCAAATGCCTTACATGACATAACACAAAGAAGCTGAATGTTACGTAGATAAATGGCGCTCGGGAAATATTCCAAAATATTAAGTACATCTATCTATGTTATTCTACTGTACTACTTTCAAAGTTTTATTTGCCCACGCGATAGAGTAGTCATGTCCTTGATACCTTAATATGTACTTCCAGCAATATCATCATCATCATTTCAGCCGAAAGATGTCCACTGCTGGACATAGATCTCCGCCACTTAGACCGATTCTGTGCCTGTCGATTCCAGCGGATTCCTGCGGCCTTCACCAGGTCATCGCTCCACCTTGTGGGGGGGCTTCCAACGCTACGTCTTCCGGTACGCGGTCGCCACTCTAGAACCTTTCGGCCCTATCAGCCATCTGTTCTGCGAGCAATAGCCCTGCCCAAAGGTCGGTTGTCTTGGTTCTCCTACGGATCTCTTCATTTCTGATTCGATTACATAGGGAAACTCCGAGCATAGCCCTCTCCATTGCCCTTTGGGTGACTTTCAGCCTTCTAATGAGGCCCATTGTGAGCAAGTCGAGTAGAGTCTCCGATCTTCATGAGGGTGGGTGTTGCGACATGGGCATTCGACATGTCCTTCGTTTTGTCCATGTTCATTTTAAGTCCCACTCTTTCGGAAGCTCTACTGAGGTCATCGAGCATTGTACTGAGGTCCTCCATAGTCTCAGCCATGACTACTATATAACCTAACCCCTTTCCAGTCCGAACTTTGAAGACATCCTCCAGTGCGGCGGTGAACAGTTTCGAACGTCTCCCTGTCTCACCCTTCGCTGCAGAAGGATAGGTTTAAAGGTCTGGTCCTAGAGTAGGACTGACATAGTAGCGTTTCCATACAAACACTTCAGCACCTCGATGTACCGATAGTCAATCTGGCACCGTTGGAGAGACTGCAGTACAGCCCAAGATCCAATTGAATCGAAGGCTTTCTCGTAATCCACAAACGTTAAGCAGAGAGATGAGTTATACTCTTCGGTCTTCTATACATATAACCTGCCGCAGTGTATGTATGTGGTCTATGGTGCTAAAGCCTTTACGGAATCCGGCTTGTTTGGGAGGTTGGAAGTCGTCAAACCTGCGCGCGAGACGGTTCATGATGACTCTTGAAAACAGCTTGTAGACATGGCTCAGAAGGGAGATGGACCTATAATTTTTAAGCATTGTCGCCCTTTTTAAAGAAGCGTACCACCACACTTCTGTTCCATGCCTGTGGCGTTTTATCCTCGAGTATGACGGAATCGAACAGCTTCTGGAGGGCCTTGAGAACGGGTTTTCCACCTGCCTTCAGGAGTTTGGCCGTAATTCTGTCATCACCCGGCGCCTTGTTGTTTTCAAGCAGCTTCAGAGCCATCCTAATCTCGTACAAGCTGACGTCCGGGATCTCTTCAGTATAGTGTCGGGTCAATCTAGCTCTTGGGTCGTTTGCCAGATTCGTAACGGGGTTACTGGTTGACGTGTATAACTGTCCATACAAACTCTCGATCTCTCTCAATAGTTTCGGTTTGGCGAATACGATTCTGCCATCATCGGTCTTCAGTTTCGCAAGCTGGCTCTGCCCAGTAGACAGATCTCTTGCAAAAACCTTGGAGTCCTTATTCCGCTCTATCGCGTCCTTAATACGGTTCGTATAATAGTGGCGAAGGTCGCTTTTCAAGGACTTCAGAGATCTGTTTATTGAGCATATTGTATTTGAGTGCATCTTCTGAATACTGCAGGATCATCTCGCGACTCCTCCATGAGCTGTAAAGTAGCATCAGAGAGCTACTTGTTTTGATTTGTACGACGGGTCTTGAAGATCTTAGACTCGACCGTATGTACAGTTTTCACGAACCCATCATTATAATCGTCCACGGAACTCCCTAGGCTCTCGAAATGATTTTGAAATTCAAGCTGAAAGCTATCGAAGTTTTGGATTTGGATAGGTGCTGGACGGAGCGCAGACTTCATCAGTCGAGATTTTTCCAGCTTGATATTCAAGTGCAATGTGTCTCTTACCATACGGTGATCACTTCCGGTTTTCACTGCGTTGATCACGTTTTTTACGTTATCAAAAGATTACGGCGATACATTGAGTTAAAATGTGCCATGACGTCACGAGTATGTAGATTTTATACTTACTTGTGACGTAACGACCCCCATTCCCCAACTTTAATGCGTTTTATCCAAGTATTTTTTGGTAATATGATGAAGCAAGAAATACGTGTCTAATTTTTTTTAATTATCTGACTGACGGACTAAATAGAATTTCTTTTTTTGACCTAGGCATCATCCCTATTGCGTAACACATTTATTTTACAGTAGCAATGGCTTTCATTTTGACAGACATTAAATTGTGTTATTTACGTTGTTGAGCAGACAAATTTTTCGAACATAAATTATGAAGCAATGGATTAGCAACATCCTTCAGAATCATTCAAATTGTGATAAAAAGGTTTTTTATCACAATTTGATTTGATTTGGGGTGCTGCTAACATTTATGTCACTGAATAATAAATATTATTGCGTGTCGGCAAACATAAAATTAAATAATCAATAAAACACCAATTAATAAATTTTCACGATGTGTATCGGGTTCTAATGACTGGTTGTTTGTTGTGTGGCACAGATTAATACAGATGCTTCACTCCGCAAACTCATTTAAATAAAAAGCGAATCTTGCTACGACACAATAAAGTGCAATTCAGGTCGCGCAGCGCTAATTACCTACAGTTATATTCACCTACAAGTTGCCTCTCTTTCTATCGCGCAACTCTTAGATCTTCTGACTACGTTACTGTGCGTTTGCACAACATTCACGTAAAAACATGTTAAAATCTCTATTTCATGTCAAACATTTCATGGAACATTGACAGAAAATAGAGATTTCAACATGTTTTATGTGAATGTTTCGCCACTTTCGCCAGTGCAAACGCACAGTTACACTCAGTGAATTGGCCCGCCGCGTACTTTTAGCTTCATACCTAAAATTCGGACTGAACCATCTGTATTCATGTGTGTGTGGCGCAGTTTTATTGTTATGGCGTACATGCAAGTAGGTGGTAGGTACACCTACTATATCTACAGAACACGTTCTCCATTATCCTCACTTTTATGTGCCTTCCTGTAATCTTTCTCTTCATTAATTCTCGTAATGAATAAACTTTATGAAGGCTCTTAACTGAGGTTGTTTTATAGGCAACAGGGATTGTAAAGTTAGCCATTGCTGGCTGCTACCAGGCAACTGCGAGCGCGAGTTCCCCTCGGAAACGTGTCAAGGCAATAAATAGGTCAAGGGGGCCTGAGCACCTACATTCATACTGGTTACCTTAAATCAATAAATGTTGGTAAAATCGGATTGAGATAAAACGTGATTGAATACGATTTATACTTTTTGATGTAATGTCTCCGGTCACGACCTTTGAATGTAGGCTTGTACCGCGTATTGCGTATGACCTTGATGGTATCCTTGAATGTTAGATAGATAATATTGTTGTTTTTATGCTATCCTATAAATATATAAAAGAAACACGGCCGTGTGTTATAAAACCAAACCCAAAGAATACCTACACTAGATAATAAAATATATATACTTTAGGAAAAGATATTCAAAATTCATTTATTTAAATTAGGGTGAGAATCAGCGCTTTACGGACGTAAAATGTTACAAAAGGCCGTTCCCGAAACTTTATAACTCTAGAGTTTGAACTCAGAGCACATTTTTTTTTTTTTTTTTTTTCGGTATGGCATCTCACAGCTGGTTTTGAGAAACCGTCGCTGTTTAACCGGTCAATCCTGTGGCTGCCTCAAGCTACTACACTCAAAGCCTCCAGCCAGGGCACATATATAAAACTAAGCTAAAAAGCTTAGGATGAACGCGCGCTAAGGGCACCCCCTGCGGGGTTCGAGCCTCGGCTTAGGGCGTTATCCGGGGGGAGAACATCAAAAGATGGGACGGGCTGGATCAAAGGGTTTTGATCATTATTATTATTATACGGGGAATTTAAAGCTACGTGCACAGCTGCAACAACTGCTGGCACCTCGTTTTCGAGCAAGGGTCGGGGGGGAGTATCATTTACTCGGGGGCGCGGCGGTCGGGAACGCAAAGGACCTCGGCGGCGAGGTCGGAATGACGGGAGGCGTCTGTGTTTGTACACTGTGCTTGTTTCCCTATTGCTCTCCTGGAGGAGGGTTATGGGGTCATCGGGGTCTACTAGGATATGCCTTGGGCGGCGAACTTTACTTATTCTACTCGGGATATAACTGGCGGCCTCGACAACCAGAGGGTTGCGATGTTTGGCCGCGGACTCAAAGAAACGCTTTGAAAGGCGTTTTAGAAATTGGTGGATTGTGGGAATCTTTAGGTCGAGGTGGAGAGCCTCGTTCCTGACGAACCATGGGGAACCTCAGAGCACAAAACAATGGCTCTCTTATTAATTAATCCTTTAAAGAAATTTATGTTACGAAACCTGTTGATATCCTCTCGGCTTAATTAGCTCCTGGGGGAACTGTCGGGTACGGTGTGTATTACAATTAATTGTGTTTTATCAAGAACTGGGGAATATATCTTATACTGTTTCTGTTTCAGGCATATTAATAAAAAGTGATAATTATGACAAGCAATATATTTTTTAATTATAATGAGTTCGAGAAGGCTCTCATGTAAAAAAAATAGTTTGAAGCCTGTACAAATATGGACATACAGAAGCAACATTTATGTCCTCGACTGGTGGATTATTTAACCATCGTTGGAGCTAAACCTTACACTTCGGGGAAAGGCCTCGCCCCTGTTCAGGTACAACACATTTTACTTTATCTTTTCTTATTGATTTGTGGTCACTGGTCATTCTTCTCAAACATGACTAAGATTTCGTATATCGTTATTTCGTCCTTCAACTACGGCCTTCAGATATTATTTGCGGTGTGTGTGATGGATGACTCATGGGATTTGGGAACGGAGATGAGTTTGAAGGTCCCTAAAATTACCTTAATAAAATATTTATTACTTTATTTTGTGTTGCGATATAAATACTTTTTTGCAGGCCCCTGAGTTACTCCGCCGCTACCCGCTAACCAATCACGATGATTTCCCCTTGCCTTTGGACATGGTGTATTTCTGCCAACCGGAGGGATGCGTGTCTGTGGGGCCACGTCGGGCCCCTGGGCACCTCGCCTCCAGGGATACCAGCTCTTTTGTCTTTCAACTTACTGATAAAGACTCGGGTGAATATACTCAAAATATTCATTTATAATTTTAAGGTATCAAGGGAAAGATAATATTGTTTGTTGATCACTAGGAGATATGTGCAAAAGATTTACGGCACAGGCTTTTATGGAAAAATTTGCCTGAATAATCTAAAGAAACAACTGCCGAAATTGTTACTTGTCTTACAGAAATTGCCTGCTGATGAATTGTTGTTTCGATGGTCTATTTATGACTTCATCTGCCTTATATAATTGTAAAACAAAGTCCCCTCGTCGCGTCTGTTTGTCTGTCTGAACGCGATAAACTCAAAAATAACCGAACGGATTTGCATACGGTTTTCACCAATGGGCGGACTAATTCATGGGGAACGGTTAGGTGTATAATTCATTAAGGTTTTGTGTAAATTGGCTGAAATATGACGATGATTGTTGAAGATGTCAAAAAATGAAAAAATCATGCCTACTTAGCTTTATTGGCGTGCGCCGCGTAAACCAATACAGTTATTTGAAAACAATGTATTACGGAATTAATACATTGTTTACCTGAATTAACACATATGGTACTTTTTATCCCGGTAGTACGTTCCCGTGGAATATTTTCGAACATCCACGCGGTTACATGATAAAAATTACCAACCTTGAGTGACCTTCAAGCTTTATTAAGGCAATGATAACCCCTCAGGTAAGACTCGTTTCGGCATCTGCGTGAACTTCTACCGGGCGGTGGAGCGCGCGCAAGTGCCGGGCCCGCGCGAGCGCAGTATGCTGCGGCGCGAGTCGTGGCGCAAGTCTATGGAGAAGAGCTCCGACTCTGCATTCTCCAGGTGAACATAAACTACTTCTGCTTTTTGCTAAATAGGTCTTTCAAATATGATAAATTTAATTTATCTATTCACTTGGCTGTGTGTAGATATTTTCCGTAGCAATTAATATTAGCATGGAGACACGAGTTGGTAAACATCAATATCAAGAGAACAGGGTTCTTCTAACTTCGATTCCATGGTTCATAATTATCTGTGCCCGAAGGCTATTTTCTATCACATTTCATTTAACTAAAAATTTGTATTAGTTGGTTAGCCACGTTTGAAATCCTGTTAACCTAAAAAGGCCTTTGCTTTACATGTTCTATAGGGTTTGGTTTCCGCACTTAGTCCGTAAAGTGGACCATTGTGCGTGGGCCATGGCGGCCGTTTGGTGGTTATTCCAACCAGCCCACCTCAAATCTCCTAGTCTGTTCAGAACATCTGTGTAGGATCTGGGTGACCCGAGGGTTTCTGTTCTAATCTGGGTGACGCCTGTGCATTCAAAGAGCACGTGCGCTACGGTTTCCTCAGCCTCCATGCACGCCCTGCATAGAGGACTGTCCGTTATGCCTATTGTGTGGAAGTGTTTGGTTAGCGAGCATTGTCCCGTGATGGTCCCCGTCACCAGGCGCAGGCCGTTCCTGTCCAGGCGTAATAAGGGCCTGGTTAGCCTGCTATCCAAGGATGGCATAGCTTCCTTAGACTGCCTGCAGCCCGGTGTCGAGGTCCACCAGTTCCCCGCTTGTGTGTGGGTGAACTCCTGTAGCCACCTGCGTATTTGGTTGAAGGGGATGGGTACGATAGGCTCGGGTCCACATGCTGCCGTGCCGGATCCTCGTTTAGCAAGTTCATCAGCTGCGTCGTTACCTAGCGATCCGCTGTGCCCTTTTATCCATTGTAGTGTCACCGTGTTGCGGCGAGATACCGTTGTATGTTCTAGTGCGTTGTGAAATTCTAGTATTAGCTTCGAGGTAATATATTTTTTCCGTAAGGATTGGAGAACTGAGGCACTGTCGGAGAGTATACGTATGTGGGTGTCCGTAACCCTCCTGGCTTCTAGGGCGTGGACCGCTTGTATGATGCCCACACACTCCGCCTGATAGACGGTGTTGAACATGCCCAATGGTCTGGATATATTAATGTTGAGGTCGTGGAGCCGACCCCGGTACCAGAGTCGGTCTTCGATCCATCGGTGTATACTCTCATCTCTTTCGGACCTGAGTAGTCACACTGTTCTTCTGTGAGTATTATGCTGTAGTGCCTTTGAAAGTGATGTGTTTTCGGGGCTTTGTCGCAGGGTGATGCCATCATTGCCTGTCGTTTGATCGCATCCTCCTTTATGCGAGTATGCCTAACTCTGGAGTCTTTGCTTAGGGTTCCTGATAAATGTAGCCTAAAGGCAGCCAGAGTCGCCTCCTCCCGCACGATAAGGTGCAGAGGTGGCAGCCCAAGCATTGCCTGTAGGGCAGCAGTGGGTGCAGTTCTCATACTGATAGTGATCGCAACATAAGCAAACCGTTGCAGTTTTTCGAGATCTCTTTGGGCTGTGCTCAGGTCTGCCCTGGGCCACCAGACCAGTGAGCCGTATGTGATAATTGGTCGGATGACTGTGGTGTTTAACCAGTATAGGTGACCTTGGGGCTAATCCCCCAGTTCCTGCCAAGCAGTCGTTTGCACTGCCACAGGGATATGCTGGCTTTTGTAGTGATGTAGTTGGTATATTTTGCCCAGTTCAGCTGTTTATCCAAAAAGATGCCCAGGTATTTGGTTTCAGTTGATAGGCTTAGGCATGTTCCGAAGAATCGTGGTAGTTGTAGTGTCTTCAGTTTTCTCTTTTTTGTAAAGAGAATCAGTTCGGTTTTTGTAGGGTTCACTGAGAGTTGGTGCTTGTTGCACCATTCCTCTACTATTTTTAGGGCTTGTCGCATAGAGTGTTTTCATGGGTACCGCTTATTATTATTGTTAAGTCATCGGCGTAGCCTACGGTGAAGTAACCTTTGTCGTTGAGTGTTTTTATGAGGCTGTCTACTACCAGGTTCCATAGAAGCGGCGAGAGGACGCCCCCTTGCGGGCAACCCTTCGCAACGATGGCCCTCGTAGTGTCATTTACTGTGACTTGTACATCT
Organism: Agrochola litura; assembly: GCA_949152395.1. Lineage (NCBI taxonomy): Eukaryota > Metazoa > Arthropoda > Insecta > Lepidoptera > Noctuidae > Agrochola > Agrochola litura. The sequence continues at coordinate 12,535,374 of OX424496.1, forward strand.
CTCAATTTGAGCATGTTGGTAATCCAACCACTCAGGGTCGAGTCTATGCTGTGTCTGTCGAGGGCCGTGTTTATATAGTTGAACATGGTCTTTTCAAAGGCGCCCTCGATGTCAATGAAGGCGGCCAGTGCTGAGCATTTGTGGTCCACTGCGTATTCAATTTTAGAAACCACGCTATGCAGCGCGGATTCTGTTGATTTGCCTGTGGAGTACGCATGCTGTTGCTTGTGCAGTGGTTTTACCCGGAGAGGTCCATCTCGGATGTGTCTATCACAGAGTCTCTCGAGAGTTTTCAGTAAAAAGGATGTTAGGCTTATAGGTCTATAACCCTTGGGTTTTGTGTAATCAGTTTTGCCAGGCTTGGGTATGAAAATTACTTTCACCTCGCGCCATGCGAGAGGTGTGTGTCTAAGTGCAATGCAGGCTCGATAGATCTCCACCAGCCATGGTGTCAGAGAATCTACCTCCCACTGCAGCAGGGCTGGGAAGATGCCATCCAGCCCTGCGACTTGTATGGCTGGAAGCTGTTGATAGCCCACATTATCCGCTCTTCTGTTACTATGTTGCGGGCTCTTGACCAGACTTGATCCGTTGGGGTCCATTCTGGTTCAGTCTCCCATGTCCTTTCCTCCAGGATTTTACAGTTTGGGAAGTGAGTCTCGAGAAGGACCTTACTGGTTTCATGGTCAGTTAGTGTGTATGAATTATCGGGTTTTTTCAGCACGCCAAGAGTTCAGTCCTGATCGGTTGATAGGATCTTCCTTACCCTTGCCGCCTCATTATTTGTTTCAATGGATTCACAGAATTTCCGCCAGGCTGTCCTCCTAACGGTTCCGATCTGTTTTTTGTATGTGTATTGGGTCTCTTTGTATAACTCCCAGTCATCCAGGAGTCTCGTATTTTTTGCTCTGTTAAATTGCTTACGTAGGGAATCTCTGAGTTTACTAAGTTCAGCATTCCACCAAGGGTTCCTCTCGTTCTTGCTTTGTGGCGCTCTTAGTTTACAGCATGCGTGGTATGCTTCGGTTAGGTATTCTGATAGTTTTGTCACGGTGTATTCCAATTGTGCTTAATCCCTTAGGGTTACTTGTGTTAGATGTCTAGCTAATAGGGAGGCCAGGAGGCGTTTGTACTCAGGAATATTGGTACGCCTCGGGTTTCGCCTCGGAGCGGGTTTCCTAGTGTTTGTAGTTAGTGTAAAGCGGATCCTTCTGTGGTCTGAGCAAGAAGGCTCGCCCGATACGTGCCAGTTTGTGATAAGGTTTGTCGCGTTTTCTGTAGCAAGTGTTAAGTCTATGATCGTTTGTCCACGGACTGTGACCCAAGTGGGTTCTGAGCCGCGGTTGATAATGTTAAGGTTAGTAGAGAATAAATAGGTGGATAGTACCTCTCTTCTGGAATTTGGTGCGGCGCTGCCCCAGAGCGGGTGGTGGGCGTTCGAGTTGGTGCCAATGATCAGGTCCAAACTGGCGCGCTCGCAGTGCTGTACCAGGTCGGCCATCTCTTTTGGCGGGCAGTCTGCGTCCTCGCCTGGCATGTATACCGACGCTAACACAACATCTGGAACGCTACCTTCGGTTTAGAGCCTGACAGCTGTCAGGTCTCTGGAACAGAATTGAGTGAGTGGCGTAAAGGGAATTTCTTTGGGTATGTAGACGCAGGTTCTCGGTTTGTCTGTTCTGTGTGTGTTGAGAATTAGCTTACCTCCGATGTTACCGAAGCCCCATATTCTATTGTTCCTGATCCACGGCTCTTGGATCAGTACGATGGTTCGGGGTTTAACCTCCAGCGCCCTGCGTAAGCTAGCCGTGGCAGTCTGGCTGTGCTGGAGGTTGGTCTGGATGATATTGAGGGACGGTGACGACGGTGGAGAGGGGTTAGTTGGAGATGGATCCATCGGATAGCCTCTCCACTACCTCCTCTCTGTACTTGTCGTGTCTTTCACTCGGCGACGAAGCGAGTAAACGGTCGCTCCAGCCAGGTGATTCGGGTAGTATGGTATCAATATCGTCAGCCATAGCCGCTCGGGCTATGACCTCCTCCAGTTGGTCAATATCCGTGTCGTCAGTCTGTGTCATCGTCGGTTGTGTCGTCTTCGTATCTGTGCTGTCAGTCTGGACGTCAGAGGGTTGGGTCGTAGGCCAGAAGCGTACGTATATATCGACCCGAGTAGGTATGATATACGTCGCTCCCGAGCCCGGACCTTTACGGCTTCCTCCGGTGGCACACCCAGGGTCAAATAAGTCCCGTAGTTGTCGTCACCGGCGGTTGTCGACCGTATTCTGACGAGTCAGAATACTTTGTAGTCTGGCTATGTCACCTCTGTAACGAGGGACAAATAGCGAGACTCGGACACGGGTGGGCACGTCAGATTGTCTCAGAACCGTGAGTGTCAGGTCAGTTGTTGGAAGTCTTATCAGGGGTACTTTCTGTGTCAGCCAGGTCAGGGCATAGTCGTCCTCACACCACATCTGCACGGTGCCTTCCGCTACCCGTGGGTATCCGCGGAAGGCAGGGAGTGGCGCTGTCGAGTCTGTATCTATGACCAGATTCTCAAGGTCCGTCTTTATGTACTTGGCCTCTTCCTTTGTCAGGTCTCTGGAGGGAGGGGGGAGGCAGATTGCTACGGCCAGCCGCGCCGGGATGTCCTTCGTGGCCCGCGCGTAGGTCCTCTGCTCCTTGAGCGGAGTGGGTCCTTACCCGTTTGGCGTCCCCCTGGAGCATGCTCGGCGAAGCCGTCTCGTCAGGGCGCTCCCTCTTTGCCGGCCCTGTACCGCTCGGTCCAGGCTGCGGCTCAGAGGTGCCTGGCTTGGTATTTTTTGCCGGCAATGCCGGGTGTTGGGTACCACCTCGCTTGCCCCTGCTGTGCTTTGGAGGAGGCCGGTTGTGGTGTCCGTCCGTGTCTTTGGGTCGGCTGTCGGTCCCGGTAGTCTCTGTCACGTGCGGAGGCTTTTCGCGCTGAGTTGCCCCTTCGCAAGCTTGCCCCCGCACGTGCGGTTCCGCGTCTGGCCACTTTGCGCGCTGAGTTTCCCCTTCGCGCTCTTGCGGCCGGTCGCGTCCGGCCCTTTTTCGCGCTGGGTTTCTCCTTCGCGGACTTGTGACCGGTCGCGCACCTTCCCTTCGGCGTCCGATCGCACTTCGCGCTGGCTAGTGCTTTCGCGGATTTTGCGCTTTCGGTCGCCTATTTTCGTCTTCCGGGCCTGGATTTTTTCGCGCTTAGTCAGCGGGCGTACTTCACCACAGGAAACCGGAAGAGTGTTAGAGTTACCAGGTCCGTCATCTTTTCCAGTCCTTGTCTGTCTGTGCTGATCTTGGTCTCTGTCTGGGTTTGTAATGCTGTTCCGCACGATGCTCTGTTGCCAGAGGCATAGTTCGTGCGGTCAGTGTTGGCGCGTTGGTCGCAGCCTAGGTTGGGTTAATGGGCGCGTTAATCACAGCCTGTGTTGTGGGCGCTAAATCAGCAGCCGGCCGCGCTGAAAAGCGCGGCATCAGAGAGTTAACATTGCAGTTTGAGGCCCCTCCCGTACTACGATAGGGGCTAACCGCCGGAGCGGTGTGGGATTCCCCGGCTTGGCCGGGACCCACCTGGGTACTGTCTTCTTCATTCTGCATATTTCATGTTAGTGGGGGTGGACTTTTTTGGAATCGAGGTTACCCTTCCTCTAGGACCGATGGGATAACGGGATAGGGGGGAAGGCATTTGATGGATGGAGGGTGTGGGTTCCTTGGGGGCTACCCTAGGCCCGGGAGTTGGCCTAGGGTTTTAGGATCGACAGGAAATGTATGGATAGGGAGGGATGGCTTGATTTGGTGATGGGTAACATAGGAAGGGGTATATAGGTTACCCTAAATCTGGGATTTGGCTTTCGGGAACTTCTCTTTCCGGGATCTCTTTTAGAAGATGCTCCGAGTGCGGGATCGGCCACCAGCGGTCAATGTAACCGTTAGTGGTCGGTCCCGCAGCCGGAGTTGGGCTATCCGCAACCTGCCCACCTGCTCGGTTGCAAGAGGAGAAGTGCCTGGCAGTCTGGGTCGCCCCACCACGGATGTTCGTATACATTCGTGTTGGAGCAATCCAGCCTCCCTCGAGATCCTCTCACATTCTTACGACTTAAGCACTAGAATTTAGACTAAGACGTAGCGAATGTTCCAGTGACTATAGGAGCAGCAACGTGGCCCCGAGTGACTCGGAGCGCGACTGCAGTGCGACGCTGGCGCCGCGACTGGCCCCCGCGCCCGACTCCGAGAGTGGCGGCTCGCACTCACACTCGCCCAGCCCGAGGGCCACGAGGAAGCGCCAGGTAAATAGAAACAAAAATAAAAGAAAGAAAAACTGTTTTTAAATGACACAGAGCTTTGCCAAAACTAGCCAGTCGCTTTCGCGGTCTTACTTACACCTCTTTACCAGGATGGTACTGACCAACTTTGATTCGAGGGATGGGTTATATGGCAGTGACTTATTACTAGTGACTCATTTATTAGTTTGTTAATTCCCTGTATTTGTTTGTATTGTTACAGAGAGTTCGGAACCATTCCCTAACATCCTTATGCCTACTTTCACATCATCCATTCTTCTCCACATTCCGAGAGTGCCTATTTATCCTAAAGAAATTAATCGATGCATGCAACGAGTCTTCCAGTCCACGACGTGTCGGCGCGTCCAGACAAATCCTTAGGTAAGTTATTTAACAATGCCTCTGACTCTGCAAGAAATATGATTACCTACAAGGGCCAAAACCATACAAGAAACATGGACGTACCGTCGACACGAAAAGAAAAAGAAGTTATTAGAAATACATAGTAAAACCAACTTCTTATAAAATAATATTTTATGCTTACAATTTATCTTCCCACTATAAATATGATTCTCTTTTATGTAGGTAATCCCCTTTGATGTTAAATATTTAATTAAATAAGAAATGAAGAAGCGACTTTCATCTCTGCGGTTAAATAATTTGCTAACATCGTTTCACATAAAGATAACAAAGAATGTTTTAATCTGATCAGAACATTGCCTCGAGCGTTTTCATAATAACTTAATACAATAATTAAATGTTAAAGACTTACAAAAGAAAAGAGGATCGGAAGATTTTAAACAAAAATTATGTATTATTTTGTTCAGAGATACAGTATGGTCAGTATTGACTGGCCAAGCATATGACAACACCCCGACTATCGTGTTGCACGACGTCAAAGAGATCGAGACGTGGATCCTGCGACTTCTGTCTGCGCCTGTACCAGTCCCGGGCAAGACCAGGCTCGAGCTAGAAGTACTGTCGCCGACAGCGCATTCGCCGCTACTGTTCGCGCTACCGGACCACACGAGATTCTCACTCGTTGACTTTCCACTGCATCTACCTTTGGAACTTTTAGGTGAATGACATTGATAATTTGTTTTAGTCACATTTAATAAACGGAAAGATTATTATTTAAAAAAAATTGTTAGAAAAAGTCGTGAGATATAAAGTTGAAACCTAACCAAAGAACACTTATTGTGTTACTAATTCCCTTCAGAGAGTGGTTAAAATTAAGGGTTTATTTACATTTTCATCAGATACTTTTGCAACAATCCATAGGTAAGTCTTAAATATTTAACACAAGTTTTTCCCCCAACAGGTGTAGACACGTGCCTGAAAGTCCTGACACTGATCCTACTGGAGAACAAGGTTGTTGTCCAGTCCCGCGATTACAACGCACTGTCCATGTCCGTAATGGCGCTTGTGTCCATGCTGTACCCGCTGGAGTACATGTTCCCGGCCATCCCGCTGCTACCCAGTTGTATGAGCTGCGCCGAACAGCTGCTGTTGGCACCCACGCCCTTCCTTATTGGGATACCTGCTACTTTCCTGACCTATAAGAAGAATTTTAGGTGCGTATATATTCGTCTTTATCCTCTTATATTTTTTTTTTTTATTCTTTTCTGGTTTGTACTCCTTCGAGAAATAAACGTATGATTTTTTTTTTCATAGAATGCCTGACGACATATGGCTTGTAGACCTGGATGCAAATAAGTTGATATGTCCCTCCGGAACCGACCAGGATTTACCGCCACTGCCCGAACCAGAAGGCTCTGTACTAAAGAATCACCTAAAGCAGGTACAAATTGCATCGTTTTATTTTATTTTCACATTTTTCTATGAATGTTTTCTTTCATATCTACATAATAGTACATTTTTCTCCTATCACCTAAACTTTCTCTAATACTTTGCACTTGTGAGCGCAGTTCTATTGATGTCGCTAAGCTGTTGTGACGATTAATGTAATATTATTGTTTTATGATGTACAACTTACTCGTATATGTCTAAATTCTTAAATTTGTCATTAGATGGTTTTATCTATTTCTTATAAATAAAGTCAACGAACATAGTGTTGGATGTAGAACAAAATATATTAAGTACTCCGACACTTAAATTAATATAAAAATAATCGGATAGTTGAAAGCATGTTTAAACCCTCTAAATGTTTGTTACTATAATATTATAATAAACTAACTACAATGAGTAGGTAGTGACGATTATGGGATGTTCTGTTTATTTATAGTTTTGGGAATTTATGATTTCACACTTTTTCCTTTGACTTGTGTCACTAACACGCCCTCACTTGTTCTCCTAATGCTAGGCCGTGCATCTCATGGGCAGTGCCGGGAGTGGTGTAAATATCTCTACTCTTTTTACATTGCACACTTTCACTATTACATCTACTCGATATATATTTATTTATGTGCCGATTTAGTATAATACTTTACAGCTAACTTGCACCTGACACCGAAGTTAGTATGTATCTATTATGTATTTATAATATTGAATACTATTATTATAAATCAGTTTTTCTTATCATGAGTTTCATAGCATATAATAAGGGCTACCTTTCCCAAAGCGTCAAAAACATGTCAATGAAAAGAGGATTACTAGAATCAACTCGGCCTACAGTTACTTCTAGAAATACGATTCTTTTCGGGGTTATTCGGGAAATATATTAAAGCTGAAAAGTAAAAATAATAAAATCTGAAGGTAAATATGAGGGAAAACTACATTGTAACAGAATAATTTTTTTCTTCGTACGTACCACTCTTTGTGTTAAACATTTTCGCACTTAGTAGTGGATTAACATTAGTAAAGACACATAAATATCTCAATAAAAATTATTTAAATGACCTAAACCTAAATCACCGGATATTTTTAGCTGGAAAACAAGATAAGAAAAGCTGCCAATAGAGGCACATATAAATATTTACCTGAAACACGTGTTACTGTCTATCATCACACATTTCCTAGGTCCAGACATATTTCTTCATAACTACTACATTTTCTTTGTTTTATTATTTCTCAGACTGTAACACTGTTTCAGTATGTCTTGTGTTTTGTGTGCGGCATGTTTTGTCTGACTTGTTGTGATTGTGCTAACGCTAATATTGTGGAACAGTACAGCTTCCAATATAATAGACACTATTTATAAATATATGTAGAGAGTTTGAATTATTGAATATTAAAACTAAATTGTAAATTAAACTTTTTAATATCTTTAGTAGCTAAACTTGCAAATAAAATAAAATCGTTTTTGTTTTCTGCTATTTATATTTGAGATGTTTAAAATTTGGCTTTGAATAAGTACTATTACGATTTTTGAGTAATTAGCTATTTATTACAGTCCACTTTCCAATTAAGGCGTTATTTGCTTTAAATCTACTTTTTTTGTTCAGAAACTGAATTATTTCACGCGAGTTAGCTAAGTTATTTCAACGGTCCCTAATATATACATTACGATGGCAGGCCCTCAACAGTTTGACGAGTAGTACAGCTGAGCAGGCGGCCGCGCCCTTGTTGCCTTCTAGACGAGACAGCGTGGGAGGAGCTACACTTAAGTAAGTTAAATAGTATAGCCAAATATTTTTTGATGTTCGGATAGCTCATGAGTACTCATGACCTAAAGAGGCACCAATTAAGAATATTAACAAAAACAAAAAAAGAATAACCGCGATATTCTGCGTGTTAAATAAAGCTAGTAAGGTGACAAAAGAAAATCTTTTCTTTGGCACAGTATCGTAAACAAACAAGAAATTAAAAATATAGGATCATGTGTGCCGAATGGCGGCACATACAACACAACATTAGGTGAAGTTATTATGAACCCATACTTTGGTCCCAGGGTCCACCCCGCAGCCTACCGCGGCGGCGAGGGCGCGGCGTCGGCGCCACACTCGACGCCGGAGAGCCGGCGCGTGTCCGTGAGCGGGCCGGGCGCCGCCAGCGCCGGCCACACGCCGCAGCGCCACTCGCTGGCCTCGCCGCACCACGCGCACCAGGCGCAGCCCTTCAACCCGCTCATATATGGACACGATGTGGATTCTGTTGATGTTGCTACGAGGGTCGCTATGGTAACTAAACAATTCTTTATTAAATACCAGCCTATTAGTGTCTCACTTCTGAGCAAAAGCCTCTTCTCATATCGTCGCCGTGCAGTGAAAACCTTGTAAAGTTTTTTTTTGTTGTATTTTTTTTAAATTTATTTGTTGGGTAGAAAACCTCGTAATGTATAATTTAGTTTAGAACGAACGTGCACAGCTCTAAGATGGTTTTAATGCCTTCTATTTATGATAATGAGAACCTCGGAGAACGTCAATGGCGGCCATTTTTCAGACAGTTTTTATCTTCTCTTGTAAAATAACGTTTATTGCAATCACGAGGTTTTCACTGCACGGCGACGATATGTAGAAAGAATGAGCATTAATCACCACGTTTGTTGCTCAAAACAGGTTCGCGATTTCAGATTTATATCCTTACATATTATAAAAGAAAGTCCCCCCCGCTGCGTCTATCTGTCTGATCACAATTAACTCAAAAACTACCTTACGGATTTTCAAACGGCAAAAATATAACAATTATTGTTGAAGATGTCGGAAAAACCACGCCAACTGGGAGCTTTACTGGCGTGCGTCGCGTAAACCGTAAAAGATACATAAACATTTATTTTCTACAGGTTTATACATCTTAAAAAGTCCAACAAAACAAAAAAAGGCCGCGATAGCAAATGCATATCTTCTAAAGATGATCCACAGTAACCATTTTAATCTTTCAGAATTTGATAAAATTTTCATTGTTATTTTCGAAGCTATTTTGACCGGTATTATATGAATCCTTATCCAATAAAATAAGTTAATTTAAATTAAAAGATGCCTTGACATCATTTAAATGAATATACTAAAGATATCACAAATTCAAAATTACGCGTAGGTAACAAAATAATTATAGTTGACGGGCGGCGCAAAGCTAGGACAAGAATCAATGACCTTTTCCCCGGCTATTAAGTATGCGATCATCGCTTCTTTTCCTATTAATCCCGGTAGTACTTTCCCGTGGGATTTTTTCCTACATCCACGCGGGCAAAGCCACTGCAAAAGCTAGTTAAATACAAGTTTAGGTTTCGTCACCATGTTTTCCTTCATGGATTTCCATGATGTTCAAAATAATCTTAGAAAGTACATATAAATTGAAAAAGTCACATTGGTACTTGCCCAGATTTAAACCCACAATCTCGTGCATGAGAGGCGAGGCCTTAACTAACGAGCCATTACGAAAATATCCGTATGTATACTTTAGAATTTATGACACTTGCTGGCTTTTGACGAGACTTTTATCCTACATGTGCTGAGATAGGTTGCACAGTTCAAGATCGGTTTTAGATGTTAATATTTCTTTACAGGTGCGATTTTTCAATTCACATAACATCCTGGCCAATTTCATGGAACATACACGGACATTGCGCCTATACCCGCGCCCAGTGGTAGCCTTCCAGATTAACAGCTTTCTGCGATCACGCCCAAGAACCACCTCCTTCTTGAATAAATTCGCTCGAACACAGGTTAGTGAGAAAATCAAAAGCTTGCTTACTTTTGCTGCTGAATTTAACTTAGCCAAATTCCTTTAATTACTCAATCTTATTCAGAGAGTGTGCCTTCGGGAACTTTTTTTGACCACCTGATAATTATTTATGGATTACAATTAAGATTTAAGGAAGCTTCTCAATATTGCCGGTTTTAGTAACAAAAACACGCATTCTTTTAGGCAGTGGAGTTCTTAGCGGAGTGGTCTTTAACTCCGGGCAACGTGGCATTCCTGCGGGTGCAGACAGGGTTATTCGACCCGCGGCAGGTGGGAGACAAGTCCAAGTGGTTCGCAGACTTATTGCAACCTATCCGGTTCCCTGTTTGGGATGACGGCAGTTCCCTCAATGGGGCATTGCGACAACTACAGCGGCAAGAGAATCAGCCTACAGGTTTGTTACTTCTGGCTTTTGGGTACTTTCCTTTAGCTACCGCTGCTTTCAAGTAATTTATTCACAATTCAAAATTAACAACATTAAAAATATTTTATATTACTATTCATATTTAGACGCATGCACAATGACATTCAGATAGCCGAAAACGAAAATCTTTATTGATATAATTTTCTGGAATGTTAACAATTTGTTATTTATAGATGAGAGTGGGTCAGACTCTGAAGCTGCCGAAAGTACGAGCTCATCGTACTCATCACTGAGTGACTTCGTGTCAGAAATGGCTTCATCCGACTTATCTCCAGGTATCATCATTACTTTCCTATTTCAGTTTGTGGATTTTACCTATTAAACTTTGACATTACCTTCTTGACTTTTTTAATTGTACAGGTGGGAATCAACATCAACATCAACATCAACAGCACGTCATTGGCGAAACTTATAACGCTGTTGTGCAAGTACCAATGACTTTGTCATCATCTTTGGACCCGAAAACGGTAATTATTTAGGCTTACTTGCCAAAATCATGGGGTTTATCTTTGGATAAAAGATTTTCTTAGTTTTATGACGGGTGTAAAAAGACGTTTAACAAAACCGAGAGTCACTTCTATTCCCCGTCATTGTGATAATTTAATACTGAACTATGTGATGGATCTTTTTACACCCTGTAAATGAGGACATTATTAAATTTGAAATAAATATGATAGTAAAAGATCCTGTCTCTCTTCGTACCTTCTCCCAAGAAAAAAAAACAGAATGTACAACAATTTGACACACTAAATGACCGTTTACCCCCAGGTATACAGTCCACCGTCCTCCCTGATGTTCGGTAACGTGGAGGAGGTGATAGACAGAGACACAGGTCGCGCGTCCACCTCTCCCTCCCCCTCGGCCTCCAGCTCTGACCACAGCGACCTGTCGGATGACGAGGCTCCTGGAGACGTCGCCGTGGAAGCTAGTGATGCTGCCCATCCACCGCCCGTTAAGAAAAGTGTAAGTTTGCGTAGAACTAAGGACTGATATTGGTTTGTGGTCCAAACAGACAGTCCAAACTAAGGGGTATCGTATTACCTAGTAACTGGGTTGTGGAAGTCAGATAGACCCGGTTATCCGGTTAGACTGGAAGCCGACTCCAACATAGTTGGGAAAAGGCAAAGTATGTTTGGTTTGTGGTTGGGACCTTGGGACTCACTGTGAGTGTTGACAAAACCTGTCTTTAAAAGCACAGATACCATTAGTATCATGTAAATCTGGTGAAGGCTAACGATATAATTCATAATTATTTGAAAGCATTTAGAAAAGTTCATCTTGCAAGGAGTTTACGAAGCTTTGCTACTTAGATCTATACAACATGTAAAAAAAACCCTGTCTGATCCGTGAGGGTGTTGTTAGGTATCGTACTGAGAGTCTATTTATGTGGTAATTCGCAGGAAAAAAATAAATTAAAAAATCATCACATTTTTTTCAATGGGGAATTTTATCGGTTTATTACATGGGGCGCGGGTGGCCGTCGTTTAGTGGATATCTACAAGTCATAACTTATGACCCCTGTTGAAAATTTGCAAATTTTTGATGGATTTAGAGTAATTTTGGTACAAAAAATGTGATTTTTAAATAGCTATAACTTTTTTATTTTAAATAATAATATTTTTATTAATTACTTTCAGGTAATTTTATTGCAGGACCTATGTGCCCCTTTCGGATCGGACACGGTTTTTTTTTTACATATTGCATTCTCTAGTTGTTTTTATTCGAAACATATCGAGCTCTCATATCGACTTCACTAGGAAAAAGCACTGCTGATTTTTTTATCGACAACATTATAACATCGGATTTTACCCACTTAGTGAGACCTACATTTTAGTTTAATGCTCCTAGTACACAGTAGTATCACAGTAGACCTATATACTTTTTACAGTGGTTGACAGTTGCCATCTTCGATTTATAAAACGGCCTTTGTCATTTAAACTATTTCAATCACAGCGAAACCTGCTTCAAAGTCTGCGAAACTCTCGCGTTGACCTACTGTAAGGAGTTAATATAGGGAGGCTGTGGTAGTATATCATAGCTAATTGAGCACAATCATTAGGACACTGACAGCGGGAGCTTCGGTCGCGAGTCGGACTCGAACTCGACCACTACGCCGAAGACGGTCGTGAGTCGCCAGCGAGCGACCGCCGACAGCGCCAGTACCAGCGACTCCGACCGCGCGCTCACGCCCTCGCACCACTCGCTGCCCGCGCACCAACACGGCAAAGTACGCACTCCTTACCTTACAGTATCAACTGGACCGCATAACATAACATCTTTGTCAGCCGACAGCGCAAGTACAAGCGACTCGCTGCCCCAAGTATGCATTCCTTACCTTAGAGTATCAACTGTACCATCACCTAACACTCTGGTGAGCCGACATCGCTTTCGTAGGAATCCCAATTTTTCAATTTAGACCACTTTACCTAACACGCGGTGAGCCGACAGCGCCAGCATCAGCGAATTAACCCATAACAATCGGGGAGAAATTCTTGTTGTCACTTCCCTTCTTAGCTCGCTTATTCACTGTAACAGGTACGTATCAATGAGTGTTATTTTTATTTTGGTTGTCACTTAAAGAGTACCTAATATTCATTATAGCGCCGTATAAGTGTGACACTTTACACTCATTGCTAAAAGCAGCCCACATTACACATTGTTAAACAACATACATACCTGTACTTGAACAATAGAAAATAGACTCGTCATTCGCTAAAAACAAAATGAGAAACAAATAATATCTTAATTGATGCAGGATTTATCAATATGAAATGTTTTGGTTTTTTTTAGAGCGTAAGTAGCGGTGTATCCCGACAAGCATCGCAGTCATCCCTTTTGGAACAGTTCGCCGCTCAAGCTAAGGAGTTGGTGAGGGAGACGACACGCCAGAGCAGCCAGGAAGGACTGCTTGCACACATGGACAAGGTAACACAGTAACACCTATAGCCACTATAGTAAACGCCAACGTTCGTGGCAGGCGCGGCCATAAATCGTGGAAACAAGATGACACGAGATTCCGTATTCAGAAATCCCGTACTAAATATCCACCGTCCTACTCGCACGTTTTAAGACCGCGACTGCCGCGAGTTTAGGCGTTTAGACTAAATTTGTCGTTGTACATTTTTGTTTCTTCATTTCTGTATTAATTATTATAATTTATTTACAACACTATGTGTTACTTACTCAAACCAATGAAGAAGAAAGGAAAAGTAGCAGATGGAGAGGAAAAGAAAATGTTTGCGCCATTCGGTCAGGTACAGTTCACCGTGTGGAGCTAGCAACGAAATGTAGAAGCTGCATAGCACAAATCGTAGAAAGTAACATTTAATAGCTTAGTTAGACACATACACACACATACACACGACGTACGTTGATACATACTGTATTATAAAACCGCAGATAACGCTAGTAAGCCTTTCATCCGTTTAATTCACGGCCTAGAATATCCCAGTTTCAACTAGCGAGTAACTAACTACATAACCATATAAGTTTTCACACAATTTCCTATACTAAAATTAAATTGCTTATATCATTTTCTCATACTGATTTACCGAAGTTTTTCTGACATACGTAGCTGAGTTGTCTTGCCATACTTCGTATATTTGAGAAAAACCTATCATAAAAGTTTAGAAGAGCTCGTTCAAATGTTTTATAACTTTGACAGCTTACATTGCACGCGAAAAAGGCAGCAGAGGAAGCTTCAAAGAGTATGCACGAGGCGTCCAAGTCTGCATTTGAAGCCAGTAAAACGGCCACAGCCGCCAGCAAGAATACTTTCGATGATCTCACGTATGTTGGCAAGTCCACACTGGGAGATTTTACTAAGAGCGCGAAGGAAGCTGCCGCTAAGAAAGGATTATTGATGAAGGTACTGTGTTCTTATTAAATTATTAAACACGGGATTTACCGTTAAGGCAAAAGCGCCATGGTAGGCCACGAAATTCAATTTTTTTATTAGTTTAATATAATACTTAATTAAAATCATCAATACAACATATAACTCTCTAAGATCAAATTACCCTAGGGAATGACTATTTCATGAAACCATTACATTTTAGGTAAATTTTAACTAAGAGAGTTTGTATTGATGATTTTAATGATTAAGATTCTGTAAATACACGTTTGTTACGATCACGAATCGTATTTCAGCTGACTCTGACCTACAATATACAAAAAAAACATAAGAAAATTTTAATTTTGCGGGCTATTTAGCGCATCCACCTTACGAGTACGTTGTTACTAAAACCGGCGTTATTGATGATTTGTCTTCTGATGTTTCCATAATAGGGTGAAAGTCAGGACTCGAACGGCAGCGCGTCTGCGCGTCGCGACTCCACAGCGTTACAGACCACTAACTTGCTGTCGACCACGCATCGCGACTTCTTCTCTAACATCAGTTCTGATCTCAATGGTCTGGCTGCGTCCACCTCCAGTATGTTTAGTGACTTCTTTGGAAACAAAGGTAGGAAACCAGTAGTTATAATTTTAGGGTAACATTATGCGTTTGAAAAGATGAAATGTCTTTATTTTACATTTCGATCCTTCGATCCTATCCCTTTAATTGAGTTTACAAAAATAGATAAACAATTTTGTAACTATGAAAAAGTAAGAAAAAAATCTTTTAAGCAAATGGTGCGCAAAAATTACTATTTAAGAAAAGTGCTACCTCTGCAAAATTATTTGATGTCTTCACTTGGCAATCCAGTAATAACACTCAGTCATTTGTTGTTGTGTAAGGTAACCCTAAATCAAGTTGAAACTCAAAATTTTGCATAAAGGTAGGTTATTGGTATATTATTATTATTGGAGTATACAAAACAAATAAATCGGAAAACTAGAATAGGTAATGGGGTTATTGTGGACAAAAGTACGAAACGGTGTGCACGAGACTTGACTTTGTTGTCTATCTTTCTGACCTTTTTCTCAGGAATGCGTGGGGGGGGGGGGGTGAAGTTGAAATTGATATCAAATACTTAGATCTGCAGTACCTTGAAACTGTAAAAAAAACGTGTGCGATCGGAGGACCCCCGCCCCATCAGGAACGAAGGTCACTACGCGATACTTGCACACACACACTCGTATATAATAGAAAGAGACAGAGAGAGGGAGAGAGAACGTCTAATGGAGGCATAACGCTTTTTCCTTACGTGACGACTTCTACTAGTCAACTCCTACCGCAAGCCGCGTTAGGGAACTTCATTCCAAAAATCGAGCTTCTAAGACGTTGACTTAGAAGCTTGGCATAAATTGCTATTCATGTTGCATAATTTGACAATCGCAAATAAATTAAAACCCATACGGGCCACTGGGAACGGGCGTCGCGAACGGCGCAGCAGTGTGTCGGGCGGGGCGGCAGTCCAGGGTACAGTTTGCACGCCACGGGCTGACGGGCAGCAGCGTTCGCCGCTGCGACCACATAGGCCGAAAGCGAAATATCTTTATCAATGTAATCTCGATATTGCTTGGAGAGTATGTAGTAGTTTTTTGGTTCAAGACATAAGACATAGAGATAAGTAAATCCAGTTTTTTTTTTCGATTATCCCTGTATGAGTGTCGAAACCTTTGATTATATTCTTATGAATATTCAACCAAAACTGGAGAAAATGGTCAATGCAGATAGGATAGCTGGCCTAGCTAGTATTTCGACGTTTCAGAATACCTACATTATTTCGCGGCGAAATTATAGATTAATAATAGATTTAAATTCAGTTTCTGCTGGCGGGGAAGGATTGTGTTTTGTTTTTGTCGTGTTTGATGAGAGGGGTAGGTAAGGAGACGCCGACCCGGACTTGTTCCGGGTCGACGGCGCGTTGTGTTCCACGCGCGCCTCAAAGAGATGTCAGCAGAATTGACGGGGTCCGCTAGGGCCAATGCCTGCCGGGGGTTCGAAGAAAACCGATAGGGAAATCGTGGCCCCCGGCAACAGGGCAACCGAAGGAACACGGGTGGGTTTTAGTCAGTAAGAGTCTGACACGCCCTCCCGCTCCACCCAGAGCGGGAGAAGTTATTTGATAATTTCCCACCCAAAAAAAAAAAAAAAAAGGTAAGGAGACGCGGGTGAAACTTAATGTTTTTCTGGCTTTATTTATGCACTCTTAATAGCGCGCGTAAACTACTGGTTGAATAATTTATCAGCAGACTACTGGTTGAATAATTTATCAGCAGAAGCACTGATTTGTTACATTAATTTTACGATAATTTTCGTTCGACAAACTAGCCCTGAGTGTTGTCCATTCGACAGGCACCAAGCAGCAGGGCAGGCCCGGCGAGCACAGTCCGCGCAGCGCGGGCGCGGCGCCGCTGGCGTCGTTCGGGCCGTTCTCGCAGGGCGCGCGCGGCCTGGTGGCGCGCTCGCCGCTCATCCGCCACGCGCCGCCCGCGCCGCCGCCCGCGCCGCCCCACCAGCGCCCCTCCGCCAACACCGAGAACCAGGCCTTCCTTAATGACGTACGGATACACTCCCTACTAACATAAATATAATAATACGAGCCTATTATGGTCCTGGGCAGGCCGAAGGCCTCTTCTCATACAGAAAAGGCACGAGCATTGATCACCACGCTTGCTCAAGACGGGTTGGCGATTTCAGACTTATATTAACTAATAAGTTCAGATTTCCTCAAGATGTTTTTCCTTTACCGATGTTAGTAATGTCCAAGATACACTCAGAAAGTACATATAAATTGAAAATGTCACATTGGTGCTTGCCCGGATTTGAATCCACAACCTAGTACATGAAAGGCTTGCTCCTTTCAAAAACAACATACAAATAAAAGGACTTTTCGTTTTTTAAATGATCTATTTCGCCTCATCAACTTTATTAAAAGCCTTTAATCAACATGAAGTAAAACTCTTCTATCTATATCTCTAACGTCGAAACTTAACAACACTTGATACTATGTCATTACTGTAAGCATTCTCACATTACAGTTAATTCAACACGTGCTAGAAGGCGAGGGCGTAGGCTGGCTGAAGCTGAACCGTCTCAAAAAGTTAATGGAGGACGAGTCCTACAGGAACATGGTCCTCAGCAAACTTAACAGGAACTTCAATAGGAAGACCACGCCGAACGATAAAGTGGACGATGTGGTGAGTTCATATTCTCTTTTGAATACATACACTCATTACTGCAATCACGATATGACGTAATTGCTAGATAAATTCCTCGTCCAACTTCGGATTTGTTTATGTCCGCAAGGACCATCAAAAATACTTCGAAAAATACAGAGGAAAAAACCCTTAGATAATGTTCCTAAACCTTCCCTCAAGTTCGTGAGCAAGCCGATCTGGAAGGGCATGCTGAAGGTGCTTCAGTCAGTGGTCCACGGCCTCGAGCATACGTACTCCAACTTCGGTCTGGGTGGCATGGCTTCTGTGTTCCAACTAGCAGAGATGGCCCACACGCACTACTGGAGCAAGGAGATCGCAGGCCTGGAGCATGGTGGCATGGCCGGTTCCGCACTCATGGACCACTATGGAAGACAGGACTTAGAAACGCCATCGTCGTCACCATCATCTAGGAAGAGTTCACAATCTGGTTAGTTATGTTCGTATAAATCTTTAAATTAATAATTTAAAGATTTATAATCTTTTAACGACCTTCAGTGAAATAATCTTGACTCTACAAACATCGTTTTTTTTTCGGTCCTTCTATCTACCACTTAATTTTGTGTGTAACATTCAAAACTTTTAGATGTACCGGTAGTAAACTATCCTGAAATGGATTCATCGGAAGCCCAAAGTACTACGGAAATGTTTAAAGACATGCTGAACCAGAAGAGGAACTTACTCTTCAGCAAATTAACATCCTTCGACTCAGATGTAAGTGTTCAATAGATGTTTTATGTGTTATTAAGTGTTGCATGGGTCGCTCTCAACTAATCTGTGTGGAAACTATATCTATCTAAATGTCTACGTAAATTGAAGAAAAACTCTTGAGCATGACAGCAGCTATTAAAGGCGTGGTACCGCTTCAGACTGCCGTATACAAGCAAAACCCTTATGTGATCATGATTTCATTCCTTTCCAAACTGTATTAACTTACCGAGTTGGTAAACTATTAACGTACTCGTATCTTTATCTACGCTTAGAGCGATGGTGTATTGCTATATTTTCTACTTTCAGCTCAACTATACTCCTTATAAAATAATAAACATTTATAATTATTTCAATATTGAATACATTTACAAACATAGCTATCTTCACATTATTGTTGTAAAAACTGGCTTAAGTAATTAAAATGAGGAAGGTATGTTATATCCCGCATGGTTGTATTACATACTATGATACAAGATTAATGTTGTAGAATAATGTATAACCAAATATTAGTAAATATTATGCTAGTTGGAGTTGTAAGTATAAATGTAACATGTTTCATGTAACTACACTTGTGATAAACGGTGAGAGACCCAGATCCACAGCTTATTCTTTCTTCATTACAAAAGCAGTTCATATAAAGTAACATAATTATGGTAAAGTTTCGTGCTTAATCCAAGAAAAATATCGCTATTATTTAGTATTGTCTTATAATATCAATTGGGTGGGTGGCTTAAGTTGTTGGTCTGGTGTGTCGTGAGATGAGACATGGTACAGGCGGGTTGTTTGTGTGCGTGGCAGGCCCCTCCCTCATCGGACTGCTCGGCAGACGAGAGCGGCTCGATCACCACCAACCGAGCCAATATCTACGACCACCGCGCCTCCTTTAAGTCCAACCTATCTGACACTGATGTCATGTTCCTCAATGTAAGTCCTAGTGCGATTTGTAGTCACCCGTCTTAGACGCTTACAGAGCTTGTTATGCGATCAAACAATAGCCCAACAATTGGAATATTTTACTCAAAATTTTGTGATAAAGGTTATTATCGCTGTAGTATTTAGATAATAGATATGCATGTTATGTGTCAATACTAAATTATTTAAAGTTGAATTAGCAATTTTTGAAAATATTATAATGTTTAACTTTCAATATACTTTTTAATTTAAAATACTAACATCAAGATATTATAATAATTTTATTTTTTCTGGTAATCTGTTAAGCCATCGGTGTCTAATGCACAACTCCGAATACCTATTATTTTTTTCTGAGATAAATAGAACGCACAACATAATCTAAGCTCATTCGGAAACTCGTTTGACTATACCGCAGAGTAGTATACAAATGGAGAGTGTAATATCTGCTGAAAGTCGCCGTAGGCGATCACATACGTAACTAGTCCAGTCATCAATTCGATCAATTCTGTAAAAATCTCACCTTGTTAGCTTAGATGAAATGAGCCATCATTTGTGTCATCTCTCGCATCAGGTGGAATGACAGCTCACTTTCACGGTAAGATTTTTACATAATAGACCGGCTATTTGATTTTATGTAAATGACTGATAATCATCGTTGCATTTGTTTACTACTGAGTAAACCGTACGTAATATTTACGTATACATTTAAAAGCTATGTGAGTGCTGTAACACAGGTGAACCGCGGCGGGCCCGGGCAGGGCGCGGCGGGCAAGCCTCGCGCGGCGAGCGTGTTCTCGTCCAAGTCCTCTGTGAGCGCATACCGGCCGCCCGTCGGCGTGCCCGTCACCTCGCCCATCACGTCGCCGGACACTACGCGCACGTATCTGTACCAGGGATTAATTGGTAAAAATCTGGTTATAAACTTGTAGTAGAACTACTTACTTCAACAAGTTCATGTATAAAATATAAACCATTAGAAATGCGATTATTTTTAAATTATTGAGATAACTAGGCTGACTGTGAAGTCTTACTCGTCACTACAACCACCGCTTTCATTTTTCACCAAGAAAACACCTGTAATATTTTCAGAGGAGGTCTCTGCCGGCTCGTAGGACCATATTACTTTTCCTACACTTTAGCCACGTTATTCACAAATGTTTACATACACATATCTTCCTTCTCAATTAAAGGCAAAGAAAGATCAAACCTATGGGATCAAATGCAGTTCTGGGAGGATGCGTTCCTTGACGCGGTGAGTCAAGAACGCGATATGATCGGGATGGACCAGGGCGCCAACGAGATGATGGAGCGGTATAAGTGTCTGAGTGAAACGGAGCGCAAACGTCTCGAGCATGAAGAGGACAGGTTACTGTCCACTGCGTTATACAACCTGACGGCTGCTATGGTACTGGTGGGCGTGGACGCTGACATCGTAAGGAACAAAGTGCGCCGCCTGCTCGCTAAGAGCCACATCGGACTGGTGTACAGCCAAGAAGTCAACCATCTGCTTGATGTCGTGCATACTTTGGTAAGTACAAATAGTATTTTAAAATGTTAGGGCTAAAAACGAGTATGTGTGCAGATTTATTATTCTAGACACTGAAAATAAAACAAAAGGTATATTTTTTTCTATTTGGTTCCGTTAACAAGATTTGGTGTAAAGTACCTGGTCGACCAAACTCTGCTGGGTTGAAAATAGAGAAATCGAATTTTCCCAGATATGACACCTAGCTAAATCGATTTTTCGCCCCCGTAAACCCCTATATTGCAACTTTCATCGAAATCGTTGGAGCCGTTTTCGAGAATGTGATTATAAATAAATATATAAATACAAATATTGTTCATTTCACAGTGTATAATATTATAGGATAAGTCTCATGTAAGTTTGCATCCTTTTAGACTCTCAGGTATCCTCAAAGTAATAAAGAGTCCCAACCACTTTCATTTCGTGTTCGCAATAACGTGTACCACTGGTGTTCCATACAGCACGGCAACGACATCGAACTGAAGCCGTTGGGCTCGCGGCTGCTCCGCCGCGCGACGTTCACTGTGCACGAGGGCGACGCGGCCGGCGAGCTGCGCTTCATGGAGGTGCGCGATGACGGACTTATCCTGCGCTCCACGCAAGGTAAACAAGTATAACATAAATGCTAGTTTGTTGTTTATGTTATTTCATTGCTGACATCCGCCCTAAGCTGACGAGTAAGTTAGCCAAGATTAAAGCGCCATTCTTTTGTCAGAGCTCTGTCACTTTCTCTTTCATGGACAGATAGAAGCAATACTGAATATGTCAAATATGTGCCGTATATCCCGTTGAATGACTATGAACACATCAATTCCAGGCACCATCGTGGAGAGGTGGTGGTACGAGCGGCTGGTCAACATGACGTACAGTCCCAAGATACGAGTCTTGTGCCTTTGGAGGAAAAACGGTGGCCAGACGCAGCTACATAAATATTACACTAAGAAGGTTCGTGACACTGATACAACGTCGCTACACTTTTTTTTCTTATTATTAAGTTACAGTTCAGAGTTTTGTGTAATTTTTGTAAGAGATTTGTTTAAAGGTGAGTATAGACTAGAGCAATTACCTTTAACAGAACATCGAGCATACGCCGTTTTTTTTATTTTATCGAACCGCACTTCGAACACGATGCTCGATGTTTTGTTACAAAAGAATTTTAAAAACCAACGAGCGTATTGGTGTAAAATTTTATCGACCAAATGCACGAGCGCGGGCGACGCGTAGTGAGGTGCGCGGGCCGAGGGCAGGTCGTTACAATGAACGCAAGGTAGAAAGAAATGTTACAGGTAAATGGTTACTCGCCGTGAGCATTACGTCGAATGCAGCGTCGAGCATGCTCAGGAACGTTACATGACATGGAAAGACTTTTTTAAATTGAGCTTTTGCTTGTATTGTACCATTCATGAGAACGTTACATTACATGGAAATGTTCGACAAAATGCTCTAGTGTATCCTGTGTACCTTTAAATTATATCTTTGTGGTAGTTCCATGGTTAATAGATAATATTCCAAGTCTTATGAATTACATAAAAGTATCCCATCATCTTCATCTTCCAGCCCTTGTCCCATGTTACTTGTGGTCGGCGCAACTCACTTTTTTCTTCATTCTCCCTTGGCAGCACTCACTCGTATCATTCATAAAAACCTCATTCGGTAATAGTGTAGCTTTCTATCAGTAAAATATTTATTGTAATAGGATCAGTATTTTCAGAGATTACTTTTTACCACACTTTTTACAAACATCTCATCGCTACATGAGGAGAATTTAGTTTTTTAGAAGCTATGTGTTAATGGTTGCAGTGCAAAGCGCTGTACTACTGCATCAAAGAAGCGATGGAGAAGAGCGGTCGGCGACAAGACGCGGCCGAGCTGGGCGGGGAGTTCCCCATACAGGACTGCGCCACCGGGGAGGGAGGGCTTATACAGGTGACGCACTTCCATAGATACCAACATTCAAACACTATTTATAACGCTACAAGGTTCTTTTGGCGCGTGGCCAGAATCGGAACTAACGCCGCCATTCTATTTTTAGTATACATTTCTAGAGTTTATTCCATAAATCCCCACCGAAAAATCCCTACCAGTGGGGATTGTTATTTTTTTTTTCTAGAATAAACCATTTCTAGTGACATTTCATAAACCAATTGCACAAATGTTTA
This sequence comes from Agrochola litura, assembly GCA_949152395.1. NCBI lineage: Eukaryota > Metazoa > Arthropoda > Insecta > Lepidoptera > Noctuidae > Agrochola > Agrochola litura. The sequence goes on from OX424496.1 coordinate 12,558,087, forward strand.
CTAAGGCCATTCTCACACGGGGTGACGGCTCTCATTCTATTCTCGTTCTCATTCTCAACTTAATCTAAACTGGTTGGCAACACGTTGCCAACTGCGATGCAACTGGTACCTTCACATGGCGCAATTAAAATTGTATTAATTTTAGTCATTTCATCGTTCGTTCAGACATCGTTCACACGATAAGGCGCAAATTTTATGAAAAATTGCGTCAGCAACTATCGAGCGACCTGCCAGTGGCGCGTGACTGATTGCGTCTCCATTGAAAACTAGTTATCGACAAGTTGCTTCGTGTGAGAACCGCCATAGAAATGAATGTGCTGACGTGATTGGTTGAGTTGGTGTTGAAAACCGGTTTTATGTTGGTCACCTCGTGTGAGAATGGCGTAACAGCGCCCCCCTGTCAACGTCATTCGAGCGCAAAAACATCCTTGTACAGTAATTCTATTTTCTTAATGTCCCTCGGCAAACTTCGTGTTTCGTCAGTCGTCGGATTTCTATCAGTTGCTCTATGCACTTGATGTAGACCGGACGCTCTCAATCGACTTGGAAGTATATAGAGTTGTTATTACTCTTTTAACTTAAAGTAATTTATTAAAAAAATGGGAGTAAAGCTGCTAAAATCGCAGGTACGACAGATAGGAAAATAGTTTTACAGCTCTATAAAGTTCACACGGAAATCAAAGCAAAACAACAATAAAGTATTTATTTCTGAATTCAAATTATTATACACGATAAATCTAATAGTAATTGATCGAAATTGAAATTAGCATTCGTTTCTATTCGGAAATGCGATGATTCCCCAAAATTGAAATTAGCATTCGTTTCTATTCGGAAATGCGATTTGAGGACATTAAGAAAATATAAATACTGTAGCAGTGTACTCTTATTACTCTGTAAAGCCTCGCGCTTTTATGAAGAAAAGGTACTTTTACCAAACCTCAAGAGATGCTCTTAAACATAGTATTAGTGAGACTGTAGGATGACTTGATGTGGACGGATTATTCTGCCTCTCTAAGTCTCAAAACTAATATACATTAAATAAATACCTACAATTATTTCGCATTGAACGCTTTTGTACGCTGCATACTATGTATGTAATGCAGCGTACCATAAATTAGGAATCATATACTGAGCCGTGGAACCTCCTAGTACATAATATTTCAATATAATCAATTGGTCACTAATGACGATGATTTTGTCCACTGTTTTAACAACACATCTTTAACTCCAAAGGTGTGCATGGAAGGCGTCGGACTTCTGTTCCACCACAGCAAGGTACGTCTCTACGCTTCGTTTGTGTGTTCGTCTCTTTTTGTCAGCTTATTTATGTTATTTATACGATAAGTTATCAAAACGATGTACCAAAACCCTACGAGTCGAAGTAGATGTGACCAGTTTTGGTATTATCATGAATCGTTTGTCCAGGTAAGATATCTGTCAATGTTTATGCTTGATTTGGGAAAAGTCTCGATACAAGTGAGTGAAACATTCATATAGAGTGTTGTACACTCGCGCTGTACGACAGTCTATATACAACATCAGCGTCCGCGCTGCCATTGCTTCATTGTATCAATATTGTATCGGTGCCGTTAGCGCGTTGTTATTATCGTACCGTATTATGAAGCTTATCTATCCAACAAGACAAGTTTACCTTCTACTATTAAACAGGCACAGAAGAATTAATAGATGTATTTATTAAGAATCGTTAAAAAGTTTTAGTCATCATTTTTCAGTCGATGCCCCACATAAATATGCCTAGTTTTAAAATTCTCATTCTCATAAAACTTATCCGGACGCAAGGACCACTCAAACTTTCCTATTTGGATTTCTCTACAATTTTTTCTCTGATATATTTTTTTCATACTTTATTTATATAATATTTATCTTATACATTTTGTTTGAAATTCAGGTGATTTTGCATTTACTAATTCCGTATTATTGTCGACAAAGCTTAGGTCTAATTAAGACCCAGTATTTTTGCCCTTAAATATCCTTATCTACTATTCGATGTAATAGTTTAGATTATTTTTTTTACATTTAAGACTAACCGTTGTCCATCTGATATACGTTCTTATACTCCATACGACTCGTGCATGTGCTATTTGTCTGCAACACCCGTACATCGCTGGAGTGCGTGGGCGCCGCAGTGCTCTCGCTAGGAACTTTTGAGATGGTCCTTGACACGCGCTCGGCCGCCCTCAACTAATCTCATCTTTTTGTCTGTTCTACTCTTTCCGGACACGCCGAACACGCGCCGCTGCGCAAAAGGATTTCGAGGTACACAGTGGTTCATTCATAGTAATGGCTGGCTCTTACGATGATCGACACGACCTTTATGACCTTTAAGAATTAGTCACGGTCACCGTGAGAATCGCATCTAGCGATGATCGTTCGAGGTCGTAGGGCTTTACTTGTAGTTTTGAGGCTTACAGATTGTTTTTAGCCGTTGTTAGCGTTGTATTAGTTCTCCCGAGTGCGGCGAGCGCCGATGCGCGCAGTCGTGCATGCACATAGACGCCCTTTGTTTATTATCTGTTTATATTAACGCACCCGACAGCTTGCATTCGTATCGTGGATCGTCCGGCGAGCGGTCTCGATCTTTCGCTCTCGCACTTTGTGCCGAGATTTAGTTCGTTCGTCCCCTATCACCCGGAACCATAGCGAGCGTCCGTCAGCGCTAAAGCTTACCGGACGCGAGTCACGAGGTCAGTCGTAGAGCATTCGCCATCTCACAAGTTCCGGTGCGGCCCGGGTGCCGCGCGGCCCCCCCGCACCCGCACCGCCCCGCACCGCATCTGACCTCGCACACTGCACTCCCGCCCTGCCGAACTCCTCACCCTCGCTCTTTGCTCGATGTCTCAACAGCAGAAACTAAATATTGCCACTTTAATTCCGATTTTACAAAACTGTCTTGTTTAAAAAAAGGTTCTGGTACTGGTTTTCAGAATTGGACCTGACCGGAGACAATTTCGTGTAATAAGGAATTGAAGAAGACAGTGAATTGGCATGCATTTTAGTTTTTGCGCTCGATATACGATACACTAACTGAGGTAGATAAAGGCAGGCTATTTTTGCCATTAGTGTATTGGGCTCCAATCCTCGTATCGCATGTATGTATTGTGCATGTATTTTCTTTTATTATTTTCTTTGGAGATGTGACTCGTAAGTAATGCAGAAGTCATTAATTATACATTAAGTAATAATGATCTAAAATTAATGTAAATTGTGTGTTTGTTATACGAAACACGCAAACTACGGACGGGGACTTGAGTGGGAAAAGAGAAGCGGCAGTCCTAACTCCTAGCTCTTTACAAAGATGAACAGACTAACGATTCAACTCCAAAGAAAATAAAATATGCAATTTTATTTAATGATGTGTAGATATTATGCTTGTAATGTAAGCATTGTAGTAATTGTTTATTCCCGATGCATGTATTTACTTTGATGTAGTGTTTACTAGATTTGCAAATATTACCTATTGTTATTATACCAACTATTTTATATATGTATGTTTGCGCGAATAAAAAAAAAGAATGCTGTCCTATTTTATGAAAGTGATGTGAATTTTCGTCTCGATAATAATGGTATTGCGGACACATGAGTTAATATTACCAATCTCAACAGATTCTTTAACTTCTAGCGAACTTCAACATACGGTACTTTCACATGATCTTTCAGAGATTTATTTGGTTGACTTAATTGTCCCTTACGATTTTTATTTAATTAAGATATAATACATACTAAATGTTTACAACCTGCTTCTTTTTGAAGCCGGTTAAAAAGTAAATACTATTTTGTAATTTATATTTCTGTAGCCAGAAGAGAGTAGATAATGAAGCATTATTAACGCCCCGCAAAGTGACTCGCATACCTAATTTACTAAATTCGCGTTGGAATGACACAGAACCTCATATTTTCTTCTGTTGCTACTAAGCAACAAAAATTGGTAATGTGGGGGGATGGTTTTGTAGTCACTGGGTGCATCCTCCTTTCTGCTAGTTTTTAACAGCCACGTTTCCACCGCGAGCGGAGGACTCCGTTCAACTCGCAAGAGTAAACTGCATACTTTGCGACTATTTTGTTGGTGGAAATACAAGTACCTATGCAGTTTACTCTTAAGTTCTCTCAGTTTACTCGTTTAAACGGATAACGTAATGGGTCCGCTCCGTGTTACGACCGAAATTATCGTGTCATAATTATTAGGTACGCTCATGAGTCGCCGGCATTACGCGACTTTCTTTGTGCGGCGTTGGTGACGCTATATTACTCTTACTTACCCTCAGCCTACGCTACATAGATGTGCGCACGTCTGTTACAACTTTTATTTAGTTTCTAGTATACATTTCATAATCAGTTTTTGAAATTATCACTGAACTTGTCTGTGTTACAGTTTTTCGTGCGGCTGGATCACATTAGGAAGTGCTTCACGCAGAATGGCGGTATCTTCGTTTTAGAAGAATTTAGTAAGTTTTTAAAATAAACTACTTTGACTGCCTCGTTGGTCTAGTGGTCGCAAGCGCTACTGCTGAGCATGAGGTCATGGGTTCGATTCCCGGGTCGGGCAAAGTGTTATTGGGTTTTTCTATCTGAAATTTCTCAGTAGCAGCTCGGAGTCTGGATTTGTGCCTGGTTGATGGCAATAGGCTCGCCCCCTATTACATGGGACTTAAACATAACTGGCGAAATGTGGGTGTACCTGCTACAGGGACACCTCTGCCCAACCCTTCGGGGAAACAAGGCGTGATGTTATGTTATGTTATGTGTAAAATAAACTAGCTCCAGTTTAAAAAAAAACAAAAAACAACTGAATTTGGATCCAGAAAATAGCGCCATAGGGTTGGATGCAATTCTAATCAAGCCGAAGCGTGGACGTTATGCTGTCTCCAATAGTCTTCTTGAACGCGTCTGCCGGGCATCTTGCTAGAAAGCCATTACTTAATTTCAGGCCAATCTTTGCCCAACAGTTACTAATCTATACTCTTACTTAATATATAAAGCTGAGGAGTTTGTTTGTTTGTTTGTTTGCTTGAACGCGCTAATCTCAGGAACTACTGGTCCGATTTGAAACATTATTTCAGTGTTAGATAGCCCATTTATCGAGGAAGGCTATATATAATCACGCTAAGACCAATAGGAGCGGAGTACTAAAGTAACTATTCCACGCGGACGAAGTCGCGGGCAGAAGCTAGTTAACTAGTATAAAAAGCTTTAATTGACAATATTTTACGTTTCAGATCCAAAAACAAGACAGATTATACAAAGAAAATATAAATCTGTAATGGCAAGTAACATTTTTGCAATCAACTTGTTTTTGTTCATTTGTTTTTTTTTTTTCGTTTGATGTGATTGTTTATGTATGTGTTTCATTTATGTTGTAGGCAGAAAAAGTAGTGCTTGATCTTCACCGTTTCTTCTCCTTGTGGCTTTCCCGTTACTTTGTCGAGACCGGTGGACATCAATTGAATTATACACCTTGCATTTCTTAGCTCATAGCCTTCCTAGTCAGTGTACGTACCAACTGCACGTGTTTTGTTTTTATTTTATTATGAAGCGTTATTTGCGCATATGTTTTTACGTCACCTACTTTGCTCATTGTATATGTGCAGTCAACAAAATAAACAAGTTAACAGGCAGCTAGCTACAAGTCTTTTTATAAAACATGCTGTTTGTGCTCAGTAGTCTTCAACAAAGTCTTTGCCTACGTAGTGCAAAGATATCTTGGCTGGTGACTTGTCTTTTGCTGACTGTACATAACTCACATCACTCTGTCATCTAGACATTTTCTGCCCACAAACAATAACAAATAATCATAGTACCTTTACATTTTAGTGCCTAGCCATACAGATGGGACACTCCGCAAAATCATTTAAATAAAAAGCAACTCAAAACACGGCACAATAAAGTGTAATTTAGGTCGCACAACGCTAATTTACCTACAGTTATATTCACCAACAAGTTTCCTCTTTCTATCGCGTAACTCTTATACTCGTACCTTCCGACCACGTTAGGGTTGTCATCTTTTAGAGAATAATTAATCTAAATATTTAATTACTACTCCAGTTATGTGCCTATTACTCTACTTATGTGAACAGATGACGCTTCAATTAAACCTAGGCTCGGTACTTACTTTAATTTGTTTAGTCTCTATTATTTATTAATATGTACCTACGTAATTGGGCAAATTAATATGTATGTACGAATACCCTGTTGTCTACATAATCAAAATTTCACAACATAATGCTTAGATTGTGGTTATAGTTAGTCCGTGGTAGGTACCCACCAAAATATTATTTACCCTGAACCTGACCTTGTAAACAGAACTTGTAAGAACCTAACAATACCTACTATAATAATAATATTTAACATTCTGACTACGTAAGTAAATACGGGTGACATAGATAAGAATAATGAATGTAAACATTTGGTAGGTAGGTAGGTACCCACTTAATTACTAACTACTTATTGGTAGACGTGCATTTCTTTAGCTGTGTCCTTTGGAAGTGAGAAAAACGTGAGGTTCGGATCCTTAGTAATATTTAAGCAGCCAAATGCGATGCAATATACTGTTGCCTTCATTTTTTGTATTTTTAGTTTTAATATCTTGCGACGAACGGACGAAGCGACGCGGCACGTGATGACGTGAGTATTGAATTGATGTAGTACACACGGCTACACATCAAGTTACACATTTCCAGTTTATGTTGATCTCGCATTGTATAGGATTTCCGTACAATGCGAGGTTAGCTTATACTGGAAATGTATAGCTTGATCTATAGCCGTGTGTGCGACCCGGTGCGGAGGCGAGTGAGGCGAGCACAGTGAGACGAGCCCGCCGCGTACTTGTAGCTTCATACCTAAACTGCGGAGTGACCCTTCTGTATTAATCTGTGGCCTAGCGCAAAATCTCCAAAATCGTTGTTGTAGAGTAAAAAACCATTCAGAGATTCAAACATGTTACAACGTTGCATGACTTAAGGATTTATGTACAATTATTTTATAACTTATTTATGTATAATTATTTAAACATCAAAATATTTGATACTAGAACCTCCTTTTCATAATGTTCAATGAACACGTTATTTAAAGAAATTATAAAAACAAATTGATGAACGGAAAGACAGACAGTCAGAATGATCTTTTAACGAAGGATTTCCTTCATTTGTGCATAAAATGTGAAACTACCGTCACGTATAATTTTATTGTATGTAATTTCAGGCGGACCAGATATGCTACGCGGTGCTTTGTGTATTCTCATACTTCGCGGCGGGCCACGAACAGAAGAAGGCAATACTCGAGCAGGCCGCGCGCGTGCCGCCCGCGCCTCACGACACGCTCGCGCCCGGCGCGCACGCCGCGCACGCGCACGGCGACGCGCGCCGGACCAGTCCACAGGTCGGTTGCTATAGATAGTGCCATCCACGAAGACGCGCCCTACTCTTCTTCCTAAACGCGATTACTGTACTGTAAGCAATTAAGAAGAAGAGTGGGCCGCGTCTTAGTAGATGGCATTATCCATATCCATACACCGCTACAAAGATCTTTTGGCGCTCGAATAACGCATGGGGGCGCTGCTGGTAAACATTTAAGCAATAGGCTAACGGGCAGTACAAAAAATACCTTGTGAATTTTGTATTGTAGAATGGTCGTGAGCTAAAAATATATAACTAACTATATATAACTTTTAATATTTTTGAGAAATAATGCGTAATAATAAAGCCATTGGTCACGTGGTATTCAACGCGAATCAGAGCGCGGCACGTCATTTCTTTCAGACAAGTGTGTTTTTAACTGTAATAAAAATAATCTTGATGCATCCGACATAAAGTTTCTTTTGCATTAACAATACAAATGTACGAGAGGAATGGTGTTGAAAGGAACAACACTGGTTGGTAATGTGTCCCTCTCGCACAATGTGTCAGTGTTTATTATTCATCTAGTACATTAATAGTATTTAGTCATATTTTGTGTAGGCACATTCAAAATTAGGAAATGGAAATCGTTTACCTACGACTGTTAAAGTAAACATTTACACAAATACTTATTTGTCTGCTTTAAATACTATTTATTATGAATGAATGAAATGCACCGATCCCAGAGTGGTTTAACCAGACTCGATAAATCGAATGAATCCCAAGATTTGCACTAGCCCCTGGGGCCTCATGTTGCATGAGGCTACAGAGGCCATTGCATATCAAGGAGTAGACCGGGTGGCGCGGTAATGGTAAGGAAGAAGTGCCCTTAGGATATGGAAGGATTTGCGAGCCGTACCGGATATGCATCCTTGAGTAGGCAATGGACTAGCGGAGAGACGGGTGATATTTATATGGATGGGCATCTTTTAACGATGTCGCCGCCAAATTAGTTCATATCCAGCTTCACACGTGCATTTTTTTTTTGGCGGGGTTAACTGCTTTCTCGACTCTATTCTATATCACTGCTAGGCTGTTTTACACGTTGCTGTTTCCATTGTCTTCGTCTGGCTATTATCCGTTTCAGGTTTCATGTAAATCTCGCTAGCAGCCTTCTTAATCTTATCTCGGTAACACTTTTCACAAAAATAACTATCACCCAAATAAACACAAAACTATACTTAGCTTCGAAGTTTTAGGGTTCAAAATCCAATGTCAACAACTACCTGCGACACTTGACTCACTCCTGAAGTCTAAAAAGAACAAACCGCAAAAAAACAAACCATTTTGGAACACTGCACTACACAAATGATCACACACGTTAGTCGAACAAATTGTAAATAAGATGTATGGATTTATAATGAGATCCACTCATGACTTGAGGCGGACCTCTTCAGAAGATCCCTGAAATATATAGAAAGATCTCACCAGATTAGCTTGCAAATCAGCCAGATTAGCTGGGTCCTGCGGCTGTTATTCGCTCGTACTTGTGCACTGGGGACCGCTCGCCTGAGATCAGGAACGCTTAGTCCACCCACTTTTGTACTGTTTTAATGCATTTTTGGCGACATAGTCACAACCGCTACAAAAAGAAAAAAAAACACTTCGATTTCGATGCCCGGCTCAAACTTGCAATATGTGTGCGCATTTCACGAAACGTATAGTAAAAAATTTGGCGTAGCACAATTGGGAGCGTTCGTGCTCTTCAACGTTCGATGACCAAATCTGCTTTGAACATTATTCAAGAAACAAAAAAATACTAAAGAATATGTAACTATTCCGACAGAAGTAATAAATAAAGTTTGAGTGCGATCAACATTAAGAAAACTCGCCATTTGACGAAATGAAAGTATTGAAGTCACTCATCGAGTCAGCCATGACAGAATGCCCCATTTTGACAATCAAAATTAGTTACGACTAGCTTTTGCCCGCGGCTTCGCCTACACGGATGTCGAAATATATCCCACAGGAACGTAATAGGTACCGGGATTACATACCTAATAGCCGAGGAAATGTAATTGACTAATACCGCTGCGCCCGCGTTGTCGTCAACCATAATTATGTAGTTACGCGTAATTTTGAAACTGTGATATCTTTTAAACTATTCACTTATATGAAATGATGACAAGACATATTTTAATCTAAATTAAATGACCAATTTAAATAACTCATTTTATTGGATAAGGATTAATAAAATACCGATACAAAAGATTTGGAAATAACAATGATATTTTCATCAAATTCTGAAAGATAATAATGGTTATGTCTAACTTTTTAAGATGAACAATACTGTAGAACATAAATTTTATGTAACTTTTACGATTTCCGCGGCGCACACCAATAAAGCTCCCAGTCGGCATGATTTTTTCAGACATCTTCAACAATAATCGTCAAATTTCAGTCAATTTACACAAAACCTTATTGAATTATACACTAAAACCTTCTGCATGAATCCCTCCATCCATTGGTGAAAACCGTTTGAAAATCCGTTCGAATTTATCGCGTTCAGACACGGCGGGGGACTTTTATAAATGTAAGGATAAAGATATAAAATGAAAAATTAGTTCTGTTATTGTTAATATTTCGCAGAAATATTCATATTTTGAGGTAAATAAACTGCAAGGAACATTACTAATTGGTTTCTCAAAAACTGTCAACTAGCCTATTGTTTTGGGAAATGTCAATTGAAATGTATTCAAAAACAAGATGGCGGTGTTAGGTCCGATTTTGTACACGCGCCAAAAAAACCTTGTAACGCTTTATACAATACCATACAAATATGCTCTTGACCTGTAAAATCAGAATATTATGATTTAAGGTAGCCCGCAAAATAAAGCAGCTCTGCATTAGATCATTATGTTGATCAAAATGTGATACGCGCGCGCGGAGTAATGCTAGTACATAATATATTTTATTAATTAATATCATTAATTAAAGTACCTATCGTCAAAATTTAATGTTGTTTTGGAAAAAATAATAATTTCGTGAGCTACCTTGGCGGATATCCCCGTTCAATATCTATACATTCTTGACCATCCAACAGGTGGAGAAACGCTCACCCGTGAGACGCACTGGTGAGGCGAGGTCTCCGGCCGGAAAGGCAGAGCCCAGCGATTTAAGAGAAATGGCGGAGCGGCAGCAAGTCAGAGGCGGACACACCAATACATCGGCTCCTGGCCCTGCCGTTGCCGAGCGGGCTGGAGCCGAGCGAGCCGGGAGCGATCGGAGTGCAGGCGATCGGACGGGGAGCGAGCGGAGCGCAGGCGAGCGGATGGGGAGCGAGCGGAGCGCAGGCGAGCGTATGGGGAGCGAGCGAAGCGCAGGCGACCGGCCGACACGCTCGGACAGCCTACCGCCGCGCAGACCACCGCCGCCCGCGGTGCCGCCCGCCGCGCCCGCGCCGCACCAGCGCCTGGCGCGCGCGCACTCGCATGCCGCACCGGCGCGCCCTCCCGACCCGCCCACAGTGAGTGTCCCATGCAGCCCGCCTGCGCTACCGAGCTCATCACAGCCGGCTGCTGGCGCGAGCTGACGTTTTCTGTTTCCGTAGATCCCGCCGCGACCCGGAGCAATGGGCGCGCGGCCCGCGGGCCCTCCGCCGGCCCTGCCGCCGCGCCAGCTGTCGGCGGCCGCGGACGTCGGCGCCACACCGAGGTGAGCGACCTCCCGGCGTCGTGTCTCATAGCGCGAACTGTCTCGTCGTCCGGGACGCCGCGATGTGCCGTAAAGTATTAGGAGACATTCGTCCGGCCCCAGAGGTGGCGAGGCTGACCACGGTGACGCTTGTCGCAGAGGCGCGGGCGCGGCGGGCGGGGCCGGCGGGGCGGGCGGGGCAGGCGGGGCGGGCGGGGCGCGGCGTGGCCCGCCACAGCGGCAGGGCTCGATGTCGGCGCCGTTCGCGTCCACGAACCCGTTCACGTCGCCGCGCCACGCCGAGTTCGTGATCCCGCAGCGTAACAACGTGCGCCGCTCCTCCACCACTGACAGAAGTTAATGCATTTGCGGTTCCGGATGTTTTGTCCTTAGAAGTGTATCTGTGCTGCACACCCACCCCTCCCTGTTCGAAATTAGACTGTAGCCTTTCGTGTATAACCCGATGTAAAGTGTTATCAATAATATCAATAAAGTATGCATAAAACAGTAGAGCTTGAGATAGTACATTAAAATAATCCGTCATAAAGCAATAATCTATCGCAGGAATTTTGTAAATAGTGATCGGCCGTACCTGTACGTCTACATACCGATGGGTATTTTACCAACTGCTTTAAAATGGGTAACAAACGGTAGGAAAGTGCTGTGAGCTGAATAAATTTTAATTATTATAATTATGCACTGTAATGCTATAAATTTTTAACTGACCTGATACAATTACCCGCATAATATTTTGTGTACAGTTAAAAACAGAATTTATTAAGTAGTTACTTGAAAAGTCTCATTTACTTGATAACTTGTATATTTGTAGTACATTCCCTCCACATGGCATTATTAGAAAATTTGTATTAGCACAAAGCAATTTTTTTGTATCTGTTCTTGTGCAGTTAAACAAAATTCGACTGAACTTCCAACAGGTGTAGATTGATTATAAAGTGCAATGTAACCGAAAGGGTAATCAAATTACCAAGGTTATAAATCAACGTAAGGTTTTGAATCGGAATTATCCAGTTCTTTGCACATTACCGGCTTATGTACATTTAAAGCGGTAAGGTGGTTCTGCCTCGAAGATGCAATCGGAAAGATACGCGTCAGAACGATATTAGCACGCACTGAATAGTATGGCATCTCCCACGGTTGTCTCATAAACGCACGTTATTGCAGCACGCATTCCGTGTCGGTCAACACGTCGTCATGTCACCACGGGAGAACCGTCGAACATATCGACGAAAGTCAGGGTTGTCGAAAAGTAGAATGAAAATAATTATTTGAATACAACATATATTTCCATATATTTGCCTATGTATACTATCATTTAAAATGGAAACATTTTCGTCGATCATTGTTTTGAATACCTACCTATTAGCAGTTACTTATTTATATGCATATCATATTAAGTAAAATTGGCTAAACGTTTATGTATATTTCGCAATTTATAATATTCTTATTTTTTTAGGGTTCTGTAGTTTCTAGAGAACCTTGAGAATTGATACCTATATCGAAACTTATCAAATTGTAAAACTGGATACCTAAGAAGTGGCTTTTAGACACAATTCGAGAGAATTTTGATTTAACAACCTTAGAACTCCAACATCAAGTTCAGATTACGCTACAACTTCAAACATTTTTGTGACTCTTTCAATAGTACCTACTAGCCATTCTGAAATCAACTTTATTTGCACTGACGTAAAATTGATATTCGTTTAAGTGAAAATAACATCAATTGGAAACCAGGATTTGAATAGACTACAATAAGCTACAGCGACAGCCGTTCGGAGACAAACAAATCAGTACTTGAGATATAATGATAATATGATAAGAAGATGATATGGTTAAAAACCGCAGGGTTTTGTTTTAAGTTTTCTCATTTGCGTTTTGAATAAAATTATCTAATGTAAAAAAAAACACAATAAATATCTGACAAGGTTGCAGTTTGTAGATATTTGAAATCCATTTGTTTCCATGTAAAATGTCTTTAGTCCTATGTTTTATTTTATGTTACTTACGTACTTATATTACATGTTCCTATGCTGTATCTAAATGTAAAGCTGTTACAAAGCCGATCTAAATATATATATATATATATATATGTACTTACAATGTATGTAATACCTACATAAATGAAAAAAACATGTAATAAGACATAGGTATGTACCTAACTGCCGATATTTTAGGTTATATTATTTTATGCCAAAAAATAAAATAAAATTATAAACTGTTTTTTAATTTTATTGGTAATCCTTTTTAAAAGTACTGATAGGTACAGGGTCCTTTACATCATGGCTTTTTGGTAGTAGGTACACTTAATAAAAATAATTTATAATCTGAATTAGGTACGGTAGGTACCTAATTCAGTTTATAACTTACCAGTAGGTTGCCATTCGCAATCTTTTGAATATTTTACTTCGCATGTAAAACGATAAGCGTCTGGCACTGGCAGGCGACTGATAACTACTAACACCTGTTTTTATCCGCTTGCCTTTTCACAATAATACAATTTATAGGTTTTATGAACTGCCATTTTTATCGTCTTACACTGGAGTCTTAGTAAAAGTATCCAATGCATAGTACAGTTGATGCGCAAAAAAATAATGCTAATAATGAACATTCCAATAATTTTATTGAAAAAAAACCTACTATGAATAGTAGGTAAAGGTAGTATTTATTTCGTTACATTGTTCGATTGGCTAAAGTAAATCATTTTCAATAAATTATACCAATTGTAGAAATTATAGTAATACCTTAGATCGGGCATGAAAACGGCGGCCATTATAAGACGATAAAATGGCATCGGATATAAATAAAAATAAACAGTTTCGCGACTGACTGACGGACCTAAGCAAAGCTAGCAAGGCGAGAGGTGTACCTACCTTCTAAGGGTTTTTGAAACGTTACCCCTGAACAGGCCAAAGAGTACTTATCAGTTTTAATTACGAACAAAGTTGCCGATAGCAGCTAGTCTAAATATAATAAGAATTACACCACGTATGTAGTGATAGTTACAATCTATACACAACATGTTCCTAAATACTGTAATGTATCAATATAATACCAACCAATTGTTTCAGCCTTTCAAACAAATAAAATTAGCTCCTTTATTGCGTACTCTAACTCTTTTTAGGTGCATTCCGTATTATCACAGATATTTGGTTTTCTTAACAAAAATAAAATGCCGGTCGAATTCTCAAACTAAACTTTTAGTTCTTCACACTTGTTGTTCCTATCACTTTATTTGCCCCTATTAATTAAAGTGACAGAAATAGGTACTCAAGAATGTCTTAAACTTAAGTGTCGTTTGAGAATTCGGGGGTTAGACCCGTATTCTACAACTATAACGTCTCCAATCGGTTAAAAGATATATAATTTTAAGCCACGAACTATCGGACGCGACCTAGCGTATACCTATAGATTTTGTTGGGCAATCAAAACAGCGAAATATTTACGACTTTGCCCACTTTCACTAGATACGCTCTTTTATTGTCCATATAACTATTCAAATCATAACTGAAAATAATGACTCGTTGACAGTAGTATGAAATAGCTATACCACGACAAATTGACGTAGGGTGCCACTTTGCCTAAAAAATATTTTCCCTGACGGTACCTACATCATCAGCCACTTCAGATAGTTCGTTCAGGCTTTATTTTAATTTTAATCTTGTTTTAATAGATATATGTATAGGTATTCATAAATAGAATACGGGCCCTAAAGACTTATGAAAATAATGTTATACCTATTTAGAATAAAGTTTCTACTTCCCTATAACGCACATGACACAATATGAGTAAGTAATCCTACAGAACCTAAGTTCCCATATCTAATAATTATGCTCTAAAAGCACACTGATGTCTTAAGATGTCTTCACTCTAAAACCAGGTGCCCGGCGGGTTCAGAACATTGCAAGTCGGACAACTTTTGTTTAAAATGAGCCTGGCGGCTAAGCCCGCCATCGGGCTTGGTGTATAGACACCTTATGATGAACGGCACATAGTCTTTATAGGTTCATTACTTACCTATTTAAAATCGAAACATTAGGAAAAAACACAGAATAGCTGGCTTATCTATATCTACTAGGTACTTAGATTTCTAGCGTAATATATGTTTCTAGTAACAAGCAGTTTTACAGTGATTGAGCAATGAAATAAAATAGTACCTAACGGAGTGTTACAATCCTATCACTCCGTCGTTTCAACTTGTTTCATAATAGGTTAGGTTTATGGATATTTCCACGAAAATAAAGTTTACTAATCAAACAAAACTTCCTTCGGTTTTAGTGTAGGTATCCAAACCAAAAGTGATCTTCGCGTTCGGCGTTTTCGCGCGACGATCGCTTTTGGTTAGAACGCGCGGTTACGCGGTTAAAATATTGAAAATATACAAATTATAATAATTTTTGACTTAGCTTGCATAATAGGTATATGGAATGTATAATTACCTATACTCCACAAGTTTAGGTAGTTAAAAAAAGGTAAACAAATCATAAAAAGGGTTTTTATAGATGACACTTTCTTTAAAAAAACGATAAAACCAAATTAAATTTATTTTAGTGTTTTACAATAGTTTCCTCTTTCATTAATGTAGGTATGTTAAACTTTATCGTTTATTCTTAACTACCTACTTTTCGTAGATGTAACTACTTGAGCACAATTTTTTTTGTCTGGTTTATAATATTTTGTAATCTGTCTATTATAAAGAGCCCAATTTCTAAACGTCAACGAAATATAACGTTGGTAAATTGAAGAATACAACTGTGACGTAACATGATAACTGAAGTGACAGGTATTACATTTAGTCGGTTACTTGACAGCTGTCTCGTCACGTGGTTTTTTTTGTTTACCTTTATTTAGCTACCTAAACCTATGGAGTATACCTCTCAACGTGAAATATAGGTAGGTACAAATCATGCTACGTGTTATCTTCTTGTTTAGGGTGAACGCACACTTATCGGAGACGAACGAATCGAAGTCAACGAGATCGCTAGGAATGGTCTTCCAGATTCGGACGATTCGACGCGGGCTGATGTGCGAGGTTTCATAGAATTTCATATAAAGAATTCTAAAATTCGTTTCGTTCGGTTCGTTCGACGGGGGTTCGGCTCGGATAAGTGTGCGTTCACCTTTATTTCGCGGTCCGAAAAACGTACATAGTTAGATACCTACGACAATGATAGTTCCTCAGAATTTAATGATGTCACTGAAGATTTCAGATAATCTGTGTTTGTGATGTATGTTGTTAGTATGTACATAAAAACTTCTAGGCAATGGTATCTATAGAATAGGACAGTAAATAAGTAAGCAAAACGAGGTCTATAGATGGCGCCCTTAGCACAAGCAGTAATCAGAACGTCGTCGAAATGGATTGACGCTTAAAAAAAACAGGTATTTAGTTCTTTTTTTTGTTTTTTGTTAAAATTAGGTGAATATTGCATCGTACGGCCATAAAAATCAGTTTACTAGTTTTCGTATCACGAGGGAATTAAAGGTAGCTGGTACCTAGGTTGTATTTGAACTGATTAAATAATGTAGGTAGGCATATTCAAATCATTTATATAAAATACAAGCTTTCGCCCGCGTGTATGTCGGAACATATCCCACGGGAACGTACTACCGGGATTTCATACCTAATAGTCGAGGAAAAGGTCATTGACGCCTACCGCTGCGCCCTTGTTGCCGTCAACCATAAGTACTTTGTTACGCGTAATTTTTAATCTGTGATAAACTGATAACTTTTAAAGTAAGTATTCATATTTTATTGGATAAGGATAAATATAATACCGGTCAAAATGCTTCGGAAATATTTTTTTTTTTTTTATCAAATTCTGAAAGATAAAATGGTTGTTGTGGGTCATCCTTAGGATAGACATATTCCATCGCGGACTTTTTTATTGATATTTTTAAGATGAGAAGATGATACAATCTTGTAGAACATAAATTTTATTTGTCTCTCACGGTTTACATATATATAGTAGTCTATGGTTTACGCGGCGCACACCAGTAAAGCTCCCAGTCGGCGTGATTTTTTCCAATATCTTCAACAATACTCGTCATATTTTAGCCAATTTACACAAAACCATAATGAATTATACACCAAAACCTTCCTCATGAATCATTCCGTCCATTGGTGCAAACCGTTTGAATTGAAAATCCGTTTGGTAGTTTTTGAATTTATCGAGTTCAGACAGACGCTGCGGGGGACTTTGTTTTTTAATATATATGTAAGGATCAATAAAAATATAATTAATATGAGAAATCAACGTTTGTTTACTGATTGTGCTGCTGGCGCCACTGTTTTTAATCTTGGCAGCATTCTCTCCCATTTGCTCCTGTGTGAATAACTTATTTATACTCCATTTGAAATAAGATTAGACATTTAACTGAACCTTTTTTACAGTCCGTTCAACCGATTTTGACTTCTATTGCGATGGAGGCATGACAGATGGCAGCTGCAGTAAACAGTTGGTATTGTAACCACTTTTTTGCTTTTAATGCCATCGTTATGCCTACGGTATAGAAGTCAAAATCGGTTAAAAGGACTGTAAAGAAGGTTTGTTTGAAGGTCTAATCTTATTTCAAATGGAGTATAGATACTTACCTACTTTTCACGAAATCCTCAATCTAAATCCAAATCATTGGTAGATTTTCTTAAATGATCAAAATAAAACTAATTAGGTACCTAATACTTAGGTACTTTACAAATAATCTAGACAAAAATTAAATAGGTACCTAGGTAAGTTTAATATAATCAGTCGGTGTTTTTTAAAAGTGCAACTCACTAGTTACCAAAATTACATTACCGTTATAGGTAAGTAGGTATATGACATACTAAGCAACGATTCCAGTAAAAACAGGGCCATATTAATTATGTTCATCTTCTTGAATTCAACTGCTTTCATCATTTTCGTCCCCAACCTAAAAAAAGGTTTGAATGTTTTACAATATTATTTAAAATCGTAAGACATGCCTGGGTACTTAGCATGGAAAAAACAAAAGACGAGCGCGTCGTGTCGCGATTAGATGCTTTGGTAGGTCAAAGTACAGGTAGGTACCTATCTACATAAAAATATTTAACCCCGGGGCCACACTCTCCAGGAGGCAAGACGAGGTGAAGCGAGCATGATAGTGTGGATGGCACTCTCGCCTCCTCTCGTCGTCTCTCGCAACGCGTCGCGCGCGCTCCGCTCGTGTAGTTTTACTGACCGTAGTCAAAGGATTCGAGGCGCGACTGCGCGAGGCGTGGCGGGCAACTGAATAAAACGAGGGTGTGGTGGATATGTAGCATTCTTGTAGCCTCCGCTTACCGTGGCTCGTGCAAGGGCCTCCACGAGACGCACTAACGAGAGTGGATCCGGGGGTAATGTATCTATATGCAATAATTGTGGCCAAGCTGCAGGATTTGGGTTGCACATTCAGTCGATGTACGTAATACCACACCAATTCACACCACAGTTTTACAATCCTGTGGCACAACGATAGACTTGAATAAAAACTTTTCTGCATTTTTAAAACCATTCTCAATTTCCACTATGACAACTCGCGCAAGTTTTAAATCCGCAGATAAAAATGTATTCAGGTAGGTAGGTGTACATATATTTTTAAGTGTGGTGAATAAAAATAGTATATATTTTAATGCAAGTTTGTCATTGCTCTCTCGGCTCCATTTAGCCTTCGCCTTCGGCTCAGGCTGCAATTCCGTCACCAATGCAATGACAAAACTAAATGCTCCTGCGTATCAAACTACGATTTTCAACACAATTATAAATTAATAACACAATATTTATTTGTGACAATATCAAATGGGCTCGCGGATGTTTTTTTCGTGCCTGTCTCGAAGCCGTCAAACAGCCTAACATTAAAACAAAAAGCTATTTATTTTTATTTTAAAAAAAAAATATAATAAAGGAATATATTATATAAAATATAATTTGATGAAATATAGCGTTAATTTATCATATTTTATTTATTCACTGTTTATACAGGATGACTCAAGGGCGTAGCCAGCCGATGGCCCAGGGGGGGACAAGTTGATATATGGAGGATGGGAAAAGTATACATTTTTACCAAATCAGTTTCATCTCGGTAGTCCCGATAAGAACTGAGAAAAATAATAATTTCCATATTCAATGTATGAATTGGAAACGGACCTTTCGGGTCGTTTTTCCCAGAACTATTTAAAACTGTAGAGCTGAAACATAATAGGTATTATGACTGGGCCTACCACCAGCACATAGATACGAATATTACGTCCCCGGACCCCGGATTAGACCCCGTTTAAAAGTCGTTCAAATAAACAAAATTGGCTGTATGAATAAGTATGTAGTTTCTTTACATTAAAATGCCTTACTTAATTTTTGAATCTAGGGGGGGCAGCTGCCCCCTTTGCCCCCGCTTGGCGACGCCCTTGTGCCTACTCCTTGGGATATACAGGCGTGGTATTTTTATTTTGTGTAGTTTAACACCCCTTATACTAAGCAGCAGTTTTTGGACAAGATCGAAGATATTCGACTGGATTGTTTATTTATATAATACCTTGGCAATTTCATGCAGGGATCTCGTCCCACGGCCTTTGCCTTTCGGTTGTTTTTTTGAATATGTTTTAAGGTTATCCTTATTGCTTTTTGTTATTTCACTCGTGTGTAACAGCCCGTCTGGAGTAAGAATCTGAGGAAATGAATGTGATTTGTTAAAAACCTAACCTTTAAAAACAAAATAAAACACTGCTGTGGCGCGTCGCGAAGACTACAATAGGCCTGTGTCCAATTTTTTTTTTGTCCGGCTTGTATCTTATTATAAAACATTGAACTCGTATTTATTCTTTTTTGACGTAATCAAAAGATTACGTCGATACATTGAGTTAAAATGTGGCATGACGTCACGTCTTGCTAGATTTAATAGTGCGTTGTGACGTAGCGAGCTCCCACTCCCCAACTTCAATGGTTATTTTCTAAGTTATTTTTGATTAATATGATAAAGCAAAAAATACGTGTCTAATATTTTTTTATTATCTGAAAGACGGACTAAATAGAATTTCTTTTTTTTACCTAGGCAATTACCATAGGTAAATAATAAAAAATGGGTAGTAATAAACGCCCCGGAAAAAAATTTAAATACGTGCATACTCAAAATATGAAATTTACTCTATAAATATTAATTTTCCGACAGCTTATATGCGAATACAGATAAAGAAACGACCGAATAAAATACTGAAAATTCCAAAAAATCTATACAGAATTTGCTGACGTAATATTTTTCAAACATGCAAACAAGCATACACCATGCATGCAGCATGCAAGCGAGCATGAAATATGCGGCAAGCATGGTTTCTGTCACGGCTCCGGCGCTACGAGGCTCCGGCGGTCCCACGCGAGCTAATCGTCGCAGATGGTTTTAACGCTCACCACCACACCTCACCATAAAACCAGGTGGTTTTATGGTGAGGTGTGGTGAGCAGGTGCTCCTCAGCTTGCGGGCCGCCTCGCCCCTCCGCGCCTACGCGGGCTTAAATTACACTCTAGGGGTAGGGCAGACAAGACTACGTAGAGTCGGTTTTGCAGCGATTCGTTTCTGTCACTAACTTTTGTAGCACAACATTTTGACTTTTCGGAAACTTTGTATTTTTTTCGGAAGCTTTATTATTATCCATAAAAATACTACCTGAACTGAAATTGGATGGTCAACGGGTGTGTAACGTTTGAAATAATGACAAAAGTTCTAAAAATCATATGACCTAATTTCATTTAATATACTTTTTTTTTTTATAACTATGAAATTATATAATGAATCATTGATATAATTTCATTTTACCTAATTTTATATGGTAAAATAAACATTTTCTATAATGCGCAATTAGTACGAGTATAATATTCAGTTACTATAATATTCAAAATCTATAAGTTACGTTTAATATAATTTAGAAACGTTTTTTTTTTTTGTTTTGTATGTTTTTGCAAAAACTGATTAGATTTTAAACGCCTGCTATTTGGGTTAGGTTAGTTGGGTTTGGGTTGGGTAGCATTTGGGTTAGGTTAGGTCAGAACAGTGACCTCCCACAGCCCGGCAATCAAGCGACTGACTCCCGACCCAGGGAAGGAGGAGATGCCAAGGAAATGGAATGCCAGTGATGGCACAATTCCATTTCCTCCAGGCGAATATCAAACACGCTGCCAGAGCTCAGGATCTTTTGCTCCAGAGCATGGCGGAGTGGTCGATCCATGTGGCTGTGGTCGCTGAGCCGCATTTTGTCCCTCCCCGCGATAACTGGGCAGGGTACCTAGACGGTTTAGTGGCCATCATTGGCGGGAGTCTAGTCAGTCCCTCCCGAGGACACGGTTGGGTGGCCGCCCTCGCGGACAGAATTGTCTCCATTGGGGCGTACTTCTCGCCCAACAGAAGTCTCGCTGACTTCGAGGGGTTCCTTGTCGAACTGGGTGCCGTCGTGGGCTGGTTCCACCCTCACCCGGTGCTGTTGCTCGGGGATCTCAATGCCAAGTCTGCGGCGTGGGGATCCCCGGTCACCAACCCCAAGGGCGAGGTATTGGAGGAGTGGGCGGTTACGACCGACTTGACCATCCTGAATCGGGGCTCAGTAACACGTGCGTGCGGCAGCGGGGTGGGTCTATAATGGACGTCTCGTTCGCTAGCTCCGCTGTTGCGGGTCGTGTCCGCGACTGGCGAGTTGCCGTAGAGGTGGAGACGTTGTCAGACCATCGATATATTCGCTTCGACGTCTCCACCGAGACTGCGGGCGGCGGCCGACCGTCGGCCCCGCGAATGGATGGTCCTCGCTGGTCGTATAAGCGACTCGACAGGGAGCTTCTCGAGGAAGCCACTATCATCCAGGCCTGGGTCCGGGAGTCACTGACGAACGAACCCGTCGACGTCGAAGAAGAGGCGCAGTGGTTCCGCGGGGCGATGACACAAATCTGCGACGCGTCCATGCCCCGCGTTCGCACACAGCCCACAAGGCGCCAGTTGTACTGGTGGTCCGATGCAATCGAGCAGATGCGCGTGACCTGCGTGGAGGTTAGACGCCAGTACACCCTGTGGCTGGCCGTCGGTCGGCGGGTCTAAGACTCGAGCCAGGGAGGAGATGTTGGCGACCCTAGACGGGGATCCGTGGGGGCGCCCTTATCGTGTGGTCCGAAGGAAACTTCGTGCCTGGGCGCCTCCACTCACGGAGAGCTTACAGCCGCAGTTGCTGGAGGATGTGGTCGCAGCTCTCTTCTCTGCTAGAGAAGAGCATACACCCCCGCCGATGGCTTTGCCCACAGCCGCAGAGTCGGAGGATGAGGAGGTCGAGGACGTCCCTGAGGTGACACAGCCGGAGATGAGGGCGGCCGTAACGCGGCTCCGGGCTAAAACCGTTGCCCCAGGGCCCGATGGAGTTCCCGGCCGCGCGCTCGCCCTCGCTCTGAAAGAGCTAGAGCCCCAGCTGAGAGGACTGTACTCAGCTTGCCTTGAGCGGGGCCTATTCCCTGCTCAGTGGAAGACAGGTCGTCTGGTCCTGCTCAGGAAAGTGGGGCGCCCAGGGGGACTCGCCGTCCGCATACCGGCCTATAGTGCTGCTAGACGAGGTGGGTAAGCTTTTTGAACAGATAATTGCAGACCGCCTCGTCGGTCACTTATACAGAGAAGGGCCAGATCTGGACGACAGTCAGTTCGGCTTTCGGCATGGGCGTTCCACTATCGAGGCAATAATGCGGGTGAGAGTCCTGGCGGAGGAAGCGGTATCCCGGGGCGGGGTTATGTTGGCGATGTCCTTGGACATCTCCAACGCATTCAATACCCTGCCCTGGAGTTGTATTCGGGAGGCACTGCGGTACTATAGGGTGCCCCGCTATCTCCGCCACATCGTTGGGGCTTATTTAGCGGAAAGGTGTGTCACCTACAGGGGACGCGACGGTGGGGGCCGGCGCGATATGTCGTGCGGTGTTCCAAAGGGCTCGGTCGTGGGCCCGCTCCTGTGGAACATCGGTTACGACTGGGTGCTGAGGGGCGAGCTCCAACCGGGAGTGGACCTGACGTGTTATGCGGACGACACGCTGGTTACGGCCCGGGGGAGCTCGTATAGGGAGGCAGCGTTGCTGGCGACGGCTGCGGTCTCACAGGTGGTGGGTCGCATACAACGCCTGGGCCTGGAGGTGGCTCTCAATAAGTCGGAAGCCGTGGTCTTTCACGGCCCTCGGCGAGCGCCACCGCCGGGATCACACATCGTGGTCGGGGGGGTCCAAATTGCTGTCGAGTCTACCATGAAGTACCTGGGACTGGTGCTCGACAGCCGGTGGGACTTCGGCCCCCACTTTCGACAACTGACGCCCAAGTTGATGGGCGCCGCGGGTGCGCTGTGAACACTGCTTCCCAATCTGGAGGGCCCGAGCACCGCCTGTAGGCGGTTATACTTGGGGATCGTGCGATCCATGACCCTGTACGGGGCCCCGGTGTGGGCCTCTGACCTGACGGCCAGTAGCATCGCAATACTGCGAAAACCGCAGAGGGCGATGGCCGTCAGGGCCATCATGGGGTATCGCACGATCTCCTACGAGGCGGCTTGTGCACTGGCCGGATCCCCGCCCTGGGACCTAGAAGCGGGAGCCCTCGCTTCACTGCACCGGTGGCGCGAGGAGGCACGAACGCGGGGAGGTCGACCGATGCAGCGTGAGATCGAGCTTCGTCGGTCTCAGCTCCGCGAGGTCCTGGTGACGGAATGGCGGGACAGGCTTCTGCGCCCTACCGCCGGCCTCGTTACCGTCGACGCGATCCGACCAGTGCTCGACGAATGGCTCGGGAGGAGGCACGGTTCCCTGTCGTTTTGGGCAACGCAGGTGCTCTCAGGGCATGGCTGCTTCGGGAAGTACCTGTGTCGCATAAACAGGGAGCCGGACGCTCGGTGCTATCACTGTACCCACTGTCGGGAGGACACGGCGCAGCATACACTAACAGAGTGTACCACATGGGAGGAGCCGCGCCGTGCCCTCGTATCTGAAGTCGGAGCCGACCTGGCGCTGCCGGCTGTCGCTTGTTCGATGGTCGGGAGCGCCGAGTCGTGGGATGCAGTGATCTCCTTCTGTGAAATCGTAGTTTCGCAGAAGGAGGCTGCGGAAAGGGAGAGGAAGATTGAGACCACTCTCCTGATCCGTAGCAGGCGGACTGGGCGTCGGCGGAGGGCGGACGACGCCCTCTTCCAGCCCCCGTAAACAGATAACACGTAACAGTAGTGCTCCACGCGCGCCTATTTGACGTCGCGGGGGGAGTCTCACCTCACTCCCCCCGCGAGCATGAAGTGGCCCGCAAAGGCGAGAAGACCAGTCTGGGATCCCCGGTCCAAGTGTGGGAAACCGGGGTGGTTTTTAGTCAGTAGGAGTCTGACAGACCCCTTCGCCTGCCAGGGCGGAGGACATCCATGAGGATTTTCCATACCCGGTACAAAAAAAAAAAAAGGTCAGAACAGTGACCATTACTGAGGTTATAACAGTGTGTTTCCTGATATTTACTCATTACAGAATTTTGGCTGAAAATGAGTAAATATGAAAATTAGGTCAACTGAACGTTATATAAAAAAAGAGCATTAAACAAATTGAAAATTATATGGAATGAACGTTATACTAAATGTTATTAGAGCAAAAGAAGGTTATATGAAATATAACATTAGATCACATGAAATTAGGTTATTTGTTTTTATAGCATATGAAAATTATATCAAGTGAACGTTATTTCAAATGATATTATGCTATCTGTTATAATGCCATATATTACACACCCGATGTCAACAGGGTTGCCAACTTTTTTTACATCAAATATAGTATCGTAGCCATTGCCTGTAAAAATATAGTAAATGGCAAAAAAAATAGTTGGTATGTTTTATAATTTTTTTTTTTTTATTCTTGCAATGCATATTTTTTGCTGCTATGAACAGGTTTTTTTAATGTCTCATATCTTTTTTTATAGGTACTCTAAATTAAGGATACAAAATAACATTAACTCAGCTTTTATGAGATTAATACTGGCTCTATTGCGATCATCTCGCCATTTTGTATGGAAATATTATAAAAATATTGTAGTTTCGCCTACTATATATTTTCTTAAGAAATATAGTATTTAGGCCTCTAATATAGCAGGATACTACAGGGTGTCTCACTGCAGAGTTAGGATTTTAAATTTGAATATTAAAAAAAAACCGTTGCAAGTAAGCGCGGGGGGAGGAGCGCAGTAGCTTCGTGCGGACTCGTTAGTCACGATGTCGCAGTGGTCGGGTGAGCACCGCGCGTTCGCTATCGAAGCGTTTGTGAAAGGTGGAGAATCGTACGTTGTGGCTCGGAGACAGTTTTGTTCTCACTACAATATCAGACGTTTACGCGATGGACCAAGCAAAAATTTGATTCGTAAATGGATTATCAAGTTTCGAGCTACGGGTTCCGCTATAAATCAACCGCGTCCAGGCCCAAGCAGAACAGAAGAAACAATAAACGAAGTGGCAGCTAGCGTTCGTCGCAATCCACGCTTGTCAATACGCAAAAGAGCGGCGGCTTTAAACTTCACCAAATCAACCGTAGAGCGGGTTTTAAAACGTGATTTGAAATTCCATCCCTATAAAATACAGATAGTGCAGGAAATAAATGAAAATGACTACAATTTACGTAAAAGTTTTTGCTAGACAATCATTGAGAGATTACGCACTTTGAATACTGTGTTTTGGAGTGACGAAGCATATTTCCATTTAAATGGATATGTTAACAAACAAAATTGTCGCTTTTGGTCAGTTGTCAATCCCAGACAAAAACATCAAAGACCGCTGCATAGCCCAAAAGTGACAGTGTGGTGTGCTCTTTCGGTCAATGGAATAACCGGGCTGTATTTTTTTGAAAATGCGACAGTTGCTACGATAACTGTTTCTGGTGAGGTGTATCGGCAAATGATATCCAATTATTTTATAGCCTAACTTTAAGAGCATCCAGCCTACAGTTCAAGAACGTGGTTTCAGCAGGATGGAGCCACTTCCCACACTGCAAGAGCCACTATGGACCAACTTCGTGAATTGTTTCCTCATTAATTGATATCGCGTGGCCTCCGCGATCACCAGATTTGACCCCCATAGACTTTTTCCTATGGGGGTACCTTAAGAGCAAAGTTTACGTCAATACTCTGAGGAATATCGCTGAGCTTAAACAAAATATCCAACAAGAAATACGCGACATCGAGTCGGCTATGTTTAAGCGCGTTATGCAAAATGCGATGAATCGATTCCGTGAGTGCGTGCTACGAAATGGAAGACATCTGGAAGATGTTATCTTTAAAAAATAAAATCCGCATTATAGTTCAATAATTTTCAATATCACAAAAATATGCAAATTGATTTTTATTTCATTTCAAAATCCTAACTCTGCTGTGAGACACCCTGTATATTATATAGTAGGATTGGCAACCCTAGATGTCAATTACCTATCACGTGAGATAGTTTTCTCATATAGGTGATAAGAGAAAACTATCTCTTCAAAATTATCTCTTCCGACACCGAAGCGCGTCAGTTCATCGTGAATTTATAAAAAAAACAATACTTACATAATCTGGGTACAAATGCTCAGGATTCATTTCCTGTCCTTGAAGTTGGTCAATTGACTCGTGAACTGTCCATTGCAATTCTAAATCATTATTAAAACTATTAATCCTTTTACGTAATTCTCTGAAATATTAAAAAGTAAATAGATGAGTACTACGCCAAGCTTTGTGTACGTAGTAAGATATTTAGGGTGAACAAAGTATTTGAAATGTGACATAGGGCGAGAACCGTGAAAAGTCAACATCTTCTGAGGATGCCCCGTGGGACGAAACACGTGTCGAGTATAGGTTTTGGTTGCATGCTGCATTATATTTATCACATCTTCTACATGTGTATATTTTTGCTGGCGGGAGCGTGATGCTGCATTTTGCATTTTCGGATCTAGTGCTTGGCGGAATTAAAACTAAATATTAAAATTGCAACAAAGTCCTAGCATTTATATTGCTCTGAGCAAGGGGGGTACAGGCCCCCAACGGTTTAAACAAAACAAAGAACTAAGAGATTAATATGATACCGCTTCAATGATATTCGTTTCGTGAGTGAAACGTCTTGTCAGACTTTGGGGCAATATGATTTGCGTACACTTAGATACTTGTACTTGTCATTGAAAAATAATGAATTCCTAAGTCATAGCATAGCCCAATACTATGGGGGACGCTTCTTACCCTGCACCCCTCCCAGAAATAAATACTGGATTCCCCACGGCTCTGAGCGCGATAATGTTGACGATAAGGAACACACAACAAATAGAAATCGGTAAATAAAAGAAACCCTTCTGATCAGCATTAAAATACTTACGAGTTTATGCTGGTAAAGGCTTCTTCTTCAGGGTAAAATTCTGAATATTCACATCCAGGTATTTTAAAACTGAGTAAATTATTCAAATTCTTTATTCCCGCGATCCAGCCAAGGTTCGGAATATTTTTACATTCTATCCATACGTCCGTCCAGATGTTACAGTTTACGGTAGTATCACTAGTTCTATAATTCTCATCATCCGATATAACATATATATCATCATTCAGATTGCACCACTCAGCGTCGGACACTGAGTGGTGTTCTTCAATAGTAACATTTTCTAGACCCGAGACATCCGATTGTAATAAACTAAGATTTGTTGTTTCATCGTTGATATTATACTCGTCTTCAGAAGTCAATATCATTTCGGTCAATTTATTTTCGACAAGTTTCCTATTAATTTCTTCAGGTTTTAAAATAAACATACCTCCTTCGTGATTCGTGCGTTTAGCTACGGAATCATCATTTTGTGTAGAAAATACAGCGGATATCTTTATTTGAGATGCTGCTGATGATGATGCTTCAGTAAATGGCTCTTGTTGTGATATTTCGGGAATCTGGTTAAGATTTAAGTCATTGGAAATCCCAATAGGCTTTAATAATGTGTTTGCACTATTGTCCTCCATATTTAAAGACGTTTTTAATACAACGGGCATGGCTTTTGTAGTATTTTGAGGGTATTGTAAGGATATTTTTTTTAAAACACCGTCTGAGGCCAGGTGATAAAAACCATTCGTTTTGCGTATTTTAATAGGCTTAACAATTTTTATTTGGCCTTTTTTACATGGCGAACTTTCTTTCGATTCCTCTGTTTTGTTTATGTGGAGACTTTCTTGCATATCGGGCTTCTCTTGTTGATCTTTATTTACTTCGTCATTTGCATAGAAATGAGTTTCTAAAGGTAGGCTGTTGATCCGGCTATTTGTTAGTGCCACAAACGATAACGGGTTTTCTACCACTTTCAAATTATCTATTTTGTTCGTCGTTATCCAAAAACCTCTTGTCCTTTTCAATTTCCTAATATCTGAAATTGTCTTAATGGTCTCTATTCCTAAAGTGTCTTCCATTTCATATGGTCCAACAAAAACGCAATATTCGTTGTCATTGGGAATTGCGTATATACCGAATTGTGGGGCTTCTGGTTGTTCGATACATTTCTTAGAAGACAAACGCACAGTTTTTCCAGACAAGCGTGCAACGCTAATAGCATTTATAATACTTGGATATTTGACGAAGAATCCTTTTCTGAAAAATCTGATTTCACTAAAATCATTTTCTATAGTCATGACAAACCATTTTGATGATCCGGTATCGTCAGAACCTCCTGTACTACTTTCGAACTCTCTGTCTGAGCTACTTAGAATATCCTTTTGTTCCATAACCTCAAGCAACGATTTTTTTACAGCTGAATTATTTTGATTAATTTCACCTATTTTATCCAAATTCTTTTGTTCTGTATTCTCAATTAACGAATCCCTTATTTCCAAATTGTGGTTAAAAACAGTTATTGTTTCTGTGTGTTCAGTATTTTCAAATAATAATTTGTTAACCTCTGAATTGCCTTGATTAAATACATCGAATGTTTCCATATCCTTTTGTTCCGTATTTTTAACTAGCGATTGTCTTTCCACAGAATTATTTTGATTAAATACAGCTAACGTATCTATAGCAGACGATTCCATGTTAATTTCAGGCGTATCTTCTTGTTCAGTATGTTCGTTACTCTCGTTTACCTTAGTTACAGAGCCAATTAATTCCCAACAGAAAGCCAAAGCACGTAATATACAGAAATTATCTTTTAATTCTGTTGCATTAATAAGCAAGTTTTTTACGGTTTGAGGATATTTGTGTAAGTCTGCAAATCGAATATCATTTATGTCAATGCAGTTTTCAAAAAATGGGTTTTCAGTATTTACTGCCATAAAAATTCTGAACGGTGGTTGTCGAGATACTAAGAAAAGGTTTTTTCGCTCTCGATATCTCTTTAAAATAAAACCCCAGGAATGCAGTGCAACTTTCCCATGTTGCGGAGGTTCCAGAGCATCTTTAAAAAGGCCGTTATCATTTCGTTGCCTATACATTTTATAATTAGATTCTAACCAAGTCACGAGATTGGTGTCATTGGATAAACGCCTTCTTTTTGCCTTGGGTGTCAGGTCTTCACCGTTTTTATTAGTATCACAAAGTAATTGCAGAAGGCGAGCAGTCTCTTTCGTTTTACTTTTTGGTTTAATGATAGTATCTTCTATGCAACATTTACTGTAAAGAAAAGCCAATCTTTCTTGAAGTCTTTTATCATTTTTCTCCATAGTTGATATTTTATAATTCGTATTTTTATAATAGCCATTGCTGTATTTTCTTCCTTCGTATGCACTCGTCCTAGAACTAGACATACTTTTGCTATGCCAAAGCTCTAAATAATCACTACCTCCTGAATCAGATTTGTTTTCATGATTATCGTTATCATCGTTATTAGAATATTGTTGCATATTTAGCTTTTTAACGGTATGTCTTGTTAGCATACGCTTTTCAGCATTTATATTTATACTTTCTGAACTACCCCTGAGTACAGTGCCTGCATCTTTAACTAAAATGCGATTTACTTGAATTTCATCCTCCGGATCACAAAAATGTAATTTTTCTGTAATTTTATTAGTATTCGTAGTTTTATCCATACTTCTCGATTTGTGTATCTTGTTTGGTTTTGTATGTGTATTATCAGATATTTTAATTTTTTTGACTGATTTTGTGCCTTCTTGTCTTTCACAATCCTCAATATTACTGACATCATTAGTTACTTTTGTGTTTTCTAAACAATCAACATTACTTGTACTATCTTTCGACAGCGGTTCTTTACCGAGAGTTTCATTTGAAACCGATGCGCAAGTGTCTGTGAATTTACCTTTACAAAAACACTTGTATAGTTCATGAACCATACACCAAGGTTCTACATTATCACAATTAAGTTTTAATGCGACTATTGATAAGTTTTGTGTTTTCTGGGTTTCATGTTTTAAGCTCATATTACTATAAAAATCTGCATATTTTTTTGATGCTTTCCAATTTCTTCTTTCTCCTTTTAATAAAATTGTTTTTTCGCCAGTTACAATGACAGTTTGATGAAATTTTTGCTCTTCCTTTGCTAAATTGAAATTAATTTCACTATCTATACTTAACAACCCAGGGAATGGTTCAGTGCACCCTGTGTATGACAAATCACTTTTATACTTAGTAAAGTCACATTTACAATCGAACATGCATTCTACACGGCCGCAATGTTGCTTTAAATTGTAAATACCTTCTAAAGACGCGCAAATGCACCCTAAAGAACAATACATTTTACTGCAGCTTTTCGTTAAATTACGTTCTTCGGTTTCAGGTAATGTAATAACTGTGACGTCAAGTCTATCTAATTCACCAAATTTTCTTTTTGATTTGTCCTTTACATGTGTTACAGTACTCTCAGAGTATAAATCTTCACATGGTAACGTGTTTAACTCCTGTTCTTCAGTGAACATTGTATCTTGAGTTAAATTTATTTCTACTGCATCTATTATTTTATGTACCATATCTTCTATTTCAAGTTGCACATTTTTTTCAAAGGGGTTCGTGAAAGGTGTACCTTTATCGATTACCTCTGAAGTATTACAACAATGATCTACGTCACGGCGCATTAGCAATCTATTTTGATTAAATTTGTAAGCTAAATCAAATGTGACGCAATCTCTGTTTAGTTGAACAGCTTTAGAATTTTGAACTGTACCTAAAGCAGACACTGCTAACTCTGCCCATTTTCGGGATATAGTGCCGTCCTCTTTACGCAAATTGTTTAAAAAATGGGTTATAGACGATTCAAAAGCAGTACCGTATTTAGGTTGAACATCCAGCCCAAGTTTTGGAAGATTCATTAATTCGATGTTGCCAGCGTGATATTTTTGATGTGAATTGTCAAGAAATTGTTTCTTGCAAAGAGGACCTGGTTTAAATTTAACTGCTAATGAACTGCGCAAAAGTAATTTCTTTCTATTTCCTTCTTGCTGTTTCAAATTTTTTTTCTTCTGATTTTGTGAAGGTAAACACTGGGGCTTACTTGCTAAATCATAGTTGCAAATTTTTTTTTTCATTCCACCTAAACTTCCATTCAATTGAATGAATTTTCCATTCCATAAAACAAATTGGCGTGAGTATTTTTGGTGTTCTGGATTCAGATTAATCAACATCTGCCAAGTCGACCTTGAAATAGGCGTATCACCCCTTAACATTTTTGTTGCCAATTTTTTTGTATTATCGTCTCTTGATGAACCTCGTCTAATTTTTTTAAATAAAATGCTTTCTTGCGTTTCCAAGTAAGGTAATAGGTGACTATATACATCTTGTTCAAAAGATTTTCTGATGTCTCTAACAGTCCTTACTTTGAGTCTTGTTTTTTTTTTTGGTATGTAATACTTACCGGTTTTAGGGCTATAATCGCAAGTATATATTTTTATATCATTTAATTTAAGAGGTTTTGCTGGTACTACATTCAAAAGATCATATAGATTATTCTTATGATTACTGTCAACTCTCGTAATATCTGAAGAAAACACTTTAGCACTGTTCTCCATGCTTCCAACTATCTGCAACAAAACATGATTTTATTTAGGTAGGTATATCTACTGAACGCACATATTTTTCATAAAAATAAATAACAATGTTCTTTGGAGGATTTCTCAGAAAATTCAAAAAATTCAAAATTTAAAAGTCATTTATTCAAACTAGGCTGAGAATCAGCACTTTTCGAACGTCAAAATTACATAAGACAGTCCCCCAAAGCCTTTAGCTGGGAAGAAGAAGTGGCGCAACAAACTTTCCAGCAGCACAGCTGTCTGTTCAAGTTAGAAAAAAATATGATTCTTTACAATAGTATGCAAAATAACTTATATTATGCAACACAAAACAATAATTGAAATGATAAATTATTAGCCATATGTCAGCTAGCACACGCCAATATACCAACCAAAAACATCGAGAACTATACTTAAGCAGAATTAAAACGACTAAACGTAAACAGAACTAAATATCTAAATAAAAGCCTCCAGGCATTAAGGGCGTGCCCGCTTACATAAAGCTGTAATTGGAAGTTAAAAATGATAAACTAGGACCATCGTAAAATTAATGAACAGTTAATTACTAGTAACAATAACAAAACCATGATCAGCAAGACGACCAGTCACCGCAAGCAGCACCCGTTCACGAGCATAACGCAAAGATCAGCCATTACCCCCCTCGCCATATTTGAGGGAAGGAGGCAACCCGACCCCCGACGCTACCGCAAGCAGTGACTTCTAAGGCAGTGGCGTATTTACCCTAGGGCCAAAAGGGCCATGGCCCGAGGCGGCAGGCTGCGAGGGGCGGCGCAAGCTGTACCTCACGTTATGAAGCTGAAGTAAGACGGAATGTGATGAAACTCCTGAAGTTTCATCGCATTTCATGGCATTCACGCGGCGCGGTGACGGTGTCGTCGCCGTGAGTACTTAAGCAACCAAACAAACTTATTTTAATTAAACAAAAGGATTTCACGCATTTTTGTGTTTTTTTTTTGGGTAGGAAGTTATCAATTGATAACTTCTCCCGCTTTGGGCGGAGCGGGAGGGCGTGTGGACTATTACTGACTAAAACCCACCCGTGTTCCTTCAGTTGCCTGTATGTTGCCAGGGGCCACGGTATCCCTTTCGGACTTTCCCGCAACCCCGGCAAGCATCGGCCCTAGTGGACCTGTGCAGTTCTGCTGACATCTCTTTGATTAGCGCGTGGAACACAATTTTTAGTTAGTTTAGTTAGTTTATTTATTTCACCAAAAAAAATTACAATAATACAATTACACATACTTATAGGCTAGTACTTGGGAGTATATAACATGGGAGCATCTGTAGCCGAACTAGGACGAGTCCTGTATCTCTGCATACAGCGCCAAACAACGCGCAATGCGCCGTCGATCCGGGCCTGATCCTTATCGGACGGCGAGCTATCCATTGCTCACCGTCTGCAAGCCCGCGCCTGCGTTGGCCGGGAATCGGCCTGCGATTCCCGACGCCTAGGACGTCTCCTGCGGCGGTTAGGGGCTTGAGGGCCCGAAATTTGCCTCTCCCTCAAGCATTCCGCCTCCACCTTCGCGAGCATTACTGCTTTACAGAAGGAGGTGACGGCCTCCCATGCCCTCTCGCTCCGTACCATGGCCTGGACCAGGGCTGGACGCGAGAGATCACCGCCACCGATCGCCTCTACGAGGACACGGCGATGCTCCGCCCAAGCCGAGTAGACCTCCACCGTGTCCTCCGGGCGACCCACACTCTGCATGACGCCATGAGATCCCGCCGGAGCTCTGTCCGCTGTGCCGTGATTTCTCGCAGCAGCTGAGTTACGCCCCGCCGTTTCGCCTCCTCGTGCAACTTCCAAATGTGCGCGAGGACTTGTGCCTCCAGATCCCATGGCGGTAATCCGGCAAGGAGGCTCGCCGCCTCACAGGCAGGCCCCTCTTTTCCACTGGGCACTCTGGGCACGTAACCAGGGCCCCGCGGACGGCGGGGGAGGCATACCCTCAAAAAAATCATTCTATACAGCTACCATTCCATTCTACGCATTATTAGTACTCGATTCAATGACAAAATAATTGAGTTGCAGTGCGATTTACAATAAGTTTCTAGCCCCAAACTTATGAAATATTAGTAATAAGTTTCTTTTGTTTATTTTATACAATTTAATTACATTCAATTTAAACATTGAAATAATTTTATTTGCCAACTATCAAAATAGGTACGTAAAATGGGACCAAATGCGGCAGTGACATTGAATAAATATCTAATTTAAGTCTAAAAACTTTTCTAGGGTAAACCAAATGCAAATATTTTGTATTTCGTGACAGAAAATTGAATCATTTTTAGCACATTATTTTTTCTATACCTACCTACACACACACACAAAGAGTGAGCCTGTTGGACATTCTCCTTTAAAATAATTTTAGAATTTTGCTTATTTACACACGGGGCCCCGTGATCCTTATGTGCCCAGGGCCTCCAATAGGTTAAAGACGGCCCGGCTCACAGGAGACCGTGCTGTATCCTCGGGCTAGCCGGATTGCCATGACCCTTTGGGACGCGTTCAACCGGCGGGCTGGCCGCCGCCTCACGAAACGCGCCCATACCGGTGCCCCGTAAAGGGCCATGGACCACACGACCCCCACGTAGAGTCTCCGGCAGAAGGCGTTTGGACCCCCTAGATTGGGCAGGAGTCGCTTCAAGGCAGCCCCGGCCCGCTCCATTCTGGGAGCCAAGTCTAGAAAAACCGCCAAGACGACCCTACCCCGGGCCATAGCATCCCCCATCGTGAGGGCCCACACGCGCATAATGGCGTCCACCGTAGAGCGGCCCCTGCGGAAACCAAATTGGCTCTCCGCCAAATCCGGCCCCACCCGCTGCCCAACGAAGCGGTCTGCAATGACTTTTTCAAAGAGCTTTCCCTCCTCGTCGAGCAGCACGATGGGCCGATAAGCGGACGGAGAGTCCGCAGATCTAACCCGGCTTCCTGATGAGGAGCAGTTTCCCCGTCTTCCAACGAAGTGGGAATTGGCCCTTCTCCAAGCATGCGTTTAGGAGCCCCCTTAGACGAGGCCCGAGAGCCTCCAAGGCCAGGACCCAGGCTTTTCCAGGCGAGCCGTCGGGTCCTGGGGCGGTATTTTTGGCATTCAGCCTGCGTACCTCCACTCTTATCTCTACCTCATTCATCTCCGGAGCATCGTCGTCGTCGTCAGCGGTGTGGTCCGCATCGGGCACCGCAGTAGGCGGAACCATTGGCGGCGGGTATGTTCCCCTCTTGAAGGCTCACGACTTCCCCTACAAGCTTGGGCCGGAGACTGCGTCAGCGGGGGAGCCCATGGGCGGAGTTTTCTCCTGCACTATCTTGTATGGGCATCCCCACGGGTCCCTGTTCAGAGTCTCCAGCGACTCCTCGCGGGCCAGTGCCCTGGTCTGCAGGATCTCCGCTTGGAGAGTGGTCTTCGCCGCTCTGTACCCCTCGTACAGCTCCGCCTGAATGGCTTCCGTATCCGTACAGCGAATACGACGTCTTTCGGCTGAAATGATGATGATGATATTTCGGACATGGCCTCCCGGAACCACTCCGCCTCGTCGTTGATGTCACCAGGCCTGTCCGGTGATGACATACAGGCCTGCATGATCGAGGCTTCCAGGAGGAGCTTCCGGTCCAACTGCTTCAGCGCCCACCGCGAAAAATTTGTGTGCACTGCGGTGACAAATTGCAGTGCGGATCGTTCATTTTCCGTTTTTAGAAGAATAGTTTTTCATTCCTTTTGCTCAAATAATCCGTCATTGTACCGTACCAAAGCGGGGAAAAAATTGCATATCTTGCTCTAGGGGAAAACGTTTTTTTTCTGTAACCAAAGAGCCCACAAAAACGAAAGTCTTTATTCTTATGTAAAACTAGCTTTTTCCCGCGGCTTCGCTCGCGTGGAAGTCGAAAATTATCCCATGTAAAAGTTTTGCTTTTTTTCGTTAATTAATGGGGCGGCAAACCTTACAGGCCTAGGGCGCTGAATCTTAAAATACACCACTGATCTAAGGGAGCATGACGAACTTGCTGCCGGTTGCTCAGGCAAAAAATAATATGATCAATTGACGAGGTCGCTAGCTAACCACAAATTGCAATATAACTCATAACAAAAACATTGTAATGAGTAGCTTATGTCAACAATAAAATAAAACAAAAATAAATTGACTCGAAAAAAATTGACTTATATATAAATTCAAATAAAATAAACAATTATATAAACTCATATAGACTGTCAGTAGGTAAGCTAATTCTGGGGAAAGAACAACATTGTCTTGAGTTAATCACAGCGACCAACTATTCTTATCATAACTATGCGAAAATACAACAGATTGTCCGTTGTAATCAACTGACAATCTGTTGAATTTTCCGACGAACTGAGAAGATTGCCAGAAAGTTCGAAGCCGTGAGGAGATGTAAGAGAACGAATTTTCATTATGAAGCTCCTGAATTGCCTGCAAAGAGATTTAAAAAAAAAACTGTCATGTTCGACAATGTGCGCGCAAGCTGCCAACCTTGGTTTGAAGCAGTGATGTTGCTGATATCCGCATCCGCATCCGCAACTGCGGAGCTTCGGCATTGATTTGGACATTCGCATTAATTGATGCGGATGTAGCACAGGTCACGACAAACCAGAAAATAGGTGAGTCCGGCGACTGGCGCGTGCCGTACGCACATGCTCATTAACAAATAGAAGCGAAGATTTCGTTCGGTGACAAGATCTGACGCGTTTGTTATTATGTATCATTTGTTTCTCTTAAATCAGTCTTATCGTGTTTAGTTGCGCTTATTGTACCTATAGACATTTCAGTTTTCGAGTGTTATTGTGAATATGTGAATTTATGAATTTATGTAATTTGAAAAACACCGTGAGCATTGTGTTATGCATAGATATAAGAAAGAAGGAGATATGCCCGGTAGTTGAAAATGTATCGAAACCCAATGTCTCCACTTTGTCTCCACTTTGTCCCCACTACCTCGCCACTAGTCGTCACAACTACACATGCAGATCAGTAAACTAAATAGAAACGAGGCTGCGCTCACTCTTGCAATTCATAAATCAGAACGTACTACACAATCAATTATAAACCTTATCCCATCAAACACAGCGTGCATTTACCATGCACCGTACAACTCACTCACACGAAAACATCATTTCTATCGTTGTGCTGTACAGAAACAATTTATTTTACATATACGCTAGTGATTGACTAAATCGGAAAGGTATCGATTCTTCCATTTAATATTATCGACGGTGAAGTATCAATATCTAATAACTAACATTTTGGCGGTTTTCACTTACTAATGTTTACTTCAAATGGTCAAAAACTATAGAAATTAAACGTTTTTTCCTCCTCCTGTAAAACCATGTTTTTGTAGTTATTAGATATTGATACTTCACCGTCGTTATACTTAAAAAAATTTGGTGTCCTGAAAATAAAATAAATAAAAACGATAAGTCCAGAAAATACTATAATAAAAAAAATAATAAGCAAAAAATTCAAACAATAAAAATCCAGTTACGTTGGTTCAACCTGTCATAGTTTATTTGAAACAGTAGATATTGTTGAATCCTGCTATGATGTTTACTCACTGACCTGTAAAGTGGAGGCATTTGTGCAGCACTTGACGCTTTGATATTACTCGAGTGGCATTTTTTGTCAAATAGTGTAATCTTAAATTAATATATTTTTCCATGACTGCTTTAATTTGAAATATTATGTGATTATTCATCGGAGACTGCTCAAATTGGAGAAACTTAATATTTTCAAAGAGATCTAATCCTATGAAGTGAGGCAAAGCCTTTGCCATGAGTTCCTGTTTGACATTTTTAGTTTTAACTGTTAATTTATTATTGGTGAGACAAGCTGTTTTTATGATTATTTCCATTATCTTACAAATCATGACGACATCAGGAGATGGGTACATAAGCCCACCTTTGTCCTTATACTTTATAAAATGATGTGTTTCTTCACATTTGTAATTATCTGAACCATGCCGATTACTATAACGCATTCGAAGCTTTTGAAGACTTTAACGGAAGTAAAATACCAAAACCATAAAAAAGTAAGGAAATAGCACGAGTATAAGGCATAATAGACCAGCGATAATTCAAACCCAAAACACTCTACCTAAAATTTTATTAACTTTACGACCGTTGGTTACGCATTTCTCTACCACGCTGTAAAATAATCAAAATAAGTAAAACACATTAATTCACATCGATCTTCCACCCGGGTAAAAGAGTTGACAAATTGAAGAATAAAGTATAATAGCAATAAATTCATTCGCCAAACGACATTGTTGTCGATAGCCTACGTTAGTGGATCTGCACAACCACATCACTAGCTCGTCGCCAGACACAGCGGCCGTACTGCGCGATGCATCCGCAGTCCACAGTATCGTTTTGTGATTTTTACATTG
Source organism: Agrochola litura (assembly GCA_949152395.1). Taxonomy (NCBI): domain Eukaryota; kingdom Metazoa; phylum Arthropoda; class Insecta; order Lepidoptera; family Noctuidae; genus Agrochola; species Agrochola litura. Next base: position 12,596,520 of record OX424496.1, read on the forward strand.
CTTGTTGAGTCACTGAGCGACATATTTAGGTAGTGGTTAACGAGCAATGTATGTAGTGCAAAAATAGTACAGTCACTGTGATATTTGGAAACAAAAATAACGTAGTAAAAGCAAGAAATATTTTACGATTTGTTGTTTTTCATTATTTTAAAGACAAATATAGTAAATACTTGTAATTACATATGGTAAGTGATTCCATGATTCACAAAGTTTTTGTTTTGACTTCGGTTTTTACAAGAAACCGCTGAACAACACGGCATTCTTATAAATTATCCCGATCACGGCCGAAAGCACACTAGTTCGCGGAGACGGCCATTTTCGTATGCAATGAGCACTTTGATCATTACGCGTGGACACAGACACGCCCCCATGCCACTTCTCCTGTTTTTTATATTTCTATGGTGTTATGCGATTCGAGATTCTGCAGTTGATCGATTATTTAAAAAGTGAATTTGCCTTCAAATATCCGCAACCGCGGATGTGACAAAAACTGCATCCGCAACATCCCTGGCTTGAAGCGCTTAACCATCATGAAAGGATGTTTGGTATCATGTATGTATGTATTATGTCGCAGTAAGATGGTTATAGCCGTGATATACATAGTATATGATATACTTGTAGTTATTTCAACTTATATCTAGGCTTGCAAAATTACGTAATTTTACTGAAAACTCTGGTAAAATACGGGTACTTTACGGTCATTTATATAAATTACGGTAAAATTACCGGTGACATAAGAAGTTTTAAATTTTAATTTGTGCTGTCCTCTTCTCTGCCTATGCACATAGATCATCTTGAATTCTTGGCTTGAGAATTAAGTTTTACGGATTTTTATTTTTTAGTACGCATGAGTCGCATGAGCTCAGTTTTCTGTTTTTTAGGGTTCCGTACCTCAAAAGGAAAAACGGAACCCTTATAGGATCACTTTGTTGTCCGTCTGTCTGTCAAGACCCTTTTTCTCAGGAACGCGTGGAGGTATCAAGCTGAAATTCAATATCAAATACTCAGGTTTACTGTCCCTTGGAGCTGTGAAAAAATCAAACTTCTAAGCCAACATAATCAAAAGATACAGCCGTTTATGCTGTAAATTTTCGAAACTCGCAAGGGAGTCAAAACCTACAGGGTACTTCCCATGAACTCAGAATCTTGAAATTTGGTAAGAAGCAACGTCTTATAGCACAGATACCTAAAGGAAAAATTGCGAAAAGCATAAACTTTTAGTTACATCATATAATAAAAATATTTTTAATAATTTTAAACTTACTACCACTTTCCTCATTAACGCGTAGAGGAATTAAATTGAAAATCATATCAAATATTCAGGTCTATAATACCTTTAATCTACAGGTTTGTACGGAACCCTCGGTGCGCGAGTCCGACTCGCACTTGGCCGGTTTTTTAAAGTTCCAATACTTCTTACATCTCTGGCAAATATCATTCTAATCACGGATTCTAATCCATTTATCCGTTAATAGTGAAGTAGTGAAATACACATGATACACACATACTCACTTCCGTATTTGTAGTGTTTTAGTGGGTATGACTGTATGAGTACGTTTAATACGTTTTTTTACCGAAAATTACCATATTTAACCGTAAAATACCGAAAATTACGTAAAATAACATTTTTATCGTATTTTACCGTTTTACATCCCTACTTATATCCTAGGGATATAGCTTATACCGTAATATATATATTACGGTATTAGCTATATCCCTAAAATAATATTAAGGGGGTAATATATATATATAGATTACCCCCTTTAGTATTATTTTTGAGACAAAAAAAAAAGTAGCCTATGTCTTACCCTAGGATGCCATTTATCTCCTTGCCAAATTTTATCGAAATCCGTTCAGTGGTTTAGGCGTGAAAAGGTAACACAGACAGCAGTGACAAGGCGTGGTAAAGCGACAGAGGTAAACCGGAGTAAAAAAAAAAATACTTACGTCACTTCGGACTTTCGTCGTGGCCGTGAGAAGTTACTTTTTGTTTACCTGTCAAAATAACGGTGTCAATAAACCAGTTTATTCCAGAAATTTCCACTGAAAAATCCCTACCAGTGGGGATTGTTATTTTTTTTCAGAAATCCCCACTAGTTAAAAGGTTAGGTTAGGTTTGAAGTGTGACCCCCTACGTCAAAAATGACTAGAATATTAGAAAAAAAGGCTGAGTTTATTTAACTAGTGGTGATTTTTTTTTTTTAATAATCCCACTGGAGGGCATTAGTCGATGGGGATTTCTGGAATAAAACAATAAACCGTTTCAAAATAATTCTATTCCTACCAATCCCGAACTCATAAAATAGCTACGAATATTTTTTACACTTAGACACCAGCAATGTCCACCGGTGAAATTTGGTCATAATCAACAAGTGACTGCGTCAAATACCTTGGTATGCATCTGGACCAGCGACTGATATGGAGGAAACATGTAAAAACAAAACGAAAAGAGCTCGACATTAGGTACAAAGGCATGTACTGGCTCCTGGGTAGGAATTCCAAGCTGCCTGTAGACAATAAGATCTTGATCTATTAGACCATACTTAAACCCATCTGGACTTACGGCATTCAACTGTGGGGCTCTGCGTGTAACTCCAATTTAAACATGATACAGAGAACTCAGAACATCATCTTAAAACAGATATCAAATGCACCATGGTTTATCAGGAACGCTGTTGTACACGTTCACCTGAACATGAAAACAGTCAAGGAAGAAATAAGTTCATGTTCGCAAAAATACAAGTCCAGACTGGAGAGACACCCCAACCAATTGGCCGCTCAACTCACAATACCAGATTGTGTCAGCAGACTTAAAAGACGCAATATTCTACAATTAGATAACTTGTAGAGAGCTGCTTGACTAATAAGAGAGTTGCTCCTTATGAGGAATAGCTCTCCCATTGACATATATATTACTAGCTCTCCCCTGCCAGATCATCCTACAACTCATCTGCTCATAGTTTTAAAACTGATTGCAAGATAGGCAAGAAAAAAATTTGATAGATTAATTACAACATTATTTATTTGTGTGCGTTACCCCAGCCAGAAAATGTCGAATATCGTCATTTGAGTGTAATAGATAATTACAATTAGGGCATCAGCTATCTAATTGCGAAAACATTTTCGGTAAACGATAAGACTAATCCGTTTCATTTTGACAGTTCAACAACATTCATTGCGATAGTTAGGTTGTTGAGCAGATTTTTTTGCGAACTTATGAAGCATTGGATTAGCAATCTCTTTCAAAATGATTCAGATTATAATTGATCGTGTATTACGCAATTAGGGTGCAGCTTCTGTAATTGTTGCGTAGATTTTTAAAGGAGGATGCTACGAAAACACCCAGAGCCGATTAAAATAATTTATGCATTGTGTCCATCTCATTCTCCCACTGAAGTAGTATTAAAATAATACTGCTTTATGAGCTGGTGGTAGGCCCCCAGAGCAAAGCTAAAGACAACCGTTTTTCAGATAAAAAGGGACAGTCAATAGCACCAAGCTCAACGAAACCCAGGTAGGCTACTCCTCGCCCCCGCTCCGCCCTACAGTTCTCGGCCGAAGCGCAGTCTTTCATTTGCTTTCGTTGTGACCATTTTGTTTTGGATATTGTTTTTATTTTCACGCTGACTAGCCTTCATTTCACACCAATCTGTAATTTACGATCAACTAGACTTGTATCACAATAAGGAGCAGACTATAAGCTTCATACTAACGCCTTGCGCGAAACACTACTACACGCACAGCTATGTGTGCGTGACCTATCACCGACAAGGCATGGTAACGAGGGTCTGGTGATAGAGCCAGGAGATATATAGTGGATTTTTTCAGTGACTATTAGTAAACCCCTCCAGTTTGGGCTCATATAATTCGTTTTAATGAGCCCAATATATTGCAGTTGGAGTTAAGGGTCTGATGATGGAGCCAGAGGGGTGAATAGTTGAACTCTTCAGTGGCTACTAGTAAACCCCTCGAGTTTGGGCTCAAGTGATTCGTCTTAATGAGTCCAATATATTGCAGTTTATGTCGAGGGTCTGATGATGGAGCCAGGAGGTGAATAGTAGAACTCTTCATTGGCTACTAGTAAACCCCTTGAGTTTGGGCTTATATAATTCGTTTTAACGAGTATAATAGATTGGGCTTGGAAACGAGGAGCTGATGATGGTGCCAGGAGGTGGATAGTGGAATATTTAAGTAGCTACTAGTAAACCGCTCGAGTTTGGGCTCATATAATTCGTTTTGACGATCCCCAAGAAAGAGATTATTGGGAGTATTTGGCCCCTACACTGTTCAATAGTATCGACTGGCTGAGAACAGATAGATAGTCGTGTAATTAGCAGGCGAGCACGGGGAAATAAATTAAAAGCGGAACTTTTGAATGAAATAGTCGCAACATGTGAAAATAATTAATAAATTCTACTCAACAAAAATATTCTTACCGTCCTTATACTATATTTGTACCTACTGATGTTTAATTAAATTTATTACCAAATGTTTTAAGACGAGCGCTAATCCTGCCGACAAAGTGTCACGCAGTTTGGCAGGTTTATAAAATGTTATCAAGTGTTTGGTCCAAAAAAAAAAAGGTTTTTTTTTTCTAGATGATCTCGTTGTTCTACATTCACATCGTGCATTTTTTGTACTAACTATTTTGCGTATTTCAACGGTGATATTATGAATTTTATTATTACACTAGCTTTTGCCCGCGACTTCGTTCGCGTGGAATAGTGACTTCCGGCAGATTTTTGGTTTTACCCACATAGTTCCCGATCTCGCGGGATCTCTTCAAAAATGAAATGTGGAAGATATTCTAGGGAACTCTTCAAAAATCAACATAATGAGCTCTGCGTTTGAATTGAAGATATGTATACTCACTTAGGGCATTAAAGCCGTTATTGCCGATCGAAAAAGGCGAAAATGTTATTTTTCCCTTATTTTCAAAATATTATTTTGATTTGCCATTTCAGAAAAAAATACTGTTTCTCCCTTGACAAATTTTCTATTATTTTAGGCTTTAAAGATTATTAAAGTTTCTTACACCAAGACATTTCTGTATACCACGTTTTTAGTTTTGCCATCCTTTGCTAAAATATATAGGTCTTGTGGTTTTGACACGATCAAACTAAACTTACATTTTACAAAAACCAGACAACCCAACAAATAAGCCTTTTAATCGACAAATACAACGTAATCAATTTTAAATTTACGAAACGATCATTCTACAATTCCACGACAGTACCGAAGCGCTCGGCCGATACCCAACCAAATGCGTGTAACGAAACCATAGCGCGATCTATTTCGATCCCAACGCCATCTATCGAGCATAGTGACAACTCGGATTATTTATCTATACTCCGTTCGCCCGTTCGGGCATTTTCTTTGTACTAAAAGTTTTATTATATTGATATTATTTTTTTCATACCTTTTTACTATTTTTTTACTTTTTTCCGATGAATTAAAACAATAACATGAACCAAACTCGTGTAACGATCGACACCATTGCGCGATCACCAACTCGACATATAGTACTAATAGAATTATCTATACTCCGTTAGAGCATTTTCTTTGTACTAAAAGTTGTATTATATTATATTTTCATACCTTTTTACTATTTATTTACATTTTTCCGATGAATTTTCAGTACTGAATTGATGTCGACGCTTGACCAATAGATGGCGCTGTATGTCCGGAATAAATTTTATTTTTTATTTTATTTTTTGTAATAAAAACTATCCTATGTCCTTTCTCAAGTTCCAAACTATGTCTGTACCAAATTTCACACAAATCGGTTCAGTAGTTTAGGCGTGAAGCAAAGACAGACAGACAGACAGACAGACAGACAGAGTTACTTTCGCATTTATAATATTAGTTTGGATGATGATAAGCTAACAGTATGTCAAAATAAAAATAAAACAACTTAGTACTTCATAACCACATTTATTTTTAATTTAAATAAAAAACTTAGATAAAAAAATACGCTTTTATCACGCACGATTTAGATATCACATGACCCCAAACTCGGGGGTTTACTAATTAGTAGCCACTGAAGAGTTCTACCTACTATTCACCTTCTGACTCCATCATCAGACCCTCGACACCAAGTAGATACAATATATTGAACTCATTAAAACGAATCATATTATGAGCCCAAACTCGAGGGGTTTACTAGTAGCCACTGAAAAGTTCCACTATCCACCTCCTGGCTCCATCATCAAATCAGCTCCAAGATTCCAAATTATAGTATTATTATTCAAACTACATATACTTACATGCTTTTTCGATACGACAATAATTAGAAGTTGATGAAAATTACGAAAGATTCCGTTACATAAATGTGAATGTGAATCTAGAACCGCGAGATCTACTCTCTCTTAGGGATCGTTTTAGCGAAAACAAATAGCTTATTTGTGACATACTATGTTTGCCCTACCTCACGGTGCATGAATTATTTTTATCGACTCTCGAGATTTTGGTCTATACATTTAGTAACATTCTCCATTGTTGTGCTAATAGTTATTACCCAGTCGTGGCTGCGGTAACGTTAAGGCTCGTGCAGACCAGCGCGACACGCGACGCGACACAAAGACACCGCTCGTCGCGCGACGAGCGGTGCCTTTGTGTCGCGTCGCGCTGGTCTGCACAAACCTTTACCCTGGCCAGAAGTTTTGTTTATTAATGGGTATATTGTAGGGATGGGCCGAAATTCGGTCCACATTCGTTTCAACCGAATTTCGGCAGCTTGAACCGAACTTCGGCATTCGGCCGAAATTTGGTTCAGATGCCGAACATTCGGCACAAGAAAAATAATACCTACTTGCACTATTTTGACTGAAATTTAATAGAATTAAAATAGCATTACTGTAAAATAAAATTATGTCTTTCAGTCACTCATGGTAATTTATTTTAATTAGGAACATTGTAAATATAAACCTTAAAAATCAGTTCTTCTTATTAGTCTTGAAAATCTCTGCCTAATTAATTAGACATACTATTACAAAAATGAAATAAGCATTATTCTTCTACCAAACATCTTTTTTTTTTTTTTTTTTGGGTGGAAAATTATCAAATAACTTCTCCCGCTCTGGGTGGAGCGGGAGGGCGTGTCAGACTCTTACTGACTAAAACCCACCCGTGTTCCTTTGGTTGCCCTGTTGCCGGGGGCCGCGATGTCCCTATCGGTTTTCTTCGAACCCCCGGCAGGCATTGGCCCTAGCGGACCCCGTCAATTCTGCTGACATCTCTTTGAGGCGCGCGTGGAACACAACGCGCCGTCGACCCGGGCTTGGTCCTTACCGGACGGCGAGCTACCCATTGCTCACCGTCCGCAAGCCCGCGCCTACGGTGGCCGGAAATCGGCTCGCGATTCCCGCCCCGGGCGTCTCCTCCTGCGGCGGTTAGGGGCGTGAGGGCGCGAAATTTGCCTCTCCCTCACGCGTTCCGCCTCCTCCATCGCGAGCATTACCGCTTCGCAGAAGGAGGTGACGGCCTGCCATTTCCTCTCGCTCCGTACCATGGCCTGAACCAGGGCCGGACGCGAAAGATCACCGCCGCCGATCGCCTCTACGAGGACACGGCGTTGCTCCGCCCAAGCCGGGCAGACCTCCACCGTATGCTCCACCGTGTCCTCAGGCCGATCCACACAATGGTGACACCCGGGTGTTTCCTCCCGCCTTATCCTAAACAGGAACCTCCCGAAGCAGCCGTGTCCGGTGAGGACCTGCGTCAGGCGGAAGGTGAGGACGCCGTGGCATCTCTCAAGCCACTCCTCAAAGAGGGGTCTTATCGCCGCAATTGTGGCGTGCCCATCTACCAAACATCTGGATTACAATTCGTAAATTGAACAAAAAAATCACGTTTTTGGTTTACAAACTAATCATTCATTATCATCAAGTATTTTTTTATTACAATTAAAGGGTATTTTTTTAACAATCAAATTAAACAAACTTTTCTCATCTATCTACTCACCCATATTTAAAATTTACTAGAGGCAGGTTATGGTGCAAAAACACCAAAGACTCTGCCTTATCTGGCAGAAGTTTGTTACGTTTTTTTTCGTATACGTTTCCTGCCTCCGAAAAAAGTCGCTCAGAATATACAGAGCTTCCAGGAGACGATAAATATATTCGAGCCAAATAACTCATGTTAGGGAACTTGTCTTTATTCTTAGCCCACCAGCCATATGGACATAGGTCTTTGAGTAGCAGAACTTCATTGAGATATCTGTCTAGCTCTGACGCAATTGGACTTTTGGTTTCTTCTACATCTAGTGGTAACTTTACTGCTGCTAGTTCCTCGTAGCAGCTCCAGAACGTTCTGTGTATGTTTTCATTATTGGATGATGATGTGGATCTCTGTGCTACCTGAACAACTTCTTCATCACTGCTTGAACCAATATCCTCGCTCCTTCTTACAAATTCTGCCAGGAAAGTTCGTCTGATCATTGGTACGTTACCTGGTGTAAAAAAAATCATTTTGTAGCGCGGATCTATCAATGTTGCTAGACTATAGCACTTGTCATCTTCAATGCCCCGAAAACGTCTATCCAGTCCTTCTTTTAGTGACAAACGCATTGTGTTCACATTAGAACAAGCCACTTGAACTTCTTCTTTGGTCAAAATTGTAAAGTTGGGAATGACCTCTGATATCCAGGAATAGGAAGAGCTAATTTTTTTTGTGATTTCTTCAAACGGTTGAAGTAAGGCAAGACATTCTTTAAGAAGATCCCATTGTCTTTCTGTCAAATTTTGAAAATTTATTATGTTACTGTTGTCAGATATGTATAACGAAATAGCTCTCTTTTGCTCCAGTAACCTTTCAACCATATAAAAAGTGCTATTCCAGCGGGTGCTGACGTCTTGAATAAGTTTGTGCTTGGGTGCATTGAGCTCAGTCTGTATCAGCTGCAATTTTTCTTGAGCCGATTTGGAGTGATTGAAATGAGTCACTATACGACGCCCTGCCGTTATTGCTTCATTAACACTTTCCTGCGCTTCTAAAGCACCGTGAATTGCTCGTTGCAAAGTATGGATAAAGCACGATTTTCCTTCAAAACGACTGTCATTTACGGCTTTCACAATATTACGGCCGTTATCTGTGACGATAACATTTATTTTGTTTGAGATGTTCCATGACTCGGCTATTTCTTCTAGGGCACACTGGATATTATGCGCTGTATGCTGCTCTGAAAACGATTTAATTTGCAGCACCCTATGTTGCAGTACAAAATTGTTGTCAAGCCAGTGAACAGTGAAACTTAAAAAACACTGCATATTATTGATGCACGTCCACATGTCGCTTGTAACTGAAATTGTTTTAGCTGCGGATAGTTGGTCGAAAATCTTCTTTTTTAATAGTTCATACATTTCAACTATAACCGTTTCAGTAATGTATTTTCGGCTGGGCATCTGGAATGTTGGTTTTAATATGGCCACCAACCGATTAAATCCAACATCTTCTACAACAGATGTAGGTTGATTATCCACACAGGTCATTTCTGCTATGGCTCTGTGAATTTGTTTAGCCCTTGGGTCATCTATTTTCCACTTACTTTCAAATGAGCTCTCAATGGTCGCTTGACGTAATGATGACTCCTCCACTGCGGGGACCTCCTCAACCTCAGTAGTGTTCGACGTTGAAGCTCTTATTGAAGATAGGATCGGATTTGGCGAATGAACGAGATGTTGTAATTGTGCATATTCTCGATTATGCTTCACACGAAGGTGGTTGTTCAGTGCAGAAGTAGACTCTGAACGTCCACTACCACCACGAGATATCAGCGAATCACATAAGATACATTTCACTTTATTTAGTTGGTCAGTTTCTGTATAAAATGTCCAAACAGTTGATTTTTTCCTTGCACTCATTTTTACAATAAGCCGGTAACAAAACTTATCACCTAAAACCTCGTTAATCCACTTAAAACAAATATTTTTGTTGAATGTAAACAATCGCACGCGACACTCCGATGACGTATTTGCTAATGACCGGCCGGCTCCGGGCCACGCGATGGGAGCGCGGTTTGCGGGCGGGGTAAATCTAGTAATCATTGAAGTAAATGCGTAAACAAGTCACGACGTGTCGCTCTCGAGAAATCGCGCGTAATTGAACCGAAGTTCGGCCGAACTTTTAATTTTAACCGAATGTTCGGCCGAAGTTCGGATTCGGTTCAAACCACATTCGGCCCATCTCTAGTATATTGAAATAAACTTTAGCTACGTAATTAGCTCGTTAGACTAGGTAAATGTTGCGACTTAAGCTTGCGACCACTGGACCAAAGAGGAAGTAAAACAAATTGTTGGTATATAGTGTCGTCTACAATAAATTTGTATTTGTAAGATATTCAAGAAGAAGCTATGAACAGTCGGCGCTGCTAACGCATGACTCTTATCATAACATTGCACTGTCATTTTTATCTTTCAATGTTTTTCCGGTTTTTAAATAATTATAAAAGGAACTAGCATTGTGTTTTTGTTATTTTAACGAACCCTAATTACGTAACTTATTTTCGTAAACAATTATGACTAATTTGTTTCATTTTGACAGTTCAACAACATTCATTACGTTATTTACGTTGTTGAGCAGATTTTTTTTCCAACTTAGGAAGCAATGGATTAGCAAACTGTTTCAAATCGAAACAGATTGTGATTGATGTATTACGTCATTAATGTACAGGACTGTACCTAGGGTTGCCAGATAAAGGGTTAACATTTCCAGCACAATTCTAGGGTAGCGGAGTCAGGCCGTAATATATGAAAATAAATAAGTAAGTACTTACTCGTAATTAAGCCTCAATGATGTTTTTACTTGTTGTATTTTATAAACGGAAGAGAAAAATTGCAAGTTATTTTCAAGTATATTAACTCTCATTTCCAACCAATGGCTGCAATTATGCCTTAATTTTTTAGTTATATATGTCGGAGACTGGTATGCGATACTGTTGCCGATTCTCTTGTCACAAATGCCTCTAAACTAGACTAAAAATCACCAAAATTTAGTTTAATCCTGTCAAACGACGATTTCTCATTCTGAAATAGACTAAAGTGACACAACTTAAGTAAACTACTCAAAATAGGGCCCACCCTAAGTTAATATTTAGAATTTCGTCTAAGAATCAATAATTATGTAAGCATTTGTGAAGTAAAGTACTAAACTTTATTCTTAACATGTTTAAGGATCCAACGTTTCGAGCATCAATTTTAGCGTTGAATTCAAGTGGGTAGACAGAAAAAGTGTGAAGTGCTTGAAAAACACTTGTTGCACAAATTCTGTGACTTGTGTTCTCAGTCCAATTCTAAGCGTTGACGTTACCCGTCACTTTAGTCACAGCTTTTTTTTATTTCGGTATTAATCATGATTACTATGCCTGGTTTTCGTCGTCATATGGACATGGAAAGCGCAGCAAGAGCTGTTGCTATGCTTCAGGAGGGAGTCTCTCAGAGATTTGTAGCAATACTTCTCGGTGCGTCGCGACAAGCTATTCGAAACGTATGTGAACATTTCCAGCAGATCGGGAGTGTAACTAAGAGGCCTGAATCAGGAAGAATTTGAGCCACAACTTCCTAGAAAGACCGGTATATCAGGTAAACTGTGCGACGAGAGCGTACTGTAATCGCCCGGGCCTTACAAATCTGGCTGCGGCAATCAACTGGTACTAGAGTCAGTGATCAAACCATTCGTAATCATCTCCACGAAGATGGTGAACGTTCCTGAGTGCGAGCTGTTCAACTCAAACTGACAAGAGCCAATCGTGCAGCGCGATAAAGATACGCTCGCGAGCATTTGAACTGGGCAATGGATAACTGGAGGGCTATCCTTCAGAGATGAATGTTAGGTCAAGGTTTCCAGTGCTGATAAACGAGTCCACGTGTGGAAAAAAAAAGTAAACGTTTTACAGAACCATACATCCACGGAACAGACCGTTTTGGGGACCCAAGTGTTATGGTATGGGCGGGAATAAGCTTTGTAGGCAAAACAGAGCTAGTAATTTTGGATGAGGGTACTGTAACCGCCGCCAGTTACGTTGAGCGGATTATCCAACCTCATGTCATCCCATTTTCACAAAGAGTGGTCGCTGACTTTGTTTTTTATGCATGAAAATGCTCGCAAACATACGGCCCATGCCAAACAAAAAGCACTTTCAGAGGCCAATATCACGGTTTTTCCAAAGCCAGCTATGAGTCCCGATCTCAACCCCATCGAGCATTTATGGGATCAATTGAAAAGAAGCCTTAAAGAAAACTAGAGCAATGTTAACAGTCAACAGGAGCTCATTAATGCGCTAAAACTCGGTTGGGAACGAATTCCGGAACAAAATGTTACCCATCTTATTGAAGTGTACCAGATTAGCTCAGAGAAGGCCTACAGAGCAGAAGAGGCCCCCCTCGCTACTAATCATAAAATTTTTCATCAAATGGTTACAGGAAATGGGCGACAGACTAAGTTTATTTTTCAAGTTAATTTTAGTTTATTTCCCTAAAAAGTGTTTTGTTTGTGTAAATCGATCAAAATAAACAAATTTTACCACTGGATAGATTTAAACCATTTTTAAATCCCTACTCCAAACACATCTATCCATAAAAACCACTTAATCATTCATAGTTTTAAACAACAGCCAAAAAACTTAGTGGGCCCTATTTTCTTTTGAGTAGTTTATATTTTAATTTGACAGCACTAAGATGGTACTGAGATATTAGTTTAGTGAAAATGGCAGTTTTGCTATTCTGAATTTGACGTTTTTCATTCTAACAAAATTTTACTATTTTTAATCGCGACTAAAAACGTGTGGAGTAAAATTGGTTGTCATGAACTTTAAATTCACACCAACACCTCGACTTCAGATGCAAAAACTGTACTGAATCTTTTTTTTTCTTTTGCTTATATCTCGAAAACGGTGTCCAATCGCAAAAATAATTAAAATTTCGACTCCCTTTATGAACCCCTAACGCTACATGTAGGAAATAATTTTTCTTATTTTCCATACAAAAAGTGAATAATTCCGTATAAAACACGTCGAGGCTATCTACCCCCCCTGCGCGCCTCCGGCTTTAAAAAGATTCACGTGGTTAGGTATCACGTGTGGAGTCGCGATTGTCAATTTCGATTCAGATTCTTTTTTGGAGAATTTATTTTACAAAATAGCTTTGAGATTCTCTTAGTTTTAATGATAGTTTAATTTTAGTGATAGTTTAGTTCGGTGTACAAGAGAATCGGCACCGATGTCGTTATTATCAGCGATATTTTAACTACTGTGGGCGTACTGTGGGTAGTGTTGGTTATAGCGCAATAGAAAAACCGTTTGCAGATCAGATCACATTGTAATTTAAGTACTATCAAATTAATCACACTAGCTAAATTATACACACACTGGGTGCGACGGCGTTTATTAAAATCACAAATTAATACAATGATCACAAATTACAATTAACACAATAACTGAGCACCACGAATCGAGAACAGTTCCGCGATGTCTTAACTCCGATGCGATCCGAGGCCGAATCGCTCCTCGTCGTGGCCTTAAAACATCACGACTCTATAGAAGCGCGCTTTTTGGTGTGGGTGGTATAATACATAATCATATCTTCTTACGTTCGGAAGATAGGGTAGACTGGGTACCTACGGAAGTGACAATTTTCTTTTGACGGCAAATAATTTTGTTTGTGTGGCAGTTAGCTGTAAAAAAGAAGTTTTGTATTGTGGAGAGTACATTTGCATACGTATAAATACTAAAATTGTGTTTCTAAGTACTATGGTTAACTCACAGAATCATGTTAGAAAAATAAGAGAAAATATCACAACCGCCCTTGGGGTGACCGCCACACCGACCACAACCCAAGGGCGGCTGTGACAATACCTGGGGTCGGTAGTGACAGGTTAAAAATTACATCAAAATGGTCATCAATGACTTTTATTGCACGAAAAATTCATTCTTCTCGAAAAAAATTGACGTTTACGTAACTAAATTTACGTATTTATATTATGTAAGAACACGTAATGTTTATTAATAATAAGACACTGTAGCATCTATAACTATTAAAACAAATATTCATATAGCAGTTTGATTGCTTATAACTAGTACCTACTTTAATTAGTCTTAAATTACAAACAGTCCAAAAGACTAACTAAAGAATTCTAATTACACAATACGGTAACAATGTCAAAATACAAACTATAGGTACTAAATATTCGGCACAAACGTACCCAAAAAAAATTGTCACAACCGTACTCAAAGCACTTCTTCGCAAAAAAGCAATCACTCCATTATAAAATAATGTACAGACGCCAGCACATCAAGCTACTACAATTTGTCAAATTTATTTAATAGATTTTCAACTTTATCGTTGAAGTTTAAGGGTCAAAGTTGATTGGGAAAATTTGACAGTTTCTGGTTGATGTGCTGGCGTCTGTACATACAAAGTAAGTACTGCTATTTAACCACTAATGTTTAACTAATAATGAAAAAGAACACTCATTACTGTATCTGTAAACATTTAACAACAATCATTAAAAGAAATCGAATAAAAATACTTACTTTTGACTGTTAAAAAGTAATGAAGGCCTCTGCTAACACCAACGTTGCGCGTTGGCTGACGCAATACTGTGAAACACATTCAGACCCGAATAGCGCTCCTCTCTCCTTCCCCGGTATTCCTTGTAGTTTCGCTAATATTGCAATTGTCACAACCGTAACCTGTCACAACCGTACCCAGTCTACCCTACGACATGTGCAGCTGGGGTGACGTCACCCCGGCTTACACACAGTTTTTTATCGTAGTTTCAACACTTTTTAAGTATTATCGTTCAGTTTTTCCTGCCTTGTGCTGCTATTATGCCTTTATTTTCTGACTATAGTCCAAAACCCTAACCTGACTGGTTTACCTGTACTGCATGAGGAAGCTGGGGTAAAGTCACTCCAGCTAACACACAGTAAACGGCTCATATTAACGAAGTTTTTTGGCTGCTGAATTAAGACTGGGAACTTTGATTCCTGCAATTATGCCTTAAATATTGGCATAGGTAGAATATTCTATCACCCATGAGGAAGTTGGAGTTACGCACATAATAATCATTCTTAATTTATATGAGACTACCTTACGCCAGTGGCTTCGCCCGCGTCATATCTTTATAAGTTATAGCCTATGTTGCTCAGTGGTATTATAGCATTCTACTGGTGAAAGAATTATAAAAATCGTTTAAGTAGTTTTTGAGTTTATTCATTACAAACAAAATACAATCTTTTCTCTTAGTAATATTAGTGTAGATGTAGATTTATAAGTTATAGCCTTTTGTTGCTCATTGGTATTATAGCATTCTACTGGTGAAAGAATTTAAAAAATCGGTTCAGTAGTTAATTTATTACAAACAAAAAAAATATACTTTCAGGAAAGGTTACCGTGGTTTTGGCTCTACAGTTTGTGCACTTAAAATATTGCTGGGTCATACTCGAAAGTGTTGCAACTACATATGGTATTGCACTAAAAGTATTACCCATTTAGGAGCGCCTTTAGGTTCGGTTCAAATTAGACAAATTAATTCGTCCGAATAGGTATTTTATATTACCTACATAGAGCTGCTGCTATCAGAACCCACCAACCCATGCAGGTACTGAGCAAAATAGACCGTACCGTTTTACAGGTTAGTTAGACTATTGTCGGATTATCGGCTTTCTGCCTATACCAAATCTGCCGTCCTTACGAAAAGTGCAAATAACTCGAGTTTTGCGCCGAATTGAGATAAGTACATATTCGAAATTTGCAGAACGAGATCTATATATTCTTTTTAGACACTTTTTACGTATCTACGACCAAACCGGTTTACCTTGTATACCATGTATAGTGTTGGAGATACAAACAAAACAAAAATAAAATCTTTACCCGCTTTTTTCTCGAAATCAGGTTTAACCTAGTTATTGCACTTTTCGTAAGGACGGCAGAAATGCATACATGATAAACGGAACCGGTGTACCTCTTACACGCTCTTCGAGATACGGTGGGGTCTTGACGTGTAATGAATGGTCAAAATCCGACAGCACAGATCAATCTCATAAATCGAGTATTAACTACTAAGTTTAGCACGCGGTGCGATTAAACGCAAGCGGTTTGAAACCGCCAAAAAAATAAGTATGTAACGTATAGTTTTCTGTATAAATGCACGCACTGGCCTTATACGTAATTTGCTACATTTGGCTAGTGATTTGAAAACGCGCGATCGTTTTGTATCCCATAGCAAAAGTATGGTGGTGTACGCATAGGTATTACCTTACGAAATGTAGTGTCTTCATATTGTAGATACTGGCCCGCAACTTGTAATAATATATCAAAAGTACCGATCGACATGATATAAGTACTTAGTTAAAAAACTTATCGGGACGCTCTCGCATGTCGTTGTTCATTTTGCAAAAGTATCCATTAAAATGTCTTTGATTTGGTGGATATACCTATCTACTCAGTACCTATAGTTTATTAGTGGCGGCGTTGTTCAAGTTCTCTATTTTTTTAAACCAAAGTCACAACACACGCTGCTGGCCAAAAATCCATGAAGGTACTGAAATAAAATGGAGTAAACGCCAGAAGCAGTCCGTTTGAACACGGTTTGGCATTTTCAGCTATTCCAAATAGTGTACGTTTAATCGCAATGCGTGCGAAGCCTTAAGCTCCATTTACTTACATGATGCAAGTTCCTTGCTTGTGGCATGCCTACGATAAAATTGAAGCAACAAATAACTTGCATAGTCTAAACACTGTATAGACGGTGCGACTTTCAATGTTGCTTCAAGTTATGGTAGGTATAAGTACCTAAGCCTCAGGCGATTCAATCGCACCATGTACGTAAATCAGGCTTTAAATGTGCAAATATTTTTTTGCATCTACTCATCCCTATGACATATGAAAAGAGAGGCCTATGCTCAGCAGTGGGTGAAGTCAGGCTGTGGGTGATGATGATGATGATGACTTATCTCTTTACGCATTTCTCTGCGCAGTCCACTTATCATAGGTAAAGTCTTAATTAATGATAAAGTCAGCACGGCTTAACTATTCTAAATACGGTATCAATACTTTCCTTCCGATCTTTAAGTAATAAAAACACTACAATCAGCGTGTTGTTTACCGTAATGGCGCTGGTTAGAGTTATTCCCTTTGCAAAGAATTTGAGAAAATAAAGTTAAGGGGCTGATGCCGCGGTTTTTCATTCCATTTTCGACTAGACTAATGTGGCCACGACCACGACCTGGCTGGCCTGTATGTGGCTGTGGCCGTTGCCGCATCAGTGCGCGTAGATAGCCAGTAGCCTAGTATACGTAGGTACCGGCGACGTGTTGAAAGTTGACTTACCAACAAAGCCATCGGGCTTCGCAAACGGCGCATCTGCAACACTAACTAATGGTGAAGAACGCTCAGTAATGGGACGCATTTAAGTTACCTCAATAGATGAACACGGATTTACTCAACCATAACATAAAACACATCACAAAACTTAGTGTGGTTGTTAAATTATTGTTTTATGTTACTTGGTCTGACTTACGATAAAATAATATACTTAAGTAGAGAGGTTATCTCAGGGAAACCGCGTTGCTACAATAATAAAATTAAAGCATTGTAAATTTTCTTTATGATAATTCAATTAATAGATTTTTTTTGTAACGTGGCTTGAACAAAATTGAGAAACGAGCACTTACCTAACAAAAAATACAAATGGAGTTGGAGGAGTCAGCAGACGCGCAGCATATTCGCGCAGTTAACAAGATGGCCGCCGATGCATCTTCGAAATAAAACTTAACTGGTTTTAATCGATGTAATCCCTTTAACTATTCTGGACTGTTGGTCGACTTTTGGGCGTTTATTCTTATTATTTTATGTATTATCAAGTATTTTATTATCACATAAATTAATACATAAGTTCTATTTTAGGTTAGGAATTTTCACTCACAACACGATATCAACCACAGATTAAAAAGAAAAAATGGACGTAAAGGTGTGTTCAGTTCAGAAACGTCTAGTTAGAACATTATATGGGTTGTATTTATCGCAATAATAATTAGGTATTGAAATTTGACTTTCCTAATGGCAAATCGCTTTCACTAAACCAATATTATGCCATTTTATTAATCTCAAGTTGTTAAGGACTCCTAAGTACCTACATCATATAGGAAACCTATAAAGTAATAAAATATTTTTATAAGACATTGGTGGTACCTATTATCATAAGTATGTGATGATGATAGGTACATAGTCATCTAAATTCGACTTTGTTTCGTTTAATATGTATTAGGATCCAGAAATTGTCATGCCACAGACAAAGGTTAAACATAACCTCAATACGGTGGAACATAACCTCAATACGTTCCAATTTGTGATTCTAATATTTATTAGTAGGTAGATAATGTTAATCTGTATTCAGCTGCTTCTGGTTAGACTGTATGTTACACAGTTAATGAGCTATCTAAATATAATAAGTACCTAAATCTGTGATAACTGATAAGGTAATTACCTACTGTACCTTTGGCTTTTACATCATAGTGGCTTGCAAACCGGATGAATGTACCTAGTGAATCTCGGTCTGGATGAAAGAAATTGATTAGTAGGTATTCTTATTCTAAGTTAAGAAATAAGAAATATCTGTATGAAATTAAGATCATAAATGATTTGCAACAATAAATGTAGGTACCTCACATAGTCATAGGTACTTAAGAATGGATTTGATATTTTTAGTCTCTCTAATCTCTCCATTGCTAGGTGTTCCACATTTCTCTCCTTATCCTACAAAGTAGATAAGTACCTACCAACGTGAGTTAATCTGCAGATCCGTCTGACAATAGAGGCAGTTTCTAGTATGTCAGTGCCGCGATGACAGCTAATCATCAAGTGGGCCGCCTTCTTTGCCACGCCACCACACATGGGCTATAACCTATACATATATAACTTCTCAAAAAAAAATGTTTGTCGATTATTTCAGCTTAGAAGCTACAAGCGCACTGCTATCAGCTAGAGCTGATAGCAGTGCGCATGTATAGCTGAACAAGGATCTTTTGCCGTGTGGGCAAAATCGGATGTAACGCATGTTGTTTTTTCGATACAATTTCACAAAATGTTTGCAGCAGCTCCACCCTGTCAATGTCATTCAAGCGCCAAAAGACCATTGTAGCATTATATGTTTAATAGGTAGTACCTTTTGTTGCAAAGAATATGTACCTATGTAGTGTCGGCCTCGTGGATTAGGTGAAGTTTTGATGTAAAATTTATTAGGCGTGAATAGTGGTCAATTCAATTATTGATACTCACTATTCTATTCTCAGGCAAGCACCAAGCGCATGTACCATCGCGGAAACCTATAACTAACCACTTTGAAAACAAAGTCCCGTGCAGACGATGACCACATCTGTTACCCCCGGTTCTATTGGCGGCCGAGCGCTGCAAGCAAGAATAGTGTCGATTTTCGTAGTGGAAGCGCCGATTACCTGTAGGTACCCTAGCTAATTGCGTAATACACAATCTATCACAATTTGTTTCGATTTGAAACAGATTGATAAACCATTGCTTCATAAGATTGAAAAACAAATCTGCTCAACAACATAAATAACGCAATGAATGTTGTTGAACTGTCAAAATGAAACAATTTTGTCATAATCGTTTACGAAAATAATTTACGCAATTAGGGGTAGGTACTGGTCCTATAGTTCCTGCCTCGATTCTGTTTTGTTTCAAACTATTCAAATAGGTACCTAGAATAAAAGAAAAAAATATCACGCATTTGGGTTAATCTCACCCGCTGCCCGCGTTATAATAAGCAAAACCACAACTCATGTCATGACAATCTTTTTTTTTCGTTGCGAAGGCACATCTATGTATCCTGTATTGTTTGGGTTCAGTAGGTGGCCACATTTGTTGCGGCGTCAATGGCGTTGCTCAGATCGTCAAAGGACATTTGGGACACTAGCAGCTGGGGCATAGTCTGTTCAGGAGCACCGCACTCGCACTGGATATTTGATGACTCGGTAATGCCCACTGGCGGACTAAAGGGGGAGCGGTAGGTGCGGTCCGCTCAGGACTCCCGCTCCCAGGGTGGCCCCAATACTCATTTTTTTTAACCTTATCCAAACAAGATCATAATTATTCAGCAAAACGCAGTTTGTAGTTGGGGGCCCTCTAGGCATGCTAAATATAAACGTAGGCTCGCCTTAGAGCATTTAAAATGCTCTAAGGTCCGTATTACAGAACGTAACTCAATACTCTAGCATTACTTAAAACTAGTTTCAACCAATCAAATGGCTTGAATCTAGTTTTAAGTAATGCTTGAGTATTGAGTGACGTTCTGTAATACGGGCCTAAGAGGCTCGCTCTTGCATCCTATAGTTTCATACTTTACTATCGGGTCTTCCAAGAGGGACTTCCGAACTTTGACAGTTGACAACGGCCATCTTGTTGAAGCTACATCTGTCAAATTAGTTGTCATTTCTTCAGTCTGTTTTGCCAAATGACCATGGACGGGTAAAGCATTCAACAACACGTGCAAATAATAAAATTATTTTATCAAAATGGGTGTTCTGTTCGGGCAACGTACCGCGCGCTTCGCCCATTTTACGGTCGCCATAATCGTCCTACCGGATCGTCCTATCGGAATAGTCCCCTCGACTATTCGATCAATGTGGTGGATAAATTTGAGTCCTGAATTGGATGATCTGGACACCAACGGCATGTGGTTTCAACAGGACGGCGCTACGTGCCACACAGCTCATGCCACATTAGATATTCTGCACGAGAAATTTATGGCATGGTCATCTCACGTGGAGGTGATATGAACTGACCACCGAGATCGTACGATTTGACCCCGTTAAGACTTTTTCTTGTGGGGTTTTCTTAAGTCGCAGGTGTATGCGAATAAACCACAAACCACAGCGGTCCTCAAAGTCAACATAACCCATGCCATCGGTAAAATTCAGCCTGATTTATGCGCCAGTCATGAAAAATTGGACATTTCGGATGCGCTCCACTCAGAGAAGCCGCGGCGGACATTTGAAAGATGTTATATTCCACACATAATGACATCAATAGGTCTTTCAAACTAATAAAAAATTCGATGATATCTCACACACACACTATTTTAATTAAATTTAAAGATAGGAAGCGCTTAATGAAAGACCTTAAATAAAGTTTGACAAGTAATTCTTATTTCTGTAAGTACCTATAAATGTTCAAAAGAAAATTTTAAACTATGTGCAAACATTATCGGGTTCTTTTTGCTCGCTCTACCATCCTTATTTCCTCATTTTTGCTCATTTTCTGATGTCGACAGAAAACAACCTTTCGAGGCAGTGCGCTAAATATTTCGACGTTCATTCCTGGTTCATGTGGCCCCATTTAGTTTTGCCACCCCGGGCCCCCGACAGGCTTAGTCCGCCACTGGTAATGCCCCATTTCGTAAATTATGTTTGCGTGTTACCCAGTAACTGGATTGTGGAGGTCAGATAAGCAAAATACTGGTACTTATTCAGCTACATCCGGTAACACTGGAAGTTGACCCCTCCCAACATAGTTGGGAAAAGACAAGGCAGATTGTTGAAACTGAAACCCGAAATTCTAATTTTAAATAACTTAAAAGATGTTTTTCATTTGATAAATATTTAACCATTTTCGTCGATGTCGCTATATATTTGCGTTGTTGGCAGACAAATTTTTCGAACATAATTATGAAATGATTCAGATTGTGATTGATTGTGTGTTAGTTGTGTTACGCAATTAGGGTCCTGGGAAGCGGCAGAGGTTACAAAATCTTTTAGTAGGTAACTGAGCATACCGGGCTATCCTACAGTTTTGCTTAGTCTCGTTTTGATAATTAAAGACCATAAGGGCATAGACGCAACTATTTCAGGAGTAGGTTATAGTAGGGTAGTTACCTCGTCACAGGTCTTACCATATAGGTATACCTACCCATACCTAAGGTAAGACCTGTGACGAGGTCTATTTTAATCGAATTTAATTGAGTTTTTTGTTAAAATCTTACCTACACAATCGCTCATTTTAAAGGCGAACACAAACCTAATGATATAATTTATATTGGGTATTTTAATTGTTTCCATCAATCAGGGTTGGCATAAAACAAACAAGTTGTTTTAAAACACGTATTTTAACAGTGTTTAAAATAAAACAATGTTTTTTATTAAGTGTTTAAAATCACAGTATACAAGTTATAATAATGTTTTAAATATTAAGAAAAAAAAACATGGTTTTATATCGAGAATGAATGGAAATAATTGAAAAGTTATAAATTATTATCACTTGAAATAGCTCGAAAAGAAATTAAAAAGGTTAGATAGTTTTGTTGTTTTCGTCGCCGGCGCCGGTCAAAATGAAGTAATTCCCCACAACTATTTTGGGGATTCCTGTTATTTGAATTTAATCCATCCTGCCTATGAATTTCGTCTTTTGTCGAAAAGAGGTAGGTATAAATCCCCCGCAATAATTTTAGGGATGTCCTAAAAATTGTAACAAAACGGTGTAACTTTTAACTCCCTATGATTGGAAGTTATTAGGCGTCTTCATAAAATGAAAATTGTGAAAAAAAACTACCCTCAATTGAAAATAAACATGTTTTTTTTAGCAAAAATCTGTATTTTTTTCATAAATTTTTACAATAATTGAAAACTTTACCAATAAGATTTTTTTTTAAATGTTTTTTCCTTTGATAAAATTAAGCATAGATTCCCTCATTTCGATATGTGCCCATTTTAAAGAATCACATTGTATTAGGCCTGATCGATTTTTGTTGATAGTAAATTTGATAAATCGCTCAATGAAAAAAAAACGCTTGTTTAAAACATTTTGAACTGTTTGTTTTATATAATTTAAAAAAAAAACTGTATTTTTTTCCAACCCTGCCATCAATATCCCTTTAAATTATCTACCTCACTTTTCACATTATTGTATACTTTTAACTTGTACACACGGCTACACATCAAGCTATAAAAATCCAGTATAAGCTGACCTCGCATTGTACGGAAATCCTATACAATGCGAGATCAGCATAAACTGGAAATGTATAGCTTGATGTGTAGCCGTGTGTACGCTCGAGCGCTTTTTGACGCGGTGCGGCAGCGTTACAAAAACGCATTTTCAACTCTCGGCGTTGAGAATCTAACAAAGCGCATCCCAAGCGCGTTAAAGCGTGGTAAAAAAAACAGTGACAGGAAGTATTTTATTCAAGATTGATGTAAAGTGGATTAAATACGTATCATAAAAGCTAACTAAAAAAACTACCCAAGCAAAGTTAATAAAATTTATATGGGACCACTGTGCAAGCTTCCTCTACGAAATGAAAAAGAATTTTCAAAATCGGTCCGCAATTGACGAAAATATCGAGTGACAAATTTACATAAAAAAACATGCTACGAACATAGAACCTCCTCCTTTTTGGAAGTTGGTTATTAAACCGTACTTAATGAGTTTGTGCCGCCAAATAAAACAATTTGATGTGGTTTTAATATTTTATTTATCATAAAATCGTACCAGAATTGCATATTTATCCATTTTATCTTCCTTACTTCCTTTTGTGTCATTGTTTATCTTCTTATTTTAGACTCGTTCGACCGTCTAGTAAACACGTGTTAAGGCAATTTATTTATTTATTTATTATTTTGGTAAAATAATCACCATCACAAGGCACAATATACCTACATATTTCACCTAGTACCCTAATTGCGTAATTATTTAAACGATTAGGACTAATTTGTTTAATTTTAACAGTTCAACAACATTCATTGCGTTATTTAATAGATTTTTTTTTTCGAAATTAGCATTGTATTAGCAATCTGTTTCAAATCGAAACAGACTGTGATTGATCGTGTATTACGCAATTAGGGTACAGGTCAGCCAGCGATACACTCATTTACTGCAGAAACGTTACATGGTAGTCAATATGTAATAAAGTTACAAAAAGCTTTCAATTGTGCTACCAGCTGTTAATAGGGAATATGCACGTAATTCAAAACTTAATAATTATTGAAATATACATTGTATAGGCGTTGAGAAACAAATTCCTATTATTTTGAATGCATGACGGAAGTGACGTAAAAAAAATATGTGAATAAAAATCTATTTTTTGCAAGGTGCTTGAAATCTCACTAAAGTATGTAAGTAAGTGCGATTTCTGCTTGATGAAACACATTTTTTTTTTTATTTATTTGATTTGTGGCTAAAAACCTTAAAAAACAGATGTAAACAAAGCAGTAACTTGGCAAGTGACATCACATCATGACCGCGACAGAAACGGACGTTTGAACTGTAGTAGAAAATTGTTAGTTTTTAAATTTTTTTGAGCAACAAGCAGTAGTTGAATTTATCTTTTACTTAATACTTTAAGAAATGTGGGTGTACTTGCTGCAGGGACACCTCTGCCCAACCCTTCGGGGAAACAAGGGGTGATGTTATGTTATGTTAATACTTTTCTTGGGTTTATATTACAGACATTAATAATTGATATTGTGAAAAAAAAAATACATGCATATTCCCTATTCGATGCAGTAACGATGCCAAATCGATACAATACGACTGTATCGTTTCTGCTGCGCGTTTGCGTTTTGTAGTCGCGAGGTTACAATGACCTTCAGATAGCCATTTAAGTTACAAAAGTTCACAAATATTTTGGTCATTAATAAAAAAAAGGATAATAAAAGCTTCCGAAAAAAAAAAAAATACTTCCGAAAATCTGTGGTTGACTGTAATACTAAATTTCCAAAAAAAAAATACTAAACTTCCGAAAAAAATACAAAGTTTCCGAAAAGTCAATATGTTGTGCTATAAAAGTTAATGACAGAAACGAATCGCTGCAAAACCGACTCGCACGTAGTCTTGTCTGCTAGGGCACGCGCCCACGCCTACGCGCCTACGCGGGCTTAAATTACACTCTAGGGGTAGGTCCCTAGAGTGTAATTTAAGCCCGCGTAGGCGCGGAGAGGCGAGGCGGCTCGCGAACTGAGTAGCAGGTGGTTTTATAACGCTCGCCACCCGCGGCTGAGACTGAATCCGAAGCTGTGGTGGTGAGCGTTAAAACCATCTGCGTCGATAAGCTCGCGGGGACCGCCGGAGCCGTGACAGAAACCATGCTTGCTGCATATTGCATGCTCGCTTGCATGGTGTATGCTTGTTTGCATGTTTGAAAAATATTACGTCAGCAAATTCTGTATCGATTTTTCGGAATTTTCAGTATTTTATTCGGTCGTTTCTTTATTTGTATTCGCATATAAGCTGTCGGAAAATTAGTACCTATTTATAGCAGTAAATTTCATATTTTGAGTATGCACATATTTTAATTTTTTTCCGGGGCGTTCCCATAAAAAAATATAAATAGGAAAACTGTGCAAAAATACTTTATGGGAAAGCATAAAAAATACTATTAAAAAGGATATTGTTTGGTATCTCTGGGCTCTTCGTGTGAACGATCTCGGAAGGGTGACTTCTCCTGTGGATAAAAATGTTTGAGAATTGAAATGACTTTGATCAAATTAGTTGGATCATCGTGTTTTTTTTTACGTGGTCATTAATTAAACTTAAAAAATCTGTAACATTTCAAACAAATTTTTCTATTATGATGCAAAATAATTCAGTTCTATGTAGGTAATATCAGGTGTATTTTGAGATAGGACTTCAAGCAGAAATTCAAAACTATCAGCAAATTAATATACAAAGACGAAACTCGATTTTGGAGAATTCTTCGATTTCTCTAATATCTAGATAATGATTGGACATCGCCTAGAACTCACACCTTAAAATGGATCCCTGGACAAACTGATAGAAGAACTCAGTTTGAACTAATTTTTGTTTTAACGTAATAAAAAACCTTCAGTTAATTGTACCTATCTATTTAATTCTTCAAGTTTTAATAATGACCGCGAATATTATGTAATTTTATTCAAACATACATTTCATTTTGTATTTATCACAGGTGTTTGAATAACTAATTAACTAGTCTAAACACCTGTAATAAAATAGAATAACTAGTACAGCAGTGATAGCCTAGTGGTGTGATCTTCGGACTGCCAAGTCATAGGTCTCGAGTTCGAACCCAAGGCACGCACCTCTGACTTTTCGGATTCATGTGCGTATTGTAATATGTATATCTAATTATCACTTGAAAAGAAAAGAAAGAAAAATATATTTATTTATCACAGAAACGCGTGCATACAAAGACAAAGAGTAGGTAACCAGAAAACAAATATGAAAACATGAGTATAGAACAGAAATAGTCGGCAGCTGCACGTCATGACTGTAAGTAACAAGAAGGCTTCCACTCAGCATGATGCTGTGCTATGGGGGACCCACAGCACAGCGCTGACTTGCTTCAAAAACGGTAAAGGAAAACATCGTGAGGAAACCGGCATGCCGCAGATTCTCGACGGCATGTGAAGCCAAAACAGAGGCCCATAGGCGGCATAAAAATCTGACACCAGATTAGTCAATAACCACACAAAAAGTAAGAATAACTAGTATTTGAGCTACAGGTGGAAAGTTAAAACGGATTCAGGAAAATATCATAAATATTGATGTTACAAATTTTTACTCAAAGGAAACATTCGATTTTTTTTTAAAGTTGATAATAATACAACATTTTTGAAAAGTTGCTTGTCTGAATTGGAAATCGAATCAACTCAAATGCGAAAATATAACAAAATTAATATATCACCAATCGATAGGGTCAATCATAAGGACAAAATCTCTCTAATTAACATTTCATCTTAGGCGAAGTTAGAAGTGTTTTAAATTAAAGTCTATGATAGACAGAACCAGCACTACTTCGATTTGATGTCACAAGATAGGAACGCCATACGAGGGTGACACTGAAAGTTCTTAGAAAATCAAAAACTGAACAAACTAGCAAGTTATTAGTTTTATTATATCTTTTCAAAATAGTGTCCATTTACATCAATACATCGCTGCATCCGATGGAACCACTGAGAAAAGCACGTTACCCACTCGTCCTTAGGGGTCTCTTCGACGGCATTTTGAAACGCAGCCACTGCTTCCTCGGCGTCCATAAAACGTTTTCCTCGAAGTTTTTCTTTTATTTTCGGAAATAAATAAAAATCGCGAGGTGCGAGGTCGGGGCTATAGTGCGGGTGACTCAGTAATTCCACGTCTGACGTCGCCAAGTAGTCGATTGTTTGCTTGGCGGTGTGCGACGAGGCGTTGTCGTGGTGAAGGAGGATCCTACTGCGAGGTCGTTTCTCCCGAACTTTTTCCAAGACAAGTGGCAAACAATTGTTAGGGTACCACTCTGCAGTAACTGTTTTTCGATCCTCTAAAACAATTGTTGCGTAATGACCTGTCCTTCCGAAGAACGAGGCCACCATCTTTTTTCCCACGCTTACCTCCCTTCACTTTAGTTGGCAACTCCTCGGAAGGAAACACCCAGACAGCAGACTGTCTCTTAGTTTCAGGATCATAACAATTAATCCAGCTTTCGTCACCCGTAAGTATGTCGAACACAACATTTGAGTCACTTCCGTTAAATCTATGAACCATTTCACGACACCAATCAACACGACGGAGTTTTTGGGCCTCTGTCAAATCATGAGGTATCCACCGGGCACAAAGCTTCCTGACCGCTAAATGTTCATGGAGGATTTTGTGCACTTGGCTCATACGGATGCCTAAGCTTGTCCGAATGTGCTGATAAGTCACTCTTTTGTCAATCTCTATCATACGCCGCACAACACTGATGTTATCTTCAGTCGTCGCCGTAGAAGGCCGTCTCTCACGCAGATAATCGATGAGATTAGTGCGACCACGTTTAAACTCATTAAACCAGTTGTAAACAGTGGCACGAGACGGGGCTTTATCGTGAAAGGCTAATCGAAGTCTATCATAACTTTCTTGTTGACTTAAATTACATCGAAAGTCATAAAAAATCATTGTATGAAAATTTTCTCGCGTTAAATTCATGCTGACGTGACAGCGTATTTCCAATCTATACAAGGCCAGAACGCAGCCATAGGAAACTGCTCGCGTATACATTGTAATGCTATTTTTAAATCTGTGATTACAATGTATACACGAATTTTGCGTTTTGCTGGTGTATAGTTTGTAACTTTTCATTTGCCTCCAAATCGTAAAACAAAATGACAAATGAATATAATACATACCTACACAATAATATTGGCAGAGTTCCATTTTCAAAATTTTAATTGTTTTTTTTTATTATATCGTGTACAAGTGGCAAGTTCTAAAAACTTTCAGTAACTTCGCGCCATCCAGTGCAATGACGTCAGAACTTAAGTACTCGAGACTTTAAATTTTATCTGATTTATTAATTATTATTATATCTCTCAATAGATACCTATTTATATTAACAAATGCTTCCTTTCTCTTAACTCACTTATTTTGCTGTGCCCGACAACCGGTCATTATGATCTAATTATAAGTTAACCACCTAAGAAAACCTACATGTGGAATGCAATAAAAATATTGTATTGACCGTTGCGATACACTACAAGGATAGATGATTAACATCCAAAGCGTGTAACTTCTCCATACATGTGGTGTAAATAAAATTATTAATATTACATTTCCACCGATTTAATTAAAATTTTCAAAATAAGTATTTTTTGATAATAGTCAAATACTCTATTCTAAACGCGAGCGTATTAACCATGTAATACATATACATCATCATAACATCACGCCTGTTAACCTAATACACCTCTTCCTAACCCTTCAGATAGGAACAGGTGTATCTAAAGTACACCCACATTTCGCCAGTTACATTTAAGTCCCATGTAATAGGGGGCGAGCCTAATGCCATCAAACCGGCACAATACCAGACTCCGCTCCAGGTTTTTACTGAGCTGCCGGGGTTGCGGGTTTGTCCGAAAAGGATACCGTGGCCCCTGACAACATGGCAACTGAAGGAACACGGGTGGGTTTTAGACAGTAAGAGTCTGACACGCCCTCCCGCTCCGCCCAGAGCGGGAGAAGTTATTTGATGAATTCCCACCCAAAAAAAAAGGCTTTCAGACTGAGAAATTCCAGATGGAAAAACCCAACAACACTGCCCGATCTAAGAATCGAACCAAAGACCTCATGCTCAGCAGTAGCGCTTGCGACCACTAGACCAACGAGGCAGTCTAATCTATCGTCGCGTCGTTTAATCTAGTCTCCAATCGTCTCTAATAAAATTAATCAAATATCTTACCCTTTTATGGTATTTTTCATAGTGATGATCTTCTTGCGAACCATTTTGATGGCTTCCCATTTTGATAACTGCTAAAATAAGACGAGGATTTAATTATTCAAGTCCTCTGTCCGAATTCACAAATTGTTAGATAGAGGCTCGCCTTTAAAACTTGTTAACGGAAATGAATGAAACGAAACAAAAGTAAGAAAGAAGCTAAGGATATTGTTGGTTCAGCATTATTTGTAAAAAAAAATACGTAAAGTTCGACGTTTAAAGAATAAGTTCTTCAACCATTGCGTCCCTCTCTGTATTTGGTGCCGAAACGTAAAAATTGAAGGTCGGGTTAGTCCAAAAATTTAAACTCGCTCAAGCCAGGTATTCTTGGAGTTTCTTAGAAGGTTGAAATCCGGAATTAAATTATTCAGAAAACAGTCACCGAAAACAGGCGATCGTGTCGAACAAGTTGCGGGAGGCAGAGAACCGGTAGTTGTGGAGCAACTTGGGAGAGGCCTATGTCCAGCAGTGAACTGCAATGGGCTGAGTTGATTATAAAATGGAATAAGCCAAGAAATAAAAGCAGTGTTGGTAAACAAAAACTGAAAGACTGCCGAGTCCTGGATAAATCCAGTTCAGTAAATCTAAGTATCCGAAGAGGTTCTTGCCCGTTTGTCTCCATAGGAACCTACTACGCTTTGGAATTAGCAACTAGCTTCATATTTCTGACTGACCAACTCCTTGACAATTTAAAAGTGCCTGTAATAGATTAAATTGAAATAAATGCTTTGGGTTTTAAGTTAAAGAGTTCTAAAGTTACCGCAATCTAAGAAGCCCGATTTGACACCTATCAAAATAATTTGTGTAGAGATGCGAAAAAAAAAAATGGACGTCTATTCTAGTCTTCCGTTATAATTTTCTTTCGGTCGTTTTTCTTTTTATATGTTTAAACATTTAATAATAGTCATTATACGTTTTTCTTCTCTTTTCTAAATGCAATGTTTGTAAAAGTATCGATTTTTCAGAACATCGATTTCATTCAGTCAAAAACCGGCTTGAAACGGTCACAACACTACGGCAAGGACCCCTATAACATGACATTGTAATAACGTCCTGTCGGAATATTAATAAACGATTTTTTCGTGTTTTTGAATGCATTTTTCCAATATTAAGTGAAACTTGGTGCTAACGAATGATACATTTTTTTTTTACATTCTGTCATTGCTTGAACTCACACACTGACTAATTAGTATCACTTGTAATTTTTTTTAGCAAATTCGTATAGGTACCTACTTTTACAATGCTTGTAAATATGTGAACACCATGATGCATCACATAATTATTTTTTCTGTGATTGCTTCATTTTTAATTATTTTCACCTATTGTGGTATAGTAATCTTATTCCAGGTGCATCGTCTTCACATATAATTATATAATTAATGTATACAAAATATTGTAAAACATTTTAAAAGAGGTGGAGTTTCTTGCCCATTCTTCTCCATACGAAAACTACCTTTTGGAAGGGGCGACTAGAATAAATTCTATTTTTTGTTTTTGACGTTCAAAAGTGCCTTTTTGTGCCTAATTGAAATAAATTATTTGACTTTACTCATTGTTATACTGTTTGAATAACGTAGTAATTAATTAGGATTATGAATTAGATTTTTCGATTTCTAATGTAGATGTTCATACAAAGTTATCGCTGCATGTAAAATGTGAAACGTCAAATCGGGCTTCTTAGATTGCGGTAACTTTAGTAGACAATCATACGAAAATACAGGCGTCACCACGTGGCGTGAATTAACACTGAAAACACACAGACCACATTGCTAAGTTATGATAAATAACAAGTGAAAAAATAAATATAACGCACCTTTTTGTTCATCACGTCGCCTCTTCTGTTCCAAGATTACAGATTCTTCGGCTCTATCCTATTTAATAATATTAATAAAATTTAGTCAAATAAGCTAAGGTCATCAACATTTATGGGGACGTGAAAAAAGTGATTAGAAATATACCAATGATGTTCAATATAACTCGTGATGTTATATTGAACGCTTACTAGAACCCAAACCAAAGAATATAATAGAGACGAGTCAAAGAAATGGATCTCGTAAGGGTGTTGATCCCTAATGTTGAGAAAACAGTGCAACTGTAAAAATTAACACTACACATATGGCGCATGTGGCTTAAATAATCTCTGTTTCGATAGAATCTAACTGTTGTTTTTACTTTTAGCCTCATTTGTATACATTGATGGAATTTAATAAAAACAAATTTATAATACATGGCGATTCTCACCATTCTGCATGTGAGTCGCACACAAGTAGTTTTCATAATTCAACTTTTTATTTGGTTTTAGGTGTCAATGCATTATAAATACTCGATTCTCTAGTGAACGGAAATGAATCATGATTCAATTATTTATAGTGGTCGCTATAAGACTGATTTCAGAATTGAGAGATTCATTTAAAATATTCAAATTCAGTAGGATTAATAAACACTCTATATTCTTGTTCATATTTAAAACACTTACCCTTTTGCGATTCATCTTACGCTCTTTACGTTCATCGCCCCTCAATTTAGCCTTTCGTTTCTCCTTTTCTGGTGAACGTTCCTCTATCTCTTTGCTACCCTGCTTTTGCAGAAAATAAATATGAATATTTGATATATCAGTAAAAATATGTAACTTATGCACAGCAGACTAAGTATAAGGGAATTCCTGAAGTAAGCCGAAATTATATTTCCTTTAACCCAAAATAATAAAGTCAAAAGGGACTATGAATAAAGAAAATTCTTCCACTTTAATTAGCATATTCTTCATGATTTTCTTCTTGTCTGTTTTGCTGCTTTTTAACAGTCATGATGATGATCAAGTCTTGTTCGTAACAAGTAGCAGGTTCAGTTTGAATTGCGTGATATCCGTTAAGCCAGTTGTATTTGATCATTCCTTATCAGCCACCAGGTTCTGAAGGCCAGCTCAGTACTTGTGTTACTTAGTGGTTAGGATGATGACAATGTAGTCTTCAAAGTATATCATTTTAATTCTTTTGTATGTAGCACTTGTTGTGTTAATATGCCATTTTATATTATAGCTTATTTATGATTGGTACTTTATTTGTTTTAATTAATACATCTAGGTATTTCGTTTTCTTTGTTTGATCAATTGCTACTTAGTATTTGGGATCATAATTATATTGTATCTTGGTATTCCTCTTCATTAATATTGACCAGTTGTGGCGATGCTTGGGGAAGGTCTTTATCTAGCAGTGGACGTCTTTCAGCAGAATGAGATGATGATTCTTCTACATTTGATATCTTATCATGTCCTTCTTCAATTCTCGGCATTTCTTTATTCACAGGACCTTTTGACTACAACGTATTTTATTAATAACAAGCCTTACCGTATTTTATCGGACTGGGCTGAATGGACTTACGAAACACACGATATTTTTCCTTTGATTTGTATGTTGTATATTGCTTTTTATGTCTACAGAAACATGAAAACTTCTTCAAAAGTTTTTTTTTCATAAGAGTTGGTATTTTCTTCTTGGTAACTTTGAAATTAAGTTTTTGCTGGTTTGCTGTCCTTATTTTCGTTTCAACTTGATTTATTCCATAGTGGTCCTCTTCTTGGTGATTTTGTAGTTAAAATAGTAGGAGTTGACTCCAATAGAAACAACCATAACCCGTTCTAGATAATATTAAAATGATAATTATTATTTACTTGCTCCGCTTATTGGAAAGCTTATAGGAATTGTTGACTTGGTTTATTTTGTTTTTCATGAGAAATTGAATCCTTTTTCAAATATTATGATTACTGCCATCTTATGAAAGTAGTTTCATTGTTCACTTGTAAAATAATTTAGTCTTCAACCGTACATTCAAAGGCAAAATCCTCTTCAAAAACTGCATCCAGTGAAGTTCCTGATTTTAAACGACGCTTTTATCACAGCTTCTTATAATTTTATGATTTACACTTTTATTTTGTTGTTTATATTTTTTTATTAGCACTTTTTATAAGTCTATAGTTTCTATTGCACTGGTTTTCACAAAGTCCCGATGATCTTGAACACTTTTTGATATATAATATTAATTTAGTAGAGATCGTGCGGCACATCGTGGTCGCGGTCCAGCCCAATCCTCAGTCAGGTGCGAGCGCGATGCAAGGTCGGTTTATTACAACAATACTCACCTTGCCATTGCCGCTGGTTTCTACTTTACGTCGTTTTACATCTGTGAAACAAACAAAACATTAATTCTATAGTTATAATAATCATTGCTTCGTTTCGAGTTTCGTTTAATAAACATACCTCGTTCTAGATCATCGGGAACGCTGCGATGTTCGTGTGGTGGCGATACCGTTTCCAAGTATCGTTCCTCCTGAATATAAATGAAGCTTATTAATTTACAAACTAAAAAATTTCACACGTACATCAGAAATTACATGATTTATATCGTGTATAGGAACCATTGCATTGTTTATCAAGTAATGCCTTTGAAAACATGAAATCTTTATTTACCCTATGAGAGCGTTCACGCGGAGACCTATCCTTACTTCTGATTTCTTCTTTAGCCCTTTCCTTGAGTGACCTAGAATTGTTTAAAATATTATGTTATAATTTTATTATGATTTAAACAAACATATTTATAATACAATTTATCGGTACATACGATCGTGATTCCCGTTTTGATTCCTTGTCGCGATCAACCTCTTCGCGACGTCTGTCACTGGTCCTCGATTCCTTTTTTTCGATTTCTATAAAATAAGGAATAATGTACAGGACACGTCAAAAATATTGAGACGAACTAACTGTTCAAAATGATCCGAGGGACCATTCCCGTCTTTTTAAGAACGTTCGCATTCCAATCTCAGACTCAATCAGTCAAAAATACCTGTAATTTACCTACATTTTGACATTGATTGACTGAGATGAGATTACGGCTTGAATTTTTTTTCTTTTTAAGTACGACAATAATAATTGGCGTTCTGAACAAATAAGAATCTTTGATTTTTTTTCCTTTACTGCCGATAAAGTACTCACCAACGGGTTGCGGAGGAGATGCCACAGTTTCCTGTTCTGCTTTGACCGGCGCGGCCTCGTCCTTCACCGCGCTCACCGGCACCGCGCCGGCCGCGCCCAGCACCTTGTGCTTGTCGCCCACCTGCCGACACGCACGAACATAGACAGAGCTCAATACTACACCCACAGCGCCAGGATAGCCCGCGAAATTTAAATTTTCTTTTTTGTATCAGTATTAGGCTGTATGTTTTATTTTATTTTATTTCATTTATTTGGGAAAACAAACAGTGACATTACATTTTATACGAATAAATAAAAAATACGGCCAAATGTGCAACCAACAACACTTTCCATGGAATGCAAATAAAAAATAAACTTTACAAACCATGCTATTTAAAACTAAAACTAACAAATTACAATAATGTATGTGTTCAATATAATGTTAAACAAAATATGTTTTTACAGAAATTATAATCATTAAAATCATCAATTCAACGCTAAGTCCTGGGTATGACAGGCCGAGCCGCCTATCAATCGGGCACGAAATCTGGACTATGGGCTGCTACTGAGGAATTCGTGATGAAAAACTCAAAAACGCTGCCCAACCTCACTATTAGACAATGAGGCAGGCTGAAGATTGTTTATAAAAAAACAATTTACCTGATGGAAATCACTTTCCCGCATCATTGTAGGTCCTTTATTCCGCAACTGACCACTGTACCCCGTAGCGAGTACGTAAAGATCTTGTCGCTGTGTTTTTTCTTCTTCCTTAACCTACAAAGATTTATATTGATAATTATTGCGGCACTCATAATTTGAATAATATCTTGTAGGTACATACAGGCATGCATCAACAAACACAATAACACTCAAATTATTCTATTACTACTTACTTTATCAATTTTCCGTTCAATGATTTGAGCCAGTTTAGCAAGTACTGGGAAATGCGGCAATACTCTTATCAATACAATAAGCGCGTTACGTATTTGTACGTAATCACCCGAGTCCAGACACACTACCATAGCTTTAGTTATCTTGTAATGCCACTTGTGGCACACATGCCTGGAAATGAATGATACGGTCATAATTAAGTGATTTTATAATAACACGTAAGTACTTCTCAACAATTGTCAACATTCACGTATTATCGCTGTGATGAACGCCGCACTATTGGTCTGCCGCGGCGGCAGGGCGACTGCCGCGCAGCAGTGCCGCCGCAGCAATGTCGCGCAGCATTGCTGCCGTGGTCGGAATTTAATCTCATATGACTCATATAAACCTATAGAAAATGTATGGGTGCCAGTAGTGACGCGGCAGCAATGCCGTGTGCAGCGTTGTGGAAGGCAGGTCAAGGTCAATATAAACTAGAAATAGGAAAGGGCTAAGAATTGAACCTTGAAGCACGCCCATCTTAATTAGAGACCCCAAAGACGTCGCCCCGTTAACATTTACTTTTTGTTGCCTGTTTGATAAATAGGAAAGAACAAGGATCAGCAGCTTGTTCACGAATTCCGTAGTGGTATAATTTACAGATCAATGTATTGTGGCCAATGCAGTCAAACGCTTTTGAGAGGTCACAGAAAATGCCAATTGCATCCTGGCACTTCTTTCTCCCAGCGTCAGTCGTCGACCTACCTTTCGTGACACCCAACTGACGACTATTTAAAATCCAATTTGAATTAAAATGTGACAACATCTGGTCTAGCATGATTTTTTCATATATTTTACTCAAAGCTAGTAGCATAGATATAGATCTATAATTAGAGGGATCACTCTTAGTACCCGATTTGATAATTGGTACTATTTTACTGTTTAATTAAATCGGGTAACGTACCGCTGAAGAATTGATTACGGTTTCGGCAAAAAATCGTGTTACGGTCGGACACTGTCTAGAAGACGATAAAATGATCTTCTAAGAGACTGTGTACCTGTAGTTCTCATAGCCCACGTGGTCATTGGCCTCGGTGAACTGGTTGGAGACGCGGTACTTGGTGACGAAGCCGGGGTAGTGCGCACACTCCTTGTGGAAAGCCAGCTTGTCGGCGTGCCAGCGCATGGCCGTGCCCAGCACCTTGCACAGGAACGTGCCGTAGCGTGCCGCCTCGCCTTCCGTGCACGACATCACTGAGTACGTGATGTCGCAGAACAACTGCAATATTATAAATAATTACTATTACAAAAATGGATAATGAGCAATGATGAGAAAACAAATGAAAAAAGTATAATTTGCGGTGTTTACTAAAAGTTAGGATTTGTAAAGCTCGTTATTCAAACATACTCTGTGTGAATCCTTTTCTAAATATTAAACATGATGCGCCATGCTACAGTGCCCGCATACTCCAGCCGGGCAACTCATGAGATAAGACAGTAATTAAATATCGGACAGCAACACTCTTATGACCGGTTCCTATACTCACGAAACGATTCGTTTTGTTCACGGATGGTAGAATTGTCTACGAGACGTAAACCAAGTGTTCCTTTAAAAATCGTTTCGTTACCGTTGGCATGGATAGAGATCCGTTGGATGGTTGGGCTACGAATAACGGATAGTAATTTAATGTATGGAGATGACAGCTTGTAGTGTTTCTATAAAAAATTTGAAATGTTAACCAGCTGTCAAAGTTACTAGGCGTACGTGATTTATTTACCGCCCGAAATTGGTCGGTTTTGTACTAAAATTTTACGTGTTTTCGTTAACAACGTTAAAATAAATTAATTAAACATTTAGATAGTGAATTGAGTGATCTAGAAATGTTATCGGACTGGAATAGCTCATATTCCGATGATGAACGTGGTATTTTAATCGTAGGAATTACAAAACGATCGCGGATTGACTTTTTGTTTTAATGTTTTCTATTATCTATTAGTTATGGAATAATTGGAAAGATTTAGGATATTATTTATTCTTTGGGAAAGATTGTTTACAAATTACAGACAGTGTTGTGTTGTCATTAATTTTCATCGCCATAGTTGCGTTTTGTTCACTTCGGCGGTAATGGCTAATATAATTTTTTACACGTTGAACGCCATGGAGGTCAACATATGAGCGACACTGTAATAGCCGATAGGGCCAGGAGGAAATCCGTAAATATGTAAAATTTTACACAATATTTTTATTGTATTATTGGAGCAGAAATAAGCTAAAACTTAGTTATTGGTTACAAAAAAAATATTTTAGTGTTTAAATTTGCTATAATTTGAGTGTCACTCATATGTCGTCCCCCGTGGCCTATGCGAAGAGAAAATCGCATTTCCGTTAGCGGGGGCCGCGCGGGTCACGGTGTCGAGCACCGCCGCCCGCGCGCCCGCAGCCGCGTACTTACAGCCCACGACTTTAAAGTGTTTATGTCGTTTAGTGCGTGTTTAATGTCATATTGAACGCGATACGCTCACAACGCTATTTGGTTTTTGCAAATTTTATATATTCATACTGCGTTCATATTATAAAGATGGATGATTTCGGAGATTTTGAGATAAGTCAAGAAGACTTATCACACATAGACAATTTAGAAATAAATTTACTCAACAATAGTTTTCACGTCAGCTCGGAAGAGGAAGATCTGGACGACCAACCAGTTTGCCGGGGTCGTCGCCGTGTAATGATTTTTGAAAGTGATGAAAGTGACTTGGACCAGCTACAAATTACTTTGAATACTATAGAGTAC
Source organism: Agrochola litura (assembly GCA_949152395.1). NCBI lineage: Eukaryota > Metazoa > Arthropoda > Insecta > Lepidoptera > Noctuidae > Agrochola > Agrochola litura. The sequence continues at coordinate 12,634,357 of OX424496.1, forward strand.
TCCGTCTACATCTGCACGTACATGGACGCAACCAGCAGGTAATCAGCGACAAATTATTGCTTTCACTGAGATTCCTGGTTTGCCTTTTAATCTCCGCTCTGCTATGATTAACAAATCGCCAGATAATTTTTACTGCCTTTTGGTGTCAGACGAAATTTTTGAGAAAATAGTGTATGATACTAACGAGTTTGCTGTACACAAAATAGCTGCACGAGAAGCTTCAAAGTCAGCACGCATACGCAATTGGTCGCCTACTAATGTTGATGAAATGAAAAACTTTTTTGGTTTGATATTATTTATGGGATTGGTGAAGCTTCCTAAAACGAGTGACTATTGGTCCAAGGACGAAATAATAGGACATGCTTTTGCACGAAAAATAATGTCTCGGAACAGGTTTGAGCTGTTATTACAAATGTTGCACTTTTCTAAAGAAGATGACGCTCACAAGACTGATCGATTACATCGCATTCGAACCCTTCTGGACCTAATGAACGAAAATTTCAAGAATCATTACACTCCTGGCGAAGACCTGTGCATTGATGAGAGTGTCGTACCATTTCGGGGAAGAATTATTTTCAGACAATACAATAAACAGAAACGACATAAATATGGTGTCAAGGAATGCACGTTACCTGGATATACCTACAAAATCAGTATTTATGCGGGCAAACAAAATGATCACATCAATACTACGCCTGAAAACGTTGTGATGTCGTTGTGCAGTGACCTTTTGAACAAAGGGCACACATTATACACTGACAATTGGTACACAAGTGTCAGTTTGGCTAGAAACCTTTTGCAAAATGAAACGCACCTCGTCGGTACAATTCGTAAAAAATCTTCCTAAAGAAGTAATCAATGCTAAATTGAAACGAGGCGAATATATTGCCATGGAGAGTACTGATGGAATAACTCTATTAAAATGGAAAGACAAAAGGGACGTTTATGTTCTTTCTACAAAGTATTCCACCCGCTTCCAATCCGTCACGAAGCGAGGTAAAACAACTTTGAAGCCTAAAATCGTACTAGATTACAACAAGGCGAAAGGAGCCGTCGATTTATCTGAGCAGATGGCCGCATATTCGACACCTTTGAGAAAATCCGTCAAATGGAACAAGAAAGTGGCCATAAATTTGCTTCTAAACACGGCCGTTGTTAATGCTTTAATATTGTACAAGACTGTAACTGGAAAAAACGTGCAAGTAGTTGAATTCAGGAAACAGATATTGAAGGGTTTATTGTCAAAAAAGGAAGAACCAATAGAAATCTTGAGGCCAAGACGTATAAAGCACAACCTCACGAAAAAAGAAGCCACCGCCATAAATAATCGTCGTACATGTCAAAATTGTTATAAAGATAACGTTGGGATAATGGGAAGGGCTTTGGCAAAAAACAAGACCAAAAAGGTGGTTAAATTTTGTGAAACTTGCCCAAATAAACCATATCTCTGTTACGACTGTTTTCATCAAGTTCATTAGAATTATTTTATGATGTAAGTTTAAGTTTACCTGGCATTGATCTCAAATTAAGTCTGATATTGCATGTGTTCCTCATATAAATAAATATATAAATGAATATTCACTAATGCTATTTTGTTTTTTATTTAGTACACATATACATAATCTATTTATAGGTATTATGTTTACATAAAAACCAACTGAACTGCATTAGTCTACAGGGCCATGGGGGTCACATTATACCGAGATTTACTTAGAACATTTGTCCGACGGCTCCATAGACACGTTTGAAATCAACTCCAGCTTGCGGTCACATGTTGTCCCCCGCGGCTCCAACGGAACAGTGTCGACCAAATGGTGCTCCCCATGGCCCAAATGGAAAAACGAAGAAAACGCACTGACGTTCAACGTGTTGATATAAAATTATTTCCTTAACTAAATCAAATTATAAAAAATTACAAATCAAATTATAGTGAATTTTTAAAATAAGCACAATTTTAATTTATTTCAAATTTAATTCAAAAAGTTTATGTGTTACAACGAAAAGAAAGAAAGAAAGAAAATTCGTTTATTTGCGGTAAACATGACGCAAAAAAAGATTAAAAAAGAACACGTAAATAACAAATTGGGGGAAAATATGCGTCACATCCACGCAAAACGGCCATCGCTCAGCATAAAGCTGCGACCCCATGCGAGACAGAGCCCCAGCGCTGGTTTTCAGCGATAGCCGGCGCTGACGTGATGACGTCAACCGGTGCAGCATATAGTGAAATAACAAATCAAAAATAAAATAAATACAATACTAGTCCTAAATGTTTATACAAATATAATATTTAAAATGGCAACATTTCTTGCCGTCGGCAACTCACGCGCCGCAGACTTATTACAATCTGTGCGCTAGAGCAGCTGTCAAAAAAGATTTGCTTGACGTTTTGACATATTGGCTAATTATAACATGTACTGGTTACGTAATAATTATAACATGGCGCATTAGGTAATGAATGTTATGATGCAAAGCAATAATAAGAACAAAAACCCAGGATGTATTAGATGAATGTGTAGCTGTGATTTTTGTAAATAGTATTTGTGAAAGTATTGGAAGGTGTAGATGACAAACTCGGTGACTTTATAGGAGATCAAGTAAGTGCTAGTAAAATAATCTCTAAGCTCACAGCTTCTATCGTCAATTAATATTAATACGCCCCGGTCGTCAGCTAGACTTCATAATTATAGGCCTTTTGCTCCCGGTGGCCGCAAAACCAAGTACGGGAGTAATGCCCCCCTTTCCTATATTCTCAGAAAGTGTAACGACATTTTTCACGATTGTGACTTCGACATATTTTCAGGCAGCATCACTAAGTTTAAAAGAGCTGTGCTCAATAATATGTGATTTTTTGCTCAATAATGTTTATTTTTTATTTTGTGTGTTTTCTTTTTTTTTTTAATTATGTTTTTGGTATGTTATTTAATTCAATTTTATTCAATTTAATTTAATTCAAGTAAATGTTAAGTATAACAGATTGTTGATATCAGTTCTAATTACATTGTTATCCATCTTTATATTAATTATTATTGTCTAGTGAGATCTAAATAAAATGTTGTGCTTACCTTTAATTTAGATGCATGCAATGCTATTGTATTTGTAAATGTTATATACTTTGAATGTCTGTGTATGTATTTAGTTGGTTTGCCTAAATAAATAAATAAATAAATAAATAATTATATTTATCAACGAGATTGTATTAAATTTATTACTATTCAAATAAATGGAATTAGATGAAATTAGTTTGGAGTTATATAAATACATTAAATTGAAATTTTTATTACACTTAAAAATAAATGAAATTATATTGGAATTAATAAATATAACATACACCACCCACTTGACAAGCCGTAGTGTGCCAGTTGATTAAATTGGTTTAACCGTAGTTTACAGAAACACGGTGGCGTTTCTAAGCATATGGGATGAATGCAGTAGCGAAAAACAGACTCCAATATAGCCCCACTGACAGAAGGGGGAATTCGAAGCAGCCCACGCCACTCAGGAGATCCCAAGCCAAAGCCTGCATGCCAAGACCCTTGAGGTACAGTGAACCAACACAAAAGTACATAAATGTTAAGTTTATATGGAAATTTGTTCATGTATTAGTAACTTTTTGTATTGGAATTTAAAGGATTGCATTTTTTCCAGGCGTCGCATTGGTGGTGGGAGATCGTTCCAACAGCGCGTGGCTGCGAACTTAAAAGACCCCCTGAATGCTGTAGTTCTGTGCATCGGCACTGACAGTGGACTTACCATGGAGCGAAGACCATACTTTAGGTAGTTTTGTTTCCATGTTAGTTTCTCATAGAGATAATGTGGTTTATGGGTTGAAACAACACCAAACAATAAGTTGGCTAAGTGAAGCTTCCTCCTGGCCGCCATCTTTAATAATTTTAGTTGGTTAATATATGGAGTAACATGACTTCTTCGCGGGATGTTAACACAAAAACGAGCACATGCATTCTGGATACGTTGGATTACACGCTCCGTTCTTGAAAGCAGGCATGGTCCATAGACTGTGTCACAGTAATTTAACTTGGATAGAATGAGACTGTCAACAAGTTGCTTCCGTACTGGTATGCTTAGGTATTTACGTATTCCATATAAGACCTTTAATCTGTAAAAACAATTTCGGAGAACATTGGTCACGTGGGCCTCAAAGCGAAGCTCTGGATCCATAATTAGCCCCAGATTGCATGTCTGTTCCACTCTCTCAATTATCTCTCCCTTGATAACTATCTCAGGGTTGGCAGACAGTATTGCACTAACTTGTTTCTTTGAACCCAGAACCATAAATTTAGATTTGAGGGGGTTCAGAACCAGAGAGTTCTCCCGTGACCATAAAACCACTCTATGCAAGTCCTCATTTATTTTCTGCACTGCTAAAGATGTTTCATCCCCCTTGAAGGATATGTACAACTGAATATCATCAGCATACATGTGATATTTGCAGTTAACAAAAGATTTTATAATATCTGCACTGTACAGAATGTACAACAAAGGCCCCAGAATCGATCCCTGGGGTACACCCCTTGACACCTGGAGGGGGGGGGATGACACTGTAGACCCATCCTCCCTACGCATCTCTACATATTGAGACCTGTCAGTAAGGTAGCTATTAAACCACTCCACCGAATCCCTGTCGAAGCCATAGAAGGCTAACTTTGACAGCAGTAGAGTGGTATTAATTGCATCAAAAGCCCGTGAAAAGTCCAGCAGAGCCAGAATTGTTCCCTCCCCCCGGTCACGCGCTTCAAGTATACTACCCACAACGTCTGCCAGAGCCGTTGCAGTACCTCTACCCTTTCTGAAACCCGACTGAAGGTCTGGAAGAATGTTATTGGTTTCGAGATATTGGATAACCTGCAAGTATACTACACGTTCCAGGATCTTAGACAGGCAAGGTAGTATACTGATTGGTCTCAAATCCTTCATGTTAACCGGGTTATTGTTTTTAGGAATAGGTCGTACAATAGCGCATCGCCAGGGTTCGGGGAACGTATGCGTGGTTATGGACCGGTTAATGATGTCTGTAATGGCTTGCAAGGTTGTTGGCAGAGTGAGAGATATCATGTCGAGACTTATACCGTCAACACCTTGTGCATTTGACCCTAGACTCTTGATTATATTCAGGATCGACTCAGGATTGGTTGTTTTGAGTGTGAATGTGGCAGGGCCAAACCTATTAGACTCAAAGTAGGACAATTGTGAGATGTTGGTACAACAATTACCTGGGACGTCCAGAAACGCTGCATTGATGTCATCAGGGTTGTTGTAGTGACTTGGCAACAATCTTTGCTTATGGTCCGGAAGCACGTCTGATTTTAAATTGCGCCATAATAGTTTCGGGTCCTTAATTTGGTCATTGATGCTTTTGGCGAAGTATGCCGTCTTCTCGTTAGTTAGTGCCATGACTGCTTGGTGCTTAAGATCCAGATAATACTCTTTATGACCCGGTAGTTTTGATTTACGATATCTGTCCCTGGCTTCATCTCTCAAAGTTGACATTAACTTGATGTTTTCAGTAATCCATGGAGTAGGGCGGGTTTTAAATGTCTTTCTTTTTAGAGGAGCGTGGAGATCAAATAGCTGGATCATAAATGAGTTGAAAGTTCGCACCATAGAATTGACATCACTCATCTCTCTAATAATCGACCAAGGTATAATTTTCAAATCTGTGTTAAAATAATCCTCTAATATATTTGTGAGCGGACGAAATACAACAGATATTGGTTCAGCCTTATGTTTCTTAAAAATCGTCTCGCATGTGACAAACGAGTGATGTCCAAGTTCATTAATATGATTCACCACGACATTACGAATTGACGCATCAGTGCAGACTACGTCAATCAGCGAACTACTATCACCTACAAAGTGTGTGGGAGTTTGGACTAATTGATTTAGGTTTAAATAGCTAAGAAAATCTATAAGTTGTTTGGTTTTGTGGCTATTGACATCCAGCATATTAACATTAAAGTCACCCAATAATATGACATTATCGTAGGGGGCCAACCCACCAATACTGGCAGTCAAGCCCTCGAGAAAAAGCTCCAAGTCTAACCATGGCGGACGATATGCAGTGCCAATGAGTATTTTTTTTTATTTACATTAAGGGTTAACCAGAGCTGTTCAACATTGGGATGATCAGGATGAGCTCTTACCCGCGCAGAAACTTCATTTTTTATGTAGAAAGCAACCCCTCCGCCGCGCCCACCACGTACAGACATAGGTCGCGGTATGTGCTTAAGCTTGTACCCAGGCACACTAGGCGCGCGGTCCTCCTCACCCTTACGCAACCAAGTTTCGTTGATAGCCATGATATCCACAGCATGGTTGCCCATGGCCACCAAAAATTCATCCTGACTAGTCCCTAGAGAGCCCGCATTCAGTAGACCAAACTTAATGCATTTACTAGGAGTCATTTGTCATCTGTGTATTGTGTGTATATCTGTATATTTATGTTGAGTATGAGTAAGTGTATGTTTATGTGGAGGTAAGAACTATGTTCAACAGTGGGCTGCAAAGAGCTTAAATGATGTAGTGATATTATACTGTAATTGTAATTTGCGTAGATTAGATTAAATAAATTGTTTGTACATAATTTTTGGATATTATTAGGGTATGTTGTAATAAATGTAAGTGTATTGATAATATGAATAACAAATATATAAAATAATGTAAATAATAATAGAAATTGTAACTCACTATGCACACCTGCCGAGCTGTGGACAAGCACCCGATAGAAATAATTGCGACGCATATCCTCCCAAGCACAAATATTTAACATAAAATCAACACAAAATAACACAAAGAAAAATAAAACCAGAGAATAATTAGGCTGTTTCATTGACAGGTCCGCATATGCAAGATATGTCCTTGTCGGTGCGGATTCTTTGTGTGGGGTCACCAGGCTTCCTTCTGGCAAGAATGCGGCCGCGAGTGGTCCACACGAATCTCCAGTCGAAGAGACTAGCAGCGTCCCGTGCCTTCCGAAACAACTGACGGTTTGTTTTTGTAAGGCGTTCGTTGAGGAAGAATCGCCTGGGCGGGCCGGACATGTCAAGATCGGCCGTCGTTGCACCACGTCGCACTCGCGCGCTCGCCAGCAGATCATCGCGCAAATCACGACGCGCCAGGCGCACAACAATAGCGCGGGGGCGAGTTTCTGTCGCACCTGCAGAGCTAGTCGCATTGAGCTGCCTCCCGCCGACTCGCTCCGCGCTGACAATGTCGCGTTCCTCAAGGTTTACCCCTAACTTTTGGCTGATGGTCTTGATGATGTGCATCGGGCTATCAGCATTGGTCTCGGGTATATTTGTTAACTCGATGTCATTCGCCAGGAGATCCTGATCCCTGTCATTGAGCTCACGCCGCAATTCGTCCACGATCTCATCCACTGCCCCCGTATTCGCCGGAGCCGATGAAGCCCGCCGCTCCAAGGTGTCCACCCTAGCCTCCAGACTGTCGATGCGCGTGTTGCAGGTATTCATAGAGGTTTTGAGCTCCATCATCTCCATCTCCATTTCCTTGCGAAAGACTTGGATCTCCGCACGCACCGCCCTCAGTTCATCCATGATTAATTTCATGTCGGCGCTCAGCGATACTTCTCGGGCCGCGACATCAACTACAGGGGCACTGTACGGCGGGGGAGTGGCAACATCAGAAGGGCACGAAGTCTGCAGAGGTGCAGGTTTGGAACGGTCGTCAGAGGAATTAGGCGTACTGGTTTCCATGCAGGCTTTTTCTGCGGTGGTTACTACTTGAAAAGTTTCCGCAGTGCCTCTGACTGGGGTATCAGCCCTGTTATCCCTGATGAGGTCCTTTTTACACTCAGGGCAACGCCAGCTTGCAGTTACAGTGGTCTTCGTAGGAATGCCGACACACACCCGGTGGTATTGGACCTGACATTTGCCACACCTAGCGCCCTCTACTGTTGAGATAAAACGGCCGCAACCTCCACACTTAACTCCCGGCATGATGGTAACCTAAGTGGTTCTAGGATCGCACGATAGATGGCGCCAGAGATGACTCGATACGGACCGCAGATCGATATTCACGAGAAGAAAGGTAGATGTCTCTGTTGGCACGTTAGTGTTACAAATACTTGTTGTAATATGTGGGTAAGCAGCTAATTACGCCAAGTCACTGTGTTATTGTTTTCGAAATTTACGTCTCTTATGCGCACTATTTATTATACACTTCGAAACTATGTCACGCTATGTTACACTAAGTTTATTATTTATTAAATGTTTACACGGAAACATGTGTTTTAAATTATTTTCAATAAAAAAAATGACAGACAGGTCTACACTGATACAGACGTCAAACGTCAGCAACGAAACGCATGAATGCCGCGCCGGTCAGATGTCGTCGTAGGGCTTCGGTTATCGGGTAACCAACATAAGTTCGTCACAGGTAGAGGCCGAAAAACTTTTAGGAACGTCTTTGGCGGCTCGTTACTCGTGACCCCAAAACGATTGGTTACTGATGTACAATAACGATTCGTAAAAAAGAGGAACCGGGCATAAGTCATCCGATTTTATCTTGAACATTACTGACAACGTTCAACCAAGCATGGTGATCAGTTCTCGTGCTTTATCTGTATGAGAAGAGGCATTTGCCCTGCAGTGGGACAATAATAGGCTGGTATTATTATTATAATTAACACTCACTCTATCATAGCACAGCAGGGTGGAGAAGTTGGGCGTGCGCAGCGAGTGCACGGTGTGCACGAACTCGGCGCAGTAGAGCGCGTCGGCGGCGGTGAAGACGCAGCGCGGGAACAGGCACAGCTGCATGAGGCGCGTCACGGTCTCGTTCTTGGCGGACTTGGCGGCGCGCGCCGGGAACCAGCCGCCGCACTCGCGCGCCAGGCGCGCCAGCACGCGCCGCACGTGCTCCTGCTGGCGCCGCCGCTCCTCCTGGGGGTGCCAGAACTACTGTGAGAGGGATTCTTGAAATGTTTACCATGAACGTTTTATCATTATTATTTTTTAAGTATATTCTCTTCTGTGTATTTAATTATTGTAATTGTTTTTAATTAAAGTTAATTAATAAATCGCATGTATACGCCATGGTAAAAAAAAAAAACTTTTTTAGGCTGCACAAAATATTTTGATTTACTTATATTTATAAGATATAATAATAACATTTGGACAAAAAAAAACTGAAAAGTGATAACTCAAAACCTCAAAATGCTGTGATTAAATGTTAAACTGCACAAACTCACCTGCAATTTGTCGATAAGAGCGTTAAAACGCTCCTGCTCCTTCTTTCCTTTAGTGCCTTGAGACGTATCCTTTGTTGCGTTTGCCGCCGCAGCTTTTAGACGATCGATTTCCCTATCATAACTTTCCTCCGGAACACGCAAATCATACATGGATAGTGACCTGTAAATATTCGTTATATATATTGATTATAATAACAGGTTGATTAAGATTTTAGATATTTATTTACTTACCAGAAGGTCACGTAAAACTCAGGGGAAATATCCTCCCAAACTTTGTTTGGCAAAATAGGGGTTACAGACTGAACAATTGGTTCCAGTGCCTCTTGCGAAGCCTTAGTGTATCTTTCAATGCTTTTTTCAATTGAATCTGTTTTGCTGTCGGAAAGTTTTCGTAAAGCTTCAACTTTAGCACTGATTTTTTGAGCCAACACTGGACGATGAAGAAAGAATGCCACGTCTGCGTCTACATGGTAATCTCGAAGCAATTCCTGAGGAATAATAATGTATTTATTGTAAAAAGAATGTACATAAAGTCATAAATATTCCAACCCAGTTTTTGCACAAAAGTGAAAGTTTGTGAAGATGTTTGTTTTGTTATTTTGAATAAACAGCTGAACGGAGTTCAATGCGATACACCTAAGTAGACCATTAATACACTTAGAATAGAGTTTATCTGGGTACATTAAGATTTTTTTTAACAGTCACAGCAAGTCCTTTGTTCAAGTACGGTGATAGTAAGGAACCCAACAATTATAGGCCCGTGTCAATTCTGCCAGTTCTCAGTAGTGTTTGAAAAGTTGATGCTCAATCAAATGTTAAGTTTATTCCTATTGTATTTTTTGAAATTCCTATTGTGTTTATTGTATTAAAGATAATTATGTGAATCTGTAAACTCATGTTATAATAATGTTGCATGCCTAATATAAGGTAGATTGTACAAGGATCACCCATATTTTAACTGTTACATCTTATTTACTGTACCTGCAATCTATGCAAATAAATTTTTACTTTACGTCACTTTAATCATTATTCTATCTTTCATGAACAACAGTACGGTTTCACCAAAGGGCGTTGTACCACTGACCGGTGTCACCCTAATCAAGAACATTTTTAATGCCTGGGAAGAAGCACAAGATGCCATTGGAATCTTTTGCGACCTCTCAAAGGCGTTCGATTGCGTAAACCATGAAACACTTCTGCTGAAACTAGAACACTATGGGATTAGGAATACAGCTCTTGATTTACTAAGATCATACCTGAAAGATAGAAAGATTAAAGTTCAAGCAAACGGCGTAAACTCGTTGGGATCTGAAATAGCAATGGGCGTTCTTCAAGGTTCGATATTGGGTCCATTCCTTTTTTTAGTTTACATTAATTATTTACCCCAATTACTTCAAAATCGACCGAAGATGGTGTTATTTGAAGATGACACATCATTGATCTTTAAAATAGACCGACGGTCACAAAATCTTGACGACGTGAATAACTCTATTCTTCAGCACCAAGATTGGTATACGGTAAATAATTTGGTACTAATGAGAAAAAAACCAAATACATTAGATTTAAATTTCCGAATGTTAGAAGTAGCGAATGTGACATCATATTGAATGGAGAAAAACTGGAATTTATTCATCAAACAGTTTTCCTAGGAATCACGCTAGACGAAAAATTACAATGGGGACCTCATATAACATCTCTTGCGGGGCGGTTAAGCTCGGCCGCTTATGCTGTTAGAAAGATAAGACAGTTAACAGATGTAGAAACCGCGCGTTTGGTATATTTTAGCTACTTTCACAGCATTATGTCATCTGGCATTTTACTGTGGCGTCGGGCTGCTGACTCAAACTCAAAGCATTTATTTCAATTAAACCATTTACAGGCACTTTTGAATTGTCAAAGAATCGGTCAGTTAGTCAGAAAATTGAAGCTAGTTGCCCATTCCAAAACGTAGATCTCTATGGAGAAGAACGGGCAAGAAACTCCAAGGCCACTCTTTTAAAAATAGATATTACAAACTTCTGGGTACATTATTCTTGTTGCTTCTATATGTGAGAACAAAGTACAAAAAATAATCAAAGCAATTGAAAATATAAGATTAAAAATAAGCCCTGGCAGATAAGAGATGACCAGTCTCAACTGACGGCGCCCGTTCACGAACATGACGCGTGGATCAGCACCATCCAGCTCAACCATTTTGTAGGGAACCAAATGATCCAACACACTCGCCACCATCAGCGAGACATTTAAGTGAGCTTGACATTCTCTCAACTGCCATGCTCTTTCAAGTCAACATACATCTTAATAACATAATAAACGGCTCCATGGTACTCTCACATTTACAAAAAAATCTAAAAATGCTTCTAAATTATACAAAACTATAGTTTGCAATGTATTTAAGAAATTAATAGAATTTTACTACCAAAAAGTAAGAAAATCATTATTATCTAATTGGAGCATTAAACAATTTACTTGGTAAAATAAACATTAAGTTCGTAATGTCAAAAACAGAATTAAAAAAAGGGAAAGCAACTCTTCCAAATATTAAAATTTTAACTAGTGAGCCCAAGTGGCTGTGGAGCAGGACCAGCATTAAGCCAAGCATTTTTATCTACGATATAATCATTCAACTTATAATATGCTTGTCTACATAGTGTGCGTTTAATGCATGTTTTAAATTTCTTCTCATTTAATTGAAGAATATCGAGTGGTATTTTATTATAACATTTTACACAGTACCCCATAAAAGAAGTGTGAACTTTAGACAATCTAAAACGTGGTTGATCTTACTTGTTCCTATTTCTAGTGTTAAAATTATGCCTGTCACTTATCTTACTAAAAAGGTGTAGATTTTTTCGAACATACATAATGTTTTCATATATATACTGACAAGGTACCGTCATGATGTTAATTTTCTTGAACAGTTCCCTTAGAGATTCGCGTCTGCGGAGATTGTAGATGGCTCTGACGGCCCTCTTTTGCAGAATAAAGATAGAATCAATATCTGCAGCCCGTCCCCACAGCAAAATACCGTAAGACATGATGCTATGAAAATAACTAAAATAGACCAGTCTCGCGGTATCCACGTCTGTTAGTTGGCGGATTTTCCAAACAGCGTAAGCGGCTGAACTTAGCCGCCCTGCAAGTGATGTTAAGTGAGGACCCCACTGTAGTTTGGAGTCAAGCGTTATCCCCAGGAAAACCGTCTTTTCGACGAATTCTAGTGTCTCCTTATTCAATACAACGTGACATTCACTACTTCTAACATTCGGTAACGCGAATCTTTTGCATTTAGTTTTCTTCTCATTTAATACCAAATTATTTACAGTAAACCAATTATGGACCGTAAGCATAGCGTTATTTACGTCGTCAAGCTCCTGTGCATGTCTGTCTACTTTAAAAATCAGTGATGTGTCATCAGCAAATAACACCATTTGTGGTCGACTTTTCAGTAAATTTGGTAAATCATTTGCTGACATTGAATCCATCTTTATTTTACAAAAGAGAGCTGTCAGAGCCATTTATAATCTATGTCGTCGCGAATCTCTCAGGGAACTATTTAAAAAGATTAATATTATGACGGTACCTTTCCAATTCATCTATCAAAATATTATGTACGTAAGGAAAAATCTACATCTTTTTAATAAAAAAAGTGATAGACATAATTTTAATACTAGAAATAAAAATAAAATAGATCAACCATTTTTCAGATTATCTAAAGTACAAACATCTTTTATGGGGTATTGTGTTAAATGTTAGGTACAACAAGATACCTTGTGATGTATTACAGTTAACTGAAAGAAAATTTAAAATTCATATTAAAAGTACTCTTTGTAAACAAGTATATTACAAATTGGAGGATTATATTCTAGATAAGAATGCTTGGAAGCATGCTGGTCTAGCTCCATAGGACAATTTAGAGTCTAGACAAAATCAAACTGGTTGCTAATTTAATTGTGTAATTAATTATTAAGTATAACATTTATTTTACATTCTGTGATTACTTGCAACTCACACACTGACTTATTAGTATTACTTGTAATTTTTTTAGGAATATTGTATAGGTACATACTTTTACAATGCTTGTAAATATGTGAACACCATGTATCCATTACATAATAATTTTTTCTGTCATTGCTTCATTTTTAATTATTTTTACCTATTGTGGTAGTAATCTTATTCCAGGTGCATCGTCTTCGCATAATTATAATTATATAATTAATAACATAACATAACATCACGACTTGTTTCCCCGAAGGGTTGGGCAGAGGTGTCCCTGTAGCAGGTACACCCACATTTCGCCAGTTATGTTTAAGTCCCATGTAATATATAATTAATGTATGCAAAATATTGTAAAACATTTTAAAAGAGTAACGGTGGAGTTTCTTGCCCATTCTTCTCCATACGAAAACTACCTTTTGGAAGAGGCGACTAGAATCAAATCTATTTTTTGTAAATTTTGACGTTCATAAGTGCCTTTTTGTGCCTAATTGAAATAAATTATTTGACTTTGACTTTGCAACAAAGCGACGTAATAGTACATTACTGCCGCGGTCTATAATGACTACTTTGCTGGTCGCGCTGATGATGGCCGACAGCGCAGCTCCAGGCCGACACAGCGCGGTCAGCGTGCAGCACTTGATGGACGAGCTGAGATAAAGGCCGAGGCCGTAGGTCGAGGCCTTTACAGCGAGGACAGCAAGGGCTGCAATGATGGCCAAGCTGGAAGGCCTAGAGCGTAGCTAGGCTAGCTCGAGGCAATCATAGCGTGACCAGCGAACAGTCATAGTGGGCCAAGGCTTGTATAGTGCTTTACTCAAAAATGCAAGTACCTTCATTTTGTTGGAAAGATCTTCAATGATCTTATATACGCAAGAAAAACATTTTCGGATAAAGATTTAGATTTCCTACTTATTTTCCACTGCACAATTTTTTCATATGCAAGCTTATATTTTTCCTTTGAGTTTCGCGGTATTAAATTTTCAACCACTAATTTAGCTTCATCTTTAATGTCTGGCGGTGTTAAACACATTGAATCGGAAGAATTTTCGCTTTGAGAGCTCATTTTTAGCAAAAAAGTCACTAAATAAAAATAAAATTTTCGCTGAACCGCGCTTTTGTTACTTCTATGTTTTTTTTTTTTTTTAGTAATGGTATTTGGAACTATACAGCCAATTAAGGAATAAAATCTTTTTGTACCTATCTCTATAAATACAAACAGCTGTGTTTTAAATAAAATCTTTTTGCATTTGATTTTTTTTAAACGTTGAAACGTCAAATGCAAGCAATGTTTTGCCGGCCTGTTATAGCGACCAGCAAAACTTTGCCGGCCGCTCCTTGAAACAGAACGGCAAGGTCGACTTTGCTCAAACAAGGTTATCAAAATAATGACCACATTACATGCATTTTTGAGTAAATATATTAAGGCTTACCTGCAACGGCGGTAATCTCGCAGCATATTCATCAGGGGCATGCGATGATGCCAGAAAAGTTCCAAGTTGTACTAAAGCATCTTGACATTGGTCAGCTAATCGGCCAACTACTTTTAGTTGCGAACCAGGTGGCTCACTGCTTGAGGAATAGTCTCCTTCATATTCTATTTGAACGAGAAAAATTAAATCAATACGTCATATACGCAATCTGTAAATGCACCATCACAAAGAAGGCTTAAAATTTGCTTGAGTGATTGATGATTTAAGCAAAATTGACTGCAGATTATTGATGTACTTACAATGACCATATTTATGACATTATCGGTATGCTGTACAAATAAGTTGTACAAAGTATTTGAACTTACCTTTCCAAACGCAGCAATGACGCTGTTGTGCAGCTAAAATGCATAACGAAATGTCCAAGTTATTTCCGACGATAGCTTCTTTTAATCTAGCCGACGACCGCTTCGTGTTTCGAACTTGAGAAAAGTAGCCAGCCTAATAGAAAATATTATTTGATTAAAACACTGGCAACTATAGTTTGACCGAGACCGCTGTTCCACGCCTTAGGTATGTGCGCGGCGAGACGGACAGTGCAGGCCGCTCATTCGTCAACGCCGTGTCAACGCTCACGCCGTCCCGCCGCTCATTCGTCAAACCTGCCCCCGCCTCGCCGCGTATTCGTAAGGCGCGGTCCCGGCCAAACTATAGCAGATTCAAGCTGGAGTAGCAAATGAAGACTATAGTTGACTTATAAATTACATACCTCTCCTTTAAGGAGTTCACCGCCAGCCATAGCTTCCAACTGCTCTGGAGTCATTTCTTCAGCCGCTTCTATTCCGGCCATCTTCTGAACTATCTCTTTCAGGATCAGTAGATCTTGACTGAAATATAAATTCTAATTGTAATAAAGGATGGGGGCTAAAAAGTTCGTTGGAGACTGGTATAATGTTTATCGTGCAAAAGGGTTGGTTCTACATTCACAAACACACCACGACACACAAAACAACATAATATATTTTAATAAGCTTTTTTTGTTGTTTCTTTCTCATTTTATCTTGATATAGTTTCATTGTTTGGCATAAATACTGTATTGGAAGACCCTGCTACTCATGAAACGAGAATGCTAGTGTGAGGACCAGTGCATTAATGTAAATGGAAATAGCATCATAAATTTTATTTTATTATTTTAAACTGCCCATTGCCAAGTAGACACTTGCCTCTTTTTAAAAAATATTATTGGTACGACGAGCCGTGAAAGGATTTATGAAAAGCAGCAAATAGATACCTCTGCTGTGCCTTGAGCCTGTTGGCGACAAACTGCAGCAGTGCGGTAAGCTCGATGTTATGTTTCTTGAAGGCGGCGCCGGCGAAGGCCGCGAGCGCCTGCAGCCATGCCGGGTGCGCCGCGCCGCCGCCCGCGCGCCCGCCGCACAGCGCCTCCAGCAGGCAGTAGCCCAGCACGTCCAGCGACAGCGACGTCAAGTATTTCAGCGACTCCACCACCGGCCCGATCAGGTTGTCGTACGTCTGGATCTGATTGAGACATAGATAGTTCATTCTACGACATGTATAATAAAAGCAGGATACTATTCGGTGTGATTTAATCTGTATTGATCAGTTGATGAAAATAAATATATCTCTAGTTTTGCTGAACTGCAATTGTTTATTCTATTGACAGCAATATTAAAAAAAAGAAGCTAGATGGGAGTGGAAATTACCTATCAGACTACCCCTGAGAAGAAATGGCGAAACAAACTCAGGGGCAAACGACGCTTCCTCTTTGGTTTAACATTTTGTCATAATTATGCAAGTGATTGAAAATAATTCAACAAAGTGTTTACCTGCAGTAGCATATAGTCAAAAATTAAAGCTGGCGCGGCATGCGACAGTTTCCCGATGAGGCGACCTTGCGGTTTTATATTTTCTTTAGAAACACGTTTCATTATATGCTTGATTCTTTGCAGGGAATTTCCGCGCACCCGCATCAAAGACGGTATTCTCTCGGCAGCTTCATTTTTCCAGCGAGAATATAGACAATACCTATTGAAAGATAGAAGACAATCAGTATTTTATTTTATAGTGAAATGTATTGAATTTGACTAAACCTATTTACATTAGCTTACCTGCATTGATATGGATATAATTTCAACAAGGTATACACTTCCTCAGCCATACAACAATTACCATCCATCAAAGTCAGAGCTGGCAATATGGCGGCGTCTAATACTGTAAGCGCTTCATGATGCAAAGGATCTTCTTTCAGAGAACGTGCAGTCCTTAGTATACGAATTATCTAGAAAAAATGTTTAAATGTTGACATACATTTTCCAATTAAGTATTACGGTGATAAGATAAATATTAGGTAGTACTTACTTTGTACATTAATATAGGATCATAATGAAGTGATGGTCCTAGCAAGACCAGAGCAGGAATGACGGTGTCTTTCATATCTTCAAATGTCTTGCATGCTGAGGGTGCCAGGCTTGACTTGAGCGGTGGGATGGGTTTACCTATAATTTTAGGTGCTACTCGACAGTTACTGTAAGTGAAGACATCAACAATAAATTTGACTGTTTAATTTTAACAATAATGAAATCATATTGTTATAAATTATTGTATTGATTATATTTATATGACACAGTAAAATTTATCTGCCTAAAAACATTCAAGACACGCGGCCGGAGTCGAAGCAAAGTATTTGCATAGTTGTGTAAATACAGAACACAATATTATGTTTATGAAACTGTGCTTTAACTCGCTACATATTTTTATGTCAAGATCAATGGCTGTTTATAAAATAAATACGCACATTCTGTACAAAGGCTCAACTAGAGCATGTAGCATGTTGCAAAGGGCGACGGCAGGGCGCTGCGGCATGATATTGGTGGGCAAGCGAGCTGACAGTGCTGCGAAGTCACGCCAAGCATTCACCTTCAGCAATGCTTCACAAAGCACCAACTTCTGATTGCTCCAGTATTCCTAGTTTACACAGTAAGATGTTTTATAGGCTCAGACATTATAAATTTAACCATCTAATATTTTTATATTAGATTAAATAAAAAGAAGAAATATTTTTACATGCAAGATATCCAATCTAATATGAGGTACCTGAGGATCAGCTTTCTCTTCAACATATTCAGTTGGCCCATTGGCTTGAGGTCCTTTGGTAGATACAATGCTTAGTTTACGAATATAATCCTGGACAGTTTTTAATTCCTTATCTGCTTCTTTACCCATTATGGAGTCATCTGGACGAAGCTAGATTAAATAATTTGCGGTATTTTATTCAATTCATTTTATGAAGTTATTAACAAGTTTATTCAAATTAAAATACATACCCAGGGATATATGTCATCGAGAGATATTACTTGATGTTGTAAGAGTAAAGCTATTACAGTCATTAGAGGTGGTGGCTCCTTATAATTATCAAGTATTTCCATGTTTCCTAACTTGAAGCCTAAAACTTCAGAAATAACTTGAGGATCACCCATGTAGTTCTTTATTAGAGGTATGAACAATTGATCTGAGTGTGTGCGGGATTCAAAGGACTCCAATATTATATCTAGTGCTCTGTTGGGATCTAAGTTGAAACAACCTGAAATTGAAGCAAGTAAAAGTTAAAGCATGGTTATTACATTGTGTGATCACGAAGCTGACCTCAATGTTGTTTATTAATACAACTTACCTATTAGCGACTGAATAATTTCCAATAAATTTTTCCATTCAGCTTTTTCTATTACTTCCTGATTTAATTCAACAATTAACTTAGCATAACCTTCACTTTCTTCCCTAAACAAATTAAACTTACGTTGCTTATAACTGAAAATGTAAACATAATAGTAGTTAAATAATATTATTATATAAGTGAGAATCCTGTAGCATGTAGCTACAGGATTCTCAATACATTTTAAATTAGAAAAAAATTGAATTATGAATACTCACTACAACTTGGTTTTAATTTTTATGAACTTAGTATAAAACACTTTATTTTTCAATGTCCCAACATCTTGTAATGTGTCAATTTCTAATCTTTCTTTCAGAAGTTTGTCTGATATAAAAGACTCCAACTCCCTAATTATGTAGCAGAAGTTTGTGCGCTCTTCACTTTGCACATCAGTGCAGGTCTCAGCATCAAGCACACTAACTACATCCAATATTATTGATGGTATATCTGCATGCAATACCTGCAAAATTATTAACTTATTAGTACAGTCTTCTTAGATTGTTTAATAAATGTTTATAATCAATTATAATACAAACTTACAGTAATGTCTCTGAGAACCGAAAGAACAGCATCTTTCTTAAGGTTCCCACGAAGACCACTGAGCAGTAAGTCATAAATTGTCTGGGATAAACCAGAAAGTTTGCCTGACTTTGTAAAAAGTGGACTTCTATCTTCATCTTTGACAAATTGTGTCACATGTTTAACACTGAAAATAAATATAATTTAATTCATAATAGCATTCATAACATAATAAAACTTTGGGGTGACTCCTCACTGACTATATGAGACTGAATTACACTTAAAAAATACCTTGATATAATGTCATCTATATGTCACAGTAAAGTTATATGAAAGCAGTTCATAAACTGTTTTGTAATTTATCTATGATACAAGCAGGATTTAGTAATATAACTATTAGGGCACTCCAACCAAATAGGTTAGGTTAGAATGCTGACCAACTACGCGCAAGCCGAGCGAGCGTAGCAAGCGGTGCAGCAGCAGCGGCCGGCAAACGCAATTTCAAAATTAGTTGCAGTAACAAAACTAGGGCACTCCAACAGTTATGAACCGCTTCCATATAACTATATTACGATATATAGCGATATCCCTGAGGATATAAATATATCATGGCTTTATATAACCATATTACATCTACATATACATACAATTGAAATGTTATGACTGACTGATTCAGGCCCTAAACCACATCGCTGGAAACGAAGGACTCTTCTCATACAGAGAAGGCATGAGCAATGATCACCACTGCATTTGCAAATCACAAATCAAATTCAAATTGCAAATTTGCTTACTATAAGTTCAGGTTTTCTTACAATGTAGTTCTCCGCATCAGTGATGTGGACATCAGTCTAGGAAGATATTCATAGAAAAAGTACATAGGTACAATTCAATTTCTTGTATGTTATCAAGCAAGTTTCCTTGGCGAAAATGTTGATTATTTTTACCCACAGTAGCCAACAGTAGGAATAGTGTCAATTTTGCCACATTTTGTAGCCAGTTGGTCAGGTTAATCTTGCAATTATGAAGTTATTTTTACCTCAAAAATTTTATTGTGTTTGCAATCATTACCCAGCATGGGCAAGCAATGTTCAAATGAAAACAATGTTCAGTACCGATATGTCATGGAGTTTTCACGCTAGGCAGTTTATAAATACAAATGGAGTTTATTGATCTCAACAAAAATAATGGTAAATATTTCAAATAATATCATTAAAGTAACTGACCGAGTCAATTATGAACAAACATGATTTATTGTTATAGGAAAAAGTGATACTTACAGTTGCTCCTTTCCGGATTTCTCCCAAGTTTTACAGTAATCAGAAACAAATTTCGCATACGATCCCATGATAAGGATCGGTCGAAAAGATTCCAGTTTCCAGTCAATTTTACTATTTCAGCAAAGCAAAGCGCACGCTGTCGCCATGATTGATTTGTTGACTTTTGAATGAATTGAAATGGATTGAATTTAATATGAAATTCATTCGTTCGTTCCAGTATTACATTATGCTCCATAGATTCGCTTACGGCGAAAGTAAACATGGAATTAGTAAATACTAGTAATACCAGTACGGACGCCAGCACATCAAGCTACCCGAAACTGTCAAATTTTCCCAATCAACTTTGAACCTTATTCCTCAGCAATAAAGTTGAAAATCTATTAAATAAATTTGACAGATTGTAGTAGCTTGATGTGCTGGCGTCTGTACAACTGGAATGCATAAAAGCAGTGAAAAGTCGGTGTTGAAAGAGAAAACCAGTTACTGTAAAGTCTGTTTCAAAAGTGAAAACAAACTCTGTTCTAGTAAAATTCCTACGCAATCACTCAATATAGAGAATTAGTTACACATTCATCTGTATCTAAAAGGTTTGTCAGCACAGACCAAGTAGTATTTGTTAGCCACTCACGTGCAATTTCCGAGAACTCAGAAAGTTTTGCACATACTGTACAACCTGACCGAGAATCTGCTCTTGCCCTCGAAATACAAATTCTTTTTGACGTGATAACGTCTGATAAATTGATGAACGCCAGCTGCACGCACGAAACAAGCGATAGAGGCACGATCGGCCTAAGCGTTCGGCTTATGACGTAATCACGTAAAATTATCATCCTTAAACCGACTTTACAGACAACCAATTTTTATGAAACTACATTACGCAACGTGTGTCACGATACTAAAGCATTACGTTCCTTTTGTTTCATCCAAATTCAAATATAATGGTAAGATCCACATGCTTCAGTCGCGAGAACTTCGTATATGATTGCTGGTTGCGGATTGCTACTGCCATTGACAAGTCTATCAAAATCACAGTGATCTATAAATGCGTTACAATAAGATTGCTGAACCGTTATAATTTAATTATTGTATTTAAGTAAGTACATTTCTGCCATGGCCTTTAAAAGGGGCGTTGATTTCGCCTCGGCCCACATGTGTGAGTCCATCAATACCTACCTGGTTGCGGCCAAGGCTTGTATAGTACTTGGAAATGCAAACTAAGTAAATTCATTATAAATTCCAGAATTAATGACGAATAACAATAATTTTTCACGCGACAACGTTTTCGTTTGTTTTATTATTATTCTAAACATATTTTTTATTCTAAATAAATAACAATTTTTTTAAATTAAATTTGAGAAAAAGCAGTTTTTAATCCAGTCAAGTTTAAATATAATGGATGGTAGGTACATACCTACTTTATTCTACTTCTCATAACTGAATGTTCTTTTTTACATAGCAAACAAGTTGTCATAACTGTGCGATTATTATTATACTCTTTGACTGTGCGTTTGCACTGCCGAAACATTACAACAAAACATGTTGAAATCTCTAGTTCCTGTCAAAAATTTTATGAAAAACTGACAGAAAATAGAGATTCCAATATGTTTCGTTGTAAATGTTTCGCCAGTGCAAACGCATAGTTACTTTGCCTCATCATCATTTTAGTCAAATACATTGCCAAGCGTGCAACTTTGCTTATCGTACATTTATTCTGTGGTTCACTATTAGCTTTTCCATTTCTATTTCAATGGCTTTTCCTTAGAATAATACAAAAGAGCTTGTCTCTTGCCGTCATGTAATTATGTTGGCAAGCTTGAGTTCAAAATGGCGAGATTCCCGAAGATTCCAGATTCTCATGAGATTCTCTGACTAGTATATAGTTAGGTATCTGTGTTCCAGATTCATTCATTCATTCAGTGTCAGTGTTACTGTCAGTCACACGGTGTCTATCAACATAACCTAAAAAAATATTCTGTATAATTAAAAATGCCTACTTACGAACTAGCTCTAATGTTACGTGCTATGCCTAAACCAGAACTCAAAACTACTCTTAAAAGAATCTCTCATGCTATCTTCGACCGGGGTGGTATAATCAGAAACATAGAAAATCTGGGATTCAGACCTATGCCTTACAAAACGACTGCTCACGGAATAGTTCACAGAGAAGCAAATTATTTTGTGTTTAAAATAGATACAGCAACTAAAGCTGTGTGGGATTTAAGAGAAGAATATAGTAGAGATGTCGATGTCGTAAGACAGCGCGTATTTAAAAGTCAAGAAACTTGTGATAACAATTGTACTCTAGAAGAAGAACTTCTACCTCCGGCGTACCGAGAAGATGTACAAAAGATGATCGAAGTGGGAAAAACACAAGTAAATCGCTTTACATACAAATTTAAATATAATTCTGGTCTTGATTATTATCCTTTCCAGAAGTAATTTATGTAGTTACCTTTTGTTTTTTAATACTGTAGTCTTAATAATTATATAGTACTTTAGTAAATAATAGTGTATCCTTCTTCTTAATAGTGTATTAAAACTTGTTAAATCTATAAAACTCTTTTGAATCAAGTAACTCATGCTCAACTGTCTCCACAATACAAGTTCATCAAACCCTTAGCCTACTAGAAATTGTATGTTCTAATATCACTGACAGTTTTATTTTAAAATTCTTCTGAGTGAAACATTATTTTTACATCCAAAGTTTTATATTTAGTATATGATGTTAACAACATGCTTTTGAGCCTGAATAGTAAGTGGAAGGACTGTACGCTCATCAAATTATGTTATAACAAACAGTTGCCTATAGTCACAATTAATAGAAGTTACAAATATTATCAAAATAACTACAATTCCAAGATAGAAGGGGTAGTTAACACACAAATAAAGGCTGAGCAACAAGCTGGGCAGGATTATTTAAATATGGCTGTGACTTTTCTACATCCTTCCAAATCACAATTTGGGGCTGGAGGGTTCTTTATGAATATGTATAAAGAAGAACTAGATCATATGCAGAAACTCATAAGCTATCAGTTACTACGTGGAGGGACACCTTTGATATCTGGCCTTCAACCACCAAATCAAAACAAAGATCTAACACTACTTGAAGCATTTAAACAAGGGCTATGTATGGAAAAAAAAATTACAGAGGTAAGCATTGTCTAATATCAAATAATACAATACATCGTGCCACAAATGATCATAGGAAGGCTTGCCATTTACACAGCATAGTTCCAAACTAAACTGACAATGAAAAAAAAATGCCACTTAATTTCTAGCCAAAATCATTATTTTTCTGCTTTTTACTAATAATAAATTGAATTTTACCAGCTTTTAGAAGAGGGTGTAAAGCTAGCTGAAGAAGTAAAAGATTACCACTATGCAGATTTTATCACATCTGTGTTCTTAACGGAACAAATGCATTCAATTCATGAAATGGCTAATCATGTGACCAAATTAACTACATTTTCCAATAATAACCACGCTCTTTATCAATTTGATTTAGAACTTGAAAAAATGTTTCCACTTCCACACAAAGTTAAAAATGGAATTAAATAGAATGGTACCCAAGCATTTATTTTTATAAAATACAGGTAATATTTTCTTAAATATATAATGTTCTGACTAATAACCATATAACATGAGGCCTTCAATTGATTCAATACTCTTTCAGAGATGAAGAATTACTGGAAATTATTTTTAGAACATCATCCAGCTTACATTCAGTTAAAGTAGCCCGCAGTTTAGAAGTTTCATTACTATAGTTTTCATGCACGGACAGTGCTCGCCAATCCAAATACCACTGAACCACTGTCTCTGTAAAAATGAATAATGCCTATTATTTATTGGTGTAAACATTATAACAATACCTACTATTTAATTAAATTAATAAGATACTCACCCACAAGCTCATTAAATTGGGTCTCATTGATACTGTCCCTGGAATCCCAAACACGAGCATACTCTTGACACAGTATAGGACCTTCCTCGTTCATTGAACTATCCAAGTCCAACATGCTGCAACACATGATTTTTGTATTATTAAACATTAGTCCATTGGTAGAAAGACACAATGTTAGCGTTAGCTGAAATCATAGCAACCTGAGAGCTTTTTTCAAAATTATATCTTTATTCTTTTGATACTCTTGTTTAAATTTACTCTCTAAATTATTAAATGACTGCAAACAGCAGTTATCTGGAATATCTGTAATAAAAAAGAATAGGAATCTTAACAGGTGTTAAGTTTCAAAAACATTATAATGTAATTTAATAATAATATGTTATGTACCGCAGGATATTTCCACGCGAATGCTCTTCTCTACCGAACAGTTCAACACTATATTTCGGATAGTCGCTATAGTTGATATATTGTCAGATTTAAAAATTGCTAGGCCACGTCTGTAAAAATATTCAAATAGTTTTCAAAACAGTAAAATTTTAAGATAATTTTGCGTAATGAAAAAGCTACTTACTGATATTGGCAAATTAGAACAGTCTCTAGAAGAGTATGTGATCGGGTAAAGGAAACATTCGAAGCTGGTCTAGGGAGCTCACCCGGCAGTGCTTCTGTAAGCCATGAAGTCATTTCAGCTACAGAAAAGCTGCCCGTGATTTCAAGTTGGCACCAAATTCTATAATAAATCATGGTGTTCAATTAATTCTTTAGTGCTCAGTATATAGTGTACATCTTTGGATTAACAGAAGCAGGTACAGTCGGCAACGAAAGTCGATTAACACTTCAGTTTTTATCTTAAAACCAACATAAAATGTTAAAATGCTGTGTACAGTGTATATACTAGGTATCGAATAATTTCGCGACCATTTCGATTTTTAAAGACGATTTGCAGGTTATTTGCAAGCAGTGTTCAATCGACTTGATGCTGACCGTAAGTACCTCTCTTGATTTTCAAAACTTTTTTCGGAAGCCTCATGGCCAGAATAGTACGACAGTGCTGGTAATTTTAGGGTAATGAGTCGAGCCACTCTTGGGGCACCTGCTGGTAAAGCGTAAATAAGTACACGTTTTCCCTCGAATTTTGATTCTGTAGAAGAATCTGATATGTCACGCATTTTCACCCATACTCTTCGCGTTCCAGCTTGGCATCTAACTGAAGCCAGCAAATCAGATCCTGTTTCCTAGGGAAACAAAGATATACTTAGTTATAGTTATATGTATAGGCAGAATAAGAATTACTATTATTTATTTGTACAAGAATAATGTGATTTTCACTACCTTTGAAGAACAGATACTTAAGACAGCAGCAGTGTCGGTTTGCATTTCTAGTTTCTTGTTACAATAAATAAAAAGCATATCCAGCGGCACTGCAGAGGTAATTCTCACTTCTTGCCACCCATCGCTTGGTGCTCCTAACAACTGTAAATAGTAAAGTAAAGCCAGTACCTATATCATAATATCGCAAATAAGAGTAGGTAGGTACATAATTATATACTTCGTATTGAATATCCAGCAATGGTGGCGTCGATAATCCAGTTTGTAAAGAACGAGTATTTCGTTGATATTTTTCTCTTTCATTTGCGGTTTGTTTCTCTAAACGTGCCACTTCTACCCTAATAAGAAAAAAATCTTATCAACTAAGCGCAAAAAAATTACATCCTAATGATTTACTGAATTAGCACTGCTCACGCACAGGGTTAAAAACTGGGTAGTGTAATATTTATAATTAAAACTGCCTGTACTTATAATTAATATTTTTTGTACGTACCCAGAATTTATGTTTGAGTCCCTTATCGTGTATTTTAAGAAGATGATTTGATACGCAGCTTATTTTTGAAAGCAAAAATATAAAATTAATTATCCTAATGAGTATCTAAATAGGTATAAGTTTAGTGTAAGCAATTTTATAAAGTGGAGAAAAGTAAAAAATACTCGAGTTTTCCTCTTCGCGCTGATAAAATATCTTGAGGCACTTTAGCCCCGGTTACCAAGTGGCTAGATCTGAGTGCAAAAACTCTTCCCGAAAAAGTAGCTACAAGTAATTCAGATTCTTCGGTCCCCACGCATCCACCCGTAACAGAAGTCACAGGTTCTCCGCAGAACTAAAAAAATGTTATTGACATATGATTTTTAATGTAAGTAAGTAGGTAGGTATAGGTATCATAATTATTGCAATTTAGTTATCCAATAAATACAAACATAAGTGTACTTCAGACGTGGTTTTTCACCGAAATTCTCCATGTCCATGAGATACAACTGGATTGAACCATCATGTCGACCAACGCTAAGGTGGTAGTTGCCTTTACTGAAATACCAGCCGAGACATACGACCGTTCCCAAACCTCTACCATCGACTAAGCATTTACTTGATAGCGTTAATCTGCAAATATAGAAAATTACATTATTGTAGGTAAGTAGAGGTAGGTACATAAATAAGTACAGCACCAAAAGTCGTTGAAAATGTTGGAATTTTAATTTGGAGCGGTTATGACAATTGATCGCAATGGGTTTCATATGGACAGTTCACCCACATCCATTGCGTTACTTAGTTTGTTGAGCAGACGAATTTTTCAAACCTATGAAGCAATGGATTAGCAATATCCTTCAAAACTCTCAGATTGTGATTGAAAGTATGTTACGCAACAAAAAATTGTTCACTCCTCGAGTCATTTATTAATTTGTTCTACTTAAAGAAGTAGGTAGGTCAAATTATTAATCTTTTTTACCATATAATTAAGTTACTTTTGTTGCAGACTACCTAGAAGGTACAAATAGTAAATATGCACCTTACATAGGTATTAAGTGCGTAAACCCGGTTCGTATTGCTGGATTTTGGGTCAAACGAGTAATTTTTTTGCCATCGATACGCTAAGAAGAAGGTGAACAAACATGAGCAAAAAATATGAAGCAATAAGAATATAAACAGACCTTGGCCCTTGCTAATAGGAAAGCTGAAAGGATAATAAATGTTTCAAAAATGCACGTGGAAGAGCTAGGTAGGAAGAATTAAGAAAGTGTCTGGTAGGTACAAAAAATAACTTGCTCTTCATAACTAATGATGCCTATGGAACCATCACCGGCACCGTAGAAGGCGATGATATCTGTTGCGTGTGTGGAAGGTGGAACAGCCAGGCGGGATGGCCCCGATGAAATGACTGTGCGAGATATAAGTTTTCCATTTTCTAGGAGAACCGCTCCTTTATTAGCAACCAACACCAAGAGTCGAATTCTTGTATTCTGTAGTCAACAATAGAATAATTTTCAACAGGTTTAAAATTTAATAGAATAAGCAATCTAATAAATAATTACATTAGGTACCGCAAATGCTGCAATGTCGAGAACTCTATCGTCACAAACATACGAGTGATACTCCCGTAGATCTCTATAATAAGTCACAGTTCGTCCGCTACATAGTATCAAATCGCTTCCTATTATACACCTGAAAATTACACCATGTGAGAAACACAAATTGACCCCGAGGTTACCAAGGTTAATTAATTTCGTTAGACGGTAGGTAAACTTATACATATTATAGAGTTCTGCATCTTGGGGCAAAAAGTTGTATCGATCAGAGGCACAGACATAAAAATTATTTGAGGGAAATAGTCGTGGCAAAATAATTTATGAAATATTTTTGTACCCACAGCGTAATGTAAGTTTGTAGGCAATAGTAGTAGTAGGTCTACATATCTTACATTGATGTGATTGTTTCTGTAAGAGCAGTTTCAATACTGAGAAACACCTTCCCTTTTCTTGTATATCCTTTGACTTCATTGCCTGATGCCGTGAATATTTTATCTGCTTGTGTTCCTAAAATTAAGAATAAAAGAAGAAAGGTATGCTGGAAGAGATTTCTTTAGAAATAAGCATTGCCTTTGTACATATTTTTCTGTTCCTTTCTTCTTGTCTGTTTATATGTGTGTGCATAAATGGTTAAATAAATAAAAACATTGATAAAAGGTATAAAATCAGGTAGGTACCTACCTTAGAATTTCTAAGGTACCTACCTAAGTTACGAGTCACCTAAGTACAGGAAGGCAGATAAATTATCAACTCACTAGGTGATGATAAAGGGTGTCGAGGACTTACCCATTGCACAGGCCAGTTGTACAGAAGTAATTGGTTTGCCCGGTAATGTTTTGAATTGGACCACAGGCTCTTCTTCTTTTATGCTCAAACATTGTAGGACTCCGTTTTTATCACCAACTGCAAACTGGAATAAATAGATAGATCGTAAGGATGAGGGTAAATAATATTTTGGACTGATTAAAAGTAGTGAACCTTTTGGTCAATCTTTTGTCCCGATGGAGGCAATATTTTTAAAGTGTCCGGATAAGTTATGCCGCTTATTGTATAATCTATCCGAGACAAATCATAATCCATTGTGTTATATTTCTGAAGAGAACTGTTGTTTTTATCTTTATTTTGCAACTATTATATGCGTGGGTGAAGCTATGAAAAGTCAATCGATAATACCTTGGCAACGAAAGCCTCAACAGTACCTGTAGAAATAAAATGGAATGGTACCTATCACGTACGGTCAGCCACGAAAACGAGGGTTTCACACAATCTTTGACACAAAACTATTCGAAACACTCGATTTTCAGCATTTCATGTAATATTATTTTGAGTTCTTGATTTAGATTTATAAATCAGATTCTATTTCCATTTTGTAATTAAACTCGAAGGGTTGTTGAGGTGTAAGTAACACCTCTGCTCAACCCTTTGAGTAGGTTTATTTAAATGTGGGTGTAGTATCTAACAGTTATTACGGTTATTCCGTATATCCTTTACTACACCCACGTTTCGCCTTTCGATGTTAAATTAAAAACTGAAGATTTTTTTTTTCTTTGCTGGCTGGCTGTTACTGTACCTATCTATCTATAATAATAATATTATGTTTTCCACATTTTTATTAATTTTAGACGCAGTTTTTCAGTACAAAGGGAACTAGTATTAGTCCCCGAGAATATGTATCCCATGTCACAGAGCGCATCGACTTCCTGAAGCAGAAAGTTTATGCATGGGCAAACCGTATCCGTCGGTATAGGCGAAGAGTGGATCGGTACACTCAGAACCGCATGTTCCAGAACGATGAAAGGTGGGAGCGGCCCACTCCCAATCAAGTGTGACTGACGCGCGTCTACCGGATAATGATGCCATGAAAGCTTTTTGGCGAAGCATTTGGTCGGTGCCTGTCAGTCACACTGAAGGTGATTGGATGCGTGTTGTTGAGCAGGCGTGTGATCCAATACCAGACATGGAGACCATCACCATTACCCCTCTGGATGTGGCCCGTGCAGTCCGCCCGTTGCCTAACTGGAAATTTCCAGGACCGGACGGACTGCACAATTTCTGGCTTAAATGGCTACAAACGTCACATGCCTGCTTAGCCTCGCAATTCCAATCATCTTTAGAGACTGGGTCGCTACCAGTGTTCTTCACAACAGGAGTTACCCACCTGCTCCATAAATCGGGCAGTACTGCGGAACCTAAAAATTATAGACCAATTACATGTTTACCGACGGTCTATAAAGTTCTTACATCCATTCTTAGAGCTAAAATTTCACATCATATTAACAACAACTCAGTTATGTATGTGTCTCAGAATGGATGTAAGAATGGGTCCCGTGGTACTAAGGAGCTGCTCCTTATAGACATGACCATCAGCCAACAGGTTCGTAGATCCCGGAAGGATTTGTCGACGTGTTGGATAGATTATAAGAAGGCCTATGATTCGGTGCCACATACATGGCTCATGAGGGTGCTGGAGTTGTACAAGATAAATGCAACTCTGCGCACCTTCCTGATGTCATGTATGCGGCAATGGAGGACGGTCCTTCTCTATCCAGGATCTCGACAGATCCGGGGAATCGATGAACCGATCAGGATTGAACGGGGAATATTTCAGGGCGATAGTTTGAGTCCGCTTTGGTTTTGCTTAGCCTTGAATCCTTTAAGCACACTGCTGGAGGATTCAGGTCTAGGCTACCGGTTGAGAAGGGGTGGCCAGGTCATATCTCACCTCCTTTACATGGATGACTTGAAACTCTTTGCCCCCAACAATTTGCGACTGATGGAACTACAAGGTAACAGAAACGTTCAGTAGCGCCATCAGGATGGAATTTGGTGTGGACAAATGAGCAGTCATGCATGTAAAGCGAGGGAGGATTATGGAATCCGTGGGAACCCAACTCTCGGATTCCATACACCTTAGATCCCTCTCCTCAACCGAAACCTAAAAGTACTTGGGTATATCGGAAGCATTAGGCATCAATGTGGCCGACATGAAACAATCGTTGAGGGAACGCTTCTTTGGCCGCCTGAATAAAGTGTTAAATAGTCTTTTATCAGGCGGAAACAAGGTGCGTGCCTTCAACGGTTAGGTCATGCCTGTTTTGATGTATTCTTTCGGCATACTCAAATGGACTCAAACAGAACTTGACGCTCTGGATAGGAAGGTCCGTACATTGCTGACTGCAAATCGGATGCATCACCCACGGTCATCAGTGATGAGACTGTACATCCCGCGGAAGTGTGGGGGTCGAGGTTTCCTAAATGCTAAAACCCTCCACAACCGCGAGATTTACAGTCTCAGGGAATATTTCCTTCAAACTGACGTGGGTATGCAACGAGATGTGGTCGCAGTGGACAAGGGCCTCACCCCGCCCTCCTTGGCAAAAGAGAACTGGCGCAAACCTGCAGTACTTGATACTAACGATCGTAAGGAAGTATGGCAGGGCAAAGAGCTACATGGACGCTTTTTCCGGGCCCTCCACGGGCCTGATTTAGACTTTTTGGCGTCTGTATCCTGGCTGCGTTTCGGGGAAACCGAAGGTTTTGTCTGTGCGATTATGGATGAAGTTATCATGACGAATAATTATCGGAAATACATTGTCAAGGACGGTGCGGTTGACATCTGTCGGGCATGCCACCGTCCCGGTGAATCAATCCGACATATTGTTTCCGGTTGTTCTCGTCTTGCTAATGGCGAGTAAGTACTTGAACAGACACAATCTAGTGGCTAGGATTATTCACCAGCAACTTGCCTTGCAGTACAACCTTGTGGAGTCCGAAGTACCATACTACATGTATGTGCCCGACCCAGTTCTCGAGAATGGTCATGCCACATTGTACTGGGATCGATCTATCATCACTGACAGGACTATTGTAGCCAATAAGCCTGATATTGTGGTGATAGATCGACGAGAGCGCCGTGCAATGATTGTAGATATCGCTGTCCCTCATGACGAGACTCTCGTGAAAACTGAGAAAGATAAAAAAATCAAGTATCTTGACTTAGCACACGAGGTTGTCGACATGTGGGATGTGGACTCTGCAATCATTGTACCGATAATCGTTACGGTTAATGGCCTAATAGCGAAGAGCCTCGACCAACACCTCAGGAGGCTCTCATTGCGCGGCTGGGTCAAGGGCTTGATTCAGAAAGCAGTACTCCTAGACACGGCACGCATAGTGAGGAGGTTCCTCTCTCTAGAGCCCTGACCACCGGCAGCTTGGACCCTGTTTCTGATGCCGATAGGCCACTATTTTTTATATTTTTAAATGATTTTTTAATGATTTTTATAAAAATATTTAAAAATGTATTTAATATGTAAAAAAATGAACAAAGAAAAATATTATGTTATGTTATGCTACCTCGTATAGTTGTTTGAGATCTACGAGCAAGCTGTGTTGATCGCAGGATTGTGTGACTGTCGTCTATAAGCTACAATTTCAATCTGTCTTACTCGATTAGTTAATTTTTCAATTTATAAACGGTCATGATGTCCGTGAATACCGCAGGTCCACCAACGCCAATCGCTTCCATATTTAGTACCTACCCAATTCGTACTAATTAGTGCTCGAACGACAAAATTGGTACCTTAGTAGTTTTCGAGAAACTCGACTTTGAAGGTGGTCCGGCGGTAGTCACGCTCCCTTCAGCAGGACCACCATGAGCGCCGAAAAAGGGGGCATGCTGCAGCTATTCTAAGTATACAAATAATTAGTACCCTTAAATGTGATTCATTGCGTAAAAAAACAGAACTGAAACATTTGTATTTACCGAGAAATCAACGATGATAACTTTCGCGCGCTCGTTCAGCAGGACCACGACTTTGAATGTTGATTCCAAGTTTGATGAGCTTGTCGCTTTCCTCAAACCTATATAGAAAATAAGTACCCTGCAAGATAAAATTAGTGCCCAAAATTCAAAATTGGTTCTTCAGTAGTTTACGAGATATACCATGCCATTGGGTGGGGTGGCGGTGGTCACGGTGTAAAATTTTCATTTCAAGATTTCCCTATTAAAAACTCTGTGATTTCTTCCCAAATTTATACAAAAATTAGTGCTCCTAAAGAAGTTATAGCGACCAAAAATTTAGATTCCTTAGTGTTGTATTTGTAATTAGCTTTCATTACTCCTCGTATAATCCGACCAAATTAAGTTGACAATGGTATTGAGCAGTATTATTCTGTAAAAATGTCACCGTGAAAACTTAGAAGTGAGCTTGAAGTAAGCTGTCACTCCACTTTTTTTTTTTTTTTTTCTTTCTTCTTTGGCAACTGAGCCGATGACGACTATTCTGCCAGCGTCATGTGGTGACGGCAATGAAGCAAGGTGAGCCGTCGAACTTTGCACTTTGTGGTAGTTATGTTAGTAGCTGGAACGACAGGACAATTTTTGTTAGTAAATCTAGCTAAATAAATAAAATAAGTATATATATTCAAAACACTACAATTCGACATGATATATATTTACAAAAAGTTATTATTACTACACACCAGACTACATTTTGATATCATTTACATTTAAAAATTTTGATAGGACTTGGATTAGCTTGGGGGAAAAGTTAGTCAAGAGGGAGTGGAAGTTAGTAGGAAGAGGAATTTTAATTTTGGAAAGCTTATGGTACAAGTCAAAGGATTGGGAATTCAAAGGACACGAGAAGAAGATATGGTCCAGAGTACCATCATCGAGACCGCATTCGCATAAGGAACTGTCACGAACCCGAATCTTGTTCAGGAATACTGGACTGCAGCAGTGACCAAGTCTCAGTCTGCACAAGGATGTAACAGTTCTTTTAGATAGTTTGGGGCATTTAAAAAACCAAGGTTTCCGCTGGATGTCAGGTTGAACACTGGCGTAATACGCCCCCTTAAGTTTCGAACTTACCTGCCACACTTCTGACCACGAGTTGTACAACTTGCGTTTGGTGTCAGTTCGTAAGTCGTAACTTTGTACCATGTAATGCTTCCGATCCACCGGGTTAGATGAAGCAAATTTAGCCAGTGAGTCGGCGCATTCGTTGCCACCTATTCCCGAGTGACTGGGAACCCAAGCTATTTCAATGCTTAAACCGTTATTCGAACAAGTGAATAGTAAATTTAGAATGTCGAAAATGATTTTACTGTGAATTTTGGATTTTAGTTGACATTGGTTTAAGGCTTGAATACTACTGCGAGAATCTGTAAAAATGACCGAATTTTGAATATTGTGGGTTAAAATGAAATTAATGGCTTCTAGGATACCGATGCATTCGCCTGTAAATACTGAATCCTCCGGTGGGCATTGGAATAAAAGGGCAATTCTAGAGTTCTGGAAATATGTTGAAACACCTGTACATCCTGTTGACGATAATTTGGATGCGTCCGTATAAAATAAGTTCCAACCCTCCCAGTATCTCGTAATGGTCCGGTCGAAGTCACCTTTTACGTCCTGGGAGTTTTTTGAGATGCCAAGTCCCAAAACGACCTTTGGCCTGAATTGGATCACCTCATAGGCGGAAGAAAAGACAGGAAGAGAGGGGTATTGACAAACAGGTGAGGAGAGGTGTTTAAGCTCTCTGTACCTATTCATCAATGGAATAGATTTATTATTCCAGTAGGATGACGCGTTAAGAGAGAGGTAGATTTGTTCTAAAATGGGGAGTAAAGGATGGGACGAAAGAGAGAAAACTTTTGACAAGAAACGATCTGCTAAGTATTGTCTTCGAAGGTTAAGAGGGGGTTCTGCACATTCAACCTGGAGGGCATTTATGGGGGAGGATTTCATAGCACCAATAACGATCCTCAAGCATTTGGACTGGACAGAATCTAGTCTACGCAGAGCTTCCTTGTTACATGGCTCAATTAGGTAACAGCAGTAATCTAACACGCTTCTGACCAGCGCATTATATATCAGCTTTAAGGTGTATGGGTGAGCTCCCCACCAGACACCCGCCAAAGCCTTGAGGACCGAAACCGAGCGCTCACATTTTTTTACTGTATTATCTATGTGATCCACTCCCGACAATTTGCAATCTAGGGTTACCCCAAGAAACCTGGCCTTCTCCTTAATGGGGATGGCTTGGCCGTCAATATTAATTTCAACCTGCGGGATAAGGCGTCTACGAGTGAAGATAACGGCGGTACTCTTTGGAGCACTTAACGATAACCCGTGATCTAAGAGCCATTGGTTTAATGAGGACAAAGAGATATTAATGGATTGAGCGGCATCATCGATGGAACTGCCACAGACCAACAGTGCAATATCGTCAGCATACTGAAGTATATTACAGTTAAGATTTAAACAAGAGGGAAGATCACAGGTATAAATATTATATAAAAGGGGACTAAGGACGGATCCCTGAGGTAGACCTCTCCAAACCGACCTCGGCTCAGAGTTTTCCCCGGGAATCCTGAGTTTAACGCTACGGTCTGAAAAAATGCTGCCTATGATTTGACAAATCCTAGCCGGGATTCTCAGCTTTTGCATCTTCTGCCTGAGAAGTGGGAGGAGGACAGAATCATAAGCAGCTGAAATGTCTAAGAAAACGGCTGCCACAGACTCATTTCTGCTAAGGGCCAGTCGGATCACTGATGTGAGGGTACCCACACTATCAGCTGTACCCAGACCTTTCCTGAAGCCGAACTGAGTCGTTGGGAGCAGCTTCCTGCTTTCTACGAACCATTCTAAACGGTTTTTAATCAAATGCTCTAAAAGCTTAATAAGTATGGACGATAGAGCAATTGGCCTGTAAGAACAATGATCACTAGGATCTTTACCAGGTTTTAATATAGGGATGATGACTTGAACCTTCCAATCAGGAGGAATATAACCGGAAGAAAAACAATAGTTGACTAAGTCCAGATAATACTGATGAGTCTTATCACCCGCTTTAGTAATGAAGGAGTAAGGGAATCCATCCACTCCTGGAGCAGAATCCTTTACATGGGCGAGGACCGATTTAAGTTCACCAAGAGTAAACGGCCCATCCAGAGGATCATCTGAAATCAGCTGAGAGTCCGAAGCGGCACACTCCTCCATACCGGGAACATACACTGGAGCGAGCTTAGAAAAAAACTGGTTACCCAGTTCCGCAGATAGTATGCTGCCGGAGGGAGGCTTCAAACTACCTCTGAAAGATTTCAATTTACGCCACACAGCTGACGCTGGAGTGGATGGACTCAGTGAGCCACAATACTTCCGCCAACCTTCTCGTTTCTTATTTTTGAGCAATTTCTTGGACTTAGCCAAAATATGTTGAAAAGCGATGATGTTATCCAGGTTCATGTCGGAGTTGAAATTCAATTCGGCCTCATTCCTGGCCCTGATCACGGCAGAGCAGTCCCTATCCCACCATGGCGGGGATGGAATTTTGCCAGTTGGCGGTTTTTTTGGAGGGAAGCAATCATCTGCTGTAGAGGATATTGTGCTGGAAAATGAGGAAAAACATTCCTGAGCAGACTCAGGACTAATGGATGGAAGGGAAGAGACCCGTAAGTCTATAATTTTGGAGTAGAGGTTCCAATCCACTGAGTTCAGCTGGTATTTTAACAATGGAGGGGAAATTTTGTCAGGGATAGTCTTGGAAGGGATTTCAACCATGATGGGATAGTGATCACTCCCATAAGTCACATTCAAGCGACTCCAATTAAAAAGGCTGGCTATACCAGACGAACAGAATGTTAAATCAACACAGCTGCTGTTCTGCCCTGGCACAGACCTACGTGTGGAACTGCCATCATTAATTACACATAGGTTAAGATCATCTAATATATCCACTAAACCTATACCAAAGCTGTCACAAGTTTCAGACCCCCATCTATAATGATGGCCATTAAAATCACCCATAATTAGTAATGGACCTTGTACATTACTCAGCAAACTTTTTATTGTAATAAGATCTTCAATTTGTGGGTGTGCAATATAAAAACTAAATATATTTATATCCTCAGCCTTAACAGCAACAACATTGATGTTGTCACCAACAAAGGGTAGAGGAATCGGGGAGAATGACACTTTGTTATTAATAAACAAAGCACATCCTCCATATCCATCTGATCTGTCATGGCGAACACTACTGAAACATGGAATCCTGAAATTACTTTCAGAACGAAGCCACGTCTCAGCGATGCCGCAGATCAGAGGTTTAAACTTATTAATTAGGAAGAGTAGGTCAGGTTTCCTGGGAGTAACACTCCTCACGTTCCATTGAAGGAATGTCAGGGGATGGAACATTGTGAATGTAATTAACAATAGATGTCAGTTTGTTGGCAACGTGGTCAGGTAGAGATTGTTTTGGATTTGCTAATACAGTCATTAGCATACTGGAAATAATGTTCAGAATATTTTCTGTATTGTCAGGGCTTGTTGCACCTTCCCTAGGATAAGCGCAACCGTTTTGGGAAGGAGAGAAGGAGTAGTTCTGAGTGAGGGCCTGATGAGCCTGCTTATCATAGCTAGGTGAAAGTGGGGCATGGGATTTTGGTTTTAGGACAACCGTTTTGCGGTAAGATCTTTGATTTTGAGGAGGTGGACTGAGGGAATGAGATGGGCTAGCTACTGGTTTAATATTGTGAGATAGTTTCGACACTTCAGCATATGATCTTGAAACCGGAGGAAAGACCTGACTTGCCTCCACATATGAGACCGACTTCTCTGCCATAAGAGCTTTAATGCCCTTCTGTCGACCCAATTCAGGACAAGCCTTATCGTTAGCATAATGATTGCCAGAACAAGAAATACAAAACGCACCATCAAAAGAAACTTGGCATCCATCTCCTGGGTGGTCTTGACCACATTTAAAACAGCGGGGTTTCGAGCGACATACTGTGCGTGTGTGACCATACCGACAACAATTGAAGCATTGGATAGTTGGGTACATGTATCTCTCGACCGAAAGAGCAGAGTAAAAGCAAAAAACACGTTTAGGTAGAACTTGGCCATCAAAGGTTAGAACAACCGTTTGAGTGGGTTTCCATTCGGACACACCCAGAGAAGTCACCTTACGGTTCATTCTCCTAGCCTTAATTACAGGGCCGCATCCAGTAGGAACCTTGATGTTCTCTATGACTTCTTCCTCAGTCCATTCAATGGGAACGTCTCTGACAAGACCTAAGCGAGTGATGTTAAATTGGGGGATAGAGGCAACGAAATTATTTTTATCGAGAATAGGACTGATCAAAAAACTGTTAGCATCTTGATGTGACTTGAACTCAATTGAAATCCTGTTTCTTCCTAAGCG
Organism: Agrochola litura; assembly: GCA_949152395.1. Lineage (NCBI taxonomy): Eukaryota > Metazoa > Arthropoda > Insecta > Lepidoptera > Noctuidae > Agrochola > Agrochola litura. The sequence goes on from OX424496.1 coordinate 12,672,004, forward strand.
CTTCACACTGCCTAGGAGTATGTTGCTAAAATTGTTTTGTGTCAAGAACATACCAAATTTCACAGGGTGCAGAACAGTACCTGGGGTCTGACCGTCTTTTAAAGATGCGTGTACTATAAACGGGGGGTAATCTCTCATTGTGTATATTTGTCTTCCAATTGTGTTTTTAGCTAGCTTAGGAGGGTTGATTAAAGTAGCCGGGGGGGAAACAGCCGATCTTTTCCTGTTTGCGGATTCGGAGTCCATAATCTCCAATTGCACATTGTCGTCGGGGAGGGTAACTGTTAAAACCGGAGTGAGGTCAAACGGATTAGGCGGGTCAGGGGGTTTTTTGATATCCATAGTGGATGCCGGGTAAAATCTTCAAAAATAAAGTAAATTTATGTTAAAACGAACCTTACGCTGCAACACAAACACAGGGAATAATCTCGATTGAAGTTCACAGTATTTAAAACCACTAAAATCGAAAAAATTCGTAACACAGACAAAAGCACTTGTTAAGCCTTCACCACTACCCACGAAAGTCCGTCACTCCACTTGATGCTAGGGATTGGCCATTGAGGATTGGCACTATTGTCACCTCACTTCGAGCTCACTTTCAAACGTCAGTGTCAGTCAAGTCAATGTCATTTGATATTTTGATTCGTGTTCAGGTAACAGGTTAAGTCCACAATTTTTACTAATAAAAATAAAAAGTGATATTTATTGCAAAGTACATTTAAAATGGAGATGGACAAAGAAAACGTTGTCCAAGCTGTAGTTATTATGGACACATTTAATAACCACTTCAATCCCATTTGTGACAACAAACCTATGGTGAGTTAATTTTTTAATAAATTTCGCAATTTACGCACACGTTTGAAGCATTCTTTCAGTTATTTAAAACGGATCTTAATATTTTAGGGGTTGCTGCCAGTTGCAGGAGTCCCTGTAATAAATTATATACTGGAATCTCTTTCCTATGGTGGAGTGGGAGAAGTTATTTTATTTTGTTGTAAATATGGACAAAAAATTAAAGATTACATACGGTATGTACTAACTGATATACCTAGTTGCTTTATTCTAAATTTTTGTAATTTTATCGCAACTTTGTTTAAAAATCTAATTGACTTACAGAAAATGTATTGAAGATAAGGCAGTTTGGAGTGTTACTATGGAAGTCCATGTGATGATGTCTGATACATGTCAAACCATGGGAGATGTGATGCGCGAGATTGATGCTGCTGGCCTCATTAGAGGGTATTTTGTCTTAGCAGGAGTTAACAGTGTCACCAACATACATTTTGCATCATTGCTGGAGCAACATAAGTAAAAGCAATTATACTTCCTCGTTTACTGATACCTGTAAATGTTAAATACTTATATTGTTTTAATAACAAATCTCTACAATAACATCCTTTCAGGCAAATATGCAAGAAGGATAAAGGTGCAGCAATGACACTAGTTTACAAAAAGGTCTCCTGGGAGCATCCTTTGATCAGCTCTGACAAGCCTATTTTCTTGGCAGCTGATGCAAATACCAACAAAGTGCTTATGCATCAGAAATATAAACAAAAATCTTCTGAGAAAACCATAAATCTACCTTTGGTAAGCAGTTTTGTCTAAACCAATATGAATGTTATCATTTTATAAAAGGCTTTAAAGTCAAGTACCAAATTATTTGTGTGCTTGTTTTCAGGAAATTGTGCTAAACCATTCTGAGGTAAAGTTGCATCATAATTTAGCTGATGCAAGCATAGCACTTTGCTCACCATCTGTGCCTCCACTTTTCTCTGACAACTTTGATTTCCAAACAAGAGATGATTTTATACATGGAATTTTGATAAATGAAGAAATTCTTGCCAGTTCCCTTTATTACACTCTTTTGAAAGAACATCAGTATGCTGCAGCCGTTACTAACTGGAAAACATATCAGACAGTGTGGTAAGATATTTTACTTTTAAGTAAATACAAATTTCATTGTTTACAAACATTTAATGGTGTTTTGTTTTTGTTATGTTACAGCCGAGATGTATTACATAACTGGACATATCCATTAACCATTGAAGCCGGCTCATTTAACCAGAACGGCTATATCACTATGAGCAATCACAATTTCCGAGAAAAGTCATCAAAACTGAGCAGGTAGAGTGACAAGTAGTCTAGTTCTGGTAACAGCTCAGCTTATTAATTTTTATTTCATACAATAAAAATTATACTTTTTCAGGTCATGTTCATTATTAGAAGATGTTCTGATTGGTGCACAAACCCAGATAAATGATAACACAACTCTATCAAAATCAATGATTGGGAAGAACTGTGTCATTGGGAATAATGTGACAATCAAAGGAAGTCATATAATGAACAATGTTGTCATAAAAGATAATTGTACAGTTGTTAATAGTTTTATCGATGATAATTGCACAATAGAAGAGAAGTGTGTTGTTGAAAATGGTACCATCATAGCATCAAATGTTGTTGTTGAAGCTGGCAGTCAATTGAAGGGAAATATACTGGAGAGTACAGAAGCTGAGAGAGGTAGAATCATTTAAAAAAAAAAAATATGTAAAACTAATTATAGGAAACTAATATCAGATTTGAAATATATTGGCCAGGCCTCTTTAGTGATAACTATCTGGAGTTTGGGTTGAATGTATTTTAATTTTTGATTTGAAATCTAGTTTGAAACATTAATATTTCAGAAAAAACATTGATGAAATCAACATCAGAAAGTACAGAATGGGAGAATGAATCATCAGGCAGTGGTGGTGATGACTTCATTGGCTTTGAAAAGTCGTGGAGTGATAGTGAATCATGTTACTCATCAGATGGTAGTGATGATTCTTCTTTACCAGATTCTCCCGTCCCTGAAGACACAAACAGTAAGTTTATATTATTAAATTCCTCCTCAATTTTTCCACAAGTACCAAGTTACAATGATAATATTTATAAAATAAGCTCAATTTTTTGAATTCTTCAGTAACCAATTTGGTCAAACATGGACACATTAAAAAAGTATTCATTTGTTTAAAAATAATACAAATTGCTCTCCTCATTTTTAGTATTCCTGCAAGAAGTAATTGACAGTTTGGCTAGAGGATATGAAGAAAAGCTCAAGAATGATTATCTGATTTTGGAGATCAATTCATCAAGATATGCATACAACATCCAACTGCATGAAGTTAACTTCTTTGTTGTAAGAGCTCTGCTGAGCATTCCTGTTCTTGCTGAAAACAAAAATGTTCTCAGTACTGTTAAGGATATTTTGAAGTATTTTAGACCTGTTCTATCAAACTACATCAAAACAAAATCTTCTATTATGGATTGTTTGAGGGCTGTAGAAGTAAGTTGAACCAATAATTATATTTTCAACTACACACCTAAATAGGTACAATACATTTAAATACAATAAAAAAGATATGATATCAAAATACAAAGTGTTTAAACTAGACAGGACAATAAGGACAAGAGAAGAAAATGAGGTTTAAAATGCTAAATACAGTGATTTATTTCCAGGATAGCTGTATAAAATGTGAGTGGCTAGATGGTAAGTCTGGTCAAATTTTGCATTTGCTGTATGAAGCAGATGTTGTTGATGAAGATTCTTTACTAGAATGGCACCAAGACTTGGAAGAAAATGAGAGTCCCATTGCAAACCAGCCATCACTTGTCAAGTTTTTCGACTGGCTTGAAGAAGCAAGTGAAGAAAGTGATGAATCAGAGTGATTTTAAAAATAAAAGATATTTTAATTATATACATTATTTTTATTTGGCATTAATTACACAGTTTTGTGCAGATATTACAAATCACAAAATACCCTTTTTGGTCTAAAATGAATCAAGGTTCTCAAATAAGAAATTATATTTTTTGTCAATTTATAGAACAACAAGATCTCATGTGCAGTTGTACTTGCGACCGCTAGACCAACGAGGCAGTTTGTTTAGTAGTTTCTATATTTATAATTAGCTTCTGCCCGCGACTTCGTTCGCATGGAAGTCGATAAAATACAGCTCATGTTACTCACTGATAATGTAGCTTTTAATAATAGGTCAAAAGATTTTTTTAAATTGGTTAAGTATTTTTTGAGTTTATACAAACAAAAATACAATAAATTAAATCTTTTCTCTTTATAATATTAGTTTAGATTACATTTTTAAGTGCCTTATAAGTATAATATCAGCACCCTGCTCTTGGAAGGCAACCAGATGCAGAAAGTGTAGATACTTTGCCAGGCCACAGAATTACTTAACGTATAGTAGCATATTGTTGAAATTGTACAGTCGAAAAATTCCTAAATTTATTGACATCAAATGATGTTGGCTCACAAGGAGAATGTATTTTTATCTGGCGCATATGTGTATCGCGTCCATTTTGATGGTTGCTGAGCACCGCTATTTGTATCATGTAGGTTCTGATAGGCCTATCATGGATGTCTTTAATTGGAATCATCTCCCACCCTGAAATAGAAATGAGAACAGATATAAAAAAAAATATAATTCAGAATGTGTAATACATAACTGATACAAAAATAAAACAAAGTGGCAATTTCAATCTGACTTCTAATTTTAATTGGGATTGTGAGTTCTTTGGCCAAAGAATTAGCATTGCCATTCAATTTTATAATGCTGCCAGTATTCTGGGCAAGTTTATAGATGACTTAAGTTATATAATTTTGTACCAGGAGTAAATAATTTATTATTGTATGCATTACTTATTAATAAAATAATAAATAAATTACAATAAAATTTTAATTTGAATGAAAACACTGATCCACTGCATAAACAGATTGATGATAGATTGATACAATGAACATGGAAATGTCTATATTAAACCTACATAATCCGGTAATTACAGAAACAAATAAAAAACCATTGTCTCACATGGATCCACGTTCGGAAGGGTATCATCATTCTATCATCAATGTATACAAAATTTACATACCACTAGGTTCAATCAGTTCAATAACTTCTATTTCTTGCAAATCATTAAAATGTGTTCCAGCTCGTATTGATATTCTGCTGGGTGTGTAGCTCTCATCCAGCTTGTAGTCTGTGTATATGTATATGTGGGAGACCATTGTTTTCCTTTGAAACTGGATGTTGACCAAGTGTGGAAGTTGGCCATCAGATTGCCAGTAAGTATCCATGCAGTCATCTCTCAATTGATCTATACCAAATCCTAAATAAAACATTGACATTTCAATATGATTAATTATAAAATATTAATTGGAATATGACCTAACAACCTTTAGAATGAACATCAGTTATGCTAATTTTATATAGGTCTAACATAAGTTACAAAGACGCTAATGAACTAAGCCTTCGATATTTGGTCCTAAATCCTTACTAGTAAATCCAGTAATGTTCCTGACCTGGCTTACAAGAAGACAAGCTCCAAATTGCGTGGTTTCCAACTTCTCGAACGGTTCCCGAGCGCTCGCTAACCAGTGGATCCTTTTCAGAAGCCATAACTTTTAATTCGAGATTTCTTTTATTTCTAAAGGATTAATTTCGTGATTTCGTCGTTGAAAAATAATTTCGTTGAGAATAAACAAAAAAAACTTTCTGTTTACAAAATTATTACTTTTCTCTATGACAAAACTAAAAACAACAAAAACTGAGTTTTTGTCTGAATGAAACTGTCAGGTCAGTGTCAGATCAGATCATAGACATATCAAGTAACGTAGACAGAGTATTTATTTCTATTTCAATGTATCAGATTGACTGGCGCATTTATTTGGACTACTGGTTTTTTGCATTTACATTTTTTTTTATGGCCTGGTTGCTGGGACCTTTTAGCCTTTGCATTTACAAATTAATTTTATTTCGATTTTTTTTTTGACTATTTAATAATCGATTAGTTTCATAAAAAAAGAACGTTAAAAACTAAAACCCAACTAAGTACGATAAAAATGCCAACTAAAAAGGTATAAACAAGACATCGTAACAAAATGACATCAGTTTTTAAATAACCGGAGCTTCGATCGACAAATCACAAAACGTTGGGTACCTACCTATTGTTGATCGAAGAACCGGAGTCACGCGTAATCTGTAGGATTTATTCTAAATAAATTTATGTTTGTTCTAAAAATCTCAAGAAGCTAACCAGTCAAAATACTGCTATGGCTGCGTGCCATGGCTACGTCGCGTCGCTCGGGTCAGTTCTTTCTTGTTATTTATGGTAATTCTTCTCAGGCAAAAAACTCAAAAAACCGGTCAAGAGCGAGTCGGACTCGCGCTCCGAGGGTTCCGAACATAGACATATCAAGTAATTCCGAAGCATTTTAAATTTGTATCAGCGAGCGAGGGCCATCTCTTGACCGATAGAAGAACTAATGTAATTTTTGTTGATGATTTCTGAAAATGTGTGTTATTTAGAGACATTGTTTTATTTTTACTGTAATCTTTACATAAACTTCTATTACATGGAATAATTTCAGATTTTTTTCTATGCAAACTTCGGAGATAGGGGGAGAACGATATTTTTTTTAAATTTTTCGTCCACATTCGAAAACTAGGTATGCTGCCTGAAAAAAAATGAAAAATGTTTGAGAATGTGCAAATAGAGGTCTTTCATTTGATACTTCACGTACAGACGCCAGCACATTAAGCTACTACAATCTGTCAAATTTATTTAATAGATTTTCAATTTTATTGTTCAAAGTTGATTGGGAAAAGTGACAGTTTCGGGTAGCTTGATGTGCTGGCGTCTGTACATGAACTAGTAGCTCCACTTCGAATTTTTAAGACTCGTTCAGTCTGTGTTGCGAAAAAAATATAAACATTTTTATTTCTTTCTTATTTAGAAATAGAAAAATCATTTATTTGCTATAAACATCAATAATTTGCAAAATAGTTGGGCAAACGTCATCTAAAACCATTCCAAATTTCAAGTTGATAGCATTAGTAGTTCTTGAGATATCCAGCCGTGACAGAAAGACGGACAGACAGACTGAGTCGCACCATAAAGGTTCCTTTTTACCGTTTTGGTACGGAATCCTAAAAACGGTCTTCATAAATGCGGTAATTTTTTTCAGGCTAAAAATGTCTTTTATCACACAAAAAAAAGTGTCAGCGCAATTTGTGGGGTGGGGTTGGACTCTACCTAGTCTGTACATAATTAGAAGTAGGTACCTACCTAAGTAGGATTAATTGTTAAAAAAATTAAAACCTAATTACAGATCAGACAGATTAGGTGTGACTCCGGATTTTTAATTTGTTTGTCTGTGATGTCTTGTTTATAAATACCTATGATAAATACCCTTTTAGTTTTTATTACTTTTATAATTATTTTGAGGTTATAATTTATTTTGTAAATATGTTAATTCTTGGGATACCAAATTCGAAATCATTAAAAAAAAAAATTGTTCCTGACTTTGTGTCTTCTAGAGGGCACCCAGCGCCGAATATGGCGCTATTAAGTACCCCGGTAATTAACGCCCACCTAACATAAAACCATTTTTTTTTCTGTAGGTAAATACTATTTATATGGAAAGAGTAATTTGTTACGAAGATTAAACATCATTTTCTGCATTTAAAGATGATAGGTGTGTGGTGTAACTATTTATGGTTTCCATGTAAATAACATCTTTTTAAAAACCTTGTCTTGGGCGTTATTAAAAATAATATGTTTATAACCGCCCGATTGCTTGATAAGATGCTGGACACAAAAGTACATTCATAGGGATTGTAAATCTAATAAAACATAATAGTCACATATAAATTTCTTAATTAGAAATTAAAGGAATGTAACAAATCAATTATTTAATGTTAAAACTATCGTAACTTCCTAACACGCGTAAAGTAACGTGAAACCCCTAAATAATCATTTTTAACAAAACTTTTCACTTCTGACATTAAAATTTATAAAAATAAAAGTATTACAACCGTTTTTTTTTCAAAAAATAAGATTATAATCTAAGCCTACATTGGGCGTTATTATACGATAATGGGCAATGGCGCCTTATCGTACCATAAATGACAATGGCCATACTTAAGTAAAAAATACTTTTGAATTATGAGATCTGTATTCTCTCTCTCATACTCCTAAGGCATTTTCTGGGTAAGCGCGTTCCGTCTTTGACCTTGTCGTCACTTTACATCAGCACGCGTAGCATGACCACCGTAGATACGGGTTTTGTCGACGGAAGAATAGACAAAATGACAGATTGTGATTGTTTATCTGTCATTTTGTCTATTCTTCCGTCGACAAAACCTCTTTCTACGGTGGTCATGCTACGCGTGCAGGTGAGACTGTGGTCAAACGCAAGCCCATATTTTATTTAAAAAAAGATGCAGATATAGGAAATAAAAAACTTGAAATAATATTTAAGATGGATTCACGACATGAATTATAAATAAAATAAGATTTGTTATTCGAATTTATAAAAACGCCCACGGCCAGGCCAATAGCGCCCATGAAGGGTAGTAGCGCCCAACGTTCATTTGACTGGGCGTTAAACCAAATGTTAGCTATTATTATTTCGAAAGTTTTTACACTAAATTACGAATATTGCCTTAAATAAATTAACGAAATATGAAAGATAGTTACCTACATTACATCAGAAATATAAAAGTGTATGAAAAATACAACAGAACACCTAAAAATTTACAATTTTGTCGGAGCAATTTTTATAATAGTGTCGTACGTGACCGCAGTCCTTGAAACACGACGTGTCACTTTTAAGATGGCGGCACGAGAGACTTGTGTTCACGATAGGTGTGTTCTTATTGGTGTATTTGTACGAGTGCGTGCGCCGTCATACAGCTTACGCGAATAAAAGTACGTTTTCTGTAGTTTGGGCGTTATTTAACAGATGGCGTTAATTACCTGGGGTACCTTATTTGTAATTTCACACCGCCTATAACCAGCGGACAATCAAGACGCTTCCAACGATACCTCATTTGTCAAATTATGATAACAAGTTTAGAAGTTATCAGATAACATATTATGAACTTAAATACAAACCGGTCAAAATCATAACCCTCCTATTTGCTTCGCCGTAGTCGGGTAAAAAGCACTCTAAGCTTTAAAGGGTGGCAAATCGACGCGCACCGTGTTACCATGGATTCAGTATCTATATGATTCTGAACCTTAAAAAATTTCAACGCAAAAACGTTGAAATTTCTCGAATTGCTGTTCCATTACATTTTGACCGCGTAGGTATTGCAATTTAAAAAAACAGTTTCACTCCGGAAGTGCCGACAGAAGTGAAAACTTGAAAAAAATCGGCACCGCGGTAATCAACGCGTTGATGTCTTTTACTCCACGGTGTCGGTAAATTGCGTTACAGGGTCGCGAAATCAATGGTTTAGTCCCATCTCGACAATGGTGCCGATTCTCTTGTCACAAATGCCTCTAAACTAGACTAAAAATCACTAAAATTTAGTTTAATCCTGTCAAACGACGATTTCTCATTCTGAAATAGACTAAAAGTGACACAACTTAACTATATTTTAGTTTGACAGCACTAAGATGGTACTGAGATATTAGTTTAGTGAAAATGGCAGTTTTGCTATTCAGAACTTGACGTTTTTCACCTAAAATTTAGATTTTCTAACTAAATCTGACTATTTTTAATCGCGACTAAAAACGTGTGGAATAAAATTGGTTGTCATGAACTATGAATTCACACCAACACCTCGACTTCAGATGCAAAAACAGTACTGAATCTTTTTTTTTTCTTTTGCTTATATCTCGAAAACGGTGTGTCCAATCGCAAAAATAATGAAAATTTCAACCCACTTTATGAAACCCATAAACCCCTAATACTCTACATGTAGGTAATTTTTTTTCTTATTTTCCATACAAAAATGAAAAATTCCATATAAAACAGGTCGAGGCTGCCCCCCTGCGCGCCTCCGGCTCTAAAAAGATTCACCTGGTTAGGTATCACGTGTGGAGTCGCGATTGTCAAATTCGATTTAGATGTGTCAAAATTATTTTTAAATTTAGAGAATTAATTTTGCAGAATAGCTTTGAGATTCTCATAGTCAAAAGTAAGGAATTTTAGTGATAGTTTAGTTAGTTTAGTTCGGTGTACAAGAGAATCGGCACCAATGCCACAATGCCTAACGCGCCTAAAGATGTTTTCATTTAAAAAATGTTTTAAGCAATAAGTATTTTGCATGCTGAAAGAAGTAAGCAAAATATGTGAAACTACATAAATGTAAGACCATTAAGTACCATATTTTATGCAAAATAAAGATATTCCGCTGGATGCAGGAAGCGGTGCTTGGGGGAGGCCTATGTCCAGCAGTGGACGTCTTTTAGCTGAAATGATGAAGAAAGATATTCTATTCTAATATTCTATTTTACCCTATTTATCGTTTATCCGATTATATGTTTATTATATAAAATATGATTTGCAACTGTTATATATTATGTAGGTAGGTATAAATTACAGAATTATGACCATTATAATTATCAATACACCTCTCTATGTTCAAATTATCCTATTGAATGACCATTTAATGAAATCGTAAATTCGGAACATTTTAGGTCAATTTTAACATAGAGAGTTGTATTGATGATTTAAATTCTGTAAATACATAGGTAATGTTACGGTCGTAAACACGGATATCTATGGTCGCAAATCACATTTTGACGAACATACAACCTGATACTGACCTACAAAAAACGTAAGAAATATTGAATTCCGCGTTTTTTTTTTTGGTTGGGAAATTGTCAAATAACTTCTGATAAAGGGCGTGTCCACCCGTGTTCCTTCAGTTGCCATGTTATATGCTACAATCGATCTCATGGTTTATGGTTTTGGTTTATCCCGTGCATCCCTAAATTAAAAACTCATTAACTATTGCGATTGTTGATAGGAAAAGTACAACTCATCGTCGCGTCTTTCAGGCTACGAGCTACGAGAAAATATTCGTAGCATGGGAACCAACAAAACGTCGCCCGTAAAAAGTAATACATACCTAGTTAATTTTAAAAGAACTAACCTACTTAGTAGTTATTCCCGTTTAGGAGAATGGAGCTCCCAAGCGGTGTTACGGGGTAGCTTTATAACAATAGCGTTCTTTACAAGATTCCTAAACAAGGAGGGTGTAAGTAAATCATTATTTTGCACAAGCTGCGGCAGTCAATTTAGGGGAAAAATCATTGAGGTGATGAAGATTTGGCCATAATATTTTGTCGATTCGTGTTATTTTGAAAAAGTTTAGACAAAGCGTCAGTTTATCAAATATGTAGGTAGTACGTAGGTAACTACATAATAGGTACTTACGCTATTAGAGGATCACTCTAAGAAGGTTCCACCACGGTACCTTATACCACCTTATGCTAGTGGGTATTTTCGCTGATCAATAATTTCCCTATAGGTACCTACCAAGGGACAGCTAGACTTAGCACCTACAAATGAGAGATTCAAATTCAAAGATTACTTATTTTTCGGTTTCGGAGGTAGGTATACTAGATATTCTTAACCAGAGTTTATCCATTCGTTAGCTTGGTGCTATCAGTTAGATATCTTGAAACAGTGCGTTTTTGAACACTCAATACCAAATCGATTTCGAGCATTATATTGCTCGTGTGCACTTTATTCTTTTGTATTCACATATTGTTGCTTGTTGCACAATAATCCCGAGATGGGAACGAGTTGACAAATTGATAACTTTATAATTAGTGGTTAGAGTGCGGTGGTCTAATTTGAGTATGGCATGTGGTGCGATGAGCCCGTAACACCGCGGGAACTGTCCACTCGGAGAATCCCAGACGGACACCAAATGTTAAAACAGTTCCGGCCGTGCACACGAACATTAAGCATTTCATTATCAAAACATAACTCACTATGCATGTAGGTCATGTAGGTATTTTGAATAGGTGTAGGTACCTATGTGCTATTGTTAGTTCTAATTATATTTTGAAAGAATGAAAGAAAGAAAACTTTGATTTGATTTTGAACCTAGTCACTGACATGTTTTTTTAGAAACTTAATAAAAAAACGTGCTGCTCCATGTGATTGTGTACCAAAAAGTGCTTATATCTAGGTGTCATTTTCTAGGCAGTCATATCTAGGTACCTATATGAGCAACGGTCCGACAGTATGTTACACCATTACACCACCTATGAGGAAATGTCTTTTTTACCCGACTGCCCCAGAAGGAGTGTATTGTTTTTCGAGAGTATGTATGTATATCTTTTTCTTTGTAACTGCTTGATGGATTTTTACCCGACTACGGCGAAGCAAAAAGGAGGGTTGTGATTTTGAGCGGTACTTATATATGTATGTTCATCTGTTACCTCATAACTTCTAAACTACCGAACATAATTGACAAATGAGGCATCATTGAAAGCGTCTTGATCGTCCACTGGTTATAGGCTATGTGACGTCATGTTAAATGCTATATGGCGCCCTCTAGAGGACATGAAGTAATGAACTTAAAGAAATATGTTTTTAATGGTGCTATGTTGGGTACCAAATGAAAGGCCTTGATGAATACATTACAAATATATATATATATATATATATATATATATATATATATATATTACATATCATAATAACTAAGTAAATAAATATGTTTAAATTGTTAAAAACAAGGAAAAGTGAGACTGCTACGTACGGCGCGACTGTAAAATTAATAGGTACCTATTAGGTATACAATGAAACCCAAACAATTTTTTTTAAAGCTGCTCTGCAAATACTTTGTAACGAAATTATAACCCCAAAATAATTGTAATAAAAAGTAAGTTCAAAAACTAAAACCTGATTACTGAAAAATCACGTTCTAAAAAGTATGAAACAAGAAAATATTTCAGACAGAAATCAAGAAAAAGTTTTAGATTTAAGTAAGTATATATTGCATAAGCAAATACAAAAAAAGAGGCCAAGGTTTAAAAAAATAATGTACAACAATATTAGTATCAAATAACCGGCCAAGTGCGTGTCAGACCACGCTCAATCAAGGGTTCCGTAGTTGGGACGAATTTATCCCAAGAAAAAACTTAACATTGTAGCGGAAAAAACTGTTCACAAAAAAAAACAACCAACTTCAAAAAAAAAAACACTACAAAGTGAAAAATAACTTTAATTTCGGAAGTCGGTGTCTTTGGTTTTGAATTTTCGTTTTTTTCACCGACTTCCGAAATTAAAGTTATTTTTCACTTTGTAGTGTTTTTTTGGAAGTCGGTTGTTTTTTTTGTATAAAGTTGTTAATTTTCACTTTTTTGTTGTGGTACCTACCCCACACAAATGCGAATACCACTACCTGCTTTGTAATAGTGACAGGAATTTATCATATCATCCACATATGAATGGGAAAAAGACGTACATATTATTGAAGCTAACTCAAAAACTATCCAAGCAAAGTTAATAAAAAAATTATGGGACCACCTCGAGAGACTACCCTTTCAAATAAAAGAAGAACTTTTAAAACCGGTCCAAAATTGATGGAGAAATCGGTGGACATACACATAAAAATTTAAAAACACACTAACATACCACGAATAGATATATAGATAGAACCTCCTCCTTTTTGGAAGTCGGTTAAAAAAACATGTTCTTCCATATATTCCAACTGCAAATGTAAGTTTGTGCGCACAATATTGAGAGATTTACCGTGTTATTTTAAGACAATAGACTTCTTATAGGTTTTCCTGTAATCTATAAGTAAAGAACCACTCCCTGTATTTTTTTTTTTTAAATTTTAGGCTCAGTTGTTTCGGAGATAAAGACGAAATGGTAAATTTTAATCTATTTTCTTAAATGTCTTTTAAGGTATTTATTTTACAATTTTAAAATATGTATTTGAGATCCTTGCAACAAGCCCTTTGATTTGATATGTCACACCACGGTACAGTTTGCAAAATTATTTTTAAAATTTTCTAATTTACTCCCCAAAAGTGAACCTCCGTGTTTGGATCACAGAAATACATATGTGTACCAAATTTCAACTTAATTTCTGTCGATTAGATTCGCAGAAATTGTGGTATAGAACCCGAATAAATAAGCTAGTAAGGAGTCAATTCCAAATACACAAATAAACTAAAAAGCTTGAAATAAAGTAAATTACATATTAAAAAAAAAACAAAAACTCAACTGCAATGATACATGGTAATTGAAAAGAGAAAAACATTTTTTTAAATATTTGTTGCTTGTGTTAATCCTCATGGATGTTCTCCGGGCTGCGACGGGTGGCGACGGTCGGAGGTGTGTGTCAGACTCACAGACCACATAGATAGATATATTGCTTAGATAATGTTAGACTCTTTACTGACTAAACCAATAATACGGTGTTCTCCAACTGGGTAAGGCCACGAAAAATTGTTTAATAACACACTTGAAACTGTAACACACAATAACACACTTGAAAAAATATAACACACCGGAAAATAGTAAAGCCTAGTGCACATAAATGATAAAATAATAATACTAAGTAGTTCTTTATTCGCGGCTTTGCCTGAATGATTTTAAAACATAATTACAACAAATAAAACACAAATTAATACTAAAAATCTTTATTAGAACTTAAACCTTTAATTTAACGAAAGTGTACTTATGAGAACTGTCAAAATCTGGTATTTTTGGTCTGTTCCCTTTAGTTCTTTCCGCGTTTTTCTTATGCGCAAAAAATTTTTCAGGGTCCCTTTGTTTAGCCTTTCCCTGTATAATTTCTGCCTTTCAGCTGGCGTCATTGGCATCTGAAAAGAAAAAGTAAATTCCCTTCACCGGCAAAGCTTAGCAAATACAATTCAGTTATAAAGCGTGACATTTGCTATCATGCAAACGCTTTACTCGTTTCGCCACTCAGATGCAAATATAAAATACTAGCTGCTGCCAGCGGGTTCACCTGCGCGAAAGCAGAAAGTGTCTGTGTTATTCCAGGGTAAGATTTACCCGTGTACCAAGTTTCATCGAAATCCATTCAGTAGTTTTTGCGTGAAAGAGTAACAAACATATATCCATAGATACATTTTTACAAAGTTTCGCGTTTATAATAAGTAGGATGTACGCAATATGCGCTAATTATTTTTTTATCACATCTATTCAAAAAGAGCTAATTCGTTGTTCGTAAACAGGGACTAAAATAGCTTTTTAATCCCTAGGGATTAAAAGTGATTTGAATTTGGAATGTGGACATTGTTAGTAAAAGTTCCAATTACCAAAGAGATCAAACACAAACATTGTATGAACAAGTAACAGGCTGGCAAGAGAGAGAAAGTGTGTTTGGTCAAAATGAAAATCCAAGATGGCGGCTTAGAAAATTTTCAAATTTTTTGTCTTTGTGTCCTTTTCATAGTTTTCGAGGGTGCTAAAACCGATAGTGAGGTCAAAATGTAAATCCAAGATGGCGGCTCTGAAGATTTTCAAATTTATCATCATGGGTATCGTTTTCACGGTTTTTAAGGGTGCTAAAGCCGATGATGAGGTCAAAATGAAAATCCAAGATGGCGGCGGCAAAAAATTTCAAATTTTTCGTCATGGGTATCGCTTTCATGGTTTTTAGGGGTGCTAAAGCCGATGGTGAGGTCAAAATAAAAATCCAAGATGGCGGATGCAAAAAAATTCAAATTTTTCGTCATGGTTATCGTTTTCATGGTTTTTAAGGGTGCTAAAGTCGATAGTGAGGTCAAAATGAAAATCCAAGATGGTGGCGGCGAAAAATTTAAAATTTTTCGTCATGGGTATCGTTTTCATGGTTTTTAAGGGTGCTAAAGCCGATGGTGAGGTCAAAATGAAAATCCAAGATGGCAGCTAAGAAAATTTTCAAGTTTTTCGTCATGGGTGTCGTTTTCATAGTTTTCGAGGGTGCTAAAACCGATAATGAGGTCAAAATGTAAATCCAAGATGGCAGCTGCGAATAATTTAAAAATTTTCATCATGGGTATATCGTTTTCATAGTTTTCGAAGGTGCTTAAGTCTATAGTGAAGTCACAATGTAAATCCACGATGGTGGCAGTGATTTTTTTTAAATTTTACTTGCGAAGGAACTTTGTTCCTGACGGGGGTCGGATCATACACGTTTTTTTTTCTCATAGAGGGTGATAAAAAGTAGAGTGTTCACCTCGGGAGCAACACTATTTTAAGCTCGAGTGGCGTACTTTGAATCCCTCGCTGCGCTCAGGATTCTACTTTAGAATCCCTCGCTACGCTCGGGATTCTACTCTAGAATCCTTCGCTCCGCTCTGGATTCAAAGAAACACTCTCGCCTTAAAAATAGTTCTTTGCTCCCTTGGTAAACAATCTACTATTATGCTGACTGGTAGCTCGAAACCGAAAATAGGCCATTGTTTTCATCATTGAAAATCTAACTTATTATAAAATGGGAAAGTTTGGATGGATGTTTGTTACTCAATTACGTCAGAACAGCTGAACCGATCTTGATGCAATTTGGCTCAGATATAGATATCATAGCTGTCCATAATGACCTCTCTTGTGTTGAAAACAAACCCGCTACCATAGGTAACCGAGGTCCGCAGTATAATGTGTCAACTATTTTACAATGTGAACTAGGCTTAACGTATCTTCTCGTGTGTTACGTAACACAAAACATAACACACGCAACATGCGGGAACTAACACACGCGAAAATATAACTGTTATCTAAGAATAAAACTTTTAAATACAGTCTAAATGCACAGAAAACCAGTCGATTCAACAAATAACAACATTATCTACAGTAATATTGACTTTACCGGATTAAATTTCAACACTTACCTTGTCAAATCACGTAAAATAACTCGCAAAACTAGGTGACCAAAATTCCCGCTCACAACAACTTCACGAATTGCTTCATAATAAAATGGCATGACAGATGTTTGACGTTTCTCTATGGTCTTAGGGAAGTTTGGCAACATAAAACAATACTTTAAGGGCCTGTTTCACCACCTCCGATTAGGTTCTCGTTAACTTACTTGGCAGATAATATCCTACAAATTCTGTTCCATTTTTGAATTTATTCGGTAAGTAGTGGCTATTCGGACATCGTGAAATAGGCCCTTAGTGTTGCTGTGATTTGGAAATTTTAAACTAACATGCATTTCGTGTTATGTCACACACGGGCCATATTTTCAACCATGTTTTTTTTTTATATTAGGCAGATATCAACTGTTTATTCGTTTTAAAACAAGGCCGTTATAGTATAAAACAGGTACAATGTAGCGTATAATATGATACTAAATTTATTTGATAAAAAAAAAAAAAACAAAGTTTGGTGTCACATGGACAAGAGCCATTTTGATTTTGTATGGAAGCTGAAATCAACCTAAAATATTAATCGAAAATTTACATAATTAGAAATAATATTTTTTTATTTTAATTACGCCATGCTGGGCAAGAACTCTCTAAATATCGATAAATCTGTAAACGGTATTAGAAATAATGGTACCTACAGTATTTTTCTTTAAAAATTTTGGTACGAGCCACGTAAATTTTTTGAAATAAACACTTTTTCGTGGCCATACCCTACTTTTGGCGGCCCGCTGGGTTTATTATGCTGTGGCACTTGCGCAGTGACGCGTAAGGTCTAAAAGTACAGACGCCAGCACATCAAGCTACTACAATCTGTCAAATTTATTTAATAGATTTTCAACTTTATCGCTGAAGTTTAAGATTCAAAGTTGATTGGGAAAATGTGACAGTTTCGGGTAGCTTGATGTGCTGGCGTCTGTACCTCTAGGTACTTTTAGACCTTACGCCACATAACACCACATTACTAAAGAGTAATGTGGTGTTTCCACCCAAAAGCAGGCTGGAGGAGGTAGTAAGGTATAGGTTCTGATTAGTCCAATGATTACCTATTCTATTTTGGGGGTAAAAATAGAGCCATATTCAAACGTTAATGAAACAAAACTTTTTAAGCTGTAAGTAGGTCGTTTAATTTATCTTCAATACGATTGAATAAATATTTTTTACCAATTTCTACCCATACAGGAAAATATTTTGACATATCACGGTTTGACATGTAAATTTAATTCTCAGAAATACTATTTCTTACATTTTAAAGAAGTTAATTTGTGTTTTTATAGACCTAGAATCAATCATGGGGATAGGAAAAAAACAATTGGAGCAGATTGCAGCATTCTCTTCGTCAGCATTGGTTTATGGACTGGGTTCACTTGTTACCCTGCTATATGTCACCGAATGGAAGGCTGTTTGTAAATACATTCCGTTTTATAATGGCATAGAAAAGTTCCAAGACCCCAAACCAGAAAAATGATTAAAATTAATTTTGCTTATTTACCTTTTTAATAATATATCAATAAGTACCTATATGACAGGTGGTCATGCTATAACGTAATAAAAAGCTAGTTATTCAGATTAAGAGAGGGCAAGCTAAGAGCACGCGCCCGAAATAACACAATAGTAATCTGGAAAAAGAATGGAATTATAATAATGACTGGTGTTGGCATCAGGTGTGCTCGGATTTGTAATAAAATGTCAACCGGATCGTGCGCAGCCGGCGTTGGCGCACGCGCAGCTGTCGGCCCTCCTCTGGCCTCCGCTGAGGTGTGCCCTCCGAATAAACACTACCTCTTTGTAGTGTATTGTAATTTCGTATTGTACTGTATTCAACGATTTATTTTTAATGGAATAGTCAAATTAAAAAAAGTGCTATTATCAGTGCTTGTTATTTAATTTCCAAACACGTTCCTTGCAAATTTGAAATCCTTTCATATTCACGTTCTTCGTCAAAATGTTCAAATGTATATAAAATAACATTACGTACAAAGGAAGGCGCCTCCTGTAAAATTGTGTCCTGTACTAGATAACAGGATATCTGTGCTAGATAACAGGATATCTTTACGAAGATATCAGGATTTTTCTACACCGCCACTACGCTGGCCGACGCCGCATCTACACTGCGTTTCCGTTGGCCTACACCTTGTCTACGAGTACGCTGGCCTACGCCGCTGTGCCCCGCGCCTACGCTGGCCTACGCCGTACCAACGCTGACCTACGCACCCTTCCGTTGGCCTATATCGCGCCTACGCAGCGTCAAAGTCTAAACTGGACTAACGCACTGTGCGAAGAATTAAGTTGCTTAAAGTTAACTAATGATAAGCGACTGTTTTTTGACGTTGTTCAAACATCAAAAAACAGTCGCTAATCATTAGTCACTTTAAGCAATGTTTATAAATAAACCCCTTAGTGTTCCTTTACTGACTCAACTAATGTTTGTGTTTCTAGATTGCTTCAATTTGACAATATTTAGCTGGATAATTTGTTTGTTTTTTTAAAGCTATTTAGTCTGACGTAAGTATCTCTTTTCCTGTTTCTATTAGGGTCCCTTGACATAGTAGGTACTAATTTAACACATTTTTTTATTATTATTAAACTACCTACTACATAACAGGTCCTTTTTTAGTAAGTGTAGCAAAAGCTCAGTATCTCAGAGAGCTTTTTTATATAACTTTAAACTGGATCGTACTATGAATAAGACCCAGACGCGTCAAGGACCAAGGGCCACAATAGGGAGATCAAAAGTGGGGTGAGGTGCGGTGTGGAGCCGCGTTCCGACACAGCCCTATTTACTTTGTCTGTAGGCCGCTCCAAGAGCGGCTGTGTACGGTGCGCGTGCGTTCGCTTCAGTCGAGTTACGAACCCATTTTGTAAACAAACTTGTTAACGTTACGCGGACTTCGGAAAAATATTTCGTTATTGCCATCGAACAATATTATAAACATTAAAGTGTTGATTGAGTTGTGCCAACAATGGATTTGTCCTGTGGAGAGAACTTGCAGAATTCTGGAAACAACAGTGGAAGTGGAAGGATGGTCGACATGTGCGTTGCAGGTCCTGATCGGGCTTTAGACCGGGACCCTCGGCTGCTCCTCAACTTGCTGGCTCTGGAGAGGGCACACGCTCTTCACACGGATTACTTCCAAAATGTACAGATTGATATCCAGCCCTTCATGCGGAAGGTAGTCACCACCTGGATGTTGGAGGTGAGTTCTAATATCACATTTTATAGCTATCCCATATGTTAAATGATTTTCCGTGTTTATAAACAAGTCAAAACATTACCAATAGGGTACAATAACCTAAATCAAAGTATTATTTGCCAATCGGGTCGCAGCTAACAGCTGATTACAGTGAATGACCTGAATATCTGAATAAGTATGGTATATATGTGCGTAGTTGCTCCAATTTATGAGTAAGTAGGTACCTATCATATTTTAGTAACTTAGTTTTGTAGTGCTATTATTATCTCCTCAAATGGAAGAATAACTGATACAGTTAATTCTTGTAAGGATGTAGGTATAAGGCAGAAACATAAAAAAGAGGTTTTCAAGATTCTATGTCGTGGGTAGGCTGAAAATTAAATTTGACTACCTATTACAGTCTGCATTAATATAATTACTAATGTAAAAGCATAAATGTAATGAATAAGTAAATAGGTAAATTGTGATGTCATGAGGTCTTAAGGGTCCCATAAGAATTTGGGTATCACGTTACGATATCATCTAATGATACCTAAAATATTGTTTATCTCATGTTACCTTTGAAAGAGGTGAATGCACGTTTAGTTAAATCTAAATAATATATTTTAAATGTTCATGAACTTCTCTGTACTTAGTTAAAAATAATTATGGAAATATGAATATGTACTATGGAATCGTTTCTGGAGTTCCTCCGGCGTCTTCTAATTTACGCACCAGTGACAATGACCCCATCCCGTCACTCGCTACACTATGACGTAACTGCGTGAGCCTAATCTATCGACAACACCAAGAAACACACAATTATTGTATTATTTTTCTTTTGTATAATGATGTTTTTTTGTATTTCCTTCTATCTAATTCAGTTTAATGTTTCCTCCACAGGTATGCGAGGAGCAACAGTGTGAGGAGCAGGTGTTTCCCCTGGCAGTGAGCTACATGGACCGGTTCCTCGCTCAGCGCGCCATCTCGCGGCAGCAGCTGCAACTCCTCGCCGTCACCTCCATGCTGCTCGCCTCCAAGTTCCGCCAGTGCCATCCCCTGTCTGTGGATCTGCTTTGTGCTTACACCGATAATTCTGTGTACCCACATGAAGTTAGGGTAAGGATCGTTCTTTTTATTATTAATTTGGTCAATGTTTTTCTTTAGGAAGCAGCTCGCAATTTTCAGGATTCACTTTGTCAATATCACAAGCACGTGGCTGACCCAAGTATTAAGCTTAGCTTTGACTATAGGTAAAATATTATTAACAATAATAATAGCTCAGTACTCGATATTTGACCTACCCCAAAAAACACAGATAATTTATCAATCATCAGTAAACTTCAATTGGTCCTGATTCGGACAGACTATCTTAGATATTTTTATCATGTCAGTGTAACACAGGTGTCATTTCCTTCCTCGAACTCAATCTTACATAAAATCCAAGTGGCTCTATCGCCTTCGACGTCCGGCACCATACATCCTGTGACAAAACTTAATTGTTGTTTTGATTCTACTGTGAATGAACTACGATTAGTCGAGTCAAATGTCACTCCTTCACCCCAAAGCGACATTTCCTTACACCATGCCAGTTTCCGGCAATTACACCTTCCTCGAGAAAGTCAAGAGGGCTTATAAGACTGTCACCCTTCTTATGTAGCCACAGCCTGTGACGAAGTAAGGCACCGAATTGGTCGCTCACTTGCTTCCGACGGAAATGTGGGCTACAAGATACGAAACATGGCCAGTTAAATTAGAACTAATTTAAGTAGCCGTCATTTTACGTCTTTAATGAGATGAGGTTGTTGCACTCGGTATTTTTGGTTTATGAAGTTCGAGGTGTAAAGGGCTATTCACAGGCTATTCCAAATATTGACGCTTCAAAACACCCACTCAAAATCGAAATGTGGTTTTGAATAAATTCCCACAGCTCACCATAATGACAAAATTGTCATAATCGTTCACACCCGCACAGGCAGGTGCGATTCGTAGTTGCTCATGAGCTTGCCCTTTGTCAATTTTGACTTTGTCACCTTATTCACACGCTTAACTATGCAATAGCAATGTGCCTTTTATGAACATCTATCATATAATAATTGACGCTACTCCAAGAGAAATACGGTGCGCCAAAAATAACTAAGCGAACTAGAGCCTGCGTTTGGGTGCATTTATGTTTTTGAATAAATATAAAATATCCATAATCTTCTTGATTCCTGACCTCTCTTCTGTTAAAATTACTAACATGCACCATATGCTATAGTTGAATATCATTTGGACACCGTGAGAACATGTTTGGCCTCTCCTTCAGTGCGTATGACACCGTGGAATGCTTCGTATTTCCTTGCTATTAATTCGTGCGATGATCGCGATATGCCTCCAACGCGCATACTTAATGCTGTCATATGGTGCGGGCCGATCCTACTTTCCCATACTTAGGGACTCTTACTTAAATATTCACCAATACCATCATTAAAATGCTATGCATATTATATAACTTTGATGATATTGATCAAAAAATTAGTAGTGTACGAATATTTTCATAATTTCGACATAAGATGTCGATGGTAAGTGGATGTGAAGCCTAGTCAGCTTTTTTTACCAAATAAGTAAATTACTTCCATATTTCTTGAAGATGTTGTCTTTCTTTGGGCTTTTATTCTTAAAGACGTTATTGTTCTAACATCTTGAATATGCATGGCTACATAAATCATGGTTATCTGTCCGGTAGTATGGTTTAATGAACTCAAATCTCACTAAAGTCGTTCGTAGCTTGAATGGCGTTCACCCTGTCTTTATCTAAATTAGTACATTTGTTGTTGTGAGTGTAAACAAGGAATCGTTTCAACGCCCTTATTATATCAGTTGCCATGTGAAAAATATCGCCAGCGAAGGGTTCCATTGTCCCTTGTGTTTTCTTATGACATTTCTACTGTAATTGTAACGTGATTCGCTACTTTTTGCGGTTTCCGCCTAACCCATCAAGTATGACGGTTACGTATCAACTGTTAAGAATAGGTCGCACATCCCTTCCTTTAAATACACGGGTAATTTGTTTCAAACGTAAGAAAGTATACTGTTATTCACACGGGGTCGTGCCCTTTAGGGATAATTATATTCAAAAGCGAAACGACCGTCGCTTATATTGCATTTTTTTTGTTATAGCAATGGGAAGTAATGCTCCTTCAACGATTGAACTGGCAGTTGTCTATTGCAACGGCGTTTGACTTCGTGGAGCCGTTCCTGGCGCGAGTGCCGTGGGGCCGCGCCAACCCGCTGGTCAGGACACACGCGCTCACGCTCACCTCAGTATGCTATACCGGTATGTATATAAATAATCTTTATTACTTACAGGTACTAACAGGTTTTACGTGCGTATATATTTCAGCAACAATAAATCTCCTGCGAAACTTGGCCAACATGCGGGTCGAGTTCACTTCCTACAGTGATAGTAATTAACTTTAATCGATAAATGCCGTTTAGTGTCCATTTTTTTTCCACTAATTTGTTCAGGTTTTAGCTTAATGATTATATGGGAGGCCCCTTTGTTTTGGAATGTGATTGTTGGTTGGTGGTCAGGGTGTAGCGATGTAACGTGGGGTGCAGGCTGCACGCGTGTATCGGAACGCGCACATGCCGTTTGCGCCGTGATAACGCGCACACCTTGCGCCTGCGCACCCCTCAGCCACTGACCCTCTTGCACTCCCATTGTAAAAACACGAATGACCTTACTACATTTAAACATTTCAAATTATGCCATTACATTTCAATACAGCGTACGATATCAAATGGTAAACCTGTTTGCGTATTAAACCTTAGTGTAGTAAAAAATCCATAAAGAGGACACGTGGCTGGGGATTTATGTACCTCTACCTACCTACCTACAATTTACATTAATTTATATAGATACGTAGATACTTTATTTTTACCCGACTACGACGAAGCAAAAAGGAGGGTTATGATTTTGACCGGTATTTTTGTATGTATGCATGTTCATCTGTTACCTCATAACTTCTAAACTGATCATAACTTGACAAACTTCTAAACTGATCATAACTTGATAAATGAGGTAGGTATCGTTGGAAGCGTCTTGATCGTCCGCTGGTTAAAGGCTATGTGACATCACATTAAATTCAATATGGCGCCCTCTAGAGGACATAAAGTCAACTAAAAGGTATAAATAAGACATCACAGAAAGACAGACTAGCATACTAATAAATAATCCGGAGTCACACGTTTTATATAAATCGAATAGATTACGTGTAACTCCGGATTTTTAATGAGTCTCTGTCTGTCTGTGAATGTCTAGTTTACCTATACCTTTTTAGTTGACTTTTTTGTCGTAGTTGGGTTTTAGATTTTATAACTTTTTTTTTATTGATACAAATACCGCACAATTTAAATGAAATTAGTGGTGAGTTTAGCTAGTAAGTAATTTGACACTTCAATAAGATAAGAATTTTATGAACCGATGTTGAAATTGAATTTAGGAACAACTCGATTTAGTATAGGTATTTAGCTGTATTCTATAGTTTAGTAGTTATTCCTATATATAAAGTACATAAGTTCGTGGCAATTTATGTACTGTAAACGTTCATAGTGCCCTCCGTAGACGTTAACCACCAATGACCCTTTGACATTACCTCCCTACGAGGGTAGTGCTTTTCCGATCACTGAACACAATAAAAACTAGTGGAAATTACTAATTCATAATAAGTTCGTTGCTTGGCTAAACACCTGACCTTTATTTAGCACCTTCGTTATAGTTCTTATTTTTTTTTAATGCAATAATAATAAATACTTAGTATATTTCCGGTTGTTATTACAACGAAGTTGAATTTCTTTACATGGGTTAGTGAAATCAGTACAGAAAAAATCAAATTTCCAGCCACACAGTCATTCTAGTGGCGTAACCTAGTAAACTTTTCAGTCTTTCAGCAAGTTTATTGCAAAAAAAAAAAAAAAAAAACTTGGAACTGGACTGTCCATACAAATCACAATCTATTAAACAGAACAGCTATAAAAATACCTAACTTATTTCTAGTCTGATCCCGTTAATGAAACTCAAATAGGTAGGTACTTCTTACTAGGTACCTTCCAATAAAATCAGATATGTACTTATGTCATTAACTTTTTAATTACTCGTTAAATTCGTAGTAAACCGAAATAATATCGTGATAGTTAACCCTGTCCGCCCCTATGGTCCATCGAATCCTGATAACAGTTATTTATAACCACCACTCACTCGCCGTCTGTCACCCTCTATTGGTCCATTGACTTTACTTTGGAGTTTTCTATGCTTCATCTGTTGTTTCATGAAATTAGGCCCTTAAGTAAACAATAGGTTTTGTAAATAGCATTGATTTTGGGACTTGCTGACACAATATATTCGGCCACAGTGTCCAAATTGATACATTTTAATGTCAATTTTTCACTGACAATTCGGACACTATCAAATTATTGAAGCTGTTAGTACAGTCAGATAAAAAGTTTTAAAATATTATGAGTGGAAAAAAAAAAACATTACTAAAACTATTTTAGGGTGGCTTTAATCTTTCGGGAATGAATTGCTTCGTGGACGTGTATCACTGTAAGTCACCACATTAGACTTTTATTATTAATAACATACATGTTGAAAAAAAAAACAAAAATCATTCAAAACGTATATATTTTGTATAAAAATCAACATCTTATAAATATTGGTTTATATATCTACAATATAATCACATAAAAATATCTCGATAACAGCTAGTCACATTGATTGATTTGGCATTACTTATTAATAAAAAAAATCATTACCCTTAGAATGTATAAAAATCACAGATAATAATCAGTTCAAATGTAGACTAAATACTATATATAACCACTACATATTTGTTAGTTTTACTGAAAACGCAATAAAAATCTTGAACGAAGTTTTTTATCAGACCATATCTGAGAGAAAAAAAATCCGATTCGGATACTGTGTCCGAATTTATTGTGTCCGAGTCGTCAGCAAGTCGATTTTGGAACTGATGAACTTTTGAAACTGAATCGTTTTGTTTCTAGGAAAGCACCATTACTTCTTTAAGTCATTGGATGCTAATGTAGTTGGTTATTTTACAATTAAATAAAAGTGGAAGTACCTGGAGGCTGGAGCGTTAATAATGAAGTAGGATACCGCTAAGCGAATAAATTGTGTAACTTATACGCTTGCCAGGCGATCTTGAAAGTACAGCTTACTTATAACGGAAAAGCTTTGACATGAAAGCTTTTCAAGCTACAACGTGTTCGCTATTGTGCGTGTTTTTGTGTTAATATAACACCAGGTCAACTATCAGTTGCATCTATTAAGTATTATTGTAAACAGAAACGTTTCGTGTAGCGGGGCGTCAAGTTTTGTCGGTGTCGCCGGAAGTAGCATAATTGCCGGTAACTGATCGTGCATTACTCGAGGTGTGAAAGGGTTAATAACATTACTTGACCCCTAAACTTCCTTCATCTTCTTTTATTAGCTACTTTAATTACTATGATCATAATTACTCATATTTGGAACCACTAAGAAAGTTTACGCAATATTCGAAATTGGATCTCATTCAATGTAAATTCTTGCCAACCGTAACATTTCTGTAGACTACATGTTATTATTATTGCAGGCAATACAATTTGTAAAGAGCACAACATGTGCAGTTTGACCGGACTAATTTCTTGGAGTAGTGTCACGGTTACGGTGACTTATGAGACTAGTCGTCGCGTACGCAGGGGAGCGCTTGGCGACCGCGCCAGCTGACTCGGGGACAATGCACGAAGACGTCCCGCAGCCATTGTTCCGCGCCCGAATCCCTGTCCCAAAGTCTCGACAAAAGCTTCGCGACAAAGACCCGTCTCGGCGCGCACCTGGCGGTGTACCACCCTATCTAACCCGATAAGCCGTACATCTCCTCCAAACACAATCTTACCGTATTACCTTGCGAGATGCCTGTTTCCGTTTTCAACATCCGATCCCAGATCAAATCGTCGGGTCCATTTTTCAAGCCTTCTTTTCTTTGACATTCGATTTTATTATCAATAAAACGGAAACAATAAGGACATGAACAACTGTTAGTAAAATTATAATACATTGTATTCATTCGGATTAGATATAAAAAATCATTGACTAAACATGGTTTTTGAATAAGACATTAAATCTGGTAATAATATTCGCCATAAAAATGATCACAACCAGTTTAACGCACAATTATACGAACTATTTGCAACCCCTGCGTTTTTGCATTCTATTTGTGTTAGGTTAGGATTCTCTATTAGGGTGGAACTGACAGGTTTCTCAAACGGAACATAACGGTCCTCGATGTCTGTTGAGTGTACCGTCTATGTCAATGCAGTTGTGGTAATTAGAAGGGTAAGACGCGAGGGTGTAAAGTCTTCGGGTCGGTAGCAGTCGCGTGGGCCGGCTCAGCAGATGTCGGCACGCCAACTGACAGGCAACCTGTCGCGCAACGGATCGTGACGCACCGCTGCTCATGCTGACCAGATCAGACCTGATACGCTACTCGCAATCGTTTTTGATTTTTAATAAGCTACTGGTCCATAGAAGTGTACATTAAACAACGACTTTCCTGTTTATTATACATTTCAGACGTGCACCGTTGCATGTTCATGTATTAAAGTGATTAAGTACAAGCGCTAGGTGACATGCACGGAGCTTAGGAAGTGGAACGTGTGCGACGGACCTAAAGTTCATTTCTAGCCTGGATTCATTGACCTGCCACACACAAGCTAGTGAGCTTGAGGTACCTACATTAATAAAGTGTGGGCACTTTTTCTGATTAAAATTATGACGCGCTCGCGTGTAGCGATATTGTTTTTCTTAAGGAATAGCCATGATGTATAGCGTATAAGGGCACGATGGAGGTAAGAAGGGTGCATGTAGTAGGTGGGCAGTGACCCTACGGTAGTGGCATGGTTCGCGGAGGTGCGAGCGGAAGGGTCGCGCCAGGTGTCCTCACATCTGCCGTCTTGGCTGACGTAGTAGTACACCCAAAGCGACTTGAAGTTTATATTGTATTGACTTGTGCCGCTCCAATGCCTACACCGTTAGAAATATGTTAAACATAACGATACTAATATGTACGCACATACATTAAACGTATGAGGACTGTAAAATGTAAATTAATGTTGAATTATTGATTGTGCAATTTTGACCGTTTGAGTGCAAAATTTTATCGACGACAATAGTATTGATTAGTAGACATGTGATCGAAGTTACATTTCAAAATCGCACAATAGAGTCCCTCCTTCGTAGTGAATTGCAGCTGCGCCCTTACCTAGACGACTTAAGATGTAAATTACCATTATTCCCCGTCTATTGTCCCGGAGTAGGTACACAAAGATGCAGACGGGGAAGCAATGCACAAATCGGGCAGCTGTTCGGTTCTCCTTCCTTATTCTCAAACTATTAACAAAAGAGTTCTCACATTGTGCAAAAAGTAACGCGACTTTATTTTCAACCTCGTCGTCGAAGATCGAAACAGTTTTTTTGCCCATATTGTTGGCATACAAGTTACATTTTATTTGACTTGACTGGTTTTATTTTTAGACGATGGTCTTGATCAGTCAGTAGGTTATAACGTTATAAGACTGATGTTAATAAAGTACGCCGTACGTCTGATGGCAGGACGTAAGGAAGCTGAGATGCAAGGTGTCCAAGCCACCTGTCCGCACTCCGCGGCAATTATCTCGCAACAGATGTGCACACTCTACCTGCGCCTGCGTCCTCCGGGTGTATAAAAATTTCGATACAAAAACATGTAAACAAGAAACCCGTTTTAAAATAAACCTTATTAATAGTCTGAGAACGTGTAGGTAGCTAAGGTAGCATAAGTTTGCATTCAAACAACGCGCTTAATAATATTGACGATAACCTAGATATTAAATTCAAGTTTTTTTTGTCAACAGAGACCGAGTTTCTTCTTGTACCACCATCGTTGATTGCTGCTGCGTGTATCACGGCGGCAGCTCGAGGTCTGCGGGTGCGCATGTCGGTGAGCGACATGTGCGCGTTGACGCGCACGCCGTCCGCCGCCGCCGAGCTGGTGGCGCGCCACGTGGAGCGCGTGCTGGCGCGCGAGACGCAGCCGCAGGAGCCGCGCGCCAGGCACACGCTCCCCTTCAAGCAGAACACACCAGAGCAGACGCAACTACCAGATACTCCCACAGACGTTCAAGACGTACATTTCTAATACTTATCAATAGTACACGTCTTGTTTCTTGGACACAGTTCAATTTGCTTCCAAGGATTACTATAGCCTGTATAGAAAATCGTACAAAAATCAACAACCAAAATCAACGATCTCAGTGTTTATGAAAGTATGGATTGCATTGTTACGAACATTTTTTATTTCGTGCACCTGGATTTATAAGAGAAGAGCCGCGCAGAAGCAAAAAATGGACCTTTTTCTGAAAGAAGCGATGTCAAGTCTTGTACAATATAGGAAAAGTTATCTAGGAGAATTTATTGTTCATTGATCTCAAATTATTTATATGAAATATTAACATTAGAGTAGATTAATGTTATTTATCGTAAAATAGATTCATTTATAGTGAGTGGCTAAAGGTTGTAACAAAGATTATTTTTGTTCGACTGAACATTATAAAGTAAATAATATTGTGCTGTTTGATCTCCATTAACTCCAAATGTTTAGAAAGACTGAAGGCAAATGAAGTCATTTTTGTACATTTAACAAAAAACTAACACCGGCTCAGCAATTGATATATTTTTGTTTCTATTTCAGAACAAAATAACCCAACAAAAACAAATAAAAAAAATAGACTGTGTATAATTTGTATGTATAGCTTTGTGTGTCACTGTGTAACTAACTTGTAAGATCTCATTCAATAGTAAATTGGAATTAGTCCCTTTTCGTGGAGGGAAGTGTGTTTAGTATTTGCTGATAATGAGTGAAAATGTTAAATGTTGTAATATTTATTTAGGTCGATGTTAAGTTTTAGTAAATTCTAGTCAAGCGTTTTACACATTCCTGTTTTCGACCAAACTTAATGTTTAGATGTATAGAATAAATTTGTATAAGTAAGTATTATCGTTTAAGTAATTAGGATGTTTTAGTTTGTTTGGCAAATTGTTACAGAAGGCGATAGAATACTCATCACCGAGGCAGTAGGAGTTCTACTGTTAGTAAATGTATAGACAATTAAATTTCCTCGCTTGTAATTAGTATGTAACTGTATTTATTGGGTGGCGGCGGAGGAAGGGAGAGACTTGCATAGACACCACGTAGTAAGTGATAAAGCGGACGGCGGTGTGGAGTCGACGAGCGGAGCGTTACGTTACGCAATGTTAATTATACTAATTGTAATAAATTAATGGGTGAGCTTTCAAGTTTCTCTCTTTATTCCGTCTCGACTCGATGTAGCTTTCACATAAGTTTAAAAAATATGGATGTTCATGCAACCACGTCATTAAAAAAATACCTCGAGTTGAAATTAGGCAAGCAGTTTACGAATGTTTTAAAGGTCATCATTGAAATATTCGTAAGCTGTTAGCGTTTAATTGTGGCGAATTATACCACGTATACTGTGAGTATTTCTACATTTTTGTACATCTTTTGTCATTGTTGTTTAAATTAATTTATTGTTTATTTCTTTAACTTGGTTAGAAAGCATTAATTTGATCAGTGTATAAACAAGTACCTAGAACACATATAAATAATTCTTATGTGTCAGTTTTAAGATTCATACTCATTTCTGTCGTCAGTCAAACATGAAGCGGGCCAGGAGCACTATGATGTTGTAGTTTCTTAATAATATTCTAATTTGGTTAACAACAGACTATGGATAGAAGTGGGTACATGACACCATGACAGGTTTATCTTTCATCTTGAACGTACTCAAAAGATTAATCAATTTTATTATAATTTCTACTTTAAAAAGTTTTAATTATGAGAAAAGTTGATATAAAGTCGCTGGAATGGCTATTGTTCGCTAAGAACGATGGTGTTTAGGTACGTATGGTTATTTTGTCTATGTATAGAAGTGTATGGCGCAGCCTAATTTATAGGTTGGCTATAATTTATGTATAGTTTTAAAATAAAAGCAAAACACAAACACTTCAGTATTTTTTATTAAACCTTGTTTTGTACAAGGGATGATGACAAAACAATTTTTTTTTTGTTCTTCATGTAGATTACCTATGAAAAATATTGGACACGTATTTTTTTTACGTATTAAAAAAGTTAAAAAAAGGGCAAAGTTAAATTGTGCCATGACGTCACGAGTATGTAGATTTTATACTTACTTGTGACGTAGCGACCCCCACTCTCCAACTTTAATGCGTTTTATCTAAGATTCCTTTTATTAATATTATAAAGCAAAAAATACTTACGTGTCTAATATTTTTGTATTAACTGGCTGACGGACTAAATAGAATCTTTATTTCTAAATTTGTTTTTTTACCCAAGCTTCATCCCTATTAAGGGCGGACGAGACCTTCGATTCTTGTCATCATTTTCTTGTTTGTGGTCAGCGCAACGCGTCTTTTTTTCCATACTTCTCTATGAGTCGTCATCTCAGTAGTTACTCCCTTTCTAGCCATATCATCTTTTACACAGTCCATCCATCGTTTCTTTTGTATTCCCCTACTCTTATAGTCATCACATTCATACTAAAAAAAAATCCTCACTCAATTTTTCTTAATCCGCCCCATCACATGCCCATACCAAGACAGCCGACTTCCACATAACTTTTCAGCCACCGTTGCCACTTTCAGACTTCCTCTTCGATACTCATTGCTCATTCTATGTCCATTCGCGTTACACCACACATCTTTCTTAGCATTCTCATCTCAGCTGCATGCCAATTACCTTTCATTCATCTCTTTTGTGTCCCAACATTCTGAACCATACAAGACAGCAGGTCTCACCATAGTTTCATAAATCTTCCCCTTAAGTTTGAGGGGACATTTGATTCTTGTCGACAAGTAAATGGCGATAAGCTTATCAACACATGGAAGATTGGTTGGTAATGTCGTTATTAGCTGCCTAGGTACGTAGTGTTGTAACTCCTGATAAGAAACCAACTGAAGCTAGAGGCTGAAGTAATATCAGCCTGTAACTGTCCCGCTGCAGGGCAAAGGCATCTTCTCATACTTACAGAGAAGTCAGGATCAACACGTTTGCTCAAGGTGGATTGGTGATTTCCGGCTTTCTTCATGATGTTTTCCTTCACCGATCTAAGATAAACTTGGAAAGTACATAATTGAAATAGTCACACTGGTCATTGCCCGGTTTCTAACCCACAAGTTCGTGCATGAGATGGGCTATTATGAATATTTGCTGAAGTGTCCTAAGATTTAAAATGAAAAAGCTCAAATAGCTCTTAGGGGGATGATTTCATGAAATCATGACATTTGACAGTTATGCTAACTTATGGAGTTGTATGGCTGATTGTAATGATTATAATTATGAAAAGCCATATGTTACGGTCGCGAATTATATTTTTATCAATATAAAACATTTCGCCAATTTCGCGGGCCACCTAAGCGCATCCCCCTTAAGTCTAACCTACCCGAATGTCAGTGACGGGTTTTAAGTTTTGAAAGTGGGAACCCCAGAGATGTGGGGCTTAGCACTGGGGGTGGTCGCTTCCATGAGCTAATAGTGACCACCGGGGTGGTTTTAGTGAATCTTTTACTCCCCCTCGGTCCTCGCCGGGGCCTTTAGATGGTTTCTCCCGAAAACAAAAAAGAATATACCTACCCAACAAGGAAGGCCTATAGTGCGCTCATAGTAAATATTTAAAAAATGCACTACTACATATCCATAGATGGCACTAGTGACTTCCAAACATGAAAGCTTCTGAACAATCAACGCTTTGACAACCACATGAGGTCTCAAAATATTTCCGTTCCTACTTTGATTTCGATAGTAGGGTAGACCAGTACACGTAATGGTAAAGTCTGAAAGAAATATAACAAATATCTAAAACATTCATAGTTATTTTAATGAAATTTTATATTTAATTTTACGAAAGCTTTACTTTTTCAGTAGTGGCGCCCTCTGTTCGGGACCGACGGAAGTACTTAAGCTCTCGGCTTCCCGTGGGATAAACTTATCCTACTGATACCGTTATGTCAGTCCGTTTCGTAGCATGTGATTCCACGCTTCAACCATAGATAGCAGCAGCGGCGAAAAAGTTATTTTTAACTCTTTATTCGTTCATAACCTGTTGATGTCCTAGATAATCCTCTACAAATATTGTATAGGCGAAAGTGAATTGGTTTGTGTTTATTTGTACAACTTAAATATGTTACTATTATATTTTCAAAATTATACTGTTAGACCGATTTTGATGAAATGCAGAGTGGGTAACTCGATATCTGAAGAAGGTAATAGGCACTTAAAGAGGACAAGTGAACATTTTCAATTTGTGTCTTTTAGGATAAATCAATCTGCCTAACCTAACCTTTCTTTTTTTTTTCTTTTTCGCTGAGAAATGCATTACGCATCCCCGCTCATGGGGGACGAGTCGGGGTACCTATATGGGACTCCTGTCGGTAATGACAGTATACCCACTAATACTCAGCGGTGTTCCCACATCGCCGTGATGGGAGGGCCATAGGAAACCAGCTCAGCGTTTACTTCCACAACCCTCCCGGCGCATGCCTGCCTAGCTAGCGGGCCTCGCAGCCCCCCAGGCTGGGGAACACCTGGCCATTCCCGTCCGACATTGGTGGAGGCCTGTGCAATACAGGCAAGGGTGCCCCTGCACCCGTTGCCTGCTGGCCTCCACCTTGGAGGAGTCGGAGATGACTTTCAAACTGACGTCTTCTTCGACCCCTCCTCCGCCTTCGGAGCGGCGCCGCGTCAGCATCCCGCGTGCGCCCCGCCGCCTCCTTCTGGGACATGACGTGTTCGCAGAAGGAAGCGACTTCCGCCCAGGACCTCTCATCCCTCAGCATGGCGTTAACCAAGTCGGGGAGTGAGAGGTCCGGTCCGATCACCGCGATGAGACTGAGGCGCGGCTCGGACCACGACGGGTGTCTAACCTAACCTAACCTAGCCTTTTCCCAATTACGTTGGAGTCGGTTTCTAGTCTAACCGGATGCAGCTGAATACCAGTATTTTACATGGCGTAAATGCCTATCTGACCTCCACAACCCATCATACATATCTTTCAGGATAACTGTAATGAAACTCCATAGTTTACTTTTAAAATGTTTTACAGTGTTTTGTACACGTACACACGGCTACACATCAAGCTATACATTTCCAGTTTATACTAGATTTGTATATCTTGATGTGTAGCCGTGTGTACCTAAATTAATTTATGTACATCTTTGACAGTCGTTATGGGTAGTTGGAAGCCCTTAAGTCTGACAACCAGTTTTACCAAGGGGTATCGTACCATTTACGGTTGTGGGTTGTAGAGATCATATAGGAAAAACACTGGTATACAGCTGCATTCGGTTATATTGGAAGCCAAGCGAACCCCGATGTATTTGCATGGGAAAAGGCAAGGTACATATATGTATAGATGATGATGATTTATACATTATACTTATGTTACTATATGTGAAGACGATCGAACGAGACCGGGTACCCAAACAATTTATCTTCGATAAAAAATACAGGATTCAACTCCACGAGGATCGCCGATGCGAGGGTTTGCGCCCCACAGAGCTACGTATCTTTACCGACGGATCCAAAACAGGTAGTGGCACAGGTGCTGGAATCTTCTCGGAGGACTTCAACATACACATAGCCACACCATTGGGAGTCCATAACACAGTGTTCCAGGCCGAATGCATGGGTATATCTCTTGCCGCTTCAGCCATCTTGGCCAGGGAAGTTAAGGACCACTCGATACGTATACTCTCAGACAGTATGGCTGTTCTGCAAGCACTAAGCAGTCAAACTGTTGACTCTGGGTTAATATACGAGTGCCACCAGCGCCTTAACCAGGTGGGTAGCCTCAATAATATAACCATTCAATGGATCAAGGGACACAGCGGTTCGCGGGGCAATGACGCAGCCGACGAACTTGCCAGAAGGGGGTCGAGCATAGCACCGGTGGGGCCTGAACCCATTGTGCCACTCCCCTTCGGGTACCTACGCACTCTGGTAAGGAAAAGAACCAGGGATCAACATCACAAACTTTGGTTGGACCACGGTGAATGCAGGCAGGCCAAGGAGGCACTCCCTATAATTAATAGCCTCCTCACGAAACAGGTTCTCCGACTAACGAAACAGCAGCTGCGTACAGTTACAGCAGCTATAACTGGCCATGGGTCATTTAATAAACACCTCTTTGTCATAGGAGTCACAGACAGTCCGCTGTGCAGAGCCTGCATGGAGGACGACGAGACAGCAGCTCATGTGCTACTAAACTGCCCGGTGGTCGCCACATACAGGGCCAAGTACTTCGGTAACCCAGGTACCCTACGTGAGATTGTCAGTGACACCAAGGCGTTGCTGGTCTTCTTTGAGGAGCTGGGGTGGATCGAATAATCGATTTTCCCACCCGTACGCAAAATACGCGCTTTGACGTGGAGTTGCGGATACCAGCCCGTATTACCTATTACTTATTACCTATGTGAAGACGATGAACCCGGAATAAATTCCTATGCTTGGTAAGTACAAACAGTATTTAGTCTTAGGTACACTAATTCGAAAAGTGGAATTTCTGCTACGCTACCAATACTAATACTAATTAATATTGGTAGCAATCAGCGAAGGCACGAGTTGTGGTTTTACGTACGTTTTTAGGTGTGTAAATTTTATCCCCCAGACCCCCTGAAAGACAGTCAAATAAGTTAGCCAAAGATTATTTTTTTAAGGATTTCCCTACGAAAGTTAACTTGCCAGTCAGAAAGTTTCAGGTGCTCATAGTATGTACCTATATAAATTAAAACTCAGTCTGTTGACTGATGGATTCTACCGTCTTAGAAATGTGCTTTGCTTTTGTTGCTTAAATTGCCTAATTACCTATATTTGATAAATACCTACAGTAGGGTAATAAAAGCTCTACAAATAAGATTACAATTAATGCATTGTGAACTGAATATGTCATAGTAGTTAATATTATTATCATATCATGCAAAACTAGGATTACCATCCGTCCGGATTTATTTATTTAATTTATTTGTGAAAACAAACAGTGATACATTACATTTTATACGAATAAATTAAAAAAATAAAAATTACGGCCAAATATGCAACCAACAACATTTTCCATGGAATACAAATAAAAATAAACTTTACAAATCATGCTATTTAAAACTAAAACTTACAAACTACAAAATTTTAATTTAAAAGAATAAACAGATTTGTCCGGACCTGTCCGGACTTCTA
The DNA here is from genome assembly GCA_949152395.1 of Agrochola litura. Lineage (NCBI taxonomy): Eukaryota > Metazoa > Arthropoda > Insecta > Lepidoptera > Noctuidae > Agrochola > Agrochola litura. The sequence goes on from OX424496.1 coordinate 12,708,204, forward strand.
GACTTTTGTCCGGACTTTGTTCGGCTCTTTAATTTGTCCGGATTTTTTGGCTTAGATGGAATACGAGTAATAAAACTTATTACTAATTAAATTATTATAAATAAGTGTTTAATATTTATTAACTTCTCATTCATCTAAAACAAAATATTAATCTTAAACAATCAACTTAACGAGATCAAACAATAATTGGATTTTGTGACTAAAATGTCCGAACATTTATTGAAATGTCAGGTTTTTTGTCAGGACTTTTAAAATTTCTATATGGTAACCCTATGCAAAACTATCTGAACGGTTCAATGTAGGTACAAGCCTGTACACAATAACTCACACCTGGCTTTATTTGTACACACCAACACAGGTGCAAAGGTTTGCGAGGTAGGTACTTGATCCCGTTTATGTACGTAGGTTTATCTACAAATTTCCAATTTACACTCGAAAGTCCGATACGACACCGAGTGGCGAGCAAACAAGGAGTGCGCCGCGAGGGCAGTAGGGGGGCGAGAGACCTCGGCAAACCCAGGCGTTTGTACGAAAAACCCAGGCGAGCGCTTGGGGCGTTTCGGGGCAAACACGATGTCTCCCGGGAGCCGCTCATTAGTTGTTCAAACACGCCGGCGGCCACTTTGACAAGCAGCGCGGCAGGACCTGCTCCGTCCCGGCAAGGACCGATCTTCCCCTTCACTGATCTAACGCTAACTATAAAGAGCTATCGGGAGTGCAGATAGTAAATACGCGGTTTGTTTTATTAGACAAACGACGGTATCTTTGCATAGGCGTTTACGTAAAGCTAGTAGAATTAACAAACTGGTCTACGTAGAGTCGGTTTTCATGTACACAATCATCTTGTATTGCCATATAATTAGATGTTGCCAATGTTGAAAATATGAAATAACTAATACCCTTTTGTTTAAAACAAAGATTTGGTATAGGTAATTAACGGTAATGTTCACAGATTTCCTGAGCATACGTTACCAGATAAGTGTCAAACTATATCTTGAGACAGTACGGCAGTACATACGTCACTTGATCTTTGTTAATGGCAGCGTCAGCTCGCAATCATGGCGATGGCTGAGGCTCATCAATCACGGGCTCAGGTGCACTACAGGCACCCCGCCCCCCGCGCGCCGCTCCCTCCCCTCCGGACCCTGCCCTCGTTTGCACTGCACAGTCAAAGGGCCTCGCTCAGAGTCTTCAATTATAGCTGTCGTGGCTACGGGATTGTCTCCTACGTGGTAAACTTTTCGCAAGAAGCATCGCCTACGAAAACTTTCATGGGCCGCCATGTCATTGACACCATGAAGTATAGTATGTTTACAAACTAACTGAAGAATAGATGACAAGGAAGTATTAAATAAACTCATGACCAAACAAGAACGCGATATGTAAATTAAAAATTGTTCTGTCTCAATACCATAACAGATAGGTAGGTACGCCTATTGATAGCCTAAACTGGTTGGCAAGGGTTTTCATTTATCATTAATTTAGAACAGTTTCAAATTCTGTAATTTTTTTGCTGAAACTATCACGCTGAATCTTTTTTAAATCATTTATTCCTGAATCACCAATAATCCATAAATTTATTTGTGTTTAATTACTTAACTTTTAATGACATTAAATATTTTGCGTATATTTAACTCGTTATCTTAAAACATCGAAACTTTTTGGTCATTAATATTAGTTATATTATTTTAATAGTTTTTGGTAATGGCGGGATGGTTGCCTACTATAATAATAGGAACTTTTTGAAGTTTCATGGTCCCTGAATTCCTGTAGGTAAATCTTTCTCTTAAAGCTCCCCGATTCACAAAACCGCCTAGGTTTATTAGCTGTGCACCTTGCTCATACATTAAGTATGTATTCCTTTGTTTTTTTGGGTTCCGTACCTCAAAAGGAAAAAACGGAACCCTTATAGGATCACTTTTTTGTCCGTCTGTCTGTCAAGACCCTTTTTCTCAGGAACGCTTAGAGGTATCAAGCTGAAATTCCTATCAAATACTCGTACTCAGGTCTACTGTCCCTTGGAGCAGTGAAAAAATCAAAAATCTAAGCCAACGCAATCAAAAGATACAGCCGTTTATGCTGCAAATTTTCGACACTCACAAGGGAATCAAAACCTACAGGGTACTTCCCGTAAACTCAGAATCTTGAAATTTGGTACAAAGCAAAGTCAAAGTCAAAGTATTATAGCACAGATGAAGGAAAAATTGCGAAAAGCATACATTTTTAGTTACATCATATACTTAATAAAAATATTTTTTAATAATTTAAATATTTTTATACGGAACCCTCGGTGCGCGAGTCCGACTCGCTCTTGACCGGTTTTTTTATTTTTATATTTCATATTTTAAGTAAAGTTGTCAACTTTCACATAAAATAAAACTTTGGTTTACGAGAAGTGTTATATTTTCATATCGATGGCAAACTCTGCTTTGGAGCAAAAACCATTTGTTGATTGTATATTGAATTAATTTAATCTACTGGTTTCCCCATAGCAAAAAAGCACCCGTAACAGCTAGTGAAATAATATCCACCAAATCATTACCAAGATCGTGATTTTCTACAATATCCTTATGACTAATAATATAAAAAACTTAATTACATAAGTTAGTATTTAAATGCTGTTACTCCTAAATTAGGCGTATGTTCCAGTGACTTAGGAGTCAATGATCCTATGTGGCGACAAAGTCATTGAAGTATTGGCAGTAATTTGGTATATCTTAACAATAAATGGACAGTTAGCACACCATAACGCTGTGTCTGTAATCTGACGCTGTGGCTCATTTCAGAACCTAAAATACCTAAAATAATATAGTGTGACTGTTAAGTATGATTATTTCAGAAACAAAAATGTTAATTAAAAATATCTTCAAGTGGAGTATGGGGACAGTCGCGATGCAGCTCGGCATGTGGCGGTGTGGCCGGGAGGGCGCAAATCGAATTAGTCGAGGGTAAGTGGAGAATGGCGCACGCACACCACCCATAACCGACGCATTATCAGATTAGATGCCGCGGCCTGTGCCTTGCGATGTGACGTCGGCAGGCGTCCGCAAATACATGCAATGTTTTACTAACGCTGTTTGTCTTATACTGCTTTGGTGTGTCAAGGTCGAAATTGTATGTACTTTGTTGGTTTATAATTTTGGATTTAATTTGATTAAGTGAAAATACTACCTATACTGTTTTACAGCACTGTAGGTAGGTACTGTATTTCCATCATTGTTATAATTGCTGCACTGAAAGTTGAGATTCAGATTAAAATTAGTAAGTAGGTGGATAGGTACCAACTCTACCTGGTAATAGCATAGCTCTAATCGTTAAAAGGCATGTAAAAAAATAAATTAAATGTTATTCAACAAACAAGTGTGCTAGAGAAAAAATAAATACGAATACCACACAAGGCAAAAATAACGAAAAAAGGTACATTCGTCGACAGCGAAGGAGAAAAACTGAGCGGCAGTTGTTGTTTGATTGCAGGTTGCTAAGTGATCACATATTTTACCGCGGAGACTCGTTGTTTTTCATCCCGCGAGACGCGACAAACGCAGAAACCTACCCGCTAAGTATTTACGTTACCCCTGTCTACGCACTTTGGTTTCTGTAATGATAAAGTGTTACTGGAGTGGAGTCATTCTTTCAAGTGGGAATTGTTAGAATCGCAATGTTGTCGACTTTGTTGCAAAGAAAGACTGACTACCTTATTGGTCTCACTGGAGGTCGTAAGTACTACTGCTGAGCATGAGGTCCTGGGTTCGATTCCCGGGTCGGGCAAAGTGTTATTGGGTTTTTCTGTCTGAAATTTCTCAGTAGCAGCCTAGCAGCCCGCCGGGGTGCACCAATAAGCTCGTCCTTATTACATAACTGGTGAAATGTGGGTGTACTATACACCTCTGCACAACCCTTCGGGAAAACAAGGCGTGATGTTATGTCCAGTCAAGAAAAAAAAATATGATCATGGAAACACGTGTATATGAAAAAGATTAAGAAGCTCTAATACCTACTTAGTAAATAAACAAATAAGTATGTAATTGTTGGATCCTGAGGTGCATACTTTTAAGAATAAAAGTAAGGTAAGGAGGTAAGTACTTAGTAAGAATAAAAGTATGCAAGTGTAATCAACAGATTGGGATGGGCAGCGAATAACACAATAGTCCAGCAGTCTATGTAGTCATTGTCTATGTGGATTTTTTTCCAGTGAAGTTTAAATAACACAATTATTGTGTAAATATTTAATTTTAATAACTTTGGTTTGGTTACAGACATAAAAGTGGGTACCTACTCTAGTTCTCTGTTTTATTGCCTGAAATATTAAAAAAGTTTAACACACACTGTAAGAATATAAGTAGGTACCTAACTCGGTAAATAATTTGTATTTGTGGTGTTTATTAACTTCGCTGTGACACTGTAAGTGTTCGCTTCACTGCCGCTTCCATGGTATTTTAGTATTTTAACATACATTTTTACATAACATCGTTCCTTTTACACGTGTTTAGTCCTTTTACAAAAATCTTCTTGAAAAATAATGAAAAAACCAGCCAAGTGCGAGTCGGACTTACACATGAAGGGTTTCGTACCACCGTACAATATTAAACACTACATTAAACACTTACACTGTCTCAGACCAAATAAAAAACCAAGACATAGCGGCGTCAGTGACGTGAAGCCTGTTTCGTATGTGTGCACTTAGTGAGGTGTAGTTTCATTGTAAATGGTTGTGAATGTGTGCGTGTGGGCGTGTATGCATAGAGTGGAGGTGTAGTTTAACTTTATTTTATGTTTTTATAGCGGCAATAGAAATACACAATCTGTGAAAATTTCAACTGTCTACCTATTACGGTTCATGAGATACAGCCCGCTGATAGACAGACGGACAGCAGAGGTTTAGTAATAGGGTTCCGTTTGGCACTCTTTGGGTACGGAACCCTAAAACGGTCCAAAAAGCACTATTCAACTACAAATCATATCGTCGGCGTAGGTGGAGAACGAAATAACGATTTTGGTCAAATTGACTTTTCACTATTTTCGTAACACCCAAATCATGCTGCATAAATAATCCGCAATTTTCTCCAAACAAGATTTTTTTTGTTATTTAGTTCTCCACCTACGCCAACGATATATCCAATACTAATCATCATGTAACAAAACCAAACAGGAAAAGCAATAAAAAACAACAACAACAAAAAAAGCCATAGTAGCAACAGTGTAATTAATATAAATAATAAATAAGGTAGCGGGCTGTGTCGCGAGCGGGCTGGCCGCGTGCGGCCTCCCTAAGGACCAGAGACGTAATTTCAATATTGTGAATATTATACGCGTCATTTTCTCACACGATCCCCTGCACTTGTTAGCCCGCCCGCTGGGCTTAGATGCGTTTGTACGCTATCATATCAGAATATATGGGACAGTTTGCTTTTGCTCTTAAAATATTACTAGTTAAATGATTTCTGATTGTGAGGCCTATTTGCACCACATATAACTAAATGCGTTTAGCGGTAAATATATTTGAAACATAATTATGTTTCTGATCTTAAAACGATTAATAGAAACAGAACGTTTTTTTAAAACCTACGTTTAGCGCTAAACGTGTTTAGGTGGTGTTCCACAAGAACAAATCTCATATTGAAAAGTTCTTCTTTTTTTTTTTTTGGAACAAATCTAACTTCAAGAGATGTATTAATAATTATTCTAATGATTATAATTTTGTAAACATATATCTGTTATAGTCGCGAGTTACATTTTGATTAAGATACCTAATACTGACATGCAAATCGTAAAAAACGTAGGAAAATTTGAATTTTGCGAGCTACAACTGCAGATCCGCCATATGTAAGTGATAATTGGTGCAAGTGGGCCTAAGTATGCAGTTATTATCTCAATCCTAAACAGTTACACACTTAAGATTTTTATTAGGATTACCACTGGCTGTTTACTTTAACAGAAATCTCCATAGGGGAACATTGCATCACTAGGGAAATAAAGCTGTGAGTTGAAGACTCTGATCTAACAGGAAAAAAGTTGTTCGACGATCTGAAGATAGAGTAGAGTTCCACATTTTTGTCACATTTTCGAATGAATAAGGAAAAATTAATGAGTAATTTACTGTTATTTGCATAACACCTTAAGGAACCATAAATCAAGGCAATTTAAATTCTGGTTAGAAAAAAAAGTTTTATGGAAAAGATTTTGTTATTTTAAACACGCGTAGCTATATTATATATTAGTCCTTATAAATGAAAATGTTAAATTCACTTACAGTTATACTTGTTCAGTTTATTTATTTCAGTTATAAAACAATGTTTAATTCTTTTTAACCGATAACATTGATTTTTAAATAAATCAAAACCTAAATAACACAAAGTCTAAATCAAAATAAAATCCGGAAAATAACACAAAAGTTACTTTAGCATTTACAAGTGCCTTACTTATTCAGACGCCACAGAGGTACTCGCTCGCCTCGGATCTTAGGACGCGCGAGTTCTCATAAAGAACTTTTATCAGTTATCGAGTTATCCCTCAGGAACCGAAACTAAATGAAATGATTCCGTTTTATTACGCACCCAGTTTCAGATTGATATAATTGGGTTGTATATTAGCGAAATGATAATGTAAAGCACTTATCTTTAATATGAGAATTTAGACATAATTTCAGGCACTTATTTTATCTGTATTTACAATGTTGCTTTGGTAATTAAAAGATGGCCTAATGTCCTCTGAATCTCGTGATGTTCCTGTCTGTTTAGCTACATCTACACCTATCTATACCTACTCTTTACAAAAGCTGATTTTAAGTAAATTTGACATTGTTCTAAATCTTCAAATAGCAACAAGTTTAATTTAAAACTACTAAGTACCTACTTGAAGGTAGGTAGTTTGTACGTCTTTTTTTGTAAAAATGATTTAAGTATTAATTATTTAATCACTCTATGTTTTTTTTTATAATTTTAATGAAGTACCTATCATTTCATTTAACAAAGTTATAGACTAAATACCTACAGTCATTCGTTAAGTAGGTACCTACCTGGATCGTTAATTACAACTTTTTTATTTTCCTCAATGACAAAGGAACTGTCGGCGAAAAGAAAAGTAGACAAGTGTCGTGACACGCACCCCCGAGTCACGGCGCGGAGAGGGGGCGCACGCCGACCAATGGGGAGCACGCGCGGCGTCGCCGGCTGCGACCATTGGCCGGCCGCCGGGGGTGCGCGCCCCGCCCCGTCCTCGAGGATCGTCCTTATTGAATTAGGCTTATCATTCGATTTCAAGTGGGGCGAGCGCGCGGTCCTCCGCGCTGGCAAAAACTATCGTTGGGATCCGATACCATCTGTAATCGGCATAATTCGATATAGTCGCGGCTCATCCAATTATGCGGCTGTGAGCCTTCGCGCGGTTTCCCCCGACACAAGACGCACGCGCCCCGCGCGGCGCGGCGCTTTCGCGGCACTATTGTTGTTTTACGCGAAATATTAATTAGGGGTCTTGTTGGAGCACATGTCCGGGTGTTTGGGTAGGTAGCCGGTGTTGTCGCTGATCGCCATGGAGTACGGATACCTGAGCGGCGCGGGCGGCGGCTTCGACGGAGGATGTCTGGGCTCGGGCGGCGGCGAGCTGTCGTGGGGCGAGCTGGCCTCGTGCGGCCAGATGTCGCAGGCGGCCTACCGCTACCAGGGCATGCGCTACCAGCCTCCACCGCCACAGTGCGCGCGGCCACAGGACGCTGCCATGAGGAACCACCACATATTCCCGCCATCCATGAATTTACAACGTAAGTAATCTAAAAAAACTTTGTCCGACGGCATTTCTGTCTTGTTTATCAAAGTTGCATCCCGTTACGTTAAATAATACAATGGTTATTTACTTTCCGCAAATTGAATTAAAAAAAACAATACAATATGTAGCTTCAGAAATGAGATAATTAGGAAGCTGTTTTCAAATATATTGTCGTAGCGCTCCGCGGTTACGACTCCGCGTAAGTTGCGTAGCGGCTACGACGGCGCGGCGTAGCACTAACCGTAGAGGTTCTGTTTCTTGAGACGCTACTAAACTGTACAACATTCTACTGCGTCCCATTGTTTGTATTGTCAATATTTTTGTTTACACAGAAGTAATTTCATAACTTAAGTATAGCATTTATAGGTCTTTTTCTAGAATTTCTGTGAATCTTTTGTTTTTAAGTAAAAAGTGCTCTTTTTATCTAAATATACAGTAATGAAAATAGATACTGTCCGATTCTTCTACATTTCAATATCGTGCATAAATAATAGTTAAAAACAGAGTGTATAAAAGTGGCTATTAGGGTTTCGTACGTCCGAATGAAAAAACCGAACGCTTATAGGATCACTCGTGTGTATGTCTGTTCGTCTGTCACAGCCAATTTGCTCCTGTTATCAACTACCTACAATGTTAAGTTTTGGGATAATTTCATCTCAATTACGGAACCCTTCATTGTGTGTGGTCCGACACGCACTTGGCCGGTGTTTATTATTACCTATACTAATTTGTCCGCTAACACATTTTTGTAAGACTGTGGACGCAGATCACTTCAAAATAATTTTATACTATTTAAACATGAAGATTAGTGACGTGTTTCCTATATTCTTGATTATTTGACTTTTGTCCAGTTCCCTTGGGATAATTTTCGATATCCACGCGGGCGAAGCCACTGGCAAAAGCTAGTTAACTATAAAATGATAAGGAAGTAAGTGTTGTTGTAGCCGAATCCTGAAAAGTAATTAGTAATAGTTCACTAAAATTAAAAGTATCTGGAATAATTGAAAAGTGGTTATAGCAGGTAGGACTATAACTACTGGGGGGCTCTTGGCTTAATAATAACAGCCGCACGGGTCGATCTTCTAGGTTAAGCAACGATTGCCGAGGTCAGTCCGTGGATAGGTGACCATCTATTTCATATCGAGTCGTGCCTCGGAAAGCACATTAAGCCATTAGTCCCGGCTGTCATTCGTAGATCTTTGACAGTCTTTACGGGTAGTCAAAAGTTTGACAACCAGTCTTAGTAAGGGGTATTATATAGTGTAAAGTACTGGGTTGTGGAGGTCAGATAGGCAGTCGCTCCATGTAAAATATTGGTATTCAGCTGCATCCGGTTAGACTGGAAGCCTACCCCAACATAGTTGCGAAAAGGCTAAGCAGAGGTCAAAGTCAAAGTTAAATAATTTATTTCAATTATGCACTTAAAAGGCACTTTTTAACGTCAAAATTTACAAAAAATCGAATTGATTCTAGTCGCCCCTTCCAAAAGGTAGTTTACGTATGGAGAAGAATGGGCAAGAAACTCCACCATTTCTATTTTAAAATTACATAATTAAGATTACTATGATACCACAATAGGTAAAAAGAATTAAAAATGAAGCAATGACAGATAAATTAATTATGTGATGGTTACAGTCCCTAAATTAACTAACTATTGTCACCTTTCTTAAAACTTTTGTTAATATTGTTTAAGAAATTAGTTGTCCTAATAGTAATTGTAAGAACTCATGCTGCCTGTGATACAGGTTTATCCTACTACAGGCATCATACTTTGTAATTAATACCTACATTATTTCTAAGGTTTATACTGTATTTTACCAATTTTTGATAACCCTGCAGGATAAATATAAAAATCTCATATAGAAAGGATTTTGTACGTATGCAAAATGAAGATTTGGCATGAGACAACTCTTTTTACGGACTAAAGCAGAGACTTACACTGCTTCTTTCGTATCATTTTCCATCAAAGTATGAACCCATCATATTTGCATACTTTGATGGAAAATATTAGCCAGCCAGCCAAGGGGGTAGCGGGTCAGTCCCGGTAACACCTTGCTGAATCTATATAAATACAATAAATATTATATAAGTATATACAATACATACTATACAAATAAATAAAATTTAAGTGTCTGTTTGTAATGTCAAAATAACAGATTTTTATTAAATGCTTATGAAAGTATATACGGTACATATCACAATTTATTTTTTCTTTCTGTCTGTTTAGCATAATAATCAACCTATATAATGTTCCCACTGCTGGGATACAGGCCTCGTCTCTGTGACAGGGAGTGGCTATCTACCACGCGGCCCAAGTGCGGGTTGGTAGATATCACCAAGTCTTTAAATTTTTAGTTTCAGGACATGCCGGTTTCTTCTCCATGTTTTCCTTCACCGTTTTGAGAGCAGTGGTAATGAAATAATTTATACAAAGTAAAGCGCCTTTCAAGATTCTAATCCATCTCGTGGCCCAGCTCTAATGTCTGTCTTTTTGTTCCGGCTAATCTCCGAAACGACTGAACCGATTTTGACGGGATTTTCACTGGCAAATAGCTGATGTTATAGGGAGTAACTTAAACGAAAAAAGATTAGTAGTTAGTCCAAACTAATTTAAAGTAACTCAACGGTTTGTTTGTTACCTTTTCACGCCTTAACGGGTGAACGTATCTGAGGACCTGGGTTGGGACATTTGTACACATTTTTTAGGTTTATGGGTTTGGTAGTACATTCCTGTGGGATAATTTTCGAACACCACGCTGCCGCTGGTGACGCCGCGAGCAAAAGGTAGTTGGTAATATTTTACCCAATTCTCAATAATTTATTGCATTCCACAATGTGTACCTAGGTGCTAATTTAAAATTTAATGAGATCATTATGGACCCTGTCATACACAGGAAAATAGTTGGAGACAGAAAGCTTTTTGAGCTTTTTGGAAGGAGTTTAGTTCCCAAGGTGCACCAGACGTACATTTGTGTATTATCAGTCGTGGCACCTATTTTAATTCTCATAATACAATGTGCTTCCGCATCATAATGGAAGACCAGACCAACAGGCTTTGGGAACTTTAAGAGTAGGGTCTCGTGATCGCTCATGTGACCTAGTTTTTCCAACCCTGGCAGTTTCAGCAAGTATTGAAGAGACGAGACCAAAAAAAAAAAGTCAAAGCATTTATTACAATTATATCAATTACAGGCACTTTTAAATTGTCAAGGGGTCGGTTAGTCAGAAAGATGAAGCTAGTTACCCATTTCGAAGCGTAGTAGGTTCCTAAGAACGGGCAAGAAACTCCACGGATACTCTTTAAAATCAAAATATTCTTAGTGTTATCAAGAGAATCACATAATGTTTACTAAATTATTACCTGCTATAAATAATTAAGACGGTATCAGTAGCGATATCGAGCACAGAGGTGTATAGTTTTTTACTTTTAATGGATAAGTAGTTAGTTTTTAGTTTAACAAAGTGCTGCATTTTATTAAATAACATATATTTTTTCTCAGAACTATGAAAAACATCGTGAGGAAACCTAAGACCCTAAAATTCAATAAGACTTGTGACATTTATGAGTTACTCGTAACAGTCACAATTTAGTTATCTACTAGCTGATTTCGATTTGATGGTTGTTGTTCCAATTATCTAATTAATCAAGTCTTGAATAAAGTAATTCTTTTTACCGGATAAACGATGGTAGAGCGAACACAAAAATAAGCAAAATAAACCACTAAATTGAAGCTTTTTGACACAATTTCAACGATTATACCTACAGAATTTACAATCCTCGATTGATAACGAGGAATTAGGTAGGTACTCAAAGTTTTGGTTTAAATTTATTGTGAGGAACAAGATACCCAGACTGGCACGAACAGTAAAAAAAAAAAGTGAAGCCAAAATATGACTTTGGAAAACCTTTATGAATTGAACCTACTAACCTGATAAAATATAACTAACAAACCTAATATAATTCCAAGCATGGATTGGTTTTACACAAAGAACCTTCCAGTTTCTAATATCGAGATCGTACGAGTAATGGGCGAATACCTTGGCACAGTTTAATAAAGCCTAGTACCCAGTGCTTCACATTTCAAGTATGAGCAGATGAATTACAAATAAAAAATTCATGCAAACTGAATCAGTGGTTCTCGCGTTGTAAACGTAGCAACGGACAGACAGACAGAGAGAAGTTGCATTTTGTAATATGTAAGGATAGTTTTCCAAATACAATGAAATTCATAATTAATTGTAGAATATTGTGGATAGATGAGATACCAAAACATAAATCTATGTAAACTGTTTAAGTAAGTAAGTACTTACATATCATGAGGTATGGAAAGTGGAGGAAACATTCGGAGAATAGTATAGAATAGTAGTCACTACTTTTTTATTCTCATATTCTCTCTTTTTATTCATCTACAAAACAAGAAAATATAGTAAGAAAAGGTGCCATAACTGAGCGTAAAAATGATCATTTTGTGGTTGGGCAGAGATCATCTCACCTTTATTAGAAGACCGGTTGATTGTTTGATACACAATCAAACAATCAAACCAATCACCAATCATCATTTCATAAAACCGTAAACTGTTCTATAATACTCACAGGTCCTTCGAAAACGTCTTAAAAAGTTATATCCCATGATTTAATTAATTATTTGTTTGTTTGAATGTCTGGTAGACTTCGCTATTAGCGAAAATACCGCCATTGTACCGTACCCTTGAGTTTTGTTACTATTTTGATGTACGAGTATTTTATTCCATAGAATAGAATAGGTTACTTTCAGACAAAGTCCATAGAGCTAACAATTTGACTTAAAACTCAAACTCAAAGCATTTATTTCAAATAAACCAATTACAGGCACTTTTGAATTGTCAAGGGGTCGGTCAGTCAGAAAGATGAAGCTAGTTGCCCATTCCAAAGCGTAGTAGGTACCTATGGAGAAGAACGGGCAAGAAACTCCACGGACACTCTTTTAAATCAGAATATGGTTACAAAATATTGGTTTCATCATTTATGTTGAAGTTATACATGTGAGAACGATGCAGAACGTTAGAAGCGTCCGTAATAGAAAATAAAACAAATAATACAATTCAAAAATTAAATTAAAATAAGCCATGGCAGCTAAGAGATGACCAGTCCCTACTGACAGCGCCCGTTCACGAACATGACGCATGGATTACATGAACATAAAACATCTAGTGTTAGTTGGTACAGACATAGATTAACAAACAATTAAAATTCACCGTGGAGCTGCATCCACCTCAGCAACATCGGGGCATCCTGTCGATCTGCGAACACGCTGGGAATACTATTGGTGTTGCCGCTAACACGCGACATCAGGGATATACATTTTTTTCTAATAATGGTGGCAAAACCATCAAATCATCAAACGGCAGCCACATTCAGTGCATTATTATATTGAACGCGTAGGTCGCTGAATGCCCGGTGAGTGAAGTTGACCCACAGGCTGCATGTTTTGCTTAGCTTTGCTATGTCTGTATAACGTTATTTGAAACCACCATAAAGAAAACCATGAAGTAGTAGTAGGTACCTACTAACAGCAGCAGTGGTAGAGTGTGTTATAATTTTAAAATAAGGTAATCTTATAGAGTGATCTGAAAACGTATATTGACTGTAGCCTAGCTGAAAGTTAACGTATCTGTGGTGGCATCTACATCGCCACATATACGAACTATGCATCACACTGACGTCACGAGAAATCCTACATCGCGCAAGCAGAGGTTACCGCGCGATCAACATATACATAACTTCCCAACATCAATCGTTGGGCAATTCGGTCGCAGTCGGAGGATCCTCCCTTTTCTATAGAGGATGAGTGAACTTTACGCCCGGTTCCTCATGCCTCTCTACTAATAGACATTGTAGATGCCGCACATCCTTCTCTTTTTTCCGTAGCAACATGAGTCAGTAGTTTGCTATTTCGGTTGGAGATAAGCTTGTTCTACTATCTTTACCCTGGACTGCTTGGACATACTGAAAACAATTTTTAACTAGTTATTTGTTTCTCACATTGATAGTATCCCTTGTCTACCTTACCCGCCTTTGCCTACCTTTAAGATAATAATCTTGATTTCACTGCTGACTTAAAGCCATACTTAAACAGGGGCTTTTTAAATTAGTCGGCGAAACTTCACAATCGCGGTAAGTAATGACCTAACCTAATCTAACAGCAGTAGAAAAAAAACTATTTCCTAAAATCATATTTTTAAGTAAATAGGGTTCATGTTGCGCGTAATTCAAAATACCTTTTTTGTTTTATTGCTCTTAGATGCTTTTAGATTGCTCCCATCATGTCAGTTTTTAAAATCTGATGACAATGTAAAGATATAATTTAATTCGATAGCTAGATGTGTGCATAACTTGAGCTTCTCAAAAGGCAGGAAATAAGAGCATAATAACGTTGTATTTCTGCTAAGAAAATGTGTTAAAGTTTCTATTACTATAATTTATAAAATGTCTCAGTAAGTAGAAACAAACTTGGAAACCAAAGCGGAAAAAGGTGGAAAACCTTTCTTAAACTTTATCTTTATTGCTTTTACTCTTAGTAATACCAAAGTGAAACCGTTTTCATTTGGTGAACAAGTGGCGGGACGGGAGGTTGCGACGACGCCGCCGTCGGTCACGAAACAAAGACTAGTGCACGGGGTGGGGCGGGCCCGGGGGGGGGGGGAGGGTGAGTCCTCGCCGCGTGAGCGATTGCGTCCCTAATTGGCAGCGGCGTCCGCGAGAATCTTAAGGGGAGGACAGCCGAGCTCGAGCGAGTCTTCTCTGCATCTTGCGGCTCACGGGTCTGCGTGGACCTACCCGAACTCCCCGCCCCACAACCCCGCGGCACCCGGCCCCTCCGACGCCCACGCAACACAATAACTTACCTCGGGCGGCAACTCTCACGTAATCTCGAGTAACTCCGGATTATGCCCGTTAATCACTCGGAAATTAATTACAAGTTTGTGTATTAATTGTAGTACAATTACAAGAATTACAGGGTTAAGATTACGGTGATTCCATTTGCATTCCGTGGAGAGTTATTATATGTCAACAATCGGTAGACTTCCTTACGGTAAATTGCGTTACATTTTACATAAGAATATTGGACTCTACGTTGCAGGCTTGTAAGGAAAATTTTTTTCGTCCTAAAGGACAAAAGCAACATTTAAAGGTTTCGTTTAGTCAAAATTAAGTCTTAAATATCAAAGAGTTGAAGTTACACACATACAGGGTAGCCCAAATAGAGAGGTCAAAAAAAAAAATTATTCCTCATGCCCATGTTCCGTGATTCTTGATAGTATTCGGGTAGTATTTTTTTTTAATTCTGCGATTCGAGCGATTTGGTCGATTAAGTACCAACTTTTATGTGATATTGTGCAAGCGTCACTATTTAGACCGCCTGTATAGCGATGTTTTTACTTTAAGAATTTTGGCATCAACAATCATACACAAGCGATTAGCAATTAGGGGATTGATTTCTGAAAATTTTGCGATAGTTATCATTCCTCAATTTTTTTAAATATTATACTAGATGACCCGGTGAACTTCGTACCATGTGCGACAAAATTTCGATGTTTTATATACTACCCCAGTATTGGAGCGAACAATACAAAAAAAAAAAAACAAATCGATCACCATTTTCGAGTTTCTGTGAGCCTTTTCACGCACGGTAATTGATTTATATATTACTAGCTGCGCCCCGCGGATTTACCCACGTAAGTCTCTATCCTGCGGGAATATCGGCATAAAAAGTATTCTATGTGTTAATCCAGGTTATAAACTATCTGTGTGCCAAATATCATCCAAATTGGTACAGCCGTTTGAGCGTGAAGAAGAGACAAACATACACACACACTCACAAACTTTCGCCTTTATAATATTAGTGTGATACATGGAATTGACCCCCGTAACGACGGTTTTGAATGAATGTCAAAATTTTATTTCTTTATACATAACTAGTTACAAAAATAGCTCATAAAACTTTAACTCGGTTAACGGTGCTTATATTCGTTCTCTTAAAGCATCACCAATGCAAAGGTTCTAAGCGATGTCTTTTAAAAATCTCAATTCAGAATATTTTCGCGTAAAGCAAACATTTTATGTGTTCGTCCCACGTCCACAAAACTGAGCATTGCGGAGGGAAAACAGGTCGGTATCCTAACTCGATATCGCCATTTCTATTCTCATGTCGCCTTTGTATGCAAGTGGACGGGTTAATTCGATTTGGTGCGAGGACCGAGGGCAATATTTTATCGTATCATGTGATCTATTCTGTCCCAGTACAGTATAGTATAGTAGAGTGGGTCATAAAAAAGGCAATATCTCACAGTTGAGCTGAGCCGGAGCCGCGATCGTAACTTCTACAATGTTACTGCGCCGCACTCGGCGAGGGAGCTGACTTTTATTTTTAGAAAAGAAATTATTGTTTTCTTGCAAATGTGAATATGTTAAAGCTATACCTACATGACTTTGTCGGCATAACACTGGGTTTTGTTTTGCTAAGTCACTAAACTTTCTTCTTAAAGACTATTTTTGTACCCATGCCTTGGCAGGAGAGATAACTCACTGTTGTTTTATAAGGTTTAATTTACAGAAGATAGAATAAAAAGTGGTGAATTTAATGGTTTTCAAGCAAGTTTGGAAAGCAAGAAATTTGTCTCAAAACTGTAATTCATTTGGCACCAGCTAAAGAACATGCATCTAAAAAATAAGTACCAATATTAAACCAATATTCTATGTAGATGAATGAGCGTTGAGGGCTACGTGATGCCACCCCGCACAATTTTATTTAGCTTCACGCAAAAGTGTTTCCGTTTTACTGCTGCCATTACGCAAATTTACCCACATGTTTATTTGTAATATAAAATATATTGCTGTTGCATATTACACAGTGTACTCAAATGTACTTTACATAACTCTTATTCTATTTTATTATTTCCTCGAGGCGGGCTTCAAGATTTTTAGATTCATGTAACAAAATGAAAGTTTCAAGTCTCAAGTGGCTGATATATGGAGGCGTGAAGGCGTCAGGAAGCCGTGTAACACGGTCGCGGGGCAGTATTCATTAATCTAAGCTGTAACCCTTGCCGCGCGGGCGTCAGCGGGGGAGGCGGCGCGGCGCGCGGGGCGCGGTGGCGCAATATGCCGCGATGACGCGCCGACATCGCCTGCATTATGGATGTTGGCGAACTTTTCGCGTGACGCGAGAAAAATGAACCAAGGCTCACTTAGAGATGGATCGCGATATAATTTACTGGGTAAATCCCAGCTCGCGGGATTCGAGCTGTCATGTTTTAGTAGCTTGTAGATGCTTCTTCAAGTACAGTGTGTTTATGATGCTAGATATTTTGTGTAGATACTAATTGACTATACCTATTTACAAAATTATACGTAGATATGTACTTGTCAACATAGTTGACTAGTATCAAATATCGAGTAGCTTACCTTTATGCAATCTGAGCTACTTAAACACCCAAACATCCTCATGACTACAAAACCGCATCATAAAACTTGTAAGAATATTCAGAATCATAAGATTCCCAAGTGCAAACATGCTTCTGATAAAGTCCTTAGCGCCCTTCAAGCAGTCTCGCCGTTCTATAATTAACAGGCGGAGTCTCGGGGGGCTGGAGCGTAGGGAGGGAGGAGGGGGGGGCACGGATCATATCACCTGTGAATTAATCGCTCCGTGACGATTAATTAGCGCCACGTGCTCGCACGCACCTCAGCCTCGCAACACCACGTGACTCGCCTGCTAACTGCCTTCATTAACCTTGAATAGCTTATGGATTTTATGTAATGAGAGTCAGAACATTTTAGGGAAGTAGTGCTACGGGTGTCACTAGATAATGTAGAGAGAATTCTTCAAGCTTTGAAAAAAGAAAATCCATGTCCCAACAACGAATCCCCAAAAGTGAAAAGGTACAAAAATACTTTTCCAGTAAACCCGGCTCACCGCCCGGCAGCCTCCCAATAAAACATAACGTTCGCAATAACAATGAGCGGCCCTGCCTGACCCACGAACTGCAAACTCAAATTAAACATCTTATGAACAGAAACATCTTGCAAAGATCCTCTTCATTAGGTTCCGCAAATTGCGCGGGGGGTGCGGGTCGCGGGGGCAGTGACACGAGTCGTCCCCCTACCCCTCGTCCCTCCCCGCAGCCTCTATTAATAATGCAAATGAGACCGCAGCTCGGCCAAGAAGCGAGTCTCGATTAATTCCGGTTCATTTGAGGTAATTGTCGCTGCGCGTGTGCGGTCTGCGGTCTGCTGAGCCCGCAGCCCACTGCCACATCTAATGTCTAATGCCAGTTAGGGTTATGGTTTCATGGTTTCATAGGATCATGTTTTATCGCCACTG
Source organism: Agrochola litura (assembly GCA_949152395.1). Classification (NCBI taxonomy): domain Eukaryota; kingdom Metazoa; phylum Arthropoda; class Insecta; order Lepidoptera; family Noctuidae; genus Agrochola; species Agrochola litura. Next base: position 12,726,332 of record OX424496.1, read on the forward strand.
AGCATTACGAGTTGTTTTGGATGTTAACTGCTACAACATTCACAAGATTTCGGTCTATTGCTTTGCGGTCGCTTGGTTTCATCAACCTAAATTATAGCTGTTTACCCACTTTCCATATCCAACGCCACTCATTTAAGAAAACATGCAGTTTGAAGAATCTAGCTGTGAGTCCAGTACTTAAACATTGCCAACGTCACTCAAATAATATATATTTCGAAAACTCTATTTTTGCTCAATGATGCTCTTACTCTTACTAACATTAATACTGGTTTAATAAATTAAGACATTTCTATTTACTTTAACTTAAGTTGCACAAAGTTGCACGCGACGCTAAATAAAAAGGAGTCCATTGCCTCACGTAGCAGCGGGCTACGGCGTAGCGCTACGACGATCGATACTTATGCCACGCGACAACCTAACGCTACGAGTTTTTCTGCGTTTTCGAAAGAGCTTTATTTACGGCAGAAATAAAATACCAGAATAAAAAAAAATGGTTACTTTTAAAAGGGAAAATAAAATCATATATAGAAACTAACAAATAGGTACGAAATGGGTATCTACTTTTTTATTTCAACTTTTACAGGTTTTTTTTTTAAGGAATATTTTATAAGAATGCTCGTGGCTAAGTAATAACAGCCGCACTGGTCGATCCATCAGGTTAAGCTACGCTTGCCGGGGTTGGTCAGTGAATGGGTGACCATCTTTACATACCGAGACTCCTCCGTGCCTCGGAAAGCACGTTAAGCCGTTGGTCCCGGCTGTCATTCGTGGATCTTTGACAGTCGTTACGGGTCGTCAGAAGCCCGAAAGTCTGACAACCAGTCTTACCAAGGGGTATCGTATTACCCAGTTACTGGGTTGTGGAAGTCAGATAGGTAGTCGCTCCATGTGAAATACTGGTATTCAGCTGCATCCGGTTAGACTTGAAGCTGACCCCAACATAGTTGGGAAAAGGCTAGGCAGATGATGATGATTTTATAAGAATGTAAAATCGTACCGTTTGTTAGTGTAACTGGGCAGTAATATACTGCTTTGGTATTATTTTAAACGAATAAAGCAAAATTATCGATTTAATTAAATAATGAAAAGTGTAAACAAATAAAATTACAAGTAGGTAAGTATCTAAAAGCAATGGGCGGTCGATTTATAAACTGAAAAGCTTAATTCTTTCGGTATTGTATGTAATTTTCAGCCAATACGTGGATGTACAAGATCACTTACTTGAATGTCATAGAAAGATTGACAATTTATCAATGAGCTCACCATTGGTACATTCAGTAATTAAAATAATACACCAAGCCCACTTTCTAATAGGGATGAAACAGCAAAAATATGCCAAAGCGAAACCTCGAGCAGTTCTAGCAGTAGCTATAAGTATATTGTGAACATAACGTAGGTATTGAGAGGGCAGGGAGCGTCTCCGCGCAGGGGGAGACAAAAATGGCCGCTCTGAACCTGCACCTTGCTCCTACCTACTTATATTACTCATTAAATTACACACTATGTGGAAACTGATTTGCTAACGAAAATCTTATGAGATTTAAGTAGAGTTGGTAAGCTTTAAAGTTCACAAAGATTTATCGAATGTGAGTTTATATTTAGGTGCCTAATTATTTAGATGAATGGAGTGCGACCTATTAACTTTATTATTAAGTTCATTGATACTTCTGTATTTATCTGATAGAAATAAGATATTCAAATTCTTCTTTGAAGCGTTTTACCGTGACTTTGACTAAAGGATCCATCTAATGTACGCTTTGGAGGAGTCCGTTAATTAGAAAAGACAAAGAAGTCTTGTTTGACGATTTTAAACGCCATACAGAAAAAAATACTTAACATTTATGACTGTATATTTATTAATTTATCTGTAGTTTCAACTACGAAATAATCTTTCAAAATATTACAAAGTAATCTCTTCTTTCACAGCCGGCCTCCCATATAAAGTATACGGCGGGCACGAGGGTTCGCTGACGGAGAAGCGAAAGCAGCGAAGAATCAGGACGACGTTTACGTCAGCCCAGCTCAAGGAGCTAGAGCGAGCCTTCCAGGAGACGCACTACCCTGACATCTACACCCGGGAGGAGATTGCCATGAAGATCGACCTCACTGAGGCGAGGGTACAGGTCAGTTAAACTGTTTTATTTTATCTTGGTTGATAAGGACAGGACAGAAGAAAAAACGGGGAATTTAGATGGGATGGATATCCATTTTGATTTTATTGACAACAAAATGTCTCGTAAAGGAGGTGTTTCAATTATATTTTTTCTAATCTTTAATAAAAATAAGCAGTGGTGGCCCAGTGGTAACGGCCCCGACTTACAAGTTGTAGGTCGTGGGTTCGAACCCAGTCGGGTGCTATACTTTGTGTAAATAATAATTTTATCACCAATGCTCTCAAAACGGTGAAGGAAAACATCGTGAGGAAACCGGCATGTCCTACAGCCAAAAATTCGAAGACATGTGACATCTACTAACCCGTACTGGGCCCGCGTGGTAGATTACAGCCTCCTCCCTCTCGAAGAGTCAAGCCTGTGTCCCAGCAGTGGGAACATTATAGGCTGATTATGCTATTCTTATAAAAAGCAGTATTTTAGAATGTATATACCTATTTGCCGAAAACCTTCATGTTCTGATTAAATTATTCCTTGATTCAGCATTGGTGAAACCAAAATGAAGATAAAAAATACGGATTTAAGGAAATTATTCTCATAAGGCACAGTAGGCTTGAAAAAATAAATGGTTTCCCGCGCCGTCCGTCACATTTCCGCAGTCCAATTAACGTCCAGTAATTCGAGTGCGGCTGACGGGCGGTGCCTACAAAAAAAAAGCGAGCAGACAGCGTGCGGTTAGCTCTAGTTAATTTCATAATAGCGCTCATTTTTATGTGAGTCAGATCTGCGACGTGTGCTCCTCCTGAATGTTTAATGCAATTCAGAATCGGGCGAGTGCTGCGCCGTCTTATAGTTATCAGATCACGTATATCGCGCGGTGACTCCGCGACCTGCTCACGTATTCCGGGATATGACGCCCTCGGCGCAACCGACACTCTTATTGTTCCCAACGACACAAACCTATATTTCGTTTCATTTCTTTTCATGAAACGTGTTTTCATATTTTCGATTCGGTTGCCGTTGTACTGACGACACAACATTATGTAGGTATGTTTGAGTATATAGGCACTGTGTAATGGATAAACAATCGCGTTGTTGTATACATAAGCGGGTGGCACCCTCCCGCGGCAACGAGCGCTCATTACGTTAAAAAGTGTATTGGAATGGTGGGGTGCCGCCATAAATATTGCGGGCGGTCGCGTAACTCAAGCGCGCGCGACTCCTGATAATTAAAACTCGCCTGGAAAATACGAATTCACATATTACAATTAAAACCGGATAACTGCAACGAGCGGGTTGTTTTTCAGTAAATAAACAAATATCAATTTAATGTTGCACTGTATTTTAAATCTACAATTAAGCAGCGGCGAGTTTTAAATTTTGAATAATAATTAATTTTGTTTGGAGTGTGATTGTAAATACCTACTGGATATTGGTCAGAGGCTTTCGGTTTTTACAATTTTATTTTATCTTTATTATGATACAAAAGATGTTGAATTTCAGCAGATATAATAATTTTTATGCTAATAGGTCTGCCAACAATCACGGAAGCTGTGGTCAGCGACAAATTTACATTTAAAAAATATAAACGTCAAGAGCGGCACGACGTGTCCTAATTCAACACGCGGCTCCTACCCAAATTCATCAGAGGCTGTGCGCAAACACTGCTCGTCGGCGTAAGCGTTAAGCAAACGCACAATTTGCCATAAGCCACCCGTCCGGTGTGAAACAAAAAGTCGGCCAACTGTTCTGTTAGAGCAAAAGGAATCACTTGAAAAATGACCAGCTGCTTTTTAATACACAGCGTATTTTTTCTGTGCCAACGTTGTCATAGGGATAGGGCAATTTAATCCATCAAGCGGTGTTGCACGGTAGCGTCCGAGTCAATAAATTCTATATTATCACAGACCATTTTGGTTTTATTGTTATCCCTGTGCGGCGCGAGAGATTAGTTCGCGTTGAGACAAGGGCGGTTTGGATTTTGTGTTTATGTTTCATTCATGAAGTCCAAAGCATGCTTCTCACAACACGTTTCACTTTGATATGACTCAAAATGAAAGTAGATAGCATAGATAGATAATAGTAAATAGATAAATTATTTATTGTTTGTTTTTCTAAAACGACCCAAAGAAACGTAAATATTTTTCATGTTTTAGATTATCCGTCAATTACCTTACCTCCTCTGTGTGGTACAAAAGGCACGTTATAAAACTGGCTCTTTTCGAATACTACTACTCATTAGGCTTTCAATATGCTATTCATACTAGAATGCAAGCTCATTGTTATTACAAGTGCGGTGGTCACCTGACACGTGACAGGGGATCGCCTGCCCGAGAGGTAGCAATAAAGATTGACATGCAATCCGTCGGGATCCGCTAGCAAAATGTCAATCCAGCTCTCGATCTAAGATCTTGCGCCGGCAGTCCACAGGGACCGCCGGGACTGATGCACTGTCTGCTATTGCTTTCAGTCGTAATTGGTTTTATGCCTTATCTTCGTGAAGTGAGATGTTCGGATTAAGATTTGATGATTTTGAGTAGGTCTGTTAATTTTAAAGTTGGTCGATACTTCGATGGTTGAATGAAAAACAACGGAATTACGTTAAATCGTTTGATACGATTGTGTATTATAAGACTCTGTCTGTAGCTCCTTGAAAATTATATTTTCCTATTGTAATTTTACACATCACGTCGTTAGTAGCATAGTAGTTTACGTATTTATTTTTGCATCGAATAAAAAAGACCTTCCCAGAATATTGTTTTAAGTCACCCGATCTTTTTGAGGACCATTTATTTGGTCCAAGGGCGTCTAAAATCAGTAGTTGTTATTTTAACACAGATTCGCATCATGATCAGTCTCGAGTACTATGTGACCCTGCGTGTGCGCAGGTGTCGCACGCGTGTGTCACGTGACTGCCACGTGTCGCCTCTCTCCCGGCGCTCGCCTGATTAGATACACTTGCCACAAATGTTTGTCGCTCGCTGCACTTCAAATGGGGAATAAAACTGCCATTGTCTGCTTCAATTGAGTTTTATGGTGCGACAGAACCATAATAATATTATTACCTATCTTGTAAGGACGGAAAATTATTGTCTAGTGTTGAATGTTTGCGTTAGATGGGACGTTTTATTCGTTGTCTAATAAATCTATTTAGAACATGTAGGTTTTTATTTATTTAGACATAAGAAATATCAATTTTCAGCTCAGTCGGTCGTAGCCAATTGTTGAAAGTCTCCTACGTTGCAGCTAGATGTACTGATTAGAAATAATCAAATTTTTTAATGGTCACATTTACAGTTCCCTTTCCCAAAACTAACTTCTCAATATCAAATATTAAGTGGTTAGTATCTAAATGAAACAAGAGCGTTAAGTAATGGGACGGTTTAGTGTTAACCCTTAGTTAATCGCGTTGATTGCCGTCGGTTCGGCTAACGATAAAAGCGGATTAAGTAATCACTTAGTGGCGGGACGCTCTTGTCTCGTGATTCGTGCTTTTGTCAGTAGGGTAGCACATCACATACACTTATGGGTTTTCATCCCATATCATGGTACGTGATGTTTAACTCAAGTGTAGTGAAGTTACTTTACGAATTGTTATTTTATTGGCATACCTACTCATGAAAGGTACAAAAAGTAGTGTTTTTGTTTAATGTTGGATATTTTTGTTGTAAATCTGTTACGACAAAAATGTGCAATATTTTCAACATACAACCGATTTGTTTATAGATTATGCTAAATAATGCTAAACATAAAAAAAGTTTCAGTAACAGTTCATAAAAACTTAACTGAACTAATGGTCTGTATTATAAGTGAAGAGTCAAATTAAGTCATTCATTACTACGCGACAACTTTATAAAACGACAAACAAGCGTATCGGATTATGATCATCAAAGGTATTATCTATGTTAAACTGGACGAGGGGCGTGACATTCGATACGGTACCAACGAGGGCAGATCACAGACAAACTCGTTAGTTTCCGTGGGAAGATCGGAACAGTTCGGACGATTGCTCCCGCGCACCGTGTCGCGCCTATCCCATAGTTGTGATCTAACAATAATCTGCCTCGCCTAATTGATTAACATCTCTCTTGCATTTTCACACGATCTGCAAAATTAGAGACGCATGAAATCAGAATGTTTGGTAATTTTAATTTTTTACGTAAAGCTAATTTCATGTAAATAAGCAAACCATGTTTTTCAATAAAAGAACATTGACGTAAATTATTCTATTAAATAAAAAACTCTATGAAAGTAAGAGTACGTGATTATTTTTGAACAAAGGTAAATCTGACGTTTTATGATAACAAAATATGACTCTTGGATGAAATTGCCTTACTGCCTCTTAGCAAACAATAGTAGTATTATTCTCACATAAAACACCATTCTTCTTCTTTAGCTATTCACGATAAATAAGTGTTGGAAATCCTAGCAAGCACTTAAAGCGATTAAAAAGTGCCTCGAGGTCGTAGGTATGTAGAGGCGCTACGGAGGGTGTGCTACGCGCTACGGGCTATGGTTGCTACGGCTACGAAATACGTCATAAGATATTATAATGATTTAATTTTGTTTTTATAAACGGAATGATTGTTTTCTACGTGGAGTAAATAAGACATTATTCTTTTGACTCTAACACACTTTTTCATTAGTTCCGACGATTCTACCAAGAAACTTTTTATGAGTGTACAAAATTTTACTAATCATGATAAATCCATCTAAACTTTGTAAAAAGCAAATCTATTTTAACTCATCATACGACTGCGAAAATACTAAATAATTAAAATAAGATATAAATAAAACAGTCTTATTTTTCGAGTTCTCGAGCCAAATCTAGAGACAAAGTTTTGCTAATCACAGACTAGAGTCCGCACCACTCAAATCCGATAGACGCAGCGTTGTTGTCTATGTCATTACATCAAATTGCATTTTTTTAAAATGGTTTCACAACTTTTCCGCCGGACTTCAGTGGTGGCGCGGTCTCTAAAAATATTTTTTCCTTAGAAAAAAGTAGAGTTTGTGAAAATTACATGGCATTAGTATGTAGGTATTGGAAAATTACCAGAAAACCGAAAATATATCATACCCTAAATATATTTTTTCTACATTTAATTCCATAAAAAAGTGATAAATACATTTAGAACTTTTTTTTGGATCTGCATTAGGAATACTCGCGACTTGCTCCCAAAAAATATAAAATGCTGTTTCTTTTATGAATTTTTTCCTTACTATATGGCAATGCACATTTTTTGGCCCAAATGGCCAGAATGTCATTTCAATATTTGATTGTAACCTTTTTACGATTATTTAATGAATGAGATTTAATTAAGATTTTGTACACAATTTAACTGATCATGATACTTTGATTAATGTTTAAATCGTGTAATTTAAATCAAAACATGGAACGTTAATCGAACGAACATCAATAGTATTTATTATAAACCCACTATATGAATACGAAAACGTGTGAAACTCATTCTTTTCATGGTTCTCACATTAAACGTCCCAAAGGTATCGAAGTTTGCCCACTAACAATTACAAAAGCGTTTATACCTAGTTCAGATTATACGAATCCGACCTAGTTTACGGGGTGCGAATATATGGTCGTCTTTATCTAATGCGTGTGAATTCAGTATATCTATCTCTATCGTGGACATGTGACCCTTTAGCTGGGTTCGCGCAATTATTTTTCATTTAGCTCGCGACTTGTTGTGGTGTCCTTCGGGAATCGTGGGATCAAGTGCAACTATCGTGTCTCTACGGTATAGTAATACAATTCGAATACGAGAAAATTGCTCTGTGACATAAAGGGGATGCATAAAAAGTCTTGGGCTTTGTAATTTGGGGTTTCCCAGGGTGTGGGTGACAATTTAGCATTTACCGTAGGGGGTTTGATTATTTCCCATAATAAAGCAAATGTGAAAAGGGCATTCTGAATATTGAATAAAATCATTTTATATTTATTTATTTAACAGTTTATGTACACACATATAAACAGACAAGAAAAAAGAAACAGAAAAATACGTACAAAGGTGATGCTTATTTCTAAAGAAATCTCTTCCGGCATACCTGCGATAGGAAAGTGTTAAAGAGACGTAGACAACGTGTGTAAGAGTAGAAGATAAAACAGAATACATAAAATAGAAACTTAACTATTCACTCATTTAAATATAAACATACAATATGAGAATATACTGAAATACATACTTCTAAAATACATATCACTAAAACAGATATAATTACTTTATAAAATAATAAATACATAATATGCAACTATGACGAAGAGGAAAGATAGTGTTCTTTCACTCTATGAAAGTGAAGAGTGTTCTTTATGATAGTTGAAAGGTTATAATGATGGCTTATCGCCGCTAGAGGCGCTAGTATAAAGTAAGGTCTCTAGAAATGTCAAATGTCTCTGAACGTTCACTGTTTGCGGGCTTTTTTATCGTGTATTTTTAATAATTATTCATGATTGTTGTAAAGATTGTGCCATTCCTGATTAATTATGGCTTAAGATTTGAAGTAACAACTTAAAACCTAATTTGGTAGAACTTTGAGGAAGAATAATATTTGTCTGCCACATGCTTGCCAATTTAAGGAACATTCAACATTTCAAGTTTTAAAATAGAGGTAGGTAATGAAATCAACATTAGGTATATGAATTTAAGGGCACTTGAACATAAATCCAAAACTTAACAGAAAAAGTACTGACAGGACCTTACTCGCCAGTGGCGCCAACTGGTGAGCACAGACACGATACGAACGTTGCTAAAATGGTGTAAACTACTGGTTTTTTTTCTCCGGTATTAAAAACTGTGTCATCCAATATTCGGAAGCACATTTATGTCAGATTTACAAAAAGTTAAGGCATTGCGATTCTAAACAGCAAGTTCATTGTTACTCCATTTTGTCGTGGAAGTTCGGCAAGGGAGCATAGGCGGCTGTCACAAACTATCCAGTGTCATGAATATATGGCCGTCATAACCGATGCGCCGTTGTCGAGCTTCGGAGGAAAATGCTAGATCACTTAGGGGAGAGTATTGTTGTATTTTTTTGCTAAATTGTCGTTCTTACTCGTTTTCTAGTACGTACCACGGTATAATTTTGCAATTAGAATAAATATTATTGTCAAAATAAACCAAGATACGATAAAAATTACTATCCAAGTAGGAAGATCTTTTTTTTTAATTTACGCTAAGAGTTATAGGAAAAAGAAGTTTGAGGGATGTGTTTTTAGACAGATGCAGATAATTCTTAATAGTTGAACGAAGTACTTTATTGCTTAAGATAAGTGTTACTTGTAAGGTGTATCTCAGTTAGTTTATAAGTTGTTCTTAGTTAAAACAACATTACAAATCTAAGCACAAAAATATTTGTAAAACCATATTTTTTATTTGCATAAGGTAATTTTAGGTCTATACTGTACAATAGACGAATTTAATCACACATGTAGTAAGGTGTCTCCAACGCCCCACATTTCGTGGCAATCACAAACGTTATTCTATGCTCACGAACCATTTAACAACGACAGAGGGACAAGTGACTCCATTGTCCGTGCATTAACTGTAGTTTATTCATTTTTTCTTGCCCCTTCCTCAAAACATTTATCATTCTAAAAATCGCAACTCATTTACCCTGTTTATTTTATAGAGTGAGTGTGATCTTGTAGTTTATTGTAATACTAGCCCACATGGCGTGTCGGGGTTCTACTTTCATCATGGTATGAGAAAAAAAACATCAATTGTTTTTTTACTGATGCCTACTTGTGGCATGTGGCATTTTTATGTATGTAGATGCAAAGGAAACTACGATACCTTTGATTATTAATAATCAAAGTACGATACTTACCAGCGGCACCGTAATAAACATGCGGCAGCACACTGTTAAAATCATTTTTTTTCTATTCTTATTTTTTTAAAGTAGTTAAATATGAGCATGGAATTAGTAAGTACTACATAGTATGAGAAAACCGAAAATGACTTTTCCGGAGTCATATTTTATTCTAGATCATAGACATGTTCTAGATAGACTAGATGACCTCATAGACGTCCTGTCAAAATTTCAATATGCAGTTTTGAGGTCATTCAAAAATCCCATAGAAAAAAGCAATTTTTCCAGTTTTCGTTCCCTAGAAACCTAATTCAGACTACATAATATGACTCAAGTGATGCTCTAGCGTATACATGTTTTTAAAATTTAAATAAAATAGATTTTGATTCTATAATTTAAAATAAATACTATTTTAGAACTTCCTTTAAGGATTTGTAGAATACTGGCCACAAGCTTCAAAAAAGTGAAAGACGCCATTAGGTTTTTCTTTTTAATATTTTTTTTTCTACACCTACTAAATGGCAATGCACATTTATTTTGACCAAAATTGGCCAGGATGTCATTTACATATTTGATTGTAACCTTTTTACTATTATTTCATTGAATGAAGAGTTTATCAATTAAAATATTCGGAATTAGATTTACACCTTCACCCTCTTACTTACATAAACAGACATTTTAGAACTAAGCACAATGATACTGTTTACTCTAGTGATTAAATAGTTAAAAGGTTGGTATTATCTTTACCCACGGTAAACAGTTAGTTCTTCGCTCCTCACATGGCGGACATAATTTGTCGGTACTTTTATTTTAGGAGAGTTATTCGACTTTTAGAATTTTACTCATTCCATTTCGTACGTCGCGAATATAATATCAGTTTACGGCTTAACGTAGGGTATGATGTTTATTGGGCCCTCAAATTGCTAGCAATAACCGGCAAATACTGTAAACACCACAGTACGGTCAATCAAACATATTGGTTACAGAGCCATTCATGAGAATAACTTTGTTGATTTTATGGTTATGTGTACCCCTAGTGTTCTACATTACCCATGTAATGTAGAACCGTACCCATGTACGGTTGCTACCTATAGTATATGTACAGGGTGGCAGGGACATCGAAGCGAAAACTGTTACCATGGATTCAGTACATGATTCTGAAGCCCCCTGCGGTACAATTTTTCGTAGGTTATTTTAAAAAAATCGACTGTTTCATAGAAAAGAGCAATACTTACACGGTCAAAATTATAAAATAGCAGATTTTTTTTTTAAATAACCTACGAAAATTTCAACGCAAGGGGGTTCAGAATCATGTACTGAATCCATGGTAAAAGTTTTTGCGTCGATGTCCGTGCCATCCTGTAGATAGGTAATATATTAATACCTATATAGGTGATAAAGCTGAAGAGTTAGTTTGTTTTTAGGGTTCCGTACCTCAAAAGGAAAAAACGGAACCCTTATAGGATCACTCGTGTGTCTGTCTGTCTGTCTGTCTGTCTGTCTGTCTGTCCGTCTGTCACAGCCAATTTACTCCGAATCTAATGGACCGATTAAGTTGAAATTTGGTACACATTTGTATTTCTGTGACCCAAACACGAATATGTAACGTAAATAAATTAATTTTGAATATAGGGGTCACTTTTGGGGCGCAAACAAGAAAATTTCAAAAAAAAGTTTTGCTAACAGTACCGTGTGACATATCAAATGAAAGGACTTGTTGCGAGGATCTTAAATATATTTTTTACATAATTTTAAAATAAACACTTTTAAAGATATTTAATAAATTCAATGAAAATTGACCATTCCCCCCCCCTTATCTCCGAAACTACTGGACCAAAAATTTTGAAAAAAATACATAGTATGGCTCTTTACTCATAGATTACAGGAAAACCTATAAGAAGTCTATGGTCTTAAAATAACATGGTAAATCTCTCAATATTGTGCGTAAAAACTTACATTTCGTCGCTCGGCATTCAATAGGCCCATCTCTCTAGCTACTATAAATCAAAATATCAAAAGTGTTTGACCGTCTGCTTAAATACACAAATAAATAAAACTGTAAATGTTCATGACAACCAATTCTGGTTTCGGCGTGGTTTGTCAACAGAAAGTGCAGTGTTGTGTCTTAAGCATACTATCACATACTTACTATACACAGCGTGGGACGCCGATTTATGCTAGCTTCCTCGACTTATTCAAGGCTTCTGATCTGGTTATTTATGACGTATTGTGGAGAAAGATGGAGAAGGATAGGTTGCAAACGGAGCTTATAAAAATCTTTAAATAGTTGTATGGTAAACAGATCAATAGTGTACGATGGGCTGGAACTTTTTCTAGGCCATACAGGTTGGAATGCGGGGTGAGGTAGGATTGGCAAGCTCAGCAACACCAGAGTGGGTTGCTATATAGATGGTATTTGTGTAAATAATATTAGCTATGCAGATGTGGGTGCTTCTGAGCGCGTCAATTTGTGGTCTCAGAAAGTTGGTCGCCAAATGTGAGCAGTATGCCAAAACACATGGTTTGATGTATAACTCCAATAAGTCGGAGATCATGGTCTTTGAGGCTGGGGGTAGACCGGGTTATGTACCACCTGTATTACTCAATGGGACTCCACTACAAAGAGTATTTACATTTAAATATCTTGGTCATATATTGACCCCTGACCTCGAAAATTACTCTGTTTTGAGCTTATTGTACAACGTTTTACACGTGCAGCCTGTGGGCCAGATATACCCAAAGGTCGTGCAACGCCCTTCGTGTCCAATACAACAACGCTTTCAGGGTATTGGTGGGGCTGCCCCGTTTTTGTAGCGCATCGGGAATGTTCGCGGACGCACATATTAATTGCTTTTACGCAACGATGCGAATGAGGTGTGCATCCCTGGTGTGCAGAGTACGGGCCAGCTACAACAATATCCTAAAAAAGATCGCTAGCAGGCTGGATTGCATGTACAGACGCCAGCACATCAAGCTACCCGAAACTGTCAAATTTTCTCAATCATCTTTGTACCTTATTCTTCAGCGATAAAGATGAAAATCTATTAAATAAATTTGACAGATTGTAGTAGCTTGATGTGTTGGCGTCTGTACAACAATCACTGCAGTGCCGGATGGTAAATTTATTTCACCTCATGGGAGATCCCATGGGGTGAAATAAATTTAAACTAGATTACGTGGGGCACTCAGAAAGTTTTTTGGTGTGCATAATAAAGAATATTCTATCTATCTATCTATAATTTTTTTTTAATATACCTTTTCAGAGAACTCTCCATTGGTGTCTATACACAGTTTTATACGTCTAAACCAATTTTCATAACACATTCTCCAGTCCGCATCAGACACCACTCCAATCCCTTTCTCAAATGCAGCCAGTGCATCATCAGGTGATGAAAACTGTTTTCCTTTAAGTTGATTTATTTTGAGGAACAAGAAAAAGTCGCACGGAGCCAAATCGGGACTGTAAGGAGGATGACCTATAAATTTGACCGGTGTGCTGTCCAGAAAGTCCCTTGTTTTGAGCGCCGAGTGAGCCAGCACATTGACATGGTGAAGCAGTAGCCCACGGAGGCCAGTGTTTGGTCGCTTGCTGCTTGCAGTAGTAAAAACTTCTGGCAAACATTTGGTAACATACCATTCAGCATTGATGCTCCTTTGATCTCGTCAGAGTACTGACACCAGATAACCCGGCCAAGAAATAAAACTTGCGATCAAAATTTTGCCTACACTTCTGGCTCGCTTCACTTTGGTAGGCGTTGGTTCATTTTGAAACAGCCACACGGTCGACTGATGCTTAATTTCTGGATCATGTTGATAAATCCAAGATTCATCACCCGTAATGATATCTTAAACGCGCCGAGACGAGCCTGCTACAAATTTTGCTATCATATCTTGGCTCTCCTTCTGAGCCTGCGTTAGATTTTGTGGTACCAGCGTGAAACCATCTTACATAACCGAAGATGATGGTGTAGAATTTAATGCACACTTCCCGATCCAATCGGCAGTATATGCTAAACCTCTTCATATGTAATTCGCCTATTTTCTTGAATAAAATTTTTCACAGCCAGCACGTTTTGTTATGTAACAACCGTTATAAATAGGCCACTTCTTTCTTTGTCCGCCAAAATTACTCGACCACCCATAAATTCGTTAAACTAGTGGAAAACAGTCGCTTTAGAAGGGCTTTTTTCTATGAACACCATTCGAAGTCTTTCAAACGATTCTTCTGATTTTAGTCGACATTTGAAATCGTACAAAATCATCGCGCGAAAATGTTCTCGTTGTAAATCCAGTATTCAGTAAGACAGAGTATTTTGATTTTGCTCGTAAAAAAATGTGGAGGGAATTTCGAATTTGGAATGATATGTTTTTTTATAATAAATAGTCATAGTTTTAATTGACATCAAAACCTATAGACAAAAACTGTGTGAGTGACCTGGTAAAATAAGCTAACATAGTTCATAAGTTTACTAACACAATGAGTCCTTGTTACTTGAATAAATAAAAATATCTGGATGACCATTTTTTTTTAACGACGTTTTCAAAAAATGAAACCTAGCTAGATCCATTTATCGCTCCCGAAACCCACTGCATACTAAATTTCATAAAAATCTTAGAGCCGTTTCCGAGATTTAGATTATATTTATACAAATATACAAGAATTGCTCGTTTAAAGCTTATTAGATTTATAAATACCGCGAATGTGAATTTTTTTACGAAAATCAGATTTATGTTTTATTTCATTCTACACGTTCAAATAAGTGATCCTGCAATTTAAAAAAAAAACGTAATAAATGTTACATTCGCGGTATTGGATGCCGAGCGACGATTTGCAGTTGGAATGTATGAGAGAACATGTTTTTCAACAACAATGTTAAGTTTGTTCTTGGGATAAATAAATTCATCTCAACTACGGAACCCTTCATTGTGCGTAGTCCGACACGCACTTGGCCGGTTTTTTTTTTGTTTGTCTGACGCGCTAATCTCTGGAACTACCATCGGGTCGGATTTGAAAAACTATTTTTGCATTTGATAGCCCAACTCTTGAGGAGGTTTATAGGCTATTTGACACTACGCGATGACCCTTAGGAGCTGAGCAAAAAGAAAAAGAGGCAGAAAGAACGCTAATTGAAAAGGAAGTAATCCTAACTTAATACCTATTATAAATAAAAAAGTGAGTTGTTTGTTACGCTTTCAAGCTAAAACGGCTGCATTTCAAGGAGGACTTAGCTACTTTTCATCCTGGATCGCAAAGGAAGTCACGGGTAACAACGAGTTCATAAATAATCCGATTCATTTTTAAATTAAACGGTGGGTGAAACCGCGGTGCACAGCTAGTATAGGTACTATAGTTTGTAATAGGATCATGGCTCAAAGTTCAATCAGTAAAGCAAATGATCAGAGTCAGTTCTAACCAAACATCTGCCGATCGGTATCGGCTATTTGTCGTGTCGCGTGCCACGATCAAACTGATTACGGGCATTGTCTCGCGGAAGCGGCTACTCGGACCAATCACGGTGATTCGTCAAAATCGATTCAAATCTGTTACATTTTTAATTGAAAAACCCAGTAGGGAAGCCAGTGAATGGATTAGGGAAGTCAGATATCGATTAAGAATGATTAATTGTTTTTTTGTTATCTCGATTTGTGGGTTTGGATATTGCGAACAGTAAAACCTTTTTAGTTATACATTTCCAAGCGATACTGGCTATTTCTTCTGAAAATAATCGTCAGATGCCATAAAGTATTTTTTTGTTTGTTTTTTTTCTCACCACATATTGGCTTTTCTATAAATTTGACGACAAAATCAGCTAGCAGTAAAAAAAAAATTAACACCAAACTATTTTCAAAATTTGAAAAAAGAATCGTTTAATACAGCTTATTCAGTTTGTTCTTAACTGTGTGTTTTAGTGAAGCTAAGAATTATTAATAATGTGACCAAATGTGACAAAAATATTGTTATTTTGTGTTATTGTAAATACTGAAGCATAGAGAGATACTAATTTTAGCCCTTTGGAGGTGAGTAATGATTGTTTTTCAACTTTCTTATCTTTTATAATTTCTTCATACAGCTGTTTGCACTAATTGTGTCGAGTAGAAATAGTTGTTACAAACGAAGTTTTAGTTGTTATCTTTTGTGTATAAACAATATATTTGCAATATATTTTACACGAAAAGCAGAAGTAAATTACTTACAGAGTGTAAGTAATTTACTTCTTCTGCTTTTCGTGTGGTTAGTGACTAACCTGGAATAATAGTAGTAATAGTAATTTACTTTGGTTGAGGGACAACAAAAATAGTACCTATTTAATACAATATAAATTCTTGCAAATGTTGATGGAAGTGCATCGAAACGTCATATATTTGTAGTTAATAGTTGATCCGATGTTTATTTACTTAGCACGGGATAATAGGGGTGACAAGTAATGGACCGTACGCTTTGCTCACATCTGTCGTGTCGTGTGACGTCATTATCATCCTCATACGGCCATTATAGAATTTATAAACATGTTCAAGTTTATAGGGATTTAATAGAGTTCAGAATATTTGACCTGTCTGAAACGATTTATGATTGCACCTCTTCAAGTGTTCTTTTGATCTCTTCTATAATAATGGAATCTATGCTTACTGAACCTTTATTTCGGACATGTTTTAAAGAATGTACAAACATTACCGAAAGCAGGACCGGTATTTTTCTTTCTTTTTAGTCTAGCAAAGAAATATAAAATTCTATCGACATTGAAACTGTTACTTACTCCAAATTCATTAGTCGTTCGTTTTAATAAAGACCGTATAAACAAATCACGTATTTATACACAATAACAATGACTATCAACACGTATCACACCATTATAATTTATGTAAAGTCTTTAGGCGACCCAGTTAAATCCAATCCAATCAAATAAGATGAGTTGCGTCAGCACACCTGTCATTCACTAAATGCTGTCGAATGGCGCCGACATACGGCCTGAATAAACGATGCATTCATCTCTTTATTATGATGTGTTAATCCTGGATTATCATCAAATGTTAACACATGTTACCAGTTAGTAAAAAAAAAAAATCACTCCAAAACGTCGTAGAAACAGTGTTCCAGCAATTCAAATTGAACTGTAACACACAAAAAATAGAGTTGTTTTTCGTGGTGCGGGCTTTCAGTCGATAGATTTCAATGGCTTATTGAGGGTAGCTAATATTATTCCGGGGCGTTCGGTGTTGCCTTTTCATCCGCTAAGTATAAACAGTGGGGTGTGTTCGCGATGTTTGGTCGCGCTCGACCGCGCCGGCCGACGATTGATTTATTTTGTATTAGCTTTACTTTACACAGACCCACTTGGTTTTCAGTGAGATTGGTATCTAATTATTTTTAGCTCATGATGTTTATATTAGCTTTATGATTGAAAATATAGGAATGGAGTATTAAGTTTCTTAATCTAGATTATGTTTAAAGATTACATAACAGACTAAAATCACTTTTGAATATTTGGATCAAGTCTTTATTTACCGCACCTATAATATATATAATCTAATTTATTTAGGAACATAAAGGTTTTGTAGTACATGAGGGACTTACAAAGTATACATTATTGTTGGGTGAATCGCAGCTTTCCTAGCTAGATCATTGAGTAATCTGTATTTAGGAGAGACAGTTTCGACTCCTAATTTAGTATCACAAAAAATCATGTTTTAATGTTTTTTGGAGATTACAGTATCAAAACACAAAAGATAAAATCTTACAATTAAAATTAAATAAAACAAAGTAGAATGAGGAGTGTAGATGTGCTGAGTCGAGTGAGGGGGTATGTGTGTATGAGTGGGTGAGAGTGAGTGTGTGTGTTCATTTGAATAATAGGAAATGAGGTTACCTTTATGTAAGTGACAATAAATACTTTTCAGTCTCGTCGTAGGTCTTTTTCAGGAGAAATGCACGGAGGGCGAGTTTGCATTTGCTGTATGGTAAATTATAGATATATAAGGACGCCTTAATTTTATACAAGTAAGGGCCAAGATAATAGAAAAATCTCTTAGTGTGAAACTGAGTTTGTGGAACAGTACAAATCATGTCTTTCCGTCGTTTCGTAATAGTAGTAAGAGGGGTTTTTAAGAGTTGGAGAAGAATAGTTTGTAGAATGAAATGTTGCCTTAAGTTGAGGACACGACAATTTTTGTAAAGTTCTGTAGTTGAGCTTTACTGAAAATTGCAACATTTCGACCTATTCTATTTCCAACCACACCTATTATTTCATTAATCTAGTCTTGACTACCCATGTAAATACTCATTTAGCTATCACTTTAAAACTTAACCTAAGAAGTGGTAATTTTTATATGTTTCTGAAGCAGAATAAATCAAACGAGTAACTCGTTAATTATTTTTTGTCCTGATATTTACTGTAGCTCGTGCAACGAGAACACAAAACTTGCGTAGGTACGTAAAATGTAGGTATTTTACCTCACAAACATAAACCTTCCACCGGATCAAATAAGTTCCGTGCTACATATCACCTGAAAATGTAACTATCGGTTATGATCAAAGCTCGGTGTGCTCGGGACCCGGGCCGCATCCCGCTCGTGTCAATATTTGCGCGGCCTGGCCCGGCTAATGAATACAATTAGATCATTCCGCGCGGCCTCACGTTTTTCATACGCCTGGAGGGCCGGAGGCCGGAGGGCCGCCCTCTGACAACGTGTCAAATAAAGACGGCCGTGTCGACTCGAACCTTTGCACATAACGCTAGTTGAATGCGCAAACACCGACACATGGCGAGCGAGCCTTTATTTATTACTCATAGCTTTAACTTGCCAATTAGTGACGCTTCTTGCTAGTTCTATTCGGAGTTTTATAGCGTTTCAGTAAATATCTCTTATAATGTTATTTATTTGAATAGGACTCTGAGGATCCTTTGGACGACCAAAGTGTTTTAAAGGTTTTTCACTTTCATTTTCCTTATGGAGTGACCAGAATCACAAATAGAAAGGTATTTTTGTGTCGTTGGAGCAATATTAACCTATCTATTAACTTGAAGAGCAAGTTTTCTATATATTTTGAGACATACCATTATTGTGATAAATACATTTGTAAATCAGCAGGTTCCACGTTACACTTACTACTAATCGTTTTAGTTTCCACTACGTTTACTGCGCTCATATTTTTTACATTGAAGCGCCAAATAATGGGCTGAACAGATGACTCTCGACTCCCCCTAGCTAACTAGATGAGAAATGATGTGCGATATACATATAATGGAAGTAGAAGCGTTTGATTGTGTTGTTGTGTTGCAAGTGAAGTTATGCAAGTCATAGGTTAATTAGTAAATCAAAGTGAAGTTGAAGGCGGCGCCGGGCTCGGGCGTTGTATGTGCAGCCTCTGAATACATTAGTCTGTGTTGTGTTTGCTCGCCACGACCGAGCCACATGGGGCGACGCGCCGCTCTGTTTATTTTAATACTCAACCATTGTTGCTTGCCACTGTTTGCTGAGGGAACTGTATTAAACTACCCCTTACGGATTTGAATGAGGCGAGCTGGTATATGCCAGAATTAACTTAAAGCTTACCAACAAGCTTTACAGGTTTTTCATATCAAAAACCGACTTTCTTTGAATCGTTTGAATTCACAGCTCACTCTCTCTAAAAATTTAATAAACACTGTGTTTTTGAACGACTTTCTTACTTTTTAAATATTTTTAGCAAGATTTTTCATTTATGAATGTTGCAAAAATGTTGAAGTAACTTTTTTCCTTACAACTGAGCATATAATACAGGAAGTGATTGCTTTAAACAAGGTCTAAGAATGTAGGTCCTATATTGAATCGCCGTTAGTAGTTAGACAAAAGTCATGTTTATCGGTAAAACTTTCACATTGTCGTCTACTAACACTCTAACATCCAGTTTAACTTATCTATTTGGGAAAGCAGAACTTTTGCTAACTTGCTCACGTAAGTTCCTACAGGAATCAGGGAGACAACAACTCCTCAAAAGCTTTTTTCTAGAGAAATGAGGAGTAATAAAAAAAACTTATCACCTTGACTCTAAAAGCAGTTTATTTCTATGGCTGATGTAAAACGAGTATTCCATTTTAATTATCCCGATGTGTTAAAAGACTGTGTATAAGTAGTTATTGCCAAAAGTTAAACTCCAGACTTGTAGCAACTTTACCCTTCAAGGTTACCAGGATTTAGTATTTGTTGATTTATTTTAATGTTTCCTGGAAAATTATGATGCGTTAAATTAAGGGGTAATAAAGCTAATTGCTTTGGCATCACTCAAGACAGTAAGTGTCTAGTTTATCAATCGGTTTAGTGCATTGGTTGATGGTATGTGACAGGTTCCTGGACAGTCGCCGACTTATTTACTCAGGTTTATTAATTTTATTGACCTTTTTTATTCAGTACCTATCTAGTTTCGTACTTCAATTAAGTATTTTTACTGAATACTTAGCTGCTGTCTTACTTCACAAATCTTTTATACCGATTCTTACATAGCATTTCTTAAATATAGTTTTTTTACTAACTGATAGTAATAACAATAACTAGGGTAAGTATATTATAAAACTACCACTAAAGTGGTTCTGAAGTTGTTGTGTATGATTATGAATAGATCGTTCTATCCGCGTTGTGCTTGTAAACGAACTCCATCAATTCATGTTAATGAATATTGTATTGATTTCACGATAATTACAATTCAATGGTATGACCACGTATCTTATGGGCTGTGCATCTGCAGCTCGTGAGCACTTGTATTTAATTACATTTGCCGGGTCGCACCTCGCGCGCCCTCGCCGGCCAATTCGGTTCATTTGCAAAGTGCATTTCGATGCTGTGCTCGATTGTCCCAACAACCCTGCGCTTAATTGCCGGCCCGATATTTATTATTGCCGTTTGTTTGTACATTTATGTGCCACTATACATCGAAAGCCATTCGATTTATGACTACAAAGTTCTGCTCGTTAATTCGTTCAGAGGGATCACCTTCACAAAATGATTTTATGGCCCATATCGGTAGGAAAATTCTGCAAAGTATTTACATTAGGGGCACGCATCACATTCGATAAACATCGCAACGAATTCCTACAAACACATCGGCGGACGTTTATTTGCCTCGGGCATACGCTCGGCTTCACTTCGACTTCGCATTCCGCTCGCCGTCGTATCGGTACTCATTTGTATTGGCGGTGGCTTTTGTATTATTTGTTTGTTTGCGGATGCCGCATGTGGGAGCTTTGATTTTTTCCAATTCGGAAATAATGCGGAAGGCGTGGTGCTGGGGGCGATCGGCTCGCCGGGCTCTGTGCCCCGGCTCCAATCAGCCGAGCCGTGTGTTCGTTAGTACCGGCGCCGGCGAGCTTGCCGCTTGGTTAAGCCGGGCACGTATCTACGTGGGACCTTTCCACTCGGCAGCACTGATTTTCTCGTAGATCCAGCGAAATGATGAACTTCAGCAATCTTCGACTTCATTTGTTGAACAAATCTACCGCGAAATACTACACGTACACTTTGATTTTTGGCTCTGTTTACATTAAATTGTGTTTTCAATATTTCGGTAGCTTCAGAAATGTTATATATAATACACAATATACTGAAAAAAGTTTAAATTGTGTCGCGGAACTCGATCATTATAAAAGAGATACTTAGCAAGTGACCTAATTGACGATAAACAGTGATTATTCTAATGGATTGGTACTAACAGATTGTCAAGACATAATAGTAGGTACGTTAGTCTAATGTTCCATTGAAGGAAAAGTAAAGTTTTTTATTGTAACTTAAGATCTATCTGAAAAACCGTCCTACTTATAAAACTTGTGATGACGAGTTTTTGTAATACCTGAAAGAAAAGAAAAGAAAACCTTAATTGCCTTTCCACAAAATGAATACACGTGTTTAACCATGACTAAATAGGTACAGGTTTATTAATGTTATTTTTTGTACTCTTTACTATTTTTACTCTACTGATTTTTTTATTAGGCGCTCTTATCAGAGAAAGGAACTATTACTCCAGAAACAGGGTTTCTAGTGAAGTTATTGGTAAATTTTTCAGGGAAAACTATTAGTGTCTGGAATCGTTTTAGAATAATTTCGAATGCCTGTTAATACTTCAGGTGGCTATTTTTTTATTGATGTCTCGTGTTTTATTACATCTAGAACGTCCTATTAGGTTCTTCGTCGAATCTGAGCGCGTCCAGGTCTTTAGTTTGAATATCAATGTGACTACGAAGTCTAACAATAAACTTAATTCAAAGTGATCTGCAGTAAAATGGTTTAACAAATTATATTTGGAGCAGTATTGCGTTATGAAAATAATTAACTGTCAAATATACATTACTCAGTGGATTATTATTATTTGTTAACTTTAGAGATCGCAGTGAACCTTGTCGAGTGTAGTGTTGGCGCGAACATCTTGTAAATCACTATGATGCGTATGAAAGGCAAGTCACGTTCGTCCGCGAGTGGGCCGCATCATAACATTAGCGTTCTATAACGAGATCAAGAGGCATCAATATGTCATAACTGACGTGACGCGGCCGTCAGTGCAGCGATGACATGCATGCGGATGCGGCGGCACACCAGCCAGCACCTGTGCACGCATTGACATACGACCAACTGCCTACACGAAACAAAAGTAGCATCAATATATCTTGGGTTTCAATGTCAATGGTACACGTTTAGTATTTAGTCACACCATATGTTGATCTCCACATAATTCCTTACACATATTAAAATTGTCACACACTGTACCCAAATATTTATAGAGCAGCAGACCAGCTTTTGGAATCTTCCGACAACTGTTCAAGTGAAACAGTAATAAAGCATTCTAAATGTTTCTAGAACACAAGCAGTTCATTTACGTTTGTCATGATCACTGCCAAGGAGAATTTTCGTAGAAGTACGTAGGCGGCGAGTAATTATTAATATTCGTTTGTGTTCATCATAATAAACCAATTAGTAAGTAGCAAGTTTATGTCGGCTTGTGATGTCGTTGAGGTCGGCTAAACTTTGTAGTCACTGTAAATCAGTTAAATCATTCAACTCTACGTGGCGATTACACAGACTAAAGGAAAATGGCATGCATGAACATGTAAACTGCTTCTGCTACAGTTGGACATAACAACGCTTAGAAATGGTATAGTTAATTGTATTGCTCGGTAAACAGTAAAGTAGCTCATTAAGAGCGTACACACATTAACAGATAATTAAGCATTCTACGTGGATCTCGGTGATGGCAGCGAAATGAAGAAATATGTATAAAGGTGAACAAACATCATCAGTGAACTGCGATGTTCAAACAATGGTGCGTGTGATTCTGCAGGTCACAGCGTACGAGGGGCGGAGAGCGGGCGCGGCCGCGTATGTCGACCGAGCAATTTTTACTCTGTGCTCAATCAGCGCCAGTGGCAGTTGCAATTATCTTTCGCACCAAATCGAATTATGATCAATTCGGATTTGCGCGCATCCGAACGAATATAAAACGGTTTGCATTAAAATTTGGCGCTCGATGCATGGGATGCGTTCCCATTAGTCCGGCCGAGCGCTAACTTTGTTTGCTCATCCAAGCCCACGTCCGCTACTGGCGTTTTCATTATATTTTTTATTGTACGTATTCGGTTTTGTTTACGATGCTTTTCGCTTCATTGGTGTTCGGATTTTAATTTTGGGTATACCTGACTGCTGTTAAAAGCAGTAGCTCGCACCTCAACATACATAGTTACCTTCAAACGTATTTGTTAGGAACTTGTTTACCTCCATTTTTAGGCTTTACTGGTTTGGCGAACCATACTAGCTTAGCTTACCTAGTTTATAACGGAAAGATGATGATGAACATGTGATTTTTAATAATTTTTGTAAATCCAGATCCCACTCTGCGATATGATGATGAACATTGTGATTTTTAATAAATTCGGTATATCCTGATCCCACTCTGCACCTTCTGAGTTCGTTTGAGTCGCCCAAAAAGACTACCGCCCTTTTCAGGCGCGATGGCCAGAGATAGATCCTGCATCATTTGAAATTGATGAGGCCTTCAGGCATAATTCATTATAATGTAGAGTAGGTATCTTCTTCTTAATAAAAATCATAAATCCATTATTCACTGACAGACAACGCACAGTTTAAACTACTGGATCTGGCATAATTTATTGTATTTGAGTTTTTATACATTTTTATAACTTAAGTGAGGTAATGCTTACTTTGATTATATGTTTAAGGAACTCGATCCCTCTAGGAAATCCTTCCTAAGTAGGAAGGATTTTGAAAATGCATCCCCCTATTTAACCATAGGGCATGAAAGTTTGTGCGGAAGTTCGTCATTTTGCCGATGGGAAACCCCATCGGGCACATGGCTTGTATAATTAAAAATAAAATATTATGAATACTGCTGTTACTGACCTATAATGATACAGGTAGAAATGCTAAAATACATTTTCTTATTTTCAGGTATGGTTCCAAAACCGGCGTGCGAAGTTTCGCAAGCAGGAGCGCCTAGCCCAACAAAAGGCAGGTGAGGCGCCAGTGAAGGCGGAGGGCAAGCGCGACAAGCCGACGTCGCCGGCCGCGTCGCCGCACCCGCCCTCTGCGCCCGCGCCGCAGCCTGCGCACCACGCGCTGCCGCATCTGTCCCCGCCAGACCTCAAACCTATCACTTCGGCAGGTAGATATCGTAAGTTGTTCATCATGTTAGGTTGATACTTTATAAAACGTTGTTGGTAAATTCTTTGGTATCTCATCTCGGTCTAGAATGACAGTGTCGTTCAAATTGATATATTTAGTCGCAGTTACAAACAATCAGATAGACAACAAACATCCTGTAGTTTCAAGAGGCTTGGATCCCAGCAATTAGACTCACTGCTGGGAACCAGGGCCTCCTTTCTGTGAGAAGAAAATACATTTACTTGCGGTAAACATGATGCAATTAGAAGGAGTAGAGGTAATAGTAAAATGCAGTTTTATTGTCCAAGTAAATACAACAAACTACAGAGGAAAAAAAATAAAATATAGGAACAAATCATTGGGCATCAAAAATTCATCCGGATCGCTGTCAGTGGGAAAGGTACCCAAAAGGCTGGCAGCATTGCCACGTTGTATGGCAATGCTAATTCTTTGACCTAAAAATTGGCCAACCCTCTGGTCACGTGAAGAGTCGACCAACCGCTTGGCGATGTCCCGGAATACTCGATGAGCACTCGGACCCCATGGCCCTAGTGTTTCAACCCCAAACGGTTCAAAAATATAGCTACCAGTAAGCTTGTTACCAAGGATTTGTTTGTGTAGAGAATTAAGTGGGATACGCTAACGTAGCCCGCGAAATTCAAATTTTCTCAGGTCAGTGTCTGGTTGTATGTTGATTAAACTATGATTAGCGACCGTAACAAATATGGCTTTACAGAAAATAATAATCATAAGAATCAGCAATACAACTGCTTAAGTTAGAATGAAATAGTCACTCAACAGGGAATTAAATATGAACTTAGCGAGTTATATTGATGATCTTTATGATTATAATTCTATAAAAGATATTGGTTACGGCCGCGAATCATATTCAGATCAACATACAACCTGATACTAAATTTTAATTTTGTGGGCTACCCTTACGCTTTCGGCTTAAGTTTGGGGCGTACCCTGATCTTCCGAGGACCCCAGCTTGACCTATTTAAGGCAGTTCAGACAGAACAAAGTTTCATCTAAGACCGTACATAGTAGCGAATCGCAGAATAAACTTCTTAGTAATCTTTTTTTCAGTCGCATACCAGTGGTAGTGATGCGAACGCAGTGTTTACCTTATCCCCGAGATCTTGACGTCATCGCTAGATTTAGCGGGTTACAACATTAAGTCACATTTGATCAACTATTTGTGTGGGGTATGGCGACGGAAATAGTACTTTAATGATAGACTTTTGTTTGTGATGTTACATCTACACACACCGTTACATCGTCATTCGAGTTAATGAGCACGTAGTTTATACACACAAGTACAAGATTTGGATCCGTTTTTAACCATTGAGGCCTAAAACAGGTGTACGAAATAAGCTGGAGTATTACAAAAAAATAACAGTAGTTAATCTGTCTAACTGGAGTGGTAGCAGGATCATGTTGGTAGCATTTGGTTACGGGACACTAAAGTCTATCAACTACAGCACGTGCCAGCCAGGCAATGGTTATTTTGACTTCTTCAATTGCAATGTTTAGTTTAACTGCAACGAAAGAAGGCCCTCAAAGTATTCCACTCTACTGAGGTTTTTTTAAGGGTGCCAAACCGAACCATGTTACTAAGCCTCCGCTGCCCATCCGTCCATCTGTCCGTCATGTGTATCTCATGAACCGTAATTGGAAATAATAAAAATGTAATAAAGTAACAAATTTAAAGGTCCGTTAAAACTTGTCCGTTTTAGACCATTTTTGTACGAGCTCTATCGCAACAACTAAGCAAGTTAGTTATTTGAAACTTCTGTATATCATTTACCATCTGTATTTAATCCTAAAAACACTGATTCATAAGGTTATGGGTGATTTTCTGCAACTGCAAAAAATATCTTTTCATTCAAAAAAAAAAAATAAAAATCGAATTTCATAATGATACTCATTATGAAATTCGATTTTTAAAATTTAGTATGAAAAATATTCTTCGTTTAGTATTTTCAGTTATTTGCTAAATATTGAACGGTGGAACGAAACCTTTCGTGTGTGAGTCCGACTCGCACTTGGCTGGTTTTCTTTCTTTAGATGTCAATATTTCGCCTAAACGCTTTTCTTTCCTTCTCGCATAAATACAGATTTTGTATGAAAGCAAAACATAGGATAATAATAAAAAAGCAGGTAGATAATATATTGTCATCATCCTATAATGTTCCCACTGCTGGGACACAGGCCTCCTCTCTGTGAGAGGGAGTGGGCCGTAATCCACCACGCGGGCCCAGTGCGGGTTAGTAGATGTCACATGTCTTCGAATTTTCGGTTCTAGGAAATGCCGGTTTCCTCACGATGTTTTCCTTCACCGTTTTGAGAGCAGTAGTGATGAAATAATTTACACAAAGTTAAGCGCCTGTCTGGGTTCGAACCTACGACCTACAAACCCGTAAGTCGCAGCCGTTACCACTGGGCCACCACTGCTCTACATACACGCTACATAAGTAGGTTGACGAGTTTACTCAATATTACGAGTTTCTAAAATTGCAACTAACATTAAAATAAATCAATTTTATCATTAATACGTCCGCTTGACGTTTAGTATCCGACATGTAAAAAATACACTTTGCTAATTTAATAATATCAATTGCGCGAATATTTCTCTGGTTTTAATGTTTTGTCTGTAATGTGAGTCAATATTTATTTTTGTTTAATTTTTTGGCAAATATGTGACGTGGATAATGAAAAATTACTATTTCTTTTTGATATACTAAATAAACTTATTTTTGTGGGTAAAGACACGTCAACTTCAGCTACTAATAGGTGGCAGGTTTTAAATTAATGAGATCATTCTTAAAATCTAAGCGGTGAAGCTTACACGGGAAACGAATGACAAATAATAATTTAGACGTCCGTACGCTTTGTTTCAGTTTGGATAGATTAATTAGTTACAGCTTTCACAGTGTGGCAAAGATTTACAAAGAAAATGTTTACATTTTACAGTCATTACACAGCTTTGCAACCAAATTCTTTTGAGAAATGAAAATCTTCTTCTTTCATGTGGTTAGTGACTGACCTGGTGTCAGAGTATTAAAGCCACCCATGGACCTTTGACTTAGCTTCACATGCCGTCGAGAAATATCTCTCAGGCATGCCGGTTTTCTCACGATGTTTTCCTTCACCGTTTTTGAAGCAAGTGATAATTATACAATACGCACATGTCGCACATGAATCCGAAAAGTCAGAGGTTAGCTTTGGGTTAAATGAAAATAAATACCTTACTTTTAACGTTCCAATCGGATATTTTCGTTCCAATCGTGATGTCACGAAATATTTTTGGGCAACATGTATTTTACCAATGTTACATTGATCGCTGAAATTATAGCCGCGTGAGTCATGCTGCTCGACCAATCAGAGAGCCGGACGCACTATTTCAGCTCACATGTTTACGTGGGCGAATACAACAAGGCTGCTTTCGACAAAATATATACAGCTCTTCGAATTAGTGGATCTTAAATATAGAATGGTGATTCTATTGTATGGTATATTAATACAACGCTGCATGGCTTAGGAATGCGTACCTCCTAAAAGCCCCGAAAGATTAAAATAAAATCTTTTCTACAAAATGTTAATAGGTAGTCAAAAAGCTTTCGTTGAGAATAAAACTAGTTTTATAATACCTTCACTAATTGTTGAAAAACAACTGCGATTATCAGACAAAAGCAGAACATACATTAGATACTGTTTCAGTCCAGATACCTAAATAAAATATTAGAATTTACATGCTAGTGAAGATAAACGGAACCTATCCAAAAGTGTTAAAAGAGGACATTCAAATCATTGTGATTAACTAAAGTTGATTTATGCGAACCTTGAAAACTTCAGGAAACTTTAATTTGTTTGCTACGTAGGTAGCTAGCCTCAATACAAGGCGAATTTTCCATGAACTTGGTATCACTTTATATAAACATGTCTGTGCCGTTTCTGCCAGAAATAGAACCGAATTTAATATTGTGAGTTACATCTGTGTAAGATTTATAAAATTACTTCAGGATGTTTTTGGGTTTAGTCGGTGAAATAAATTAAATAACTCGGAGCTTTCTCCTCAAGCTTTTTTTCTTAACACTATCAATCTGCCTAGTCTTTTCCCAACTATATTGGCGTCGAATAATTGGGGTTTAACACTGTATAAACTACTTATTTAAATTTTGAAACTGAAAAAGCTTTAGAAAATTACTCATCATCCCGCAAATGGAAGCCCAAGCTACGAGTACATACATAGGTTAGGGCTTGATAACGTCCTAACAATGCGTGTAGGGTAGTGTTGAAAAGTATAAAAGCTTTCTTCACGGCAAGTTTGCAACTGCGTTAATCTTCAGATGGTAATCGCCGCTCTTGAGAAAGAGTGCATATTTTACTTAATATTTCATCATAGGGACCTTAATAATTTCCTAAACAGCATCATTTTATAGGGATCTATGAATATAGATCCCTACCTACCTCATCATTACATATACATAGATAGTAATAATTGGAAAATAACAAGATAGAATATAATTAGTTTTAGAAATCCCAGCAGTTTCATAGTAGAAACATCAATATAGAAGAGAACTAAAAAGCTTTAGGTAGGCACATCTGGTATGACTCCTCATATAGACTGAACTAGGCGCAGTGGTTCACCGGGTAATGGCGGACTTGTGGTCGTATTAATCACATTACGCCGCCGCCGCCACCGCGCCAGATTTTCACTTCGGCTCATTTGCGCTAATTGTGCGCGCGATTGTCACTCAGGCTTGAATAAACAACGGAGCCGCGCAGCAAGGATTAGGTGATTAGCGCTTAATTGTGTTACCACGATTATTTCATATTCGCCCGTCGAGCTGCAGTCTGATTTCATATTCGAGCAGATTTGTGTGCACAAGTTTTGCTTGTTTGGATTCAGTTGTGAGAATATCAGCATACTTATATCCACTTGATGTTAGGCTCCCGACGACAATAATATTCAATGGACGTGAAGATATTGCATATATTATTGATTGATACTATGTTTACGAGACAAACGAATGCTATATTGATATGTTTATGTGTTGTGCAGCAAACAAATTGTGCGATGAGCTGAACGGCGTGGGGGGCGACGTGGGCCTGCCGGTGAGCGGCAGCGGCGGCGGCAAGTGGGCCGGCGGCTGCGGCCTGCTGCGCCAGCCCTCCGGGTTCCCACTCCTGGGCGTCGCGCCACCCAACTATCTGCTGTCGGACCACCTCGGCACTCTCGCCAAAACGAACAACCATCTTTTCTAATGGGCGTAACAGCGTCGCCTTGAGTCACCGTCCGTGGCGCGACGAGTCCACGGGGAGCGCGCCGCTGTCCCGCCCGCACCGCCACCAACCCGCTCTCTGCACCCACCCCACCTGCATTTCATTAACATTCCAGGTTACACTGTGCCAAGTGAAAACTTTTTAAAGTGATTTCTGAATGACAAAATTGCGATTTTGATTTCGACTGCGCGTAAAACATTCCAAGTGCCAATTCGTGTCCATTAAAGTATGTATTGTCGTAATAATAAAGACCTGTCTAAATGAAGTTTTAGATGTATTTATTGTAACAAAACAGTTGAACGTACAAGTTGCCTGTTACGTGCGCCGGGTGTTTAGTTTTAGATAGTTTATGGTAATGAAGATTTTGTGTGATACGATTGTAAATAACATTCCGATTGTATACGTTTAATAAAGGTATACTTATTCAGTGAAGAATTGAAGTAAAGGAATATAAGTAAATTAATTTTAAATGTTGTCCTATAAAATTATGATGTATTTTATTCGTCGATGCCTAAATGAAATATAAAATGTATTAATCCAATTAAATTTTTAAAATATTTCCGCGAACTGTAACGGAATTGTGTCGTTGTATTACTTCTAGTCACCGGAACATTAGTTTTGTTTTAAACGAATTATTATTTATTGATAAAGTGCATAGATTAATTAGTTCGATATATTAGCCAACATACCGGAGTTGGCGACGAGCGATGTAAATATGTAATAAATTATTTGTAAATACTAGATATAATAGTGGTGTACCCGAGTGTATGTAATTATTGATGAATTTGTGGAGGGTGTTTTAATAAAGCAAACAATAAATCGTCTGTATTTGTTTGTGTTTAACCTGACCTTCTGCGTGAATGTACAAAACAGTTAACTGGAAATTAATTTGTAGTTAATTAGTGTTTAGAAAACAATGCTTTGACTTATCATTAGGTAATAGGTACTCAATTGACAGGGAACAACTATTTTACCTTTCGCTTTGTCCTTATAATCAAAGGAAGGTGTGTTAGGTACCTAATGCAGACGGGATTGAAGTTTCCTTGCATATGTACCTACATTTTGTAACAAAATAAGATTGTGTACAAACTTTTGCATTTGAAATTAGGGCATGACAAAAGCTGTTGCAAACGAATTGAGTTCACGGCGTCACGGCACATGTTCCAAGTGTTTATGATTTCCGTTTTAATTCACTCTGTTCAGTAACATGTCCGTGATGAAGAATTTTTATTTTTGTACTTCAAAACGAATCCACATTTTTTTTCAAATAATTCCATTTATAAGATGTCTCTATTAGGTACTAGATCGCAAATCAGGCTCTACCAGTGTAAAGCACGTGCTGGGATCTGAACCAATAAATATGTAAAAGATCAGATTTATAATTTGAGAATGGTCTATTATATCACCTGCCTGTGGGACTCCGTGAAGGTACTGAAAGATCCAAATGTGCTTGATAATTATAATTAGAAAAAGCGTGACATTTTTTTACTGTCACACCGAAGTAATCTATCATCCCAGTTTTGTAAAATAAATAAGAAAATCAGTTAGAGACAACATGCCCTCGGTTTCCATAGCAATAAAGGTCGATAGAGCACGAGAACGACCTTCAAGACGAAGAGCACTGAGAAGAAAATGATCTAGAATACATAAAAAGGACAAATATTTATCTGTGGAGTCATAACCACAAGTGATGTGCGCCTTGGTCTGGTTATAGGCCGCCGCGACCTTGTTCGCCGCGAAGGGCCGTCGCACTCTACTCACTAGAGAAGATGACATTGTTTTCGTATCTGTAGACAGCTCTAGGTAAAATATTGCTGTACGAATACGTAAACACGAAAAAAAGCCGCTTCGGATGTCTGCGTAGATTTTGAGTAATTACGAAATGATTTATGCTGGTATTTATAGTTTTATGGTCTATTTACGTCCCGCGTTCACGTGGTCGTACATGTTGTTTAGGATTCCGCGAGCTGAATGTAAAATTCAAATAAACTTGTTTCTTCAGTTTATACCGCGGAATACAGCGTTATAACGAGTTTACAGCCTGTAAAACAGTTAGTTAACTATTTTACAGGCTTTTAGTGTTTTAGAAACTTCTAGGTATACCTACTGACATATGGGCGTAAGCAAACCTCATTTATGCTCTATCGAAACCTCATCCATTTTACTCAATTTTATTTAGCTTAAAATACGGCAATTTCTAGTTAGAACGCTGATTCATGCATAAATTACAGGTACAGAAGGTATATAAAAAAGGATTGTGTGGTTTTATGAAACCACGGTAATAGTGAAACTTTTAAGCGAACTATAGGCGCCGCCATATTGGCCTTGGCTGCTCTGACGAGCGCCTTTCACTTTATCCCTACTCCGCGGCCGACCGTCACGCGACATGCAACACACAGACGATAAAGTTTGAGACGATGTAATAAAAGTTTCACTTTAAAAACCAAAAATCCAGCTTTATTTCTCAAATAGATT
Source organism: Agrochola litura (assembly GCA_949152395.1). Lineage (NCBI taxonomy): Eukaryota > Metazoa > Arthropoda > Insecta > Lepidoptera > Noctuidae > Agrochola > Agrochola litura. Next base: position 12,758,668 of record OX424496.1, read on the forward strand.
ACAAACAAACATTTCTCATCATTTTACGAATAAGTCTCAGTAAGTATCTTAAAACCGTTTACCTATACTTATCAAGCGCTGATGTCTGTGATCATGATGTCTATAAGTAATAATGGTTTTTCGCCAGGCTTTTAAAGGTTTTCTTTACATTGTTAGTTAAGGACATAAACAGGCAATTCAAAATTGCAAAAAAAGTAAAACAAAAGTACATAATATAGTGAGTAAATAGATAAAGTTTTGGTTTAATCCTATCCTATCCTATACAGAATCCGGTGTCTGTCTGTTTGTTTGTTCGCGCACACCTCCGGAACTCCTGAACGGATTTTCATGTAGTTTTCACAGTTAGACAGAGATTAATTTGGAGTTTTGTTTCTTTACAATCGGATATTGCAAAAAAATGTTATCGTCATACAAGATAGTATTCTGTTAACGACACGTTGTGCCCAATTTCTGAGAGTAACCTAACAAAAAGTACTAGGCTTGCATGAATTCACGTTTAGTTTATTTTGTGTACATAAAAAAAAAAAAACTATAGGTAAAGATATGTATTAAACCAGTAGAATCCGGTGTCTGTCTGTCTGACTGTTTGTCTTTTTTCCCGGTAGTACGTTTCCGTGGGATAATTTCCGACATCCACGCGGGTGGAACCACTAGCAAAAGCTAGTATAAATATTTATATATATATTTGCAATCACGTTCTCGAAAACGGCTCTAACGATTTCGATGAAAGTTGCAATATAGGAGTTTACGGGGGCGAAAAATCGATCTAGCTAAGTCTCATATCTCTGAAAATTCGTTTTCTCTATTTTCACCCGAGCACAGCTCGGACGCCCAGGCACTGTATTTCTAATTAACAAGGTATGGTACATCTTTCTGATACATTACTTTTGATTATTAATACAAGCTTACAAATGCATTTGTAAAGTGTGTGTTAAGTAGGTTCTTTCTAATAACCACGTAGTTGTTAAAAAACAGACTGTAATAATAAATATTTCAAATGGCTAAATTCAGGAAAACCCAGAACCCGGTTGCTGTATTTCATTCAGATCTGTAGATGATGATGGTTATGATTCAGAGTTTATTCGATGATATATTTAGTGTGTTTACAAATATACCTACTACCCATGAGTTATATAAAACAGACATGCCAGCACGAACAACACTCATTTATAATATTAGGTACCTACCTGTATGTAATGGTCACAGGAAAAAGTAAGTACCTACTCTTTACGGTAATAATACGGTTTAAAAATAATAATAAAATAACACGTTATAATAATTCTCTATAATTCTTAATCACCGACTTGTTACTATTGACTAGCACTAGACAATTAAATCAATCAATAGTTCAAACCTACGACAAGTAGCGGGATACTACGAACAGCCACTGTTCCAGTCAGAACCACCACCCAAATCACCCAAAACCTACCCCCCAAATGAAATGACATGCAAATAATATGAAATTCTGTGAATTTTCCCAAGCACTTGTAGACAATGACCTAAGAGACTCAAGGTTACACAATATCTTTATTTTTGTATTGTATTATTATTTTAAAGTTTTTCAAATTTCTCGGAACCCTGGGGTCCCGGACCTTTCGAAGGCGTACGAGGGGGCCAAGCCAACTCGCAGAGGCCCGTTAGGCATTTTAATGAAATGTGGCACCAACCGACGATTATCCCTGTATGCACTATGCAAGTGCACCCAAGGACAACCCCCGGTTGGTGTAGAACTATTGCAAGATATGGAAACAAAGATAATAATAAACTATGGGTTTGGGTGGCTAAAGTGGACTGGTTACCTGGAATTATGGAAGGATCAATGCCCCCTCCCTGATCTCCGATGCCTGGGTCCCTGCCTGATCAATGTTTTATAAGTACACGCATAAAATGGCAGTGGGTAACTTTCACACTCAATAATGGGCCCTGAAAACTGTCGCTAGCACATAGTGACGTAACGACAAGGGGGTAACATGTCCTGAGGTGCTTGAGGAGTGGATCCCTACGAGCACTTATTGGAATACTTCCTTCCTCCGAGCAAGTTTACTCTTGCGAATCTCCACTCAAGCCAGTCAATTAAGGCAAGCCAGGAGTGAGGAACAAGACTTCTCCCGGGAGATAGGGTCCGTGGGGTCGCTACTGCCCAACAGCTCGCCACATGCTGCCCTGCGGGTTTATATGTCTCTCTTGGTCTGGCTCCTCATCCCAGACCTGTTCCGGTAAAGTAAACTCTACCGGCACAGACCTAGAGTTCGGAGCGCGCAAGTCCCACCACGATGTCAACGTAGAGATACGGCGGTGGGGCATTGTATTATTATTATTATCTTTCTTTATCATTATCTTTCTATTGAAGGAATTAGCCTTTATTCACACTTTAAAATGTTATATTTTAGTGCATAGTTTAAGATAGGAACGCAAGAACTTTTGCAAAATGCATAGCAACTGTACGGAATGTCATTGATCACTCCCACATCGCGTCTACACTCGTGCTCAAAGTGGCAGGTGGAATCAAATCGCTGCTAGTTCTTTACGATATATTTTCGTAGTTAGATGTTTCCAATAAATTAAATAGGTAAGTATAAATACGTTTGAAAGTCACGTGAATTTCATATAACACGTGAGAAATCCGTGAATATCATAATGCTTTTCTTTTACCGAGTCTTATTAAGTACCGTCTGAGGTAAAAGAAAATATACAAGCTACCTACGCCTGACGGTGAAACTCCTGACCATCCCTTACGGGATAGGCAGAGATGTAAACCGACATAATATCGCAAATGTCGAAACACAGCTTTTACGATAAAATCCTGAAAGCTTTCACATTTCAGGGCAAGCACAATCCTTATTACAGGGTACAATTCTGATCTCCAGAGAGGAACAGATTCACTACCGTATAAGAAAATCCCAGTAAAAGTGCCTGGAAATCGAACCCACTACACACTCGGTTCATGCGAATTAAGTAAGCTGCTTGGAAGTAAGACCTGTACCCTAATTGCGTAATACAACACAATCTGTTTCGATTTGAAACAGATTACAAATCCATTGCCCCATAAGTTGGAAAAAAAAATCAGCTCAAGAACGTAAATAACGCAATGAATGTTGTTGAACTGTCAAAATGAAACAAATTAGGCAAAATTGTTTACGAAAATAAGTTACGTAATTAGGGTTACTGGGATTATTATCTTTTGGAAGAGCTACCTTATAAAAAGAAGACATCATTATAACCTTACTAGTTTCTGCCTACAACTTCGTCTGCGTTTATAGGATAAAATGTATCCTATGTTCTTATCTACGTAATGGTCTACCCATATCCCAAATTTCATCTAAATCCGTTCAGCCGTTTTAGCGTAAAAGCGTAACAAACAAACTCACTTTCACATTTATAATGTTAGTTAGGATAGGCAATATAACAGTATGTTTTCTATGTATTAGCTAGATATATCTTTCACTCTATGTATTTCAGTCTTAAAACATTATCGTAGATCATTTTTAGCTAGCTTCTAACATAAAACTATCGTCTCCTGTACGTAATAAGAATGAAACACAACAAAATATTAATATTCATATCATACCAAGTTCCAATATTTTCAATATTTTTTTGCGAATAATTAAGTTAAGAATTTGCCTCTAAAAATGTATTTGATTAATTAGATTGATTAATGTTCCGTTTTGGACTTCATAAGTGTATAAATATTATTTTGTACAAACTGACATTCAATAACTACTTCCTTTTTATTAATTAAAGATGCTTTCAGCATTGCCAATGTTTTTCAGGCAGTGTTTGCAATGACGTGTGTCACAACTTCACAAGACACAGTCATGAATCATTTCGCATGTAAAACCATTAAGAGTAGGTACAAAAAAAAAGCGTAAAAGACGCTTTTGCTAATGACTTAATTCCCAGACAATATTTCAAGGAGTTATTTGAAACGGAGGTAAAAATATGTTATTTTTCATTTTCCCACGTAAAGAATCCGTTTGTTTGGCGTGGGCTACGGCGACAATGATAACTCAGCGGGTTCTCATCTCAATGGCGTGCGCGCGAGTGGGCGGCGCCCGCGCAGCGTCGGTGTAGCGCCCGCCTACGAACTGCATTAGTGCCTTATAAGGACGTCGAAGGAGCTTTTTCTGCTGAGCTTTTGTTGTATGATGTTTTACGTCGGTATCCTTTAAAGGTAGTATGTTGTTTATCATTATGAGCTTCTGTATTTTTTACGATTAAAAGTTATATTTTTAAATAAAAAAAGGGAATTATATTTTTATTTATCTACTTGATTACATATTTCTCCCGCATTCCTGGCTATCAGCACATTTGCCTTTATATAATTTTGTTCGATCCTTGTTTTCTTTTCAAGTTTTCCTTTTCATTGAAAAGGAATTACTTTATCTCAATAGTATTTTTTTTAATAATTAGGTAGGCACGTAAAGAACATACAAGCAACAACGACACAAGAAAATAATAATATATTATTTAATTTTATGTATGTTTTCTAAAAACAAGATCGATCATATCATAAGAAAAGAGTCTTATAATAGGGAGCTTTTTATAAAAAACTCTGGCTTGCAAGTCTAATTTACCTGTTAACAAATATTTATTATAAAATAACACTATTTTATAAATTAATAGACAGCACAGTAAAATTGCCGTTTATTTTGTTGTCACATATATGTTCAAGTTTTTTATTCCGTGATGATTAGAAATGAATAGCATTAATCAATTAGCGTGTCATATCAGAGGAATACAAAATTACATACGTTTGAAATCCTGAAGTTTCGCAATTTATAATAAAAATAAAATTGAAAATATATTTTAAACATCGGGGTTATTCCCCCAGATTACCTATAGACTGAAATAACGAAAGGTTTAAAACTTCGTCATGCTTTAAGTAAAATTAAGTTTTATTTTTAAATAATCTTTTGCCTTCATTAAACATAATATTGGATGAGCTGTTTTAATTGGATAAATACTCAACTGTTTTTGAGTAGTTAAATGAAAACTCAAGAAATCTCATCCATAATACAATGATTATTTGAAATATTTTACAAAATCATACAAATATTTTCAATAACTTTACACAAAGGCTGTTGAGTCAGATGGCTATTTCGTATCGGCTGCTCATCGGGTTGCGAGCGCTGCGCACGAGTTTTCCAGAAGGGCGCATCTTGGTGCGCTATAAATACGTGGACTCAGCTTTCAGGAGTTCAGTCTGGCCGTGCTTTCCTCAGCGCACTAACTCCTCATCTCCGCAGCAACACACACACACACACAAACACCATGTCTCTGGAACGTCAAGTCCGCGCTAAGGTCAGAAAAACATTTTAAATATTCCCATTTTATTCATATATGTTTTTGCGTCATTAAAATCGAAAACTCTCAGTAAATAAAAAAATATAAAGTAAATAAAACAAATATCAATAAAATATGAACTTTAAATTGCGAAGTGTTCACAAGGAATTCTTTAGATTAAAAAAAAAAATTGTTGCAGAGTTCTTTCATAAACAAAGAAATTATTTCCTTTCCTACTTACTCATTTACTTTTTTTACGAATCTTATACAACAGAACTTGTGTGATTAAAAATTATTTCAATATTTCATGTAAGAAACAAGATCGACACATAAAACAACGATTTTTTTCAAAATTTCGATCAGATGTTCCATTTAAAAAATTACAGTGACTAAAAAACGTTAATTTTTATCCACAGTTGGCATCCAAGCGTAGCCCCGAGCAGGAGAAGGAAGCCCAGGAGTGGATCGAAGCCATCCTTGGAGCCAAGTTCCCCCCTGGTGAAGCTTTCGAAGATGTCATCAAGGACGGCACCGTCCTCTGCCAGCTCATCAACAAGATCAAGCCTGGCTCCATTCCCAAGATCAACACCTCCGGTGGACAGTTCAAGATGATGGAGAACATTACCAAGTAAGTTTACAATTTTTATATCGAACGCAGTAGATACATCAGAGTCTTATTATAAACTCTTACCTAATACTGTATTTTGATTGGCCGTTACTGGTAGAAAGTTCAAAATAAATAATCAAGAAGTGTACATATAAGCGTACATGTAAGCGTATATTTATATTTATTTATTTTAAATAGAACGGTCGAAGCCAGTTACACTTATTTATATAAGTGTAGACGACGAGATACTTAGCTGCAGTAGTGATCTGCAAGTATCTATCGATAAGAGTTTTACATACGCTGTAAACTAAATTGTAAAGATATTATCATTGTTCCTTGTGAGCAAAAACACAGACAAATTCCTGACGTATTTTTCTCGTTTAGCTTCCAGGCGGCCTTAAAAGCATACGGTGTGCAAGACATCGACGTGTTCCAGACCGTCGACCTCTGGGAGAAGAAGGACATCGCCCAGGTCACCAACACACTGTTCGCTCTCGGCCGTGAGGTGAGCATCCGTCACTTTACTACCCATAATAATGCCAAACATGTCATCAATATACCTCGCAACAAGCCGCATGCCTCTTAATTTCGCATACCACCCAAATTTACGAGTTTCGAAATATAGTACATGGTATTACGCAATCGATTTTATAATCTTGTAAACATCCAGATTTTATCGCACCCAATGTAACATCGCAATAACGTATACTTTTATCTTATATACACACCATTTATTATAAACAAGTGCGATCGGTGGAATAGAATATAGAATTCACCAAGCATCGGATTAAATAATGTGTTCACAGATTGTTTGGTTTAAGATACGTTTAGAATTTAAGGAGTTGGCGCTGTGCCAAGTTCAACCAAATTTTACGAGCATCTTGCAACATTACCTCAGTTTTCATAAATATCCAAGGTCGCTCTGTTTAGTTGAGGCCGAGTGGGCAATATTGGAATCTTAAATACGTTTACAGGTGCTTTTCTAAAGCGTAGCTTTACCATGTTCACTGTTCAACATGGGGTATAATCTTTATACCCCATGTTGAACAGTGAAATGGGAATGAGACATTGCATTCTTTATTAAATGTATAATTTTGTTTTGTCTGCAGACCTACAGGCACCCTGAGTTCAGCGGCCCCAACCTAGGACCCAGGCCCTCAGAAGAGTGCAAGCGTGACTTCTCCGACGAGGTCCTCAACGCCGGTAAGACCGTGATCGGTCTCCAGGCTGGCTCCAACAAGGGCGCCACCCAGGCAGGCTCCAACATGGGCGCCGGCCGCAAGATCTTGCTCGGCAAGTGAGCACCTCGCCTTCATCCAGTGATATTATTTAATAAGATAATTATTTTTGTACAAAACTGAGATGAATGGACGCTAATGTGAGACTGTTTGCCTTATGAATATCTAGTCATGCGTGATATGGAATTTTATCTTCTGTTATTTAGCAATAAAACCATGCAATCTGTTGCAATGAGTTCATGTTATACACTCCATGTAGCGCCAAAATGATTTTGTACATAAGTGCCTAGTATTAAGATAAAATTATTTACTTCCATTTTATTATATGGTTTTATAATAAAATACAAAACAAAATATTTAATTTTATTTACCTACATAATTATATAGAAAATATCTACGATATCACATAATTATGCTTATACCTGCGCAGCTATACCAACGATGATTTGGCTGTCAGTAATTCTCTTGGAGCTTGTATTTATCTAAAGGCCTTCAGCACCATCCGTCCGATAAACATTTACTGTCTTGGAATACAAACAAATGTAATTCATGGCAATACAAAATAGAGTCGTGATATAGTTTGTTTATAAGTATTTCTTAGCGGAAATCTGCAAAATGATTGATTCAACGAACGGAATACGAAAAGAGTATAACAGTAATTTTAAGAACACAATAAATCTGAAGTTTCTGGTGTTATAAATTTTTCAGACCTGAAGCGCGGGCGCGCTCTACTTTTAGATATTATTGGAAATTGGTATTGAGCTATATACATAAAGCTCATTAAAAAGAATAGGACGCTAACAGACCATCTAGGGTTTTTCTTTTCAAGGTCGTGGGGTAAAAAAAAAAAAACATTAATTGTTTCAACTTTTTCCAAGGAAAAAAAAAACAATTAATTTTAATGTTCGATGTTGACAGCTATAATAGTTGAATGGAATCATCAAGCAAGTCATTCAATGAAACATGTGGTTTATTGTAAAAAAGTTGTTTCAAGATGATTGCGAATAATTATATATTATGATTGGAGACTCGCCAAATGTCAGCAGCTGCACACTTAGCATCATTAATCTAAACTAATGTTATAAAGAGAAAAGATATGATTTTTTTGTATGTTTGTTACGCTTTCACGCTAAAATGGCTGAACGAATTTGGATAAAATTTGGCATAAGGCTAGACCATAACCTGGGTTAGGACATAGGATACGATATTCCCATGGGATCGAGACTTATGCAGGTGAAACCGCGGGGCGCAGCTAGTCTTTATATACCTAAATGTTTCTGTCACTTAGATTTAATAAGAAAAGTTTTAAGTGACCATAACCATTGTTTTAATATGCAGTCATTTATTTTCTGTTTTTCTTACATTGAAAAATGACGGAATGACGTTCCTGTCCATCAGTAGTGGCACAGTAGTGGATTGAATATGTTTCAATCCACTACTGACGGACAGGAATGTCATTCTAAACTCAACGTCAACTTACATATTTTGATCATTTATTGATAAACACTGCTGAAACCATCCCTAAAAAAGAAGAAATATATTATTGAAAAGAACATCCTCTGATTTTCAGAATGCTTGTTGCACCTATTTACTTCGTGGAAGGTAGGTACAGTGGTCAGCTGTCTGTCGAAATATGTATTTTAATAGACAGCTTCCTTTTAGTTTGTTTATCGGCTAGGAATATAGGCACCATTATACCACCTGTAGCTTCCTACGGGATTATTATTTAGTCTTTTTAGTCATGTGGCACAGGTGTGAGGACTCAGGCCCGCTGGGTGTGGGCGTGCAGGGCGTGCATCACACAAGGGCGGCACTTTCAAGGGGGCGGCAAACATAAAAATCTCCTTACCTATTGAACACATTGTTCATATAGAAAATTAACGCAAACGTTTGCTGGTTCAAACCATGTAGGGCCGGTTTTTCAATCGCCAGTTAACTTTTATCCGACGAGTAAGTTTGTTATTTTGACAGTTTTTGTTTGGACAATCTGTCAAAACGTCACATTTATTCTTCAGGTAAGAGTTATCTAATTATTGAATAATCGGCGGCCCTTAGAAAGGCAATCTCTAAGAGGGTATTCCCCTGTTATGAATACAACCCTTCATTGTGCGTGGTCCGACACGCACATAGCCGGTTACTCTTCCAAAACAACCAACATCAAATTCCTCTCTAAAGCCTAGTACGATAAAGAGGCCGCATTGTGAGTTTTGCACGCGGGTGGTGAAGCACCCTAGGCGGGCCTGTGAGTACTATGTACTACAGAGCTACCATTTACCGGGTAGGTAATATATATGTCTTTCATTGACTTGAATGTGCCCTAGCGGCTTTTAAGTATGTCATGCTCACTCAGATGTCTCGCTGATGATGGCGCGTGTGTTGGATCATTTAGCTCCCTTCAAAATGGTTGAGCTGAATGGTGTTCAGCCATGCGTCATGTTCGTGAACGGGTGCCGTCAGTTGGAACTGGTCATCTCTTAGCTGCCATGGCTTATTTTAATTATTTTATTTTGAATTGTTTTTTGTTTCTATTTGCTGTATTCTGGACGCTTTTAACGTGTACGTCTTTTTTTACATAGTTCTCACATAGAATTATAAATTCAAAATTAATGATGTAACTAATATTTTTGTAACAATATAAGTAATTTAAAAAAGTGTCCATGGAGTTTCGTGCCCGTTTTTCTCCATAGGTACCTACTACGCTTTGGAATGATGGGCAACTAGCTTCATATGACTCATATGACTGACCCATTCTTTGACAATTCAAAAGTGCTTGTTTAAAAATGGTTTACTTAATTGAAATAAATGCTTTGAGTTTGAGTTCAAGACTTCTAGAAAGCATAACAAAGCAGCACAGCTGCATGAATTTGCTTATCAGCGGTCAAATCTTCTGAATTTCTGATTAAGTACCTATTCCATTTTCTTATTTTAGCACCAGTCTATTCGGTTCATCTCCCTTTTAAGACTAAATAACTTTGGCTTATGGACATGACATGTCCTAGTTCATCGTACTTACTTATAAATCAACTAAGCATGTAAAGAGAGGGAGAATAGTACCTACCTAGTTTGTAGAGAGTTAGTAAAGTCAGGGAAATGAATTGTTAAGCAACTTGACTACCAACTTAAATTGTCTACCGTATGTATTCAACTCACAATTTCATTCTTCAACAGTTGTTAAATGGAAGTAGGCTGTCAATTTGCCCAATAACTAATTTCCCTGACTGTACCTACATCACGCCTGCCGTTTCGAAATTAAATTATAAAAATGTCACTCTGTAACGTGTCCAGTGCTGCCATCTGTTTAATTTTGTGGACACTATCGCAATTAAGCTTTTTATTTCATTTCAAGCATTTGAAAATTGTCTGGAAAATTATGAGGCCTTAGATTTCTCTAAACAAGGTCTCGGTAAAGACCAAACAATGAATAACAAACAACAACAACTTAACCTGAGTTTCAATGTTCTATGGGCATTTATGCAATGCAGGTACCTACTCGTAGTTATGGGTATCCTCTAGTTAGAATTTAATCATCATATCGGATCAAAATTTCTAAAACTGTTTTCTGAATCCGCACAAAAATTTCACCAAAGGCTCTCCTTTGGTGAAATTTTTATAGTTATGGGTATCCTCTAGTTAGAATTTAATCATCATATCGGATCAAAATTTCTAAAACTGTTTTCTGAATCCGCACAAAAATTTCACCAAAGGAGAGCCTTTGGTGAAATTTTTGTGCGGATTCAAAAAACAGTTTTAGAAATTTTTGGAAAAGCATTGCAATTGCTTTTTAATTACCGATTATGGTGAATGTATAGTAAGTTCTGAAGAACAAAAACAAAGCTTCTTTGAACCAAGCTGCTATAAGTCACCTACTTAGGTGCTGTAGGTAAAATAGTAGAAAGCTTTTGTTTTTTGGGTTCCGTACCTCAAAACGAAAAAAACTAAACCGTTATAGAACCCACTTCGTTGTCCGTCCGTCAATCTGTCAAGACCCTTTTTCTCAGCAACGCGTGGAGGTATCAAGTTGAAATTAATATCAAATGCGTAAATCTACGGTCCCTTGGAGCTCTAAAAAAAAAATCAAACTTCAAAGTCAACGCAATAAAAAAATACGGCCATTTATGCGACATATTTTGATAGGTACTCGTTAGTAAATCAAAACCTACAGGTACTTCCCGTTGACCTAGAATCATGAAATTTGGCAGGAAGCAAGGTCTCACAGCACAAGTAAAGGAAAAAGTCCAAAAATCATTCATTTGTCGTTTTTTTGTTTTTTTTTATTGATGATTTTTAATTGGCAATCGTGTATAAAATGGTTTTCCTTCAATTTAATGGCATTTGGCTTGAGACTGATTTCTAATAAAATACGCTAGTTGTGTACGTGTCATTGACCCCGTTAGCCCTGGATATCACACTATTGCTTTGTTTAATGTGAGATTTGCTGTGAATTGACGTTTGTGATAATACTGTTAAAAAATACAAAAAAAGTCTGTGTTTTAAAAGTTCAGTGACTGAAAAAGTGTTTTAAGTTAAAAGTGACTAATCATACCTACTAAGTATTATTATTATTGGTGGAGTGAGATATAGAAAATGATGCATTTAATTATGAGGAACAAAAAGGTGAGGTATAAGTAGGTATCTATCGTTTTTGAGACATAACATATCACATGTCACCCTGAATGAACCCTGGATTTTAGATTAGAGAAGGTAATCTATTAGTTAAGCTTGGAAGCTAAATATTTACTTAGGTAAATTATTATTTTTGCAGCATTAATTAGTTTTTTTTTTTTGTGAGTATGTAGGGTACCTACTTAACACTAAACATTAACTGCGCAAGAATTATTACCATTATTACAGTTCCAATATGTCGGTATACATTAACAAAGTTTATGTCCAAAATTGTAACTGAATACAAAATTAGCAATGACCCAGTAGTGAGCTAACTATGTAAAGAGATGTTGCGTCGTTACAATAACGACTAACGCCGCCGCTAAGACGAAAATAGTTCGCAGCGACGATGAACAGCGGCGGCGTCTGGCGGCCGTGTGCAAAAACAGCGAGCGTAACGACTAACGAAAATAACGACCAACCAGCGTCCTAACGAATAACGAGGCCGAAACCTGAAAATAGGTTTGCATGGTTCTCGATTTCGCCGTTCGTTTTTGCGAAGGCTCAGTCGGACAGCGGCCGCGGAACCTTCCGCACCGCTGTCCGCGGCTCCGATACCAGATGGCGTCAATGTGCGTCCGTAGTTTGTTAGTTTCATTAAGTTTCGCCAGATGGAGCAACCAGCATATAGGGCTCCGGCTTTCCATCTAGTTTACGCCCTTTTACGATAGATAGAGCTACGAGGAACTGAAAGACTGAAAGTATATGGTGAGTAGAATTTACAGCATGTATATTTAATTCCAGTTTCTTCTATTCTTCGGTCATTTTTACTCCTAATTTCCTTAAAGTTTAGGTTAATTATAATAAACCTCTCATAAAACACTTTTCTATATACTAAGTATGTACTATGTAATGTACGTAAGTACAAAACTGACCCTATCATAAAATCACATTTATATGATCTATTTTTATATGACACAATGAGTAGGTACCTGGGATCTTAGGGATATGGAAATATGCATGGCCAATTTAGTGATTTTCTGAGCGCACTGGTACCTGAATGCCTGGTAAATATCTAAAACCATTTTCGAAATATTTAGATCTAGATACTTACTATTATTACTACTGATGAATGTTTTATCGTTCATAGAGCTGCTCACACGCCTTCTCCTTCTATAGGAAAACTTACCTAGGTAGGTACTGCATGGAAATTGGTAACAAAGGAAACTTCACCTAAGTATTTTCTCTAATGGAGTATTATTTTGTTTTATATATAGGCCTACTTGGTTATGAGTTTCAAAACAAAACGTTTCGAGGAACACCTTGTTTAAAATTTTACCTATTTAAAGTTGTGACTCGAATCTTCCGTGACAAAATCAATCTGTAATTTTCCTTGAAATCGTTAGCCATTTATTTTCTAAGCGCAGTCTTTAGGTGGTCACCTTTCAGCAAGATTTTTAGCCTGGACCATCCACAGCTGGTTGTAGGATTACCGTGACATTTTAGTCGTCTTACAAAAGCAGCCCACTTCAGGTACCTATCCAATGACTACTAAACATTAATTTAAAGAAAATATATATAGTAACGATTTTTTAATTGCTCCTAGAAGTATTTTATGTCGGGTACATTGAGTGGCCCTTTGTAAGAATAAATGTCACGATGTTTATCAATAATTTTTTAATGAATGTTTAGTAGTCATTGGATACATGAAGTGGGGTAGTTATGTAAGACGACTAAAATGTCACGGTGTATAGATACATTTTATTTTCAAACTTTCTTATGAGTTTTCTGTCACGTTTCGCTTTTCCGGTTGTTACCATTTATCTATTATATCTTATTCAGCGCACTAAACAGTATCACAATCCATGTAATTATAATCATCAAGAAAAAGAGAAACTGTGTACAAAACAACATGGTTTATTTTCTGGTAAATTCAATAACATTTGCCTCTTTCAGCACTGCTTTTGGTTTCAGTTTAATTTATTTCGGGCTTCGATACAGTAAACATTTGTATGGTAGGTTTGGAGTATTCTGGGAATTGGTTAAGTAAGATCTTTATATTGGGGTTACGATACATACTTACACAAAACAATTATGTAGATATAACTACCATTCTTCAGGTTTGCGAAACCAGAACTCAATTTCGAAAAACCTAACCTGGGCTAGGTAACCTACAAGAATAGTTTTGATGTTATCTGATTAAAATGCTTATGATTATGAATTCCTTTCCATGAAAAAATTACTTTTTCTATGTAGATATACCTATTGACTAGTACTCGTATGTAATCGAATCCGTTCTTATAGATTGGTATCTTTAGTAAGTATCTTGTAATATTGGCAATCGAATTCGAATATAAACAAAGTGCAATAGACTAATCAGCTAGCGTTAATTTATAGAAAAGTTATTTTAATGCTGACTAATGCATGCGAGGTAACCTATACCTACCTAGATTTTATGCATTCGAACAGTACCTATATAATTATAACTGATAGGTAAGGTTAGGTAACCGTAAAAGTCAGAGGAGGAGTAGTTGATTTTATGAGTACACTTTAAAATAAGTAAAATTTAGTTTTATCAACTTCAAATTTGCTTTAATGATTAAATTAGAAAATCATTAGGTAGGTATTGGGTAATTAACTGTTACCTAACAAGCAGTGGCTAATTACTTCGGCATGCGATTTACTACAGCACACTGAGTACATAAATAATGTAGTAGATTAAATAACCAAATACTTACTCATTCATGTTATGAAAGTTATCTACATTTATTTATTTATTTATTATTTATTATTTACGTATGGGAAGGAAAATAAAACAAAGATTTTCACAATATCAAACTCCGTGATTCTTTCCCTGTGAAGAAAAATAGTAGAGCATTAGAAAAAGCCGTATGTTTTCTTGTCAAATAAAAACCTTTTGTTTTTCATTTAAATTGGCATTGGCTTTGATAAGTCGTGTAAGTATTCATAGTCAGAATTTTCTATTGCCCTACTAATAATATACATTGTCAATTCTATCTTTTTCGGCAGTATCGAGTATTCCTCTTTATTTTTTTTTTGTTTAATTAGGAAGACTAAATTCTGGGAAATTTTTAAAAATACATACAATTTGGGTATTCTCGAATCCCATGAATTTTCACCTAGGCTTGGGGTGTTTAATTGTTGTAAATGGGTCCCACTATCGCGACCTGTACTGTACCCTAATTACGTAACTTATTTTCGTAAACATTGTTTCATTTTGACAGTTCAACAACATTCATTGCGTTATTTACGTTGTTGAGCAGAATTTTTTTCCAACTTATGAAGCAATGGATTAGCAATCTGTTTCAAATCGAAACAGATTGTGATTGATCGTGTATTACGTAATTAGGGTACTGGAAAGATTACGTCAAATTACATGTAACTCTGTATTGTGCATGGCTCTTCGAAAGTATTTACAAACCGAAAATAAAATAATAGTGGTTCTTATATTATAAAATGTTTGTTGGCCAATTAGCTGAAATAGATTTTAATTTTGTGTGTTTATATTCAAGTTTATGTAGGAAACTATTTTAAGCAGTTACAAAAAATCAGTTACTATTTCATGCGCGTTTTAATGCATGTCTTACGCACTCTACCTGCGGCCACAATGAAATCACCAGCGTGAGTAGGTAACTTATTGTTGGCTCAGTTTTCAACGCAAATAGTTTAGCTATTCGTCTAATGGTTAAGTCAAATTTTGGATATGACGCACTCGGCAGGCATCCAGCTGCGTCACCCAGGTGCTGTCAACGAACCCGTCTATATAGTCCCAGACGTCCCAGCCGTCATGGAAAGTTCTCGGGTTCACTGGGAGTGAACCCGAAAACTTTCCACGACGGCTCCCTATAAGAAATCTATGCATTTCTAATATTATGTTATGATTACAACATCGGAAAATTCCGGGGGGATCGAGAGCCATTCCATTTTATTGCGCGGTCTACTTCGACTGAAATAGACTGCTCGACCAAAACGGGAGAATAACAAGTTCGATAACATAATCCTGATTTGTAGGCGGCAGCGAGTGAGTGGAGTTTCCCCATGCAACAGATGTGTGGTAAAACGATATCTGATGCTCTTAGGACATTAGTAGATATAATTCTTGAGGATGAGCGTAGATAAGTAGCCGAGTATGGGGAGTTGAGGACCAAAGTAGTGTTCGTGTAAAGTGCTGAAATGATTTACAAACGTTTTCTTCTCTGAAGTTAATTATATGAGCCGGTATTCTTACCGAATTACGCGATGTGTTCTATAATCTGGATTTTCCGAGAAACGATCAGACTCCAGCGGCGGGCCACCGCCCGCGCGTTCTGTCGACCGAAATAGAGTCGGTTGGCAGGCGCGTCCATGTTGCGTCCGCACATAGCTTTTTAGACGATGCAGGAAACAAACTTTTTATTTTCTTTCTCTACTCCAATTCTAACAGAGGATTTTGAAAGTCGGTTAATGCTCCCCTATTATGTTACCACATTCCCGCAAAATAAAACAAAAGTAATTTTCGCCTCACCATATTAATTAAAACCATAAATAACTTTAGAAACGAATCCCTAATGCACATTCAAATTAACTGGGAATCTGATGTTGCAACACTCAGGAAATGTTTGTTGCTGAACATTCTATTCTAGTAGATGCGTAGACAAAAATAGCTGTTTTATTAGTTGTAAATTTCACTAGCCGCGCATAGCAACGTCGGCACACAAAGGGAATTATTGAGGTGGGCTTCTGTTAGCTTATTACATGAATTTATATGTTTACAAACTGATAAATTAGAGCATTACGGAGTCAACGCTATTCCGCAATCACATTATAAGTCTGAATTAATTGAAGTCTTCAAAATATCCATTTATAAATAAATACACACACGTGCAAAATAGACAGCTATCAGTTTCCTGAAAATGTATTTTTGAAATATGCTGTATACTTTCAGTTGTCCTTTGTTTTGCTCCGAACTTCATTCTTTAATAAATTGACAGTTTCACCTTGGGGTATTAGAAAAGATGATGCTACCGAATACATAAGACATCTTATCATATAAAGCGGTGTATATAAATAAAAAGTAATTTAAAAGCTTGTGCGACATTTTCACGTGCCAACTACATACGATAGTCTTATACTATAGGTGGGTAGTGCAAAACTTTTTTAGATTTGATGAATTTGTTGTTTGATCTTGAAAAAAGTGTATGCTGTAATGTAATGACTTTTCACTTGTAACACTGCATCTGCCAAGTAGGTTATTATTCTAGTTCGCTGAAAGAAATTTATGCGTTCACGCATAATAAATTAATTTCAGCTTTGAAAAAGAGAGCTGCCACTAATATTTGTAAATATTATAAACATAATACAGTTACTAAGCGATGACTTAATAAATACATGCTTATGGGATATAAATAAATTAGAAAAACAATGAAATCACTATCTGCTTTTATAACGTCAATACAAATTATTCACATTATATTACTCAAACTCAAAGCATTTATTTCAATACAGGCCACTTTTGAATCAAGGAGTGGGTCAGTCAGAAAGATGAAGCTAGTTGCCCATTCCAAATCGTAATAGGTAGGTTCCTATGGAGAAGAACGGGCAAGAAACTCCACGGACACTTTTTAAATCATAATATTGTTACAAAATATTTGTTACATGACAGGCAGTTGGACGGCAGGCAATAAGTCGAGGAATTGAAAGATTTGCTAGATACTTGCCAAATTACCAGTAGTCTACACTAACACACGAGTTCCATGTGCCTAGGTCCATGAACTCATTATGCTCATGTCCATCAACTGCTATCAATGTTCACATCGTCATCTAAGGAACAACAGCATGTTGTAATAAGCACTAACTTGCTGACGTAACCAAGTAGCTTTCTTTGAAGTTATTTACAAACCGCGCCACCAATCTGTCTGTGAATGCTTTTAAATATAGTACTCGGTAGCAGAATGGCTTAAGTACCTAGGTGTTTAAATTTAGTATCAAAATTCGTGCGAATCTTCAAAAATATTTGTAAGTACACAATAACTCTCCGTCTAGAACTAATGAATAAGAAACAGCAAAATATTGCGTGCAACAGAAAAATAAACTACTAATGAAAGTGAAAATACTTACTTGACAATATAATTAATTCATTGTTTAGTGTTTTACACAATTTATTGACCAAGAATTTGTTTTCAGACATTTAATTGTTTTAACTATTGTTTATGTTTACTGTAAGCTGTAAATATTCTAGGTAGGTACAGTAGGTAATTGTACAAGTAGGTTTATTAGATCAATTGATTAACTTTCAGTGAATTGTGCCATATTGGTTTATCAAAACAATTAAAACTTCCATTAGCTAGTAATGTGCAGGAATTAGTACTTATGCACACAATGTATAAAAGCGTCTTAAACGCGATCTCTCGCGCACAGACAGACTGATGGTTAAGATTGTGTTTCAGTAGAAGTAACGTCTAAAACTGTTCGTACCTATGAAATTTTGCTCTTGCGTGGGCGTGCGGCTGCCCACGGCAGCAGCATGAGTAATGCTCGGCCGGCGATGACTTCTGTTTCATGAGTAACACTCGCGAGGTGCTTGCGGATTCCATTTTATTTTAGCGTCGCCCACACGCTTCATGGAGAGCCGAGAGCCACCTCACCTGCCACCGCCGATTGACTCATACACACCTGAATGTTATACAATCCCGGATCCATAACATTCCTACTTCTACAAACTTTACTCCGCTTACATAAAATTATGTTAAACAATAACGTTACTCTTCGGCCGAACAAGATCGACGATTGTGTCAGAAAATGTAACAGGCGATGATCCAAAGGAAAATTTCATTTTTGTTGCGAAGAAACCACATTATATTACTGTACATAGATTACTTTTCTCGGAATTTTGTCTCTGGCTTCAAAATTCCGATAACCGAGGTAGTACATTATGTAGTAGCCTTTTCATTCAATCCAGGTATTTGCGAGGCAATTAAGATCTGTCATTGTAAATATTACTAGGTAATTACGTTTGACAGGTGTTTAACTCACTCGATAAACCATGAAGAGTCACAAAGGGGGTGCGATCGAGATACGGACAGGTTTGAAAACCTGCCAACGTAGAATTTTCTCGTAAGACATTTTTCGTAGACCATTTCACGGCCATAAAATTTATGTCGTTCGTGATAAAATTCGGTGCAAAAATAGCGATGTTCTCAGACTAACGTTTGAAATATTAGATAACTCGTTACCTGCGTCAAAATAACTGATGGTATGCTTTAAAATAAAAAGTAGAAAATTCTGGCGCAAACAGAAATAAAAATATGATTTGTGATGTTCAGTCATATGATAGAAATTATTAATACACGTGAGATTAATAGAATAGCGTTCTTACGTGATAAACTGCAACATATGGTCACTTGCAATGCACTGACCCCCATCGTCATATATAGGTAGGACCATGAACGAAGAACCATAAAGTCAACTTCCTTATACGGAAGGTACTGACTATTTATCTACTCTTTCGCAGAAAATTTCAAACAAAATACTAGGTTGTTTTAGATGAAGAGGCAAACGAAATAATTATAATATGTACCTATTAGGATACATACTTTTACATCCACTCCTTTATAGAAATAGGTAAAGTTATAATGGGGCGGCGCCAAGCAGAGTACCTACCTGCCTAAATAAGCAAGATAATATGGTGACTATTCTAGTAGCTCTCATAACAAGTGCCTAAAGCTATTTTAAGATTATAAGATATTCTTCAAGTCCATTTAGATTTTCATCTTGGTAATAAACAGGAAATATAGATTTGATGAAGGCGCTCTACGTACATTTCCGTAATAAATTACTCTATCGTAAATAAGCCGTTCTTTGATTTTCAAGGTTCAGTAAAATCTATTGATTCTTTACGATGCTTCATAATTAATATACGTTAATTATCCTGTGTTTTGTATATTAATTCATGGCTTCTTGCAACGCACTCTAGAAATTATGCATATCTAAAAGTAGGTACCTACTCGTAATACTTATGTAGGTACAACGTGTAGTGCAGCGCCTTGCATAATTATTAATTATGTATTCCTTCACAGTTCGCACGCTGTTTACCAAAAACATCAGGAAAATGAAGAGTTTGTTTATGTTCATATCCAAATAGGTATTAATCTTGATGCGATTCCAAATACGTCAATGGTCGCGCACAACGCAATGATCGATAGATATCCCCAATGAATCTATAAACAATACAATTATTCATTACCACGTGAGGATTAAATCATTGCACAGGAGTTTAATTCTGAGCAAAGTTATTTTTATTAAAAAATATTAATAGATGGGCAGGTGCGAGTGCAAGTTGGCAAGAGCAGTATTATGCCACAATGTGACACGGTACTGGACTAATTGTAAACATAATAAACAGTACGTATATTTGTTGTTATTTCTGTCGCTATGAGTACGCGGTGAGGGTGCCACTGTGCACACTGTGCTCACCGTGCTCAGTGAGTCTCACCACGATGTTCGTCCATCTGTTTACACTTCAATATTAGCACTTTGTTCGTTCGCGCGGCCCTCGCTCATTGCCGACGTTGTTATGGACAGATGTTGCTTGCCAAATTCATGATTCACATTTATATATTTATGTCCAATGATGCCCGATTCGGAATGTTTCTACGAGTTCATATATCATTGACACAGTAACAGATATTTTTGTCTGAATCTTTGTTATTTTAGACAGCTGTAATTAAGCGTAGTTATAATGTACACTCATTAGTATGTAATGTGTTGACCTGTTGTTAGGTCTGATGTTAGATTCTTAATAAAATGGCTGAACATTGATGATATAAATAGAGTAAGTAAACCGTAAAGTTTGAGTACCTACCTAACTTCTGATCTAAGCTAGCGATTGATTTGCGGTCAGTCGAATTGAGAATTATCAACATATTTTATGTAGACATAATTAAAATGCTTATATACAGTTATTATACGACTAGCTATTTACACTAGGTAATATACTAAATGACTAACTAACTACACAAATAAATATATACAAAAACAAAAGGACACTTAGGCGTCGAAGTAGGTACTCCTCCACATCGCTTTTATCCGGAAACGTGCCCAGAAGACTAGCAACATTGTCACGTTGAATGGCAATGCTTATTCTTTGGCCAAAGAACGAGCAAGAGTTACTAAAAGTACAGAATCCATTGGTGTCTGGTTAAACGGTTTACATTGAAAGCCAGCCCAAAAATAGAAGATCACGTTGACCAAGCTACATTGTTATTTTAATAAATCTCGATGGGCACTGTATCAGGTGTGCTGGTCGCAAAATTCATAAAATCAGTTTTCGGTTTATGTAAAATGTATCTTGATTTTTCTTTGTTGTAATTACCTACCTACCTACCTGGATCAGATAGTTAGTGTGGTAAAAGATTGTTGTTTATCTCAATGTTTTTATTTCTAATTGTAGTGTGTATTGGTTTGCATTTATACTGTCGACCGAGGTTAATATTATAGGTACGGGTTAGGCAACCGGTTGGCAGGTTGGCACACTGTCATAACTTGCTGCAATTAATCAACTATCATCTCAACACATACACTTATTACAAACGTTATTTTAACTAGTGTTTCAGTCACTATTTAAAATCACTGGTTACAATTTTTTACTTCGCCGGAAAAGAAAAGTTTATGCGGAAGCATTTTCCTTTATTTTTTTTTTACTACTCTGAATAGGTACCTACCTATTACCCGTCAACTTATAATTTACTACTTCTTACACTAGGTAGGTACCTTAACTATATTTACAAATTTGCAAACGCAATGCATTTCAATCAGCACGGAATCTGCAAGCAGTGGCATGCAATACATGTTATAAATAGATATCTACACCAATCTTATGTGATATCAAATTCTGTGGGCGATTTAAGTTCATAAAATATACTTTAATATCATAATTATTCAATATTTATGATAAAATAACATGGAACTGAACATCGTAATTGGCAAATGTAGGTAATATTACCTCTTTACAGCAGAATTATACACAGAGGTCGAATTCTGAATCAAACAATTTTTTCAGGTGGTTGGTATTCCAACCACCTGAAAAAATTGTTTAAGTAAATATGGGAACAATAAAATACCTACTATTGTAGGTATTTTATTATTCCCATATTTACTTAATCCCTAGAAGGATGATAAGTGCAGGATAAAGTTACATATTTAGATATCCGTTAAAAATAATATCTAAATATATACGCATAAAAGGAAAACAGATTACATACAGTAGGTAGAGATAGATAAATCGATCGATGAATATGAATATCTATGCTGCAGTACTGCATCTTGTTCATCATCATCATCATTTCAGCCGAAAGACGTCCACTGCTGGACCTCCCCCAAGCACCGCCACTTCGAACATTGGGTAGGTACCCTAATTGCGTAACTTATTTTCGTAAACGATTATCACTAATTTGTTTCATTTTAACAGTTCAACAATATTCATTGCGTTATTTACGTTGTTGAGCAGATTTTTTTCCTTATGAAGCAATGGATTAGCAATCTGTTTCAAATCGAAACAGATTGTGATTGATCGTGTATTACGCAATTAGGGTACTGTTCTGTGCTTGTCGCATCCAGAGGATTTCTGCATCTTGTTATCATCATGAAATAATGAGTCTATGTACTTAGGTATATATCTAGTGTTCTTGATGTACACGTGTTTCAAGTGATTCTACTAACGCAATGAATGCTGTTGGGCTGTTGCCCTTTGATGTTTTGTTACCATGTATGACTAACGAGCATAGAACATGTAGGTGCATATCTACCTATGCGAGAGTTTCTCTGACGATGATGAAAGAACTATGAGTGATTCATTACTATTCCTTTATTTACGGAACAGATTTCAAATACTCTTCTGAAATTTTGAATGGTCATATTCTGCCATATAAGGTGTGCCAAGATCTATTTATTTTACAATGAGCAATGTAGGAAATATATACGAAAACATATGTTCCCTTCGTAAATCACCGAAGAACATGATGGCAGTATAATGATCCGAAAAAGCTTGTCCTTGCTTCTGATCCTTCCTTTCAAATCACACTTGATTTGAAATGCATAAAGGGTGATAATTTATACCATTGTATATGTTTGCGTGGTCATACAAGAAAACGATGACACAAAACCCATCTCAATAACATCAGATCTTAATTTAACGAATTGACCCACTGAAATGTTTATCCAATGAAATGTGTAAAATTATTGAGATTGCATGTAACGTAAACTATAAACTATGGTTAGAAGAAATTATGAAAAAAAATATTATTAATGTAATTTAATTTTATGGGTTGATACTGAAACTAAAAATATGCCATTGCAGTTTTTTTATGATGTAGGTAGATTTTATAGTGTCCAAGTCATATAGGTAGGTAGTAATAATAAGTACAGCAGATATATTGAATAGGTAGTGCTTTTTTAACTTATGTTCTTCAAAGCGTGTTCAAAGTTATTTGTTTCTGTTTACGTTATATTTCTTAAACATCATTTATCACCAAGCCCCAAGCTGCTTTGTGCTGGTTTTGGTCAAGTTTAGTGAAACAGGTAGCATTATAAATATTAAAACTAGACACAAACAGTAGGTACCTAAGACAATAAAAGGGGTGGAATGTTCAAGAGCTTCACTCAAAGTTCAATAAGCAATGGATAGACTTCATAACCGATTCAGAAGGGATACGAACCTACCTATCTTCAGAATTTTCGTTGCAATCTTATGAGAAAATATTAAAATGCGTCTATACCTACTACATAGCACATTTTGTTTCTAAAATCAAGATCGGTTAAAGTATACCTCATGGGGTGAAGAAATATAGGAAGAAGTAGGGAAGCTATGCTAGAGGGTTGTGCGTGGGGCAGCTGAGGGTGTAGCACAGGCGAGGGCGGCGCTCGCCCCCCCACTGGGGCCGTGTGCAACTCGCGCATAGACTACGGTCGCCCGCTGCCCTCGCGCATCATTCGAACTTCGCGCACCGCAGTCTCGGCATCTACGCCCTGAACTGTATACGCGTCCGGGAGCTTCATCCCGCAGCGACTTCTACGAACAGGTCCTTATTCCAGTGAAAGTGACATTTAACCTATTCTTATTGCATAACTTAACCTAACCGCGAGTGAAACATAGTAGTCTTCTCTATGTGAACTATTATTAGAGTTGCATCGGCACGCTCCAGCGACGTAACTTTACCTGAACGCCCCAAATTAGGAGCGCAGGCGCATCGGCCCTCGCGCCGCCCGCCTAACGTTCCATATTTCGTTACATTCTTTCAACCACACGTTTGTTACATTCGGAAGTCGCCCGATATACGTGCTTGTTGAGCAATAAAGTGTCCGACGTCCGTTCACATGAGATTGAAGTGGTGCAGGCGACTTGGACTACGGCCAACGGCTGTTGCATTTAGAATAAAATTTGACAACGTTTCCAAATAATATTTTGACGTGTTAACTACAGGTGTTACTACATAAATAGTGATAAGTGGATCTTAGAGAACCAGAAAGGATTAATGGTGATTTCAAGTGTATTTGGGATTTCATCGCCACGGTTGTGAAGCCAAGTTTCAAGTCGCCTGCCCGTCGTCCGGTCCTGTTGGTTTATGTGACTATTGTTTGAAGTAGAAATATTTTGTTTCAGGATAAGTTAAGCGAGCACAATGCCTTTCAAACCAGCAGATAACCCTAAGTGCCCAAAATGCGGCAAATCAGTATACGCAGCAGAGGAGAGAGTCGCCGGAGGACTCAAATGGCACAAAATGTGCTTCAAGTGCGGTAAGTTGATGAACAATATCATGTACTTACGTTTACATTGTTTACCTATAAGAGTAGAATGTAGCATATATAGGGATTGGTGATCTTCTAGAGATAAATGAAGCTGGCAATACTGCCTACTGTATCAGTTGACACTAACATCGAAGAATCTATAAAAATAATTTTAAATGATTGCTACATTTTGCCTAAAGGATTTTAGTTTGTATGTCTAGTTGCAAAAGTAATAAAAAAAACAGTGGAACTCCGGGAGTGCCGACAGATTTGAAAACTTGGGAAAAAAATTGGCACTGCGGTAATCAACGCGTTGATGTCTTTTTAATGGTCAAAAGCTGGTGTCGTAAAAGTGTCGCGAAATTAATGGTTTAGTCCCATCTCAAAAATGCCCAACGCACCTAAAGAAGTTTTCACTTCAAAACGTTATCTATAGGTATTTAAATTATTGACTGAACTATTTGTTTGATGAGATGAGATTATGGGATCAACATGACAGAGAAACTGAAGTCATTTGAATTTGATTATAACATTTTGCTAGTTTTATTCCCGTAAGAATAAACTCGTCGGACTCGCACACGAAGGGTACCGCATGAAGATCGATCAAAAACGCCGAAAAAAAGCCTTTCTTTTCTTTAATTATTAACTTAATTTTTATTATATTATCTTGATAAAGCGGCAATAGAAATATAGAATCTATTAAATTTTCAACTGTTGACCTGTTACGGTTCATGAGATAGAGCCTGCTGACAGACAGACAGACGGACAGACAGTGGAGGCTTAATAATAGGGTTCTGTTTGGCACCCTTCGGGTACGGAACCTTAAAAAACGAAGACTGTAAAGAAAGTTCTAGCCCTATGTTACGTATGTTATGAAAAAAAAAACAATTCAAAGGCATCAGATATTTTCAATATTTTCCATGTTTTTCCAATCGGTAGTGGTTACTTACGTGAATGGCTATTGTAGATTCAAGTGTGGTATGGTCGGATACATAGGTACCGGTACCAACAATGCCTATGAATAACTTTGCCAAGTAGGTAGGATAGTGGCACAATGCACCAATCACCAATCGCAATAACATATGTAGGTAACTATGATAAACAGAGCATCTCTATCTACTTACTTTTATAATTCATAATGTGATTTCAATCAGTCTCTCATTATTATAACTGCAATCTTAATTAAAGTGCGAGGCGGAAGTAATGTTCAATGTTTATGTTATCCAGGCCTGTGCCAGAAGTTGCTGGACTCCACCAACTCCACAGACCACGAAGGTGAACTGTACTGCAAAAATTGCCACGCACGCAAATTCGGACCAAAAGGCTACGGCTTCGGCGGTGGTGCTGGCTGCCTGTCCATGGACACTGGTGACCACCTGAAGGCTGAGAATGCGTAAGTACCCTCCCTCTTAGATCTCCCGCCGCCCGCGCCACTGAGGGCCTTTCCTTATCTAAGGCCGCAACGACGGCCGGCCTCCGGGCCCGTGCGTAACCACATTAACCGCGTGTACATATACTCATACTATACAGTAGAAAGCGCGCGCTGGCTGTACATTACGCGCCGCCTGACACGTGCATGACCAGTCTCCGTTTATGTCGCAACAGGAATTGAGCGAGCAGCCGTCCAGCGGAACTTGCGGGTCGCCGACACACATCTCGGCCCACCAGCGACGCCTCGCGAACGCACGCCTTACTGTACTTTAAATTACTCTAGTTAGGATTATTTATTCGCTATCGCTTAATTTAATTTGTTCATCGGTATTATTTATTATTTATAAAAACACAAATAAATAAAAAAAGTCGACTACCAACCCTGAGTTAGTCAATGTTTACGTGAGCGCGGTCGAGGCGCGCGCGCGCCCGCCGTGCGCAGCCGGGCGCGCGCCGGCTCGAGCGCGCTCCTGCCCTGTCGATCCCTTCCTCCCCAACGGGGCGTGCCCCCACACGAAGGAGCCACGGTGAGAAACCAATTTGTAGCCTTGGCTTAGCAACGCTCCAGACGCACGTAGATGGCATGCACCGAGACGATCTTATGTTTAATAACTTTCCTCGCTACTCACACTCTGTCTAACCCTCAGCTAACGCTTCCGTCTTAGCTTTAACTGATAGTAAATACATGTGATGGGATAAGGAAAGCGCCCTCTATGTCGATATATTGTGTAGTGCTATAGCGAGGCCGATGCGGAGCGGGCGGCCGGGAGCCCTTACCTTCTCCCATTACGGCGGAGGTGCGCCGCCGGCATCTACTGCTTAGCCGCAATCCGTGTGGCCGATACTAGAATGTAGAGGCACGGATTCTTCCGGTGCCTGAGAGGCTTTTAACTACTCTTCTGTCACCTGTTGCTTGGTCTGAACATTGTTGAACATTTATTGATTTGCGGCATGTATACAGGGACGGCGCAAGGACTAACGGAGCTTGTATGGAACCACGTAAAATCGCCAAGGCACCACCTGGACAAGGATGCCCGCGATGCGGCGGCTTCGTATATGCCGCCGAGCAGATGTTAGCTAGAGGACGGGTAAGATTCTATGGATCTTCATACAATTAATTAAATGTCATTTAAGTATTATTAGGTATATTCAAATGCCCTTTTTGGAAGCTTGCGCTGCTTTTAGATGCTTAAAAAAAAGTTTAAAAATCACATATTCCTTCTAATTGTATCTATATCCAATATGTTTTAGATGCTAGTTACGCAAATATAAATATAGAAATGTTGTGCCGTAGGGCTATCACAGGCGATGCTTCAAATGCTTAAATTGCAACAGGACCCTTGATTCAATGATGCATTGTGATGGGCCAGATGGTGACATTTACTGTAGAGGTATCTGAACGATTAATTATGTACCACGTGTCAATTAAATGTCCCACCCATAAATATGTTGTATGTGCCATAACATCATGTATCATTGTAATAACGCGAGTGATCCTCTAGGCTAATATGTTCCCTGCATGCCCTGACATATCCTCACTATTCACTGTATGTCCAGGGGTGGCACAGGGAGTGCTTCAAATGCGGAGACTGCTTAAAGGGTCTGGACTCTACAAACTGTTGCGAGGCCCCAGACAAAGACATTTACTGCAAAGGTTTGTTTTTCTCCTCATTCCCATATTATAAATTCTAAGTTTTCATAAAAAAAATATTCATAAACAACAAGTATTACCTACCATGATTTTTAAATAATATTGTGAGTGATTATAAACTCTATTAACTGTGATGCATGATAATTTCCTTTTTTGTTTTCGTGGTTTTAATTAAATGTTTTTCTCTGTAGTATGTTATGGGAAGAAGTTTGGTCCTAAGGGATATGGTTACGGAGGAGGAGCTGGTGTCTTGCAGAGTGACCCTTACGCCAATGGGTAAGAACCGCTTGAGGATCGGTCGTGTGACTTATCTGGCGAGGGCACAGCTTTTGACACAATGTACCAAAACATTATAATTATTCCAACACAAAATGTTTGAGCGTGGATAGCTGTGTGCTCTACAGATGCAATAATAACGCTTTGCTTTTGCTGTAGGATGCTACGCACAAAGATTTGGTCCAAGAGGTGTAGGACATGGGGGAATGTCAAGCCTGGGTCTTACGTGTGATATTAAGGACTTGGAATGGCAAAGGTATAATACCTACTTATCAGAGTTTCACCAAGACCCAGATGGATCCCAAAGGCCAGTCTATAGGACTGTAAATTTCCAAGTTTTCATGATTAACCGAAACATCTAACATCCCAATTTGCTGATAGACTGCTTTAGCAAATTAGATTTTACTGTTTTCCCAAGTGTTCAAGAAATCATCGTTCATAACACTCATTGCTTAACACCACAATCATGTTTTACTTTACGCAAGTTATTTTCGCCAGAAGCTTCGGTAACATTACGTATACTTCTCAGGTTACATGACAGGTTTAGGTTATTTCCATCGCATAGTCACTTTCATAAAAACAGCTTATAATACAAACAAGAGTTGGCAACGTGCCAATGTGAAAATAGAACGCGCTCTCCGCTCTCGATCGGACTAATTTTAATATCGGCGAGACCAGCCACACGTTTTGAGCTTGCAACATGTAGGTAATCTGTGGCAGATTCGCTGAACATCTTGATTAATGGGTCAACTGCTAAACCGGGACCATTCATTACACCAATCGTCTAATTACCACAGATTGCAACGTTAAATTCTCGCTAGGTGGGCCACGTCCCGATAAGGTTGACGAGAACTAAAGCGATAGCCAGTCAACTATCTGACGTTTGGTAGGTAATTTAAATCTGAATACCTTTCAAAGTCGCATGCAACACGTAGGTAGGTAGGTAGCTGGCTAGGCACCTATATGTACTGACTATAGGGTTTTTAATAGGTAATGCAGATGTAACAGCGCAAGGAAGCAGATACAAAGACTGAAGACTATTTATTGTTTGCTTCCTATTTACCTATTGCATAATATTATGTAGATACTTAATCTACGTACCTAGATAGGACACTGCTGTGTTTTCTGGTAGATATCTATTCGATAGGTAGCTAGAATATTCGATGTGACTAAAAACAGAACAAGCTGTAAGTAAACAATAGTGAATTTCATACCTTCACCTAGGTATTATCACTCCTATATCATAACGATCACGACATTGATACATACCATGCTAAAAAGTAATTGTTGTTCTAATAAATCTTTTAGCGTTTCTATAATTACTTAACACAGTTATTGGTAAGTACAGACGCCAGCACATCAAGCTACCCGAAACTGTCAAATTTTCCCGATCAACTTTGAACCTTATCATTCAGCGATAAAGTTGAAAATCTATTATATAAATTTGACAGATTGTAGTAGCCTGATGTGCTGGCGTCTGTACTTAGGAACTTACCCACATTGTTAGCTGCAAGCTCCTTACACCGAATATTTCATTTGTTTTACAGTGATCAAGCACCAAAGACAACGGTAATCAATACCGCTTCAATCCAAGCGCCTCCCGGCAAAGGTTGCCCCAGATGTGGAGGTGTTGTGTTTGCTGCTGAGCTTGTGCTGGCCAAGGGTCGCGAATGGCATCGCAAGTGCTTCAAGTGCCGTGACTGCACGAAGACTTTGGACTCGATCATCGCTTGCGACGGACCTGAGTCTGAGGTTTACTGCAAGACTTGCTATGGCAAGAAATGGGGCCCTCACGGCTACGGTTTCGCCTGCGGCTCCGGCTTCCTGCAGACAGATGGCTTAAGGTTAGTTTTTTTTACAATGGATAGTGATTTCCTTAATTAGATTTTTAACGTTAGTTGATATTAAATGGAGAGAAGGTAGGAGATTTCTCTATAATATTGTAATGTTCTTTTACAGCGAGGAGGAGATTTCCGCCAACCGTCCTTATTACAACCCCGATACCACCTCCATCAAGGCCCCCAAGGGCCAGGGTTGTCCCCGTTGCGGTGGCATGGTCTTCGCCGCTGAACAACAACTGGCTAAGGGCACGGTAAGTTTTGATACCCAATTTGTTTCTAAGCATGTTAGTTGCTACACCAATTAATTGCAGTGGGATTATAAAGGGAAGGTTAAGCAATGTGATAACCAATCTACCTTAGGATATTGGATCTATTCCCCACAGACTACCTACCTAAAGTGGGCGACGTAGGAGCTACGGGACGGTACCTATCTACTTATGGCTCGACGACCTTCTCCGCTCATAGCCTTACGCGAACTTTTCTAGTGAAACATGGGCGAAAAGGGTCGTCAAGCTTTTAGTAAGTAGAAACGCGTACTTGCTCATACGTCTATCGCCCAATAGGTACAGATGCGAGATAGGTACTAGCTCACGACTATTTTTATGTGTGAAACGCCGCCGCGCCGTTCCTAATTATATAGGTACGAATCTCGCTATTGATGAATCTGGCTGATAAGCTGGAAGGCCACCCGCTTTCTTCCCTTGAGTGTCATAACGGCACAAAAAAAAAATATGACTATCAAATAAGAGCAGCTTCCTGCCATCCTGCCAAATGTGCTGAAGTGATGATAGCAGCTTTATATTCTGACGGTCATGCGTTGTATTTAAACAAAGAGGGGCTCGTGGCTAAATGATAACAGCCGCACGGGTTGATCGAAGGTTAAGCTACGCTGGCCGCGGTCGGTTCGTGGATGGGTGACCATTCATTACCTACATATCGGGTCCCGGCTGTCATCCTTAGATCTTTGACAGTCGATACGGGTCGGTAAGCTCAAGTCTGACAACCAGTCTTACCATGGGGTAGGTATCGTGTTACTCAGCCCAGTAACTGGGTTGTGGAGATCAGATAGGTTGATCCAATACTGGTAGGTACGTAGTCAGCTCTGTTAGATTGGAAGCCAATGTAGTTGAGAAAAGGCTAGGCAGATTGATGCGTCCTATTGAATTGAAAGGTAGGCGGCTAAGAATAGAATAGTCTTAAATAGGTAGGTACCTACACCTTATAAATAAAAAACCGGCCAAGTGCGTGTCGGACCACGCACAATGAAGGGTTCCGTAGTCGGGATGAATTTATCCCAAAACAAACTTAACTTTGTAGTTGAAAAATATGTTCTCCCATACGGAATGTATGGGAAAACATGTTTTTGCAACTACAAAGTTAAGTTGGTCGATTATTACTCGTTAACTTGTAAAGCCCACTTAGCTGTGATAGTTTTCTTTTTAATTTCGTTATTTATACTAGTGCTGTGATTTTTTTGATATATCCAAAACCAACCGTTCAGCTTGGGGAGAAACACAAAAATTAGCACTTTAAAGCTTAATATTTCGCAAACATATCCTTGAATCCAAAAATGGTTTTCACAAACTCACAATGTTTTTAAAGGACCTTTCCAATGATACCCCACACCAAGGGTTAAAAAAAAAAGATTACCACTTTACGTGTAGGACAGGTACCCTAAAAAATTTTTTTTCATAATTTTGTTTTACCACTTTGTCGGCGTAATTAATATGTATACCTATGCCAAATTACAGCTTTCTAGTACCTACTAAGGGTCTCGAAACTAGACCGCGGACAGACAGACAGACATACAAACGGACATGACGAAACTATAAGAGTTCCTTGTTTACTACGGAACCCTAAAAAGCTAAGCTAAAGCAAAAAGTAGTAGTAGATTAAGTTTTGCTATATTTGTGGTTATCATATTATTATTTGCTTACAGATGTGGCACAAGAAATGTTTCAACTGCGCGGAGTGCCACCGGCCTCTGGACTCGATGCTGGCTTGCGACGGCCCCGACAAGGAAATCCACTGCCGCGCCTGCTACGCTAAGCTTTTCGGACCCAAAGGATTCGGATTTGGCCACGCTCCAACTCTCGTCTCTTGCGACTCAGAGCCAGCCGTTACATAGTAAGTATTTAAATTATTTATTAAATAATAAGTAGGTATGTTTATTATGAAGAATATGAGCAATATATCTTGCATTTTAGAAATATCAAGTTTCTTCACCCTTACATACCTATTGGATATTTTGTTTTACAAACTTATTGTAAATTTTTAAGTTAAAGCTAGCTTTTAAATTGACTTGATGTGGTAAATACATAGTAAATAAGTACAATGTAATTTTACAGCATGGAACAGGTTCCATTCACCGGTCAGAAAGCAGCCAAGGGCCAGGGCTGCCCTCGTTGTGGATTCCCAGTCTATGCAGCTGAACAGAAAAACTCCAAGAATGGCACATGGCACAAACGGTGCTTCTCATGTGCGGATTGCCATAGATCTCTTGTAAGTACCTGTTCTTAGACTTATTATTTGAAATAGGAAGGATAAATAAAAAAAATGCATAGGTAATTACTAAACACATTTAATGTTATTATTAAATTTTATTCGTTTTTAAATAGTCGCGTTCATCATCTTCTTCTTTATCGAGATGAGTCTTTAAAAATTCTTCCACAGTGTCTGTGTTCCACTTTTCTATAGCCACTGTGTCCTTAACAATTCCATCCTTATCTAGTAATTTGATGATCGGGTCTAGGCCTCGAACGTATTTGATTTGTAGATTAGGGAATTTAGCCGGCTTGTCACTCTTCACAAACGCTTGAATTTGAGGATAAGCCGGGAACTTACACGTGCAAACTTCTAGTATGGCACGAGCATATTTCTTCTCTTTTGGAGTAGTTTCATCTTGATGACAGCATTCCTTACAGTGAGATATAAGTTGCTCTAAACCGAAATCTTTCAATTGATCACAAGAGGAACATAACAGGTTAGCTTTGATGAATCCAAGAGAAGCACAATCTTCGGTCGTGAACTCGGCATTGCTAATATGTACAAAGAGTGTAGCAAAACACACGAGCATTGCTGTTGAAACCATCTTCAATATCATTGTATCACTTATGTCTAGAAGTTTTTTAACGTACATAAAAAACACAGTTTATCGTTAGTTTTTCGTATCTTCAACCCATTCACTGACGTGTGGTAATGATGACACATAAATGACATTAGTGGTTGACTTGACATTTATGATGACGTATTGACGTAACACCTTTTCTTTTCACGCAATAATTATACAACTTGTAATGCATAACTTTCTAACTGGGGGCCCGGGGCGAACCGCACCTACCGCCTAGTCAGCCAGTTTATACCGGGCAAACCTAATGCCATCAACCACGCAAAAATCCAGACTCCGGGTTGCTACTGAGTAATTTCTGATGGGAAAACCTAATCACACTTAGCTTGGTCTGGAAATCGAACCCAGGACCTCATGCTTAGCAGTAGTGCTTGCAACCACTAGACTAACGAGGCAGTCGGATAATAACTTTATTCAGGTATTCATAAGTTACAAGTTAAAATAAGCCACAGCGCCTGTTGTGTCGTGTGACTCGTGTGTTTCTAAAATGTTTGTAGGAATATCATCGATCACTAATAAAGAACTTAGTGATCGATGAGGAATATGTATAAATGTTGCGGGCAATAATTTTTCATAATCGAGTATAACCGTAGTGGGTTAAAAACAAACACAAATTATGAGGAGGTTATGCATTCGTCGAGCATTTTTGATACGTAATTCTTTCTCCACTAATTTTCATTTACTTTGTTTCAGGATTCCACCAACTTAAACGACGGACCTAACGGAGAAATTTACTGCCGAAGTTGTTACGGCAGGAACTATGGTCCTAAGGGTGTAGGATTCGGTATGGGCGCAGGCACATTAACCATGGCATAAACATAGACTATGAAGCTGGTCTTTATAGGAACCATTTAGTTATAATGGTAGCATGAAAGGAATCTAATCTACTGTATATTGCTACCTAGCTTGACAGACTATCATACCATGTATTAAACTGGCTTTAATAATGGTTGATACCTACTTTCAATGAGACTAATAAAGTAAATGGTAATAGAGCCTTTGAGAACAAATATTTTGTTACGAAAGTATAAATTAAGGTTACATTCCTTTCAAAATTATTGTACAAATTGTAATGAATGTGTCTGGGCCCTTAGTTTACATATTTCGTTATAAAATATTGTAGTACATAAGGTAATAGACTTAATGTAGGTATGTAAGAGGTATAAATAATTTGTTAAACAGAAAGATAAAAAAAAAACAAAAAAAAAATAATGGCATTGTGATTACACGTACCTTATATTTATCACATCGTGATATGAAGGTACGTGCAATACAAAAACTATCCTGTAAACGCGGATAAGATTGCAAATAATTGCAATCGTTTCGACCGACCAGATCTTAATGTATAAGATCTGAAGTGTCTATACATATTTTTATACACCAAAGATTTTTGTACATAATTTTCTAATTTACATAATGCACGTAAGCTGTGCTACAGTTAATTTTGACCACCTACGTGTATACGCTTTTGGAGCTTTTGCTATATATATCTAACGAAAACATATTATGAGGATAATGTAAAGATTAAAGCAGCTTTTTGCATAATTATTATTATATTAAAACAAATTTGTATAAGTTATAATTTTTTATTAAATAAATATACGATATTTAGTGTTTTCTTTATGAATCCAAAATATTAAAAAGTTGAGTTCATACTTATTAAAACGCATTATTAAAAATAATATTTTATTTGTTGAAATTACTCAGTACAAACAAAATTTTTAATCAGACAAACAAAATCAGTAAAATATGGTAAAATTAAAACAATCGAAGGTAGATAATAGGCAGTAGTTTTTACACAGAATACACAGAAAAATAACCTTAGTTTGCTAGATTTATATCACAATAATTATAAAAAGATTGAATCTTTTTACTCTGTCACCTGAGTATCTTGTGATGATTATAAAAATGAGGTAGCAGGGGGAACTAATCTTAAGTTAATAGTGTAAAAGTAACAACTTAAAACAAAATGAAATTAAAATTAACTTGAATTTAATTAACAATCTTATCCTTCTATAAAATTAAAGTAGTATTAGTATTATTATCATGCAAAACGTGATGTACACAATTCTCATTTCCAATGTAACTAGTAATCATATTACAGTTACTTATCATTAGGCATTTTGTATTTTACCATAATTATTATAACCTATCATGCATTTAGCTGTAATCTTAAAATTAATTAAAAGAGTGTATAATACTTTTCTCACGATTTTTTCTTCACAACCAATCTTGGTCCTTTAGATTTTTTTGCTGTTTCTGATGTGCTAGGTTCCTCAAACCCATATTTACACTTAAGACGTTCACGAATCGCCAACCCTCTGATCAGGCGTCTCCAGTTACCATAAACTCTTGTTTCTATCTTTTCTCTTTCCTTGCGCTCTTGTTCTTCTTGATCCTGAATAAAGGAAAAAAATAAAGGTTTTTTTTCAAGACATTGCTTATTGATGTGTAAAATTCGCCAGTTTGGTTTCTTTTGTTTTAAATAAATCCTAGCCTGTTACCCATCGCACGACCTCGCTAAACACCTCATGTACCTATTCAAATCCATCCAGCCGTTAGGACGCTTTGAGGGCACAAAAAATCCCACATACAAAGATACATAGATACGTGAAAAGTTTCAAAGGCTTTCAAAGATTATTTCTTACCTTGACCCATGCTTCAGTGATGATCTCTTCAAATTCCTCGCACACTACGAAACCGTCGTACACTGGGTGGCAGTAGCCGCCGTTGTAATCGAACCCAGTCATCGCAGGCGCGCAGTCTATGTTCAGTTTCTTGGCCACTCTGTTCAGGTTGGGTACTGTGAAAGCATGTTATTATATAAGTAAGACTAGTGAACTCTGAAATCATGGCTGATAGAGATGTATGGAAGATAAAGACGTGCTGCGTTGACTACAGGTAAATTGGGATAAGAGCAGGAGGTTTATGATTAGTATGGTCTGTTCCGAAAGTATTTAATGAAAATGTAAACAAATGGTTCAGAAAACGAACGATATCGCGGGCGCGACCCGTGTTGCGCCCGCGATATCGCACTGGTCTGTACGAGCCTTTATTTGTAGTGTCATTTATAGTGAGTGCTTCGATTTGATTATTTTAGTATTTAAAACCCGAAATTCTAGTTTTAAATCACGTTTAAGATGTTTCATTTGACAATTGAGAATAATTTTATAACCTCAATTTTCTTTGATGATGTTAGCCGACGTTCGCACGGTAGTAATAAAATCGCGGCGATTTTTTTTCGTACACTGGATTCTCAACGCTCGGCTTAACACTGAGAGTTGAAAATGCGTGATAAAATCCCGCCGCGATTTTATTACGTCCGTGCGAATGTCGGCTTAATCAAACAATAATTGTTGCAAAAAGTGATGAGATATAAAGTTGTAAGCTTCTAAATAGAGATGAATATAAAATTGCGTTAGAAATTAATCTGAACATGATTTGTTTATACTTTTATCAGATACTTTTAAAACAAAATATAAGTAGCAGAATAACGCTACTAACACACTGAGCACTAACGTTTGAAGGTATAAGATAAAAACTCCACTGACATTAGTTTCATTTTGAAAGGCTACATAGAAATGGTATAGATAAAAAAAAAAAAACAGTGGCACTCCGGGAGTGCCGACAGAAGTGAAAACTTGAACAAGATCGCCTTGGTGGAAGAAAAATACTTGCATAGAACATTGATCCGTAACGTAATATAAATAAAGAGCACAATCGCGTTTACAAAAATGAGGTGTCGGTAACGGTGTCGCGAGTTCAATTGTTTTTCCCATCTCAAACATGCCCAACGCGCCTAAAGTAGTTTTTACTTTAAAATAACCATAAAACATAACTTACATTTGATATGAACCGTTTTTTTAGGCAGCATGCAATCTTTGAAGAGTTCAACATTGCCATATGCATTACGAGGTACTATGCCATTCTCTGCAGTTGGTGGTTCGTACTCTTGTACTTGCCATGGTCCAAATACTTCCAAAGGTTTATCAGTTATCACTTTATTTGAGAGCTGTAAATAAAATAAAAGAACTTGTAAATAGTCTTCGTCAATCTGACCAATCAATTTGCAATACAATAACACGCTTCAATAAAGGTAGCGCCGATGTTGGTGATAAGTCTGCGAGGCTAAAGTGGGGATAGGTAGGTCACGCTTATAGGATGCATCAGGTATTCAGGACAGATAGGCCAGGATCGTCACCAGAGGGTGTCTTAAGACTAGCGTCGACACCGAGGCAGGCCTAAGAAATGCTCGACGGCGCGTTGTTTTCCACGCGCGCCTCAAAGAGATGTCAGCAGAACCGACGGGGTCTGCTAGGGTCGATGCCTGCCGGGGTCGCGGGAAAGTCCGAAACGGATTCCGTGGCACCTGGCAACATGCAGGCAACTGAAGGAACAGGGTGGGTCTTAGTCAGTAGGAGTCTGACACGCCCTAGCTCCACCCAGAGCGGGAGAAGTTATTTGATAAATTCCCACCAAAAAAAAAAAAAGGCCTAAGAAACGCTTGCGATGGCGTGACAATTTGGACTCGTTTCTGATCGATTCGCAGAAGGCAAAAGTTTAAGAGAACTGGAAAGGTATGTGGGATATCTTTATCCAGCAGTGGGACAACACTACATTCTGCCAGCGGTTTTGCCCGCGTGATATCTTTATAAATTATAGCGTATTTTAGTCGGTGATGATAACTGATAATACAGCATTCTACTGGTGACAGAATTTTAAAAAAATCGGTCCAGTAGTTGTTGAGTTTATTCATTACAAACAAAAATTCAAATCTTTTTTCTTTAAAATATTAGTGTAGATAAGTTAAAAAAATTGTCTTCATCTATGGCGCTAGACTCTGAGTGCGAACATCAAACTTAATACTGGCGGGATTAGGCATAGAACCAAAATAAATATTTCGCACGAGTTAGTATTCTTTTGGTAGAAGCAGAAAAGTATCGAGACGGAATAAGGTACTGATTGCTTTGAGTTTATTAAAACATATCACACGTTACACGCGGCCTTCACTAGGTTGTGGAGGTAAGATAAGCAGTCGCTCCATGTAAAATACTGGTATTTAGCTGCATCCGGTTAGATTGGAAGCCGACTCCAACATAGTTGGGAAAAGGCTAGGCAGATGATGAAACGCGGCTTTCTCTGCCAATCCTATGTAGTCCGTGCAATCCACGACGACGCGCCCCACTCCGCGATTACTGTACTGTAAGCTGAACTCTAGTACGGCGCGGAGCGGAGTGGGGCGCGTTTTCGTGGATTGCGCGGACTATACAAAATAAAATAATAAACAATTTAATTTCATTTCTAATGAACGTGGTTCTGATGATCATTATCGTATTTTCAAAAGGAAGCAAACAGTACATTTTGTTGTGTTAAGGCATGTCTGCACTCTCAGTACAGGCAGACTGCATGTCACCATACCACTAAAGGAATTAAACAGTTATAATTGGTGATAACCCAGAAGATAACTAACCCTGTCCCACTTAGGGCGTGCCTTAACGATCTTGTATGGTGTCTCCCCTAGTTTCACGACCTTAGCTTCCTTGAGCCACGTGTCCCTAGACCGGCACGTGTATATACACTCCCGCGCATACACAGGTTCTTTTCGTACGAAACCAAGCACGGCCGCATCCGCCGGGTACAGAGCCTCGTACTTCAGTAGATGTCTCTTCAACGCGTATAGTGGAT
The DNA here is from genome assembly GCA_949152395.1 of Agrochola litura. Lineage (NCBI taxonomy): Eukaryota > Metazoa > Arthropoda > Insecta > Lepidoptera > Noctuidae > Agrochola > Agrochola litura. The sequence continues at coordinate 12,797,189 of OX424496.1, forward strand.
GGTTCTTGTATCTGTAGGATTAAAAACAGGTAATTATTTACTAGCTTATAAAGAGGACTTATTATCTTGACTGTTAATCCTTTAACAGCACCGCTCCAGCGCAGTAACGCCCCGGCACGGCCTCGAAAAATCTAGTCGCCACCGCGCCGTAAGCAAGGCTACCGCTAGTCGCCAACGCGCCGTAAGGAAGACAACCGCTAGTCGCCAACGCGCCGTCAGTAAGGCGACCACTCGCTGCCGGCACGCCACCGGTGAGGTGACAAACAGACTTTAATGTGTTTGATTTAAAATCCAAAATTGAATGACAAGTTATTTGCCATGTCGGAGCGGTGCTGCTATAATGAGCGATGTCCTTAAGACTGACTGACGGGACTATACTATCGTGATTGTTTATGTCATTTCTTTGTAAAACCTATCACCAATGTTCACATTGTTGAATGCATTAAATATATTGAGTATTGACTAAACCTCCAAATCTCAGTCGTTTCGTCGACGCTGCACTGTCTTTTATTTTTAGCTTTGAATGACGTAGAATAGAGTCGTCTAATTAGTTGAGGAATCGATTTAGAAGGATTCGGGCTTAGAAGTTGACTAACGATGGCATATTTAAGCACAACCCTATAAGAATCAACAAAATCTTATTATGTTACTCACTCGCCAATACTCTTGGGTAACGGCGCTTCTAGCTGCATTCTGTCCAAGTATTCATCTTCTTCTCTATCCCTGGCAGTCCTCGGACCCAGCCAGGGCCGAACTGCCTGGCTCCACCACGGTGTTTCAGCGCGAAGCTTGCGAGTCACTGTGTTCCAGTGGGGCACATATTTACGAGTCAAATCCTTCAGGTAGTTGTTGTTATCCCAACCGACGACGTAGCACACAGGATGAGTGGCACTACTCTGTGGAAAATTTTACATGGGTAATATTAGATCTGATTTGATAAGACGAAGAAGAGGTAATATTAGAACTGATTTAATAAGTTTTTGAAGTGAAAACTTCTTTAGGCACGTTGGGCATTTTTGAGATGGGACTAAACCTTTGTTTTCGTGACACCATGACGACACCTCATTTTCGTAAACGTGATTGTGTTCTTTATTTATATTACGTTACGGATCAATGTTCTATGCAAGTATTTTTACTTTAAAGGTTTTGTAAACGCGATTGTGTTCTTTATTTATATTACGTTACGGATCAATGTTCTATGCAAGTATTTTTGTTCTACCAAGGCGGTCTTGTTCAAGTTTTCACTTCTGCTGGCACTCCCGGAGTGCCACCGCTTTTTTTTTTCTTTAATGGCCAGCCAACAATTGTTTTCACTGGTAAAATGATAAAATAATGTTTTACTAAAAACTAGCGTTAGTGTAACCATTTCTTATAGGTTAGCACCGCATGCCCCATAAAGGTAATAAATGTGCCACATATACTACAAAACAAAATTAATACTAAGAAAAAACAAAAGAAATAATTAAAAAATACGTAGAATGTTGAGATTTTAAAATTAATCGTCTAGAGCAAAAGCAAATTAGCATTGAACTGACAGACAACAAACAACATGAAACATACAGATACCATTTATATTTAACAAAACAAAAATCAAAGGAAATAAAAAGGTAATCAGAGCATTTATATACTCGTACCATCGAAGAAACGCATAACTATACACCGTGAGGACTATTTCTGCTTGCAGCGCTCGGTCAATAAGTAACGCTTACCTACGAAAAAAAAGGGTCGTGTGCACGGGATTTTGTTTTCAAACTGCTTAGGTATGCGTTTCTTCGATGGTACCTATATTGTCTATCCATAATAATAAACTCCCGGGATCCTCGATCGAGCCACAACATCAAAATTATGAAGTAACCGCACAAACTGTAGCAATTCATGTAAGATGTTCTGCCGTTCAAAGAATTTATTATAGATATTTGGATACTGGCGGCTTCGTGCGCCGTCCAGGAGGACCACGATTCCGGGTCACTAGAGCACGACAAGATCGGTTTATCTTTACCACCAGCCTGCGTAATCGTCACCTGACCTCAGTACAAATCGAAAAACAGCTTCGAGACTTTTATGGACTGGCTGATTGCGCTCGAACTGTTAGGAGACTCGAATAACGTGGCTTGGAACCTCATAAGTCAGTCAATGGGCCCAAACTGACACGAGCTCAGAGAACGGCGCGCTTACAGTTTGCACGCGAACTGGAGCATTGGACTCAACGTCATTGGGGGCAGTTCATTTTATGGATGAAACCAAGATTATGCTGTATGGACGTAGGAAAGTTTACCGCAGACAGGGAGAACGTTTTTAGCAATGTTCCATTGAAGAGAAAGCGAGTTATGGCGTTGGGTCATGGAATTTATTAAACAAAAATATATTATGTAGGTTGGCTCGATTCAGGTGTCCGAGAGTGTATTATAAATGCGAAAGGAACTCTAGCCTGTCTGTCGATCGGTCTGTCTGCCTGTCATCTTTTCACGCCTTCATTTCATCCAAATCCGTTCAGTCGATTTGGATGAAATTTCGCACAACGACAGAACATGGCCTGGGTTAGGACATAGGATAGTTTTATCTCAGTAGTATGTTCCCGTAGGATAATTTTCAACATCTACGCGGGCGAAAGCTAGTACTTACATAAAGATCACCAGAAGAATGAACTTTTCCTTTAATAACATCCACACAAATCCACTGTTCTAGCTCTTCAACGAATATTTCGCACCACACATCAATTCTGTTCTTCTTGGGCTCATCACTGGAGACAGATGACAGAACTCGTCGGTCTATGCGTCGGCTGGTACCGGGCTTGGGGCTAATTTTGGTAGGTTTGAACTCGTCTTCGCTTTCAGAGTTGAGTTTTTTAGAATTTTCTACTGGTAAATAATCACTATCCTCGTTGGATTCTTTCTTTATTTTACCTGAAAACATGTATTATTAGATATTATCAGTCTGTAGGGCAGAGATCTCTTTTTATTCCTTCCATCTATTCCATTGCAATCTTGTGCTTCTACATAAACTTTTTTTTAGAGTCTGTGAGTATGTCACTAACTGAAATACTATAGTTCATTACTTAAACAACTCACCTTTCACCACTCCTTTCTTTGCTTCCAATTTAGCATCTTTAATTCTGCTCTTGATAATGGTAACCAGATCTCCAGTGACATCACCTTTCCCCTTTTTACCTTTTGCAAGATCTCTATGACTCACTCTCTGACCGTCTTCAGCTTTGATTTCTTTTTTAATTTGTCTTACAGATCTTTTAGGGTTCGTTTCTTTAGATTGACTTTCAAAATATTTGCTCTTTTCTACAGCGGTCCCAAGAGCACTCTTTGTTCTGGTATTTACTTTGCCCTTGTCTTGTACTTTGTTTGTAGTCTGTGAACCATCAGGATTAGCAGTTTGTGAACGTTTTCTTGATAGCCTGCTGGATTTCGCGGCAGGTTTCGTCTCTTCAAAATATTTGCTTGCTACATCCTTTGCATTCTCATCTGTTACAGATATTTTTGGTACACTTATTTTTTTTTCAGCGTTTGAGTTTAAACCTTTATTACTCCTTTGTGCTCCGCCTCTAGTGTTAGTAGCAGTATTGATATCGGGAGTTATATCATTTGTTTGTGGTAAGTTATTACTACTTCCAGCTTTTGATTTTTGTCCACGAGTTAAAGTTTTATTTGGTATAGTATCTTTCACTTCTGATAAATTGTTAGTTTCAGGTTTTGATTTTTGTTCATGTGTTAAGGTTTTAGTTGATTTTTCTTTTGTTTGTGTTTCATTATTATTACTAGTTTCAGCTTTTAATTTTCGTCCACGAGTTAAGCTTTTAGTTGGTTGTTTAAGATTTACATCAGTTGCTTTTTTTGTGCTTTCACTATCTTTAATATTAGTTTCCTTTGTATTTTTTCCTTTCTGTGGCAGTTTGTTACCATCACCTATATTGTTTTCATCTTTTTTTGTAGCTGGCTTGGGAGATGCGCGACCGGCTCTTTTTTTGACAATTTTTGATGGTGATACATCTTCATTCTCAGATTTCTCTGTATTATTTTCATTTGCTTTTGTTCGTTTTACAGATCTTGTTTTCCTGGCACTAGTATCATCACTACCATCAACTTGCATTATATTATCATCATCACTGTAAAAAAAACTGTCATCATTCCCATCTACTTGGGCAATTTTTTGCTTTTTAGCTTTGGAATTGGAAGGATCAGCTTTTTGCTTTCGATTTTCATCATTTTTATTTTCTTTCTTAACAGTTGGTGACTTAGGCTTATCAGTAGTGGTTGCCTTTTCTTCTTTCGCCTTTGTAGAAAGTGAACACAGTTCAGAACTTGGGGGTTTTAAAGGCAATGTTACAAAATTAAACATAACACGACATTGAAGTCCTAGTGCTCTTAGCATAGTGACATATATAAAAACTAAATATTTGTTAGTAGTAACAATTCTTTTTTTAATTTGTTCTAACAATATTATTTTAAGAGGTGGAGCTTTTGGTTTGAACTTATTTTCATTTTTATCTTGTTGTAGTGTTAGTTTATCTTTGTACCATGTTGTAATTTGTTCAACATATTTCATGTCTACTCTATCTCCAGGATAGCATTCTTTGGATGGAACCAAAGATAATACAGCTGCCATAAGCTCTTGATCATTCAACACTCCACTCACAAAATTACCATGACCTAACCAACACAGAACATGTACTTTATGCATGTAAACTTGATACTCTTTTTTAACTTTATTCATTTTTCTTTTCATCATCATTTCAACATCTACTTTCTTACTCTTTCTGCATGCTGCCTCAGGGAATTTAACAAAAAGTTGTATGCCTTGTTGAGATGATGGTTTTGATTCTGAAATGATGAAAAATGAGGTTTTTAATTATTAAAATTTAGATAAGCACTCTAACTAGATTGTTCAGGGGGCCTACCACCAGCTCAAAAGCAGTATTATTTTAATATTACTTCAGTGGGAGAAAGAGATAGAGCTATACGTCCTGTAGAGCTTCATCTCTTTCCCACACTGAAGTAATATTAAAATAATACTGCTTTATTGGCTGGTGGTAGGCCCCCAGGTATGGTTACAACACAATCTATTCATAACTTTTCTTTTTTCTTGTGGTACGTAGTTGTTTTCTAAATGTTTTTGTTGCTGTATCACTTTAGGGTAGCTTTTATAATAAAAAAAACCAGCCACGTGCGTCTCGAACTACGCACTATGCAGGGTTCCGTAGTTGAGATGAATTTACCCCAAGAACAAACTTAACATTGTAGTTGAAAAACATGTTCTCCCATACATTCCAACTGCAAATGTAAGTTTATACATACAATATTGAGAGATTTACCATGTTATTTTGAGACCATAGACGTCTTATAGATTTGCCTGTAATTTATGAGTGAAGAACCATTCTTTGTGGTTTTTTCAAAATTTTAGTTTTAGTAGTTCCGGAGATAAGGAGGGAAATTGTCAATTTTCTTAAATTACTTTTAAAGAATTTATATTAAAATTATTTAAAAAAAAAGTCTGATCCTCGCAACAAGCTCTTTCATTTGATATGTCACACCATACAGTTAGCAAAACTTTTTTTTTTTCGGTTTTTTTCCCCAACAGTGACCCATATTAAAAAATCATTTATTAGAAATACATATGTGTATTCCATATTAGAAATACATATGTGTACCAAATTTCAACTTAATCGGTCGATTAGATTCGTAGCAAATTTGCTGTGACAGACGGACAGACAGACACACAAGTGATCATATCAGGGTTCCGTTTTTTTCCTTTTGAGGTATGGAACCCTAAAAACACCACAGATTGCGGCAGATCCATTAGGAATTTCGAGACATACCTTTAACTTCCTCCCAATCTTCTATTTCCTCGGAGTCACTGTCATCTTTCTTTCTTCTTAACTTGGTTTTCTTCTTAACTTTAACTGGTTCAGGTACTTCAGGTATTGTTTCTTCTCCCATTGCCAACAGATCTTTAACATCAGATTCTTTTTCTGCATTTACTTTCAATGTATAGTTTTGAAGTGAAGCTTTAGTCTCTTCAACTTTGGACTTGTGTTTTTCAAGCTCCAAAAATGTCTTTTTGGCGATTTCTTCACTGTTGTCTTGGATGTTGTTTGACCAAACCTGTTCATAAAATAATAAATAATTTTTAATAATTTAATCTTGTCCTCTACACAATATACCTACTTGTGTTTGTGCCATACTGTTTTTGATGTGATACATCTATAGCGGTGGGTCAGACCGCGCTGTTGGCGTCGCCACGCTAACAGTGCCAATGCCAAACCCACGCCAATGTTGGCGTCGGTAAACTATCCTTTTATGCATATTACCTGTACATAGATATGAAACATCGAAATTATTATGTACAGGTAATATGCAAATAAAAATTGCCCATTGCGGGACACCTGGCAGATGCCAGGCGTCCTGCAATGGCCCATTTTTATTTGACAAGATTATCCTTTGTAAATAAAAAGGTCAAAATATAAACTACTTTTATAAAAGATCTACAATTAACATAATATTAAGTATTCAACATGTGTCTAAGCTAAAAGGCTAAACTAGATATAAATGTGATTTGATGTCAAAAATGTAAAAACCTAAGGTGCTGCAGTAATTTTTGATTTTTAAACTGTTATATATTACTACTTGATTAGGCATTTGGAAAACTGTCCATCCCTGGAATGTCTGCCACAAAGGGTACGTTGCCCTTTGCCACACAATAAATAAAGTTCAGATTGTTGGTACATTCTTATAAGAAACATATTATACTATAAGGTTTTAATGAATTATAAAATTATCTAAGTTTAAGAACACAGTATGAAAAGGATCTATATAATGAGAATGTACTTACATCTTTATATTCCATGTTAACATCATTATCATTGTCTGAATCTTTGTCTGGTTCTGGAGGCAGAACTGAGGTAATGCTGGCATTTTTCGAAACTTTTGGAGATTCATCATCGCTACTGTCTGAAACATGGAAGGTAAATTACATAAATATTTTCAAAAATACAAATTTTGGTTGTGCAGACAAGTCCGAACCTGTCGGAACCTGTTATACAAGCATGCTCGTTTATCATGTACCAGCAAAACTTACCACTTTCTGATAAATTAAGAAAAGAAGGCAGTAATTTATCTGCCTCTGTGAGGTCTTTGACGGAGAATTGTGATGTGGGAATTTCATCATCATTTTCATCGACGGCAGTCGATTGCTTGTTTATTTTTTTTAGTAGTGTTTGCGCAAATTTCGGCTTTCTCCCGGGCGTCTTAACTTTTGTTGTACGTTTAAGAGTTAGTTTAACATTGCTTTTCCTGTCAAACTCGTCTCCAGAGGAAGGTACGCAGTCAGCTTCTCCTTCAGAGCTAGATTCAGCTTCTGCAGAAAATTTCGCGTCTGATCCCGAATCGCTAAAATCACCGTCTTCTGCTTCACTAGACTCATCTTTGTACACGGTTTTGATAACTTTATTTCTAGTAGTAGGCATGGTGTCTTATACAATTTAACCTTGAACGATTTTGACGGTGTATCACACAGGCTATGTTTTAAATAACGGCGTTACTTCATAGCCGTAGTAGATATTTCATACTAGTAAAATAAAAAATACACCAAACTTCAAAATAATCTCGCCTGATTGACAGTGACACCACAAGTGACACTGACATAACTTTGGCTGCGTTCCGAGTTACGATGTAATCGATTTGAGCATGATAACACCCGTACTGAATTAGCGTGAGCGCATGATGATCTGTGAATCGTCATAGATGATGTCATGACATGCGCCATCTTACGATAACGCTGACCATGCCCTAAATTAATATCACCATGAGCGCTGTCAAAAATGACAGTTGTGCTGTTTGGTTTTGAGTCGCATTTTATCTACAAACTAACGTGACATTTTTAAAATTGTGCTTCTGACTACCAAAGGAAAATATTTGTGGTATTTATACAAAGAAATATGATTATGCAAGTTTTGACGTTGAGCGAGCACTGTGAGCACGTTCACGAGCGTTCCGAATGGGGTTAAAAACTGCCACTTGCTCACTTCAGATGGCGCTGATCTCCAGCGTCTTATAATTTGACAGCTAGCCATACATTTTTTGTAAACCACCGACTTCTTTTACGCATAATTAATAATTGAGACCAATTGCGCAGCTGTTTACTGCAAAAATACGTGGCCCCATGTATTTGCCAAAGATGTTATAAGAACAAAACTGTGGGAGAAAACTCTCCAAAAAAAATTGGAATCTGATATTTCGTCAAGACAATGTGCTATCTTAAGCCTTTTATGGGAGAAAGTGGTTTTAAGGTGATGCTCCCAAGAGAACTAAGTCTGTTTTCATTACATACAGGCACTTGTGATGTGATATTATTTAAATTATAGTAAAGTATGTGTGTTTTTATATTATCATATTAGGTCAGTGCTAGAAGTGCTATCTCTGACGTTTTTTCAGTCAGGAAGATCAAGGCCAAGTTGGTTTTCAATTCTGATCAGGTCAGTTCTATCGTACGCCTCCAATCTTTAACAAAAAACGAATATAAAGTCAACAAACACAAAATAACCTATAAATTATAAAACGTTCATAATTTATTGACTTTTCCACTAAAGTTGCTTTTTTACCAGTGGTAGACGCTTCCTCTGCCCCCTGCTTGGATTTCACGTCACCGCGCTCAGGTCCCAACTTATTGCGCACGGGTAGTACATCTTTTTAAACCGCCATTGTTGTGTTTGTTTACTTTTGTGTCGATCACAAATTATACGAAAACTAGATAAATATGTAGGTCTCATACCTACATATTTATCTAGTTTTCGTATAATTTGTGTGACGTGAAATCCAAGCAGGGGCAATTTTTATTTTAATATTACTTCAGTGGGAGAAAGAGATGGAGCTATACATCCTGTAGAGCTTTATCTCTTTCCCACACTGAAGTTAAAATAATACTGCTTTATGAGCTTGTGGTAGGCCTCCAGGTCCCAACTTATCGCGCACGGGTAGTACAACTGTACATCTGTACAGCCATTGTGCACATCAACATGTACTGCCATCTGCTATGAGCTTTCAGTTTTTAAACCTCATTATTGACAGCCGTCATAATCGTGATATCTACATCGGAACGGAAATTATTGATGTCAGCGCTGTAAACGATTATGTTCCAATTCGGAAAGCGGCCTTTGTGTTTAGTGTTGTTAATTCTTGCTGTGTTCGCGCGCAATCTTATTTAGTTACACGAAAATATTGTAGATGTCGACACTGGCTATACAAAATAAAATAAAGGACCTAACACCCGTGATCGAAATCCTGCTCTTTAAAAGAGAGGATAGATCTATGTACGTACTTGGGGAAATTCAGTTTCAGGTTTTGTAAACCAATTTACAAGTTTTTCACACATATTAACTTACCTTAGTTTTAAATCATGACTGCACAACAGACTGGGTAGTGCAGTACCTACGAAGGGCGTTCTATAAGTTCTCGCCGGTTATGACTTATGAAGGAGAACAATTTATCATTAACACTTATAAACTATTTTGGAGCGGATCTGATTTCAATATCATCTGATAAATGTAGGCAGGAATAGGTACCTACATTAACAACCTTAGTTTTTATTTATTCTAAAACTGAAAAAAAAAACGCCGAAATGTAGGTACCTACCCTAGCTATGCTATGGAACAGTTGATTAGTTTTTCGCGACTGCAAGTTTGTTTCTACTCAATAGTGAAGGTGTTCTTAAATGATGAATACATACCTACTACAACCCCGTTTCGGGTTTAGGGTTACAAAAACTAAGCTTGTAGGCAAGTTCGTTATATTTAAAATTGCGCGCCTGCAATTATTGTTTGTACTTAGGTACTTACTTACCTATAGAAAATGTGAGGGGAGGTGCAATTTAGGTATTAGGCATAATGCTTACCTACCCACGCCTGCAATGCTTTTTCAACTAGTTACCTACATAGGGCATTCCTCCATAATAATTTATGTCGAATTTTCGTCGCGTAATTTTGGTTGTCGCTCCCCTTTAACAATGTTTAAAAAACCTTCCTTCTTGTCTATTCTATCGTACTAAAATAATTAATTACGTTCTTGATCTTGATTCCTGAAGTAGATACCTAAATACGTGTTGTACAGACGCCAGCACATCAGGCTACTACAATCTGTCAAATTTATTTAATAGATTTTCAACTTTATTGCTGAAAGTTAAGGTTCAAAGTTGATTGGGAAAAATTGACAGTTTCGGGTAGCTTGATGTGCTAGCGTCTGTACCTGAACGTATCATAGTAACTATTTAGGTAGATAAAAGCGCATAAACAAATATTTGCCAATGATATTCACCTACCTATTCTTTAGTTTTTTAGGGCATTATTTTAAATTGCGAATTTTTGCAACTGAACATAATTTCGCTTTGCTGAAAAATTAAGTAAAAGAAAATCAAATCACAGGACGAGCCTTTTATGTTGTTGCATTATTGCATAGAACCTATTATTCGAATAATTTATGGGTACCAGGTTAGATATAAAATATCTATTGGTACACACGGAGTAGGTAATTTCAAAGCCCAATAAATGAATTCAGCGCTAGATACCATACCAAACCTATTTAAATAATAATATCCAATAGCGTCAAAGCAGACCGCTCCTTTTTCTTCGATTTCGATTTGCTAAAAGGTTTTATAATTTACCATAATGGAAAGGTTGTGTTTGTTTATAGAATGGTAAATGGTCTGAATCAATCCTGTTAAGTGCTTTTCAACAGAGCTTTATTGCCTGTATAGCGACGTCGAATGGATCAGTCCTCGATGAGGCTCATCTCCTAATAAGTACTTTACTGAAATAAAGGTTTAGCTTGATCACTCGTACAGGTCATAATTCTGCCGTCTTTACGAAAAGTGCAATAACTAGGTTAAACCTGATTTCGAGAAAAACGCGGGTAAAGATTTTATTTTTGGTTTGTTTGTACTAGATATTGCAATTAGTTTTAGTATTAAAATCGGCTTCGTCATAGACACGTAAAAAGTGTCTAAAAATAATATAGGTATAGATCTCGTTCTACAAATTCCGAATATGTACCTACCTACTTATATCAATTCGGCGCAAAACTCGAGTTATTGCACTTTTCGTAAGGATGGCAGAATTATGCAAGCTTAAAAATCAGAATAACGTGTTTTTTTTTCAAAACAATGTTTGTTTTGTCCGGTTAAGTTAAACGATAGAGAGGCATTATTTGATGAAAAACCTATAAATGCAATGTGACATACTCACATACATACCTATGTATAACTACATACACATATATTTAAAACATTAAATTGTAAATTATTTAAAATCCAATTATATAAATGGCTCAATAATAATAATTTCTATAGTATTAAATGATTTTTTAATATGAATTTCAATGTAATATATTTCAATGTCATAATGCATTTTTAGTAAGTAGGTACCTACTTAAGTTTGCATGCTTTAGTTTTAAGCAAAACATGTTCGATATAATACTTTTAATAACACCTTGTAGGTATACTTACCATGTTTTATGCAAATAAAATATCTTATTTTATCTATACTATATTATTAGCCTTCTCACATATCATCGAGTGCTATTTGTGCTATATTTCCTGTAGAGCTAAAGACGTAACAAATAAGAGTCAGCATATTCCACTCGGCTCTTGAGTAAATCGCATTTCCAACGTAGCAGTACTCGCCATAAAGCATAAACTAACATAAATAACTTCAATTGTTTGCTGCCTTATTGTTAACTTTAATTACATTTTGAATTAATTTTGTAATTAAAACGGAAGCTAGGAGCGCGCCGCGTGAAGTTTAAGTGGCTGGAAACGGATCGACCCCGGGTGGAGGGGGGTGCGCGGGGGCAGCGGGCTTTTAGATGCAATCTCTGAGTGGATTAATTAATTCTGAGGTGCCGGTTATCTCCTGTTATCATTTAATAAAGTTACGTAAGGATATAGAAATTTCGCTTTACGGCAAAGAGATGATTCCTGCTTTAAGCTCGTAGGTACCAAGAATCCTACGGTGGAGGTCTGCCCGGCTTGGGCAGGGCATCGCCGTGTCCTCGTGGATGCGATCGGCGGCGGTGATCTCTCGCGTCCGGCCCTGATTCGGGCCATGCTACGGAGCGAGAGGAAATGGGAGGCCGTCACCTCTTTCTGCGAAGCAGTAATTCTCGCGAAGGAGGAGACGGAGCGCGTGAGGGAGAGGCAAATTTCGCGCCCTCGCGCCCCTAACCGCCGCAGCAGGAGACGCCCTGGGCGTCGGGAATCGCAGGAAGATTTCCGGCCACCGTAGGCGCGGGCTTGCGGACGGTGAGCAATGGGTAGCTCGCCGTCCGATAAGGACCAAGCCCGGGTCGACGGCGCGTTGTGTTCCACGCGCGCCTCAAAGAGATGTCAGCAGAATTGACGGGGTCCGCTAGGGCCAATGCCAATGCCGGGGGTTCGAAGAAAACCGATAGGGAAATCGTGGCCCCCGGCAACATGGCATAGGAAGGAACACGGGTGGGTTTTAGTCAGTAAGAGTCTGACACGCCCTCCCGCTCCACCCAGAGCGGGAGAAGTTATTTGATAATTTCCCACCCAAAAAAAAAAAAAAAAAAAAAAAGGTACCAAGAATCCAACTCATTCTTATGACGATTTATCTTTCTTGTATCCGTTACGACGACGTAGACATTGATGTAATTCAGGTATACTTTTCAGGGTAAGGAAATAGGCCTTTGCAGATTGAGATTGTAACATGAATTTTTTTAAATAAAAAGAACAAGGTGATGCTGCTGCGCATTCCTTTGATCAAGCTACTTATAGGACCAGGGCAGATAATTGTAGCATTATCTACTTATGCTTTTAGGTAAGTAAGTACCTTCCTACTTATACTTTTGAAGTAGTTCTGTTCTAAGCCCGAGATTAGGTAACAACAAGTACTTAATCAACCGGCAATATTTTCTCGTGCATTCCACAATGCAATTGCAGAAGAGCATACTTACCCAAATAAACTGATAAATATTTGACGCTTTCGAACTACATTAAGTAGTTCTGGAAAGATCAGTGTGTTTATTATAGTTGGTAGGTATCTGCAAGTGTGAAAAGTTTAAGAACACGTATCAAACGACGTTTTTCAACACACTTACGAGGAAGTCCTATATTATTAAACGAGCAATATTTGTATTTATATTTGTTTGTATATAGATTTCTACTCACGTTCTCGAAATCGGCTCAAACGATTTCGATGAAAGTTGCAATATGGGGGTTTACGGGGCCGAAAAATCGTTCTAGCTTTGTCTCATATCTGGGGAAATTAGTTTTCTCCGTATTTTCACCCGAGCAGAGCTCGGTCGCCCAAAGTTTAGAACAAGATAATGAATGTTGTTGAACTGTCAAAATGAAACAAATTAGGCAAAATTGTTTACATGACATGACATTATTGAATGTCAATGTGAACTGACAATGTGTACCTATCATGGCAGTATGGAATTCGTATGGGCATTCTCTATTTTCACCAGAGCAGATTTCGGTCGCCCAGGTACTAAGTACCTAAATAAAACGTTGAAAGAGACCGTACAGCTTGTATTTATTTGCTGTTCATTGAAGTTAACTAAAAATACATTTTGTTGTTCTTCTACTAATGTGGCGACAAAAACGTACTCCTGCGGCGGTTAGGGGCGTGAGGGCGCGAAATTTGCCGCTCCCTCACGCGTTCCGGCTCCTCCTTCGCGAGCATTACCACTTCGCAGAAGGAGGTGACGGCCTCCCATTTCCTCTCGTTCCGTACCATGGCCTGAACCAGGGCCGGACGTGAGAGATCACCACCGCCGATCGCCTCCACGAGGACACGGCGATGCTCCACCCAAGCCGGGCAGACCTCCACCGTATGCTCCACCGTGTCCTCCGGGCGACCTACTGCTGAGTCTAACCTCCTCCCTTTTGTGCCTTCCCTGTACCCTAATTGCGTAATACACGATAAATCACAATTTGTTTCGATTTGAAACAGATGGCTAATCCACTGCTTCATAAGTTGGAAAAAAAAAACTGCTCAACAACGTAAATAACGCAATGAATGTTGTTGAACTGGCAAAATGAAACAAATTAGGCTTAATCGTTAACGAAAATAAGTTACGCAATTAGGTATAAGGTACTGTTCTGTGCTCGCCGCGATCTAAGTTAAATATTAATGAATTATACACATAAATCTTAAGGAGGATAGATGATGGAGGATGTCTTTCATGTCCGTGAACTTGGCAGATCATTTCCCAGCAGAGCATGAAAAAATGTGAGTTCTATTGGCATGCGGGTGAGTTCTAGAGTTCCTTATACTTAAAAAAAATAGTTCTGGTTTTTTTGCCTGAAAAAAGTCGAATGAAAATATGCTCTGCTAACTTCCGTTAGCAGATCATTTTTTCCAAAATTAAAATTTTAAAACTGATTTAGGTGCACAGTGGCAAGCTCTATAGTTCCTAATACTTTTCCGGAAGAGTTCTGCTGAAATAAATTAAAAAAAAAAAAATTAAATAAAATTGGCCTTTTACTAGAAAAAGACAATCATTTTGATAAAATAGCCGTGAATGACGTAATTTGTGGATTTTCATAAATGTTTTGGGCTAAGATTAATAACAAAGATTCCAGTAACAGAAAAAAAAACTAAATGAAAGCAGAAGATCAGCAGAAGTATCAGCAGAGCCATGTGAAAAAGAAAGGTTGGGAGAAATCGAGGTTTCATTAAGTGTTTAAGTTAGTAGGATCAAAAAAGAATTTGAATAGGAATAAGGAGCATGAATGCCTCACTTTCTGATGCATCTATGATAGAACTATCCGACAACATGCAATACAAACCCAGAACTTTGACTGAGGTGTCAGCAGAGCATGGTTGAAAACTTAGATTAGTAAAAATCAAGGTTTAATTTAGTGTCTAAATACGTAAAATCATTTTAAAAAACCAGAACACCTGAAGAGCTGGAACTCCTCGTTTCCTGATGCATATATAACAGAACTAACCGACGATTTGCAATAATAACCCAAAACTCTGACTCAGGTGTCAGCAGAGCATGGGTAAAGATTTAAGTAAGTTGAAATTGACAATTAATCCAGTGTTTCAGTAAAAAATATAATTAAAAAAACAAGTAGCATTGAGGAGCGAGAACTCCTCAGTTCTTGATGCATCTATAATAGGACAATGAAAAAACATTCTTGAGTAATCAAGAACTCTCACTCAAGTGTCAGCAGAGCATGGGTAAAGATTTAAGTAAGTTGAAATTGACAATTGATCCAGAATTTCAGTAAAAAATATTATTAAAAAAAAACAAGTACCACTGAGGAGTAAGAACTCCTCGGTACTTGATGCAACCATAATAGGACAATGAGAAAACATACTTGAGTTATCAAGAACTCTCACTCAAGTGTCAGCAGAGCATGGGTAAAGATTTAAGTAAGTTGAAATTGACAATTAATCCAGTGTTTCAGTAAAAAATGTAATAAAAAAAACAAGTAGCATTGAGGAGCGAGAACTCCTCGGTTCTTGATGCATCTATAATAGTACAATGAGAAAACATACTTGAGTAATCAAGAACTCTCACTCAAGTGTCAGCAGAGCATGGGTAAACATTTAGATAAGTTGAAATTTATATTTAATTCGGCGTATCAGTAAAAAATATAATAAAAAAATTGAGTAGCTCCAAGGAGCAGGAACTCTTCGTTTCCTGATGCACGTATAACAGAACTATCGGACAACATGCAATACTAACCCAGAACTTTGACTCAGGTGTCAGCAGAGCATGGTTGAAAAGTAAGATTAGTAAAAATCGTGGTTTAATTTAGTGTCTTTATACGTAAAATCATTTTAAAAAACCAGATCTTTTGAGGAGCTGGAACTCCACGTTTTCTAATGCATCTATAATAGAACTAACCGAAGATTTGCAATAATAACCCAAAACTCTGACTCAGGTGTCAGCAGAGCATGGGTAAAGATTTAAGTAAGTTGAAATTGATAATTAATCCAGTGTTTCAGTAAAAAAAATTATAAAAAAAACCAGAAGCACTGAGGAGCGAGAACTCCTCGGTTCTTGATGCATCCATAATAGGACAATGAGAAAACATACTTGAGTTATCAAGAACTCTCACTCAAGTGTCAGCAGAGCATGGGTAAAGATTTAAGTAAGTTGAAATTGACAATTAATCCAGTGTTTCAGTAAAAAATATAATAAAAAAAATAAGTAGCACTGAGGAGCGGGAACTCCTTGGTTCTTGATGCATCCATAATGGGACAATGAGAAAACATACTTGAATAATCAAGAACTCTCACTCAAGTGTCAGCAGAGCATGGGTAAAGATTTAAGTAAGTTGAAATTGACAATTAATCCAGAATTTCAGTAAAAAATATTATTAAAAAAAAACAAGTACCACTGAGGAGCAAGAACTCCTCGGTTCTTGATGCAACCATAATAGGACAATGAGAAAACATACTTGAATAATCAAGAACTCTCACTCAAGTGTCAGCAGAGCATGGGTAAACATTTAGATAAGTTGAAATTTATATTTAATTTGGCGTATCAGTAAAAAATCCAATAAAAAAATTGAGTAGCTCCAAGGAGCGGGAACTCTTCGTTTCCTGATGCATGTATAACAGTACTATCCGACAACATGCAATACAAATCCAGAACTTTGACTCAGGTGTCAGCAGAGCATGGTTGAAAAGTTAGATTAGTGAAAATCGTGGTTTAATTTAGTGTCTTTACACGTAAAATCATTTAAAAAAACCAGAACACCTGAGGAGCTGGAACTCCTCGTTTCCTGATGCACCTATATTAGAACTAACCGACAATTTGCAATAATTACACAAAACTCTGACTCAGGTGTCAGCAGAGCATGGGTAAAGATTTAAGTAAGTGAAAGTTGATAATTATTTCAGTGTATCAGTATAAAATATAATAAAAAAAATAAGTAGCGCTGAGGAGCAGGAACTCCTCGGTTCTTGATGCATCTATAATAGTACAATGAGAAAACATACTTGAGTAATCAAGAACTCTCACTCAAGTGTCAGCAGAGCATGGGTAAACATTTAGATAAGTTGAAATTTATATTTAATTCGGCGTATCAGTAAAAAATATAATAAAAAAATTGAGTAGCTCCAAGGAGCAGGAACTCTTCGTTTCCTGATGCATGTATAACAGTACTATCCGACAACATGCAATACAAATCCAGAACTTTGACTCAGGTGTCAGCAGAGCATGGTTGAAAAGTTAGATTAGTGAAAATCGTGGTTTAATTTAGTGTCTTTACACGTAAAATCATTTAAAAAAACCAGAACACCTGAGGAGCTGAAACTCCTCGTTTCCTGATGTACCTATAAAAGAACTAATCGAAAATTTGAAAAAATAACCCAAAATCCTGATAAAAGTGTCAGCAGAGCAAGGATAAACATTTAAGTAAGTTGAAATTGATAATATTTTCAGTGTATCAGTAAAAAATATAATAAAAAAAATAAGTAGCACTGAGGAGCGGGAACTCCTCGGTTCTTGATGCATCCATAATAGGACAATGAGAAAACATACTTGAATAATCAAGAACTCTCACTCAAGTATCAGCAGAGCATGGGTAAAGATTAAGAAACGCTGAAATTTATATTTAATTCGGTGTATCAGTAAAAAATATAATAAAAAAATTGAGTAGCTCCTAGGAATGGAAACTCTTCGTTTCCTGATGCATGTATAACAGGACTATCCGACAACATGCAATACAAACCCAGAACTTTGACTCAGGTGTCAGCAGAGCATGGTTGAAAAGTTAGATTAGTGAAAATCGTGGTTTAATTTAGTGTCTTTACACGTAAAATCATTTAAAAAAACCAGAACACCTGAGGAGCTGGAACTCCTCGTTTCCTGATGCACCTATATTAGAACTAACCGACAATTTGCAATAATTACACAAAACTCTGACTCAGGTGTCAGCAGAGCATGGGTAAAAATTTAAGTAAGTGAAAGTTGATAATTATTTCAGTGTATCAGTATAAAATATAATAAAAAAAATAAGTAGCGCTGAGGAGCAGGAACTCCTCGGTTCTTGATGCATCCATAATGGGACAATGAGAAAACATACTTGAATAATCAATCAATCAATAATTATCAATTTCAACTTACTTAAATGTTTACCCTTGCTCTGCTGACACTTTTATCAGAGTTTTGGGTTATTTTTGCAAATTGTCGGTTAGACCTGTTATTGATGCATCAGAAACCAAGAAGTCCCAGCTCCTCAACTGTTCTGGTTGTTTAAAATGATTTTACGTGTAAAGACACTAAATTAAACCAAGATTTTTACTAATCTAACTTTTCAACCATGCTCTGCTGACACCTGAGTCAAAGTTCTGGGTTTGTATTGCATGTTGTCGGATAGTCCTGTTATACATGCATCAGGAAACGAAGAGTTCCCGCTCCTTGGAGCTACTCAATTTTTTTATTGGATTTTTTACTGATACACCAAATTAAATATAAAATTCAGCGTTTCTTTATTTTTACCCATGCTCTGCTGATACTTGAGTGAGAGTTCTTGATCATTCAAGTATGTTTTCTCATTGTCCCATTATGGATGCATCAAGAACCAAGGAGTTCCCGCTCCGCAGTGCTACTTATTTTTTTTATTATATTTTTTACTGATACACTGAAATAATTATCAACTTTCACTTACTTAAATCTTTACCCATGCTCTGCTGACACCTGAGTCAGAGTTTTGTGTAATTATTACAAATTGTCGGTTAGTTCTAATATAGGTGCATCAGGAAACGAGGAGTTCCAGCTCCTCAGGTGTTCTGGTTTTTTTAAATGATTTTACGTGTAAAGACACTAAATTAAACCACGATTTTCACTAATCTAACTTTTCAACCATGCTCTGCTGACACCTGAGTCAAAGTTCTGGATTTGTATTGCATGTTGTCGGATAGTACTGTTATACATGCATCAGGAAACGAAGAGTTCCTGCTCCTTGGAGCTACTCAATTTTTTTATTATATTTTTTACTGATACGCCGAATTAAATATAAATTTCAACTTATCTAAATGTTTACCCATGCTCTGCTGACACTTGAGTGAGAGTTCTTGATTACTCAAGTATGTTTTCTCATTGTACTATTATAGATGCATCAAGAACCGAGGAGTTCCTGCTCCTCAGCGCTACTTATTTTTTTTATTATATTTTATACTGATACACTGAAATAATTATCAACTTTCACTTACTTAAATCTTTACCCATGCTCTGCTGACACCTGAGTCAGAGTTTTGTGTAATTATTGCAAATTGTCGGTTAGTTCTAATATAGGTGCATCAGGAAACGAGGAGTTCCAGCTCCTCAGGTGTTCTGGTTTTTTTAAATGATTTTACGTGTAAAGACACTAAATTAAACCACGATTTTCACTAATCTAACTTTTCAACCATGCTCTGCTGACACCTGAGTCAAAGTTCTGGATTTGTATTGCATGTTGTCGGATAGTACTGTTATACATGCATCAGGAAACGAAGAGTTCCCGCTCCTTGGAGCTACTCAATTTTTTTATTGGATTTTTTACTGATACGCCAAATTAAATATAAATTAAATCCACAAATTACGTCATTCACGGCTATTTTATCAAAATGATTGTCTTTTTCTAGTAAAAGGCCAATTTTATTTAATTTTTTTTTTTTAATTTATTTCAGCAGAACTCTTCCGGAAAAGTATTAGGAACTATAGAGCTTGCCACTGTGCACCTAAATCAGTTTTAAAATTTTAATTTTGGAAAAAATGATCTGCTAACGGAAGTTAGCAGAGCATATTTTCATTCGACTTTTTTCAGGCAAAAAAGCCAGAACTATTTTTTTTAAGTATAAGGAACTCTAGAACTCACCCGCATGCCAATAGAACTCACATTTTTTCATGCTCTGCTGGGAAATGATCTGCCAAGTTCACGGACATATGTCTTTCGAGGTTCTGGACTGGAAAGGGGTTGGCATCAACATCAATGGCGAGTACATCACTCACCTTCGATTTGCTGACGATATAGTGGTCATGGGTGAGATTATGGAGGACCTCAGTACAATGCTCAATGACCTTAGTAGAGCTTTCGAAAGAGTGGGTCTTAAAATGAACATGGACAAAACGAAGGTCATGTCGAATGCCCATGTAACACCCACATGAAGATCGGAGACTTTAAACTCGAAGTTGTGGACGATTATGGTTATCTAGGATAAACTGTTCGGTTAGGTAGGTCCAACTTCGAGAAAGAGGTCAATCGCCTTTCTCTAAGTGATCGAATCAGAAATGAAGAGATCCGTAGGAGAACCAAGGTAACCGACATAGCCTGAAGAATTGCCAAACTTAGTAGCAGTGGTCAGGGCACATTGCTCGCAGAACAGATTGCCGATGGGGCCGAAAGATTCTGGAGTGGCGACCGCGTACCGGAAGACATAACTTTGGATGGTCCCCTACAAGGTGGACCGTCGACCTGGTGAAGGCCACAGGAATCCGCTGAATCCAAGAAGCACAGAACCCGGTCGAAATGGCAGTGCTTGCTGGACTTGTCGGGGTTGCGAAGAAGGCCGAAAGGGAAATCGTGGCAACAGGGCAACCGAAGGAACATGGGTGGGTTTTAGTCAGTAAGAGTCTGACACGCCCTCCCGCTCCGCCCAGAGCGGGAGAAGTTATTTGATCATTTCCCACGCAAAAAAAAAAGTGCTTGCTGGACATAGCAGCTAGCTATACATAAAGCTTACGGAATGAAATCTCTAAATGATGGTGAAAACTGCATAAAAACACTATTGCGCAGTTTAGACGAACACAGACAGACACGAAAAGTGACTTTTATTTTATAAAATCTAAAATGTTACACAATAAGGTACAAAAATCAGCAGTACCACAGCCTGCAGGCATAATCAAAATTTCCTAGTTTGAAATCTAACCCAACCGCTGATTAAATTATATTATTTTTAAAGTTAAGGTTTAGGTGGCACGCATATTATAAGTTGGGGGATTTAATCACTGATAAAAATGCTTGGTTCAATGTTGGTCCTGCTCCATAACCACAACTAATTGATTAACATTTGCAAAAACTGTTGGAGCTGCTGAAGATTGTAGGATCATCTTTGCATTGTATAAACTCAATCTCCTTTGTATTATTGCATAGCACAGACGTGTGAGCACTATGTACTAAAGAGTTACCATTTACGGGTTATATGTCTTGCATTGACTTGAATGTGCTCTGGCGGCTGTGAGTATGTCATGCGCACTCAGATGTTTCGCTGATGGTGGCGCGTGTGTTGGATCATTTAGCTCCCTTCAAAATGGTTGAGCTGAATGTTGCTAATCCGTGCGTCATGTTCATGTACCGGCGCCGTCAGGCTATGGCTTATATTTAATTTAATTTTTGAATTGTTGTTTGTTTTATCTTTAATTACGGACGCTTCTAACGTGGACGTCTTTCTACATTGTTCTCACATGTCGCACACCGGGTGCAACAACGTAATAAGTTACAAATGACGTTTTTTTCAGGAGATAGATTTAAAAGTTATTGCTTTAATAAAGTGAAATGTATTTATAATCCTATGATATTTCGATGACTCAAAAATTGTTTATACTCTATATTTTCAAATTAAGGTTGATTCAGAAATAAACATGTTATGTAAGTGGCATATTTTTTTTGTTTTTCATCACGTTATCTACATTTATGACGTTGTTGCGCAGAAAGTTAAATTAAAAGTAGAACTTGTCTGTGCAATAACGTCATAAAGGTTGATCCAAACAAAAATCAACGCTCTAAACTTATAAAAAATAGCACTTGCATAAACTTTTTGGTTAACAATATGACGTATTTTTAAAATACTTGGCATAAGTATTAAACTTTAACAAAATTATGAATACTTAGTACTTTTATTTAGGTAGGTACCCGTAATCAAACTTTTATGAGGAACTAACAGGCTAGAAATTTTATCTGTCTTTTATGTAGTTTTATACTTTAAAATATCACATGCCATGCTTCATTAAAGATGACAACGGTTTACAGATTACGTTTAGTACTATATATATCTGGGACAATATTGACATATTTGTAAAAAATGTTATTGTCATTTCAATCTGAACTGTTCTTTCCTCAAAATTATATGAAATATTTTTCATAATTACTTTTATGACGTTGTTGCTCCTACATTCCGCCAAAACCACAACGACATTTAGGCCCTCAGTGGGTCATTTTGAGAGTTACATTTATGATATTCCTGCACCTAATGTAGACGCATGTTTGACATCATTTGTGATCAAAAACTCATTTTACAAATTTTTGTTTTATGACGTTGTTGCACCCGGTGTGCGATGTATAATTTCAACATCAAACAACATCAAACATAAAGTCACCAATATTTTGTAAAAAATATATTTAAAAGAGAGTCCAAGTTTCTAACCCGTTCTTTTCCATAGGTACCTACCTACTACGCTTTGGAATGGGCAACTAGCTTCATATATCTGACTGACCGATTCTTTGACAATTCAAAAGTGCCTATAAATGGTTTAATTGAAATAAATGCTTTGAGTTTGAGGTGGTGCTTAATAAGGAGGGTGATGATGCCGGATTACGGTCAAGGCCACTATGCCAGTTGGTCACATCTTCAGTCTCAAAAATTACCAAAGACTGCTCACAGCCAACTGATTTACCATAATTATGTTGAAAATCTTGAATGCCGTGGACATTAAGGAAGACCTAGCTGCCCCACCAACCTTTGATGAGTTCATGTCAGCCGGCAAAAGATTGAAGAATGTCAAAAAACCAGGCACTGATTGTCTAACATCGGAGGTCTATAAATATGGTGCGCCACATAATACAAAGTAGACTCTTCAATTTAGTGTTCTAGATATGAGAAACCGGAGCTCAAGACTCGAAGCAGGCCTCCATTTTCATTTTCCTTGAACAAAATTGTCGTCTGTACCAACTAGCAAAATATGTGCTTAAAACTAGCTACAAGACTATTTTTTTACGCTTATAAGATCTTTATCTTTATCTTTGAGCAATACTTAAAGCTTGCTACAACCCTAGATTTGGGTACACTTATAGGAGCATTTTGTTTTTATAACGAACTTACAGAATGTCATTAACTCCTATGATGTACTTGTAATAGCATTAGAGAAGCATAATGAGTCCTATTATAGACACAACCTTTGTATGATAACTTTTATAAGCGTCTGATGCAAGCTCCTTACCAAACAAATCTTGTTTATAATGTGCTAGTAATGTAATTCGGTGTTGGTTACAAGTATATTTTCCAAAACTTGAATTATGTGTTTTTGTTTAGTGTTTGCTTCGTGAGTGATCATTCAATTAAATAATTTTTGTCATAAGTGTTACTTATTACTATTTATGGTAGCGTGAGAATGTGAATATAGGGTATGACATCATTGGGAAGTAATATTCAATGTTAAAATATGCTGTTTTTTTTTAAAGTGCCTCTGAAAAGTAAACGTTACACAATATAACAATCTAATTTATTTAATGTTCGCAATATTTAAAAATGATTTTGACTGAGAGTATGTTAAGACTATTATAAGCATAATAGCACTTATTTCAATTTAAATAAGAACTATTCGCCTCCACGTTAATATAAAGTTATATTACTCTCACAGCGCTCTAATTTAGTGCTTTTACTCTTATAATAATTCTGATCAAGACTATATTTTTACGATCATATTAAGGTCTCCCCTAAGTATGTCAATAAATCTTACACTCTCAGTAAATGCCACTACAGGAGCAGAAATTTTACAAAGTCTTGCTACATGTACTTATGTCCTACAACTGTCTTAATAACTTAATCCTGTATTGTACTATAGCCTAAGTTATAAGAACAAGTGGTCTTGAATGGAAGTCTTTACCAGTGCTAGTATACTATAAGAGTTTTATTAGTCTTGGCAGTCCTTAATTTTCATTATAGGACTTTTTTGCTAGTTTGTTCATGTGCTTCGTTGACTTCGAAAAGACCTTTGACCGCATGCCACGCCTTGCGATTTGGGTAGTGTTGAAAAATGCTGGATGTCCTGAGAAATTCGTCGACATGATTCGTCAGTTCCACGACGGTATGACGGCGCGTGTTCAACATAAAAAACAGACCCAATTCACGTTACCAGTGGTGTGAAGCAAGGCTGTGTCATGGCTCCCACATTATTTGCACTCTATTTCTCGGCGGTGTTGAATGCATAGTGCATAGTACTAAAGCATAATGCTGGACGGATTGAACTTGTCGTCCGGAGAGATAAAAGTGTCTTCGATATCTCACGCTTCAGAGCGAGGACTAAGACGTCTAGGGTTCCTGTATTTGACGCACTCTATGCCAATTGAAAAGACTCCAAGGCTATATAATGATCTTCAAGCCTCCTGTTACATACTTTGACTAGTAACTAGCGTGAAAAAGACTCAATTCCTAAAGCAGCCACCAATGGGATGTGACCCTGACATCTCAACCGTTAACCCGCATTCTGAGCCACTGGAAGAGGTATCATATTTCAAATATCTTAGAAGTTAAGTCTGCAACGATAATAGGCAGGCGTCTGACATTCCAGCACGAATTGCTAAAGCAGCCGCTACCTTTGGGAAACTTAACAAACGTATGTGGAGCTCTCACGACCTGAAACTGCAAACTATAAAGGTTTGCGTTTATTTGGCCTTAGTTCTGCCAATACTCACCTACGCCGCAAAAACTGGGTGTCTATATAGAGGTGATATTAAAAGGCTTGACACTTTCCACCTACGGTGTCTTCGGTCTATCCTTCGCATAAAATTGCAGGATCGTGTTCCCAACTCAGAGGTGCTAAGGCGCACTAGAATGATGAGCATGGAGGCGACAACTGATATGGTGTGGTCATATACAGCGCATGGATACCAGTAGACTATCTAAAACCGCTTTCTACTCGGAGCTCACCCAAGGAAAACGTGCACAGGGTGGGCAATACCAGCGCTACAAAGATGTCTTCAAACGTCACCTTACGACTTGTGGCATACCCGTTTATCGGTGCAGGAGCTTGCTCGAAACCGAAAAAGGTCTACAAAGCAATGCTTTGAAACAAGTCATCTAGAAGACCTAGACAAGAAGCGCCAAATACGCAAAAGTCGCCCAAAGCCGTCCTATATCTACACATATAACGATGCTGATCAGGTGATCTCGCTGATCAGCTCTTCTGTACAAGGTGTGACCAGGTTTCCAAGACCAAATTTAGTTTTGTTAGTCATAAGAGAGCTCACGAAAGGAAAGAAGGTAGAAAATTAGTCCGGGTCGCTGTCGCCGGATACGGTGAATAATAATAATATCCCCATCGCCGTATCTCTACGTTGACGTCGTGGTGGGGCTCCCGCCCCGAACTCTAGGTCGGTGCCGGTAGAGTTTACTTTGTCGGAACAGGTCTGGGATAAGGAGCCAGACCAAGAGAGATACAAAAACCCGCAGGGCAGCATGTGGCGAGCTGTTGGGCAATAGCGACCCCACGGACCCTATTTCCCGGGAGAAGTCTTGTTCCTCACCTTTGGCTTGCCTTTATTGGCCAGCTGGAGTGAACACTGACGAGGAACGGAGCTCCCACCTCATTCTTGTCTTAATTGGCCGGCTTGAGTGGAGACTCGCAAAAGCAAACATGCTCGGAGGAAGGAAGTATTCCAATAAGATGCTGGTAGGGATCTTGGCCGTACTTCCGGGATTGTCCTGATAGCCGTGGAATACCTCTCCACTCCTCAAACACCTCAGGAAGTGTTACCCTCTTGTCGTTACGTCACTATGTGCTAACGACCGTTTTCGGGGGTCCATTATTGAGTGTACAAGCCACCACCTGCCATTTTATACGTGTACAAGTACATATAAACATTGATAAGGCAGGGGCAATAGTCCTTCCATAGTTCCAGGTAACCAGTCCACTTTAGCCATCCAAACCCATAGTCTAACATTATCTTTATTTCCATATCCTGCAATAGTCCTACACCAACCGGGGGTTGTCCTTGGGTGCACATGCATAGTGCATACGGGGATAATTGTCGGTTCGTGCCTCATTTCATTAAAACGCCTAACGGACTTCTGCGAGTTGGCTTGGGCCCCTCGTACGCCTTCCAAAGGTCCGGGACCCCCGGGTCCCGAGATATGTCAAAGACATTTGAAAATAATAATATAATAACAAAATTGTTTATTGGTAAAACAAGTACAGGTATAAACAAATTTTTGATTGGATCCTCCTTTTAGGCAGATAGTGCCTGTATTAGGAGAGTCCGCTCTTCCATAGCAAGACGTGTTACATAAATAGCAAATCGTATAATGTTTATGCTGAAACTACATAAATTAACATTAACTTAAATTAAATCAAATGTGTGTATGTGTAGGTGTAAGTATGTGTGTGAGTATTGTGAGTGAAAGTGCAGCCTGTAGGTGTGACTGAGAGTACATGAGTGTGAGGGTGTGTATGTGTCAAGGTTTCAGAAGTGTTTCGGTGTAATTGTAGGTAAGCTTTTGTATCCATTCTATAACATTTTTTTTATTGTCATAGTAGTTTTTGGGATAAATGTAGATGTATTTATTGATTTTATTATATAGCGCAGCAGATCGTTTATTAAATTGAATACTGGCAAGCAAAGTCCTTGTCCTAGGGATATTTAATATCATATCTTTCCTTCTTTTTCTCAATATGCCAGCGTCATAGGAGAGAGACTTATGTTTTTTAATATAATTTGTGTAATATAAAGTTTCCTGACTGAGAGCAAGTTATTAATTCGAAATAGGTCTTCAGTAGGATATCTCTTTTTTTTCAAATACATGCACTTGATAAGGGCGCGTTGTGCCCGTATCACCGCTAGAAATTTTGTTTTGGCTGCACCACCCCAGATAGGTATACAATAGGAAAGTACTGACTGGACTAGCGCAACATAAATCATCTAAAGGAAATCTTTTGAAGAAGAAGTCGTCATCTTTTAGTGAAGAGGACTATACTTCTTGCATCGGTAAAAACTTTGTAAGAATTCTTAATGTCGGTGTAAAATATTAGCCAGTTAGTGAGGTATCGGGGTTGACTGCCCAAGGTGCGCTTGATTAAGGTAGGTAGAGGTACCTACATTTCCCTATGTAACACTAACGCTGAGGATGTTTTAATTCTGTGTCCTGTGTAGTCCTCATTTAACATACTCATCAACTAAAGACGTTCTCAAAAGATATCGTTGATAGAACTTATAATCTAGATTGCCTATTTGACGCATGAAAATATCCATAAGCGAACCGAAGTTCATAACGAGACGTGATATAGTATAGTATACCATCAAGTGGAATCTTCATAAAGCCTGTCGAACAAACAACATTATGTACATCGATATGTCGTTAAATGTTTCATGAGGTGCCTGGGCATCACCTGGTGTGACGAAAATAACAAATTCAGAACGCTTTTCAAAACAACACTCAGCCTGCACTACATTATGCATGAAGCACTCCATTTGCTGATCCGCTCAGGAGTCCCGCTCGCGGCTCGTTAAGCGCTTACATTAGCTACAAACACTTATTGATTTTGAGAGATTGATATAATTTGTAAGAAATGTACGCGACGGCTTTTATGGAGTTAGGAACATCGTGCTTTATGTCTTCCCGTATATGGGTGAAATAGGAGAACGATGCGAAAATCCGTCTTAGGGATTGTTATCTTTAGTGCGTTCAGTAAGTCGCAATAGGTTAATCTTTCTGATCGCTTGTATGGCTTTAGTAACTTTTTGTATATGATATGATCCACTGTTGTATCCAGTGCCTACATTTATTGTTCACGTATTTACCTTGAAAAATAAAAATCGAAAAGAACGTAGATTACTTATACATTTGTAAATTAATATTCGTGCGATATGTAAAACACTGTCCATTAGCTTTGTTTCTGAAAACCTGCCCAAGTAAATGTCCATCGAGGGCTCGCAATTGTGGGGGTTTGGGGCAGCAGGGAGGAGTTAGAAATGCAATATTAATGCAGTGCCGAGTGGCGGCCAGAGTGCATTTACTTAATGGATCGTAGGCAAAATGTTTACACTGTCGTCGAACATGAAAAAAACAAGTAGTACGAAGTCGGATAGAGAGAAGCTCTTTGGCAGGATTATTGCAAGCAACTGGGGACGAGCTGAGTCACATAAATAAAAAAGTTGCTTACTTCATCTATCTACTCAGTAAAAAAACTTATACGACATCTCTACTACAGACAGACGTAGGAAAGTGTGGGATACATTACCGGAGTGGAAAAGTTAAAAAGCTTAAATGTATCTCCGGCGCGGCTAAAAGTGTCTGACAAAAGTTCGACTTCCATTTTAAAAAGCTCCATTACAAAACATCGAGATTCGCTTCCGCCACGCCGCCGCGAGCGCGAACTGATGGCGGCTTGAGGAACGGAATTAAACTCCAAAACTTTTCAATTTATTTTATATGAAATCGAGCATAGCCGCGTATTCGTGACGTGGAGAAAGCAAACTTGGTGTCGTTCGACTCGTGGCTTTTCAGAAGAAACAGACGGTTAATGTAAGATGTTTTGAGGGGGAATGAGAGAGTGGGTATAGGGGATCTAACCCAAAGCAAGCCGCGTGAGCGGTGATGCTGCGGTTTGTCCGCTGGTCAATTGCAACCACGGCTCTACGGTCTCAGCCCTGTGCGACACTAAACTTGAATTCGTTACGTGTGTTGTGTCCGTATACTATGGCTTAACATGTTTGATACTTTGTCACATCGAACACGGATGATTAAAAAAATACAAGAGTAAGTTGCTGTATGAAGGCAGTCTTCATAATTATAGCAACTGGCAACTACATAAACTTTATGGAAAAAAAATCTGTGTTCCACAGAAATGTCTTTTTTTTTTGGTGGGAAATTATCAAATAACTTCTCCCGCTCTGGGCGGAGCGGGAGAGCATGTCAGACTCTTACTGACTAAAACCCACCCGTGTTCCTTCGGTTGCCCTGTTGCCGTGGGCCACGATCTCCCTTTCGGTTTTCTTTGCAACCCCGGCAGGCATCGGCCCTAGCGGACCCCGTCAATTCTGCTGACATTTCTTTGAGGCGCGCGTGGAACACAACGCGCCGTCGACCCGGGCCTTATCGGACGGCGAGCTGCCCATTGCTCACCGTCCGCAAGCCCGCGCCTACGGTGGTCAGAAATCGGCTTGCGATTCCCGGCGCCCAGGGCGTCTCGGGGTCTCAGGGGTTAGGGGCGTGAGGGTGCGAATTTTGCCTCTCCCTTACGCGTTCCGCCTCCTCCTTCGCGAGCATTACTGCTTCGCAGAAGGAGGTGTCGGCCTCCCATTTCCTCTCGCTCCGTACCATGGCCTGAACCAGGGCCGGTCGCGAGAGATTACCGCCACTGATCGCCTCCACGAGGACACGGCGATGCTCCGCCCAAGCCGGGCAGACTTCCACCGTGTCCTGCGGGCGATCCACACAACGGTGACATCCGGGCGTTTCCTCCTGCCTTATTCTGAACAGGAACCTCCAGAAACAGCTGTGTCTGGTGAGGACCTGTGTCAGGCGAAAGGTGAGGACGCCGTGGCGCCTCTCTAGCTACTCCTCAAAGAGGGGACTTATCGCCGCAATTGTGGCGTGCCCAGCACTGGGTTGCGACAATCGCACTCTCCATGACGTCATGAGATCCCGCCGGAGCTCTGTCCGCTGTGCCGTGATTTCTCGCGGCAGCGGAGTTACCCGGCGTTTCGCCTCCTCGCACCACTCCCAGATGTGCGCGAGGACCTTTGCCTCCAGATCCCATGGCGGTAATCTGGCAAGGAGGTTCGCCGCCTTGCAGGAGACCATGCGGTATCCTCGGGCCAACCGGATGGCTATGACCCTCTGGGACACGTTCAACCGTCGGGCTGGCCGCAGCCTCAATGAACGCGCCCACACCGGCTCCACAGAAATGCCTAACGTTAAGACTGCCTTTTCACCAGAGATGTCGAGGTAGCGAATCGGTGAAGCTGAACTTCGAAACATCTTCTTCTTCTTTTCGTGTGGTTAGTGTTTTTTTAAAGTCGTCCATGGGCCTCTGACTTGGCTTCACATGCCGTCGAGAAATATCTCTCAAGCATGCCGGTTTCCTCACGATGTTTTCCTTCACCGTTTTTGAAGCAAGTGATAATTATACAATACGCACATAAATCCGAAAAGTCAGAGGTGCCTTGAATTCGAACTCGAGATCTATGACTTGGCAGTCCGACAGTCACACCACTGCTATGTCTGCTACTTCGAAACATAATATGTTTCTTTTTCCACCAGTGATAAGTGGTTTAGGGGTGCGATTCGAGTAAGATGTGTTGGAAGATGCGCCTCGCGGGTATGTAAAAACTTAGCTTCGTTGAACCCTTTTCGACCAAAGCTTATAAGCCAAGCTACGCTTGCCAATTTAAATCAATCGATCTAATTGTAGCTTAGCAAATCTCTGGTAGAAAGGGTTGTTTTCCAAGAAATTTAAGTGCCATTGTAATCCCTGTAAACCTTTACGTTGTTGTGATTAGCTTACATCAAAATCAAAAGTTAAAATACCTACTCGTGATATCAACAGTCACGGTAGTTTTCTAACTCGAAGACTATTTTTTATGAGTCATGTGAAAATATAATCAACTAAGGCGTTTTTAAATGAATTCCAGTGTCTCACTAAAATAATCATTAGGTACAAGGAAAAAAAGGACGTTATTTAGAGGAATTTATATTAATTCAAAAACCTTAAAAAATTACGAAAATATTTTTCGTGTATAAAAGTTGTGAACACTCCTACTTAGGTAGGAGTGTTCACAACGACGACGACAACTTTGTATCATAATTAAACGAAAAAATAAAACAGCACTGAACTTCTTTTATAAATAGGAAGTATCAAGATCGTTTAGTACAGTATAAAACATACGTACGGGTACCTCCACACAGAGCAAAGTAAGTTGAATTTGAGAAGAGTTGTAAGGCTTTGGCTCCGAGATAGTGCTTTTAGGCCCTAACCCCGGGGGTGATGCAGTGGGTCCGTGGAGCTTCTTAAAATGTTTTCACTTATGTATATATGGGAATACATTACCCCTGCCTCCGGGTTACTTGAGGCGCGCACACTTACTTTTAACACAAAATTGAAGTGACGTAAAGCCTTCACTCTGCTCTCATGTGTATCTTCACTTAAATTACATTTTATTGGAAAGCTGAAACATCTCACTCGATGGTAGTAAAAAAATCAAAACTTGGAAGATATTTTTTCAATCGCACGTAATATTGTAAACTTTGATTAGAATTATATTGGAATGATTCGCTCATTATGAAGACGTCGGGCAAACATTTCACTATCAGATTCCAATTAAGTTGGTTCAATGAGTGGTCATGACGAGTGCATCCATCGTTTTGCGCTCATAGTTACTAATAATCACTTAGCTTAATTGCGACCGTTAATTACCACCGATCTCGACGGTTCAAATTACGTACTCTAAAACGCATTAGCGGCTGACAGCTGGAGATTATCCGTCTAAGCGGCGTCGGACCGGCAGTCCGCCGCCCCGCGCCACCACTCGCGGGACGGTTCCACTAATGAAATTTAATGAGGCTTAATTGTTGACGACTTAATGCAGGAACTGTAAAGATAAGTGCTTACTTACGGCCCTCGCTGAGCGGCTGAAACAAAACGACTACGTTTTGTGCCTAAGTAACGTTCTAATTTTGTAAGTGTCGGCAGATAGTCATGCGGCACTTCTCATCCTGCTGGGCCCATTATGAACTCCAAGCCTAACACAGTTTCAGTGACTGTTGTTCACTTAATTTATTAAACCAAAATATAATCTACCTAACGTTGTTGTTGTATACATGGTCGCTTATCACATGGGCATTTACTTTACCTTTGCCCAATTTCCCATAGGTTTGAAGCCTCTCATTTGGCCGAAGAGGTTCTAAACACAAGTGCGGTACACAATCAAGGGGTTCAAGTTCGTCGTGACGTGTGGCATGTGATTACAGATCACAATGGTGTACACTGAGTTTCTTGTTAACTGATTAGAGGCAGCCGAGTGGTGTCATCTCAGAACGTTCCAATTACTAAGAGCAGGGTGGGGCGGGGGGAGATTGTCGGGGTGTGAATGATCCATTTCGAAAACTAATTTAGAGTTAGCAACTAAACAAAGAGCACTCCTCGCAGATAATAATTAACGCTTGCGGTAAAGTTCCACTTAGTCTGTATTGGTTAAACCTCACTATACCATTGGCAACGTTAATTAAATGTTTTTCCTGCCCTTATAATTTGTTTAAATAAGATTGAGCGTTGTGCAGATAAGGAATTTAATGTCAAAGAGATTTTTCTTATCTTTACTAATCGGTTGTTAGAAGTTATATTAATGTTTAATTGATATCATTTTGTTTTTGCTCACCAAGAACTTTTCAATATGTATTCGTTTTGTGTTTGTTATGTTTTTAATGACGCAGATCTCTAGATATTACGAAAACGTAAAAAGTGCGTATCATTCATTATAAATTTATTTTAACAATTAGGCAAGCTCAATATAATAAAGCAATTAATTTTATTTTTGAATCCATTTCCGTGATACTGGCATAATATACAAAAAGTCAGATGTTATCTGAAAGATTGTTCTATAGGTCATCTTGACCATTGGAGCACCTAATGATGTAACTTTAAAAACAAAATTAAAGTTGATTCAGCGTCCAAAGTCCCCTGAGTGGGACAGATAGAGCGTTTTATGTTAAAGTGAATGTCTCTGTCGTGTGACTGTTTGTGCTGCTATCCGACCGTTGTCCAGATAAAAGCTTCTCCATAGCACGAAAAAGCACTCACTCCAAATATTGATTTGTTACTTCGCCGCTCCTAAAATGGGAGAGATATGTCTTGGCTTTCATGTTCGTTCCTATATTTAAAACAAGTAGAAGTTATTGTCTCTTAGGAAATAACTGGAACTTACTTGACCTATTTATGAGTCTACCTTTATTAAATTTTCTTAGCTTCATAGAAAATAATAACGGTCCTATCTAGTTAAGACTAAATTACTTTTTAAGTCAAAGATTGCTTGTGCATAGAGTGTAATATTCTAATTCATTTAGTAGAACGTTAATTTTATCATTATGAAAACGTCGGTAAGTAGCGCGCAGGGCCGGCCGGGCGCCACCGCCCGCGCTAAATCCTAATTAACTGCTTGATTACAAGTGGAATAAAAAGCTCGTAATCTTAATTGGTATTTTTAATCAAAGCTCTCTGAGCGTCGACGGGATCTCCTGCGAAGGTATTTAGACGAGCGCTTCGGTAATACTTTATCCTTAACTAAAAATACCATTACTCTAATTTAACATTCATTTCTAACATCTGTGTAAAATGAGTGCCTTACATTTACCTAAGAGTATTAATAACGTAAGCCGAGGAAAACTGAGTTATGCTAATGAATTTTCCCGGCACCAAATACGTTAAGAATTTCTTTTATTAAGGAAGAATTAAGGGATTTCTTTATTAATACCGTAAAGCACTAATTGCAGGGTAGGTAACCTTCATTTCGCCGTGAAGCCTGCTCGGGGGACAGCCCAGTGACGTATTCAGACGGTGATATTAAAAATATCACAGGCCTTATGACGAAACACTTTGTTCGACTTACAACCATTTATGGTAATTTCGGTTGTGGCCTAGTGCCAGAACTGACTTTCAGGTAGGTATGGTTTTAAATGTTGCTTTAACTTATCTTCCGTTCTTAACTTAATTGCTCAAGGAAAGTTTTATTTAGTTAACAGATAAGATAAAGACTTAATTAAGTTCCGTGTGACTTTAAAGAACAGCGTGTACCAACATTGTATGTTAACGTTGAGCACTAACTTTACATAAAACGTATACTACTAAAATACTGAATTCTTTCAAGTTAAGACGCAGTATATCTGACGGTGATGGGTTAAGTTAAATAGTTTCTCCTTTAAATTATGGCAAAAACTTATTTAAAACCATACTTCAGTAGGTACCTAACTACCTAGTCAAACGTAGAGTAGAGTCCGCATACAAAATAATTACATAAACAAGGTGTAATTGACTTAATAATATAATAAAATCGCGATTTCATTGCATTGGTCTCATAGTAAAAGTTGTTCATAATTACAATTATTTTTAGTTAATTGAATTATAATACCAGCCTTTTAATGTGTCCCACTGCAGGGCAAAAGCCTCTTCTCATACAGAGAAGCAGAGAAGGCACGAGCATTGATCACCACGCTTGCTCAAAACGGGTTGGCGATTTCAGACTTATATTAACTATAAAGTCCAGGTTTCCTCACGATGTTTTCCTTCACCGATGTCAGTAATGTCCAAGATAAACTCAGAAAGTACATATGAATTGAAAAAGTCACATTGGTGCTTACCCGCTTAACCACTGGGCCATCATGACATTTGAATTACATTTTGTATAAGATATGAGTGGGGAGAAAATTTAATAAGTTTAACAAATCTTAATATTTTTTGCTTCTGCTTCTTTAGTTTTCAGGAAACCGAAAAACACTAACGCTGTTGAGCTTTTGTAATATTTGGCAGTTCAAGTGCGTCCCTGGCAAGCAATTACTGTACCTATTACTTATTAACTTTCAACCACCCTTAATGGTTTCCGTATTACAGCTTGACTGAATTGTTGATTTGGTTTGGCTGTTTTAATTAGATACGTATTACATGAAATTATGGCCCAAATATAGTTATAAATTATATATGGATTTTGTTCAAATATTCACGTAAGAATTGGAAGAGAAGATGAGAAATCATTAATTGTTGCATTATTTTTGTATTTAATTACAAAAAAAATATAAGTTTTGATTACGTGAGTTTAACTTTTATTAAGGTGTGTTAAAAAAAACTTTCAAATCACACGACTATTAAAGTTGGTGGTACGGTCTACGGTGTTACTTTTTGTATTAAAAGTAATATAACGAGACGACAATAGTGTAGTACGACTAGTCGGAGTAGCAGTGCGCTGCCCGTAAGTGGCTACAATAAAGCTCTCGGTACATTAAGCTTCCGCTAGTGCGCCGTTAGCGAGATAACGAGACCCACTGCCCGCACCACACATAATTTATATCGTCCGAGCTCGTTAAAAACTTATAAAGACGCACATTGTTAGTGCGGCCAATATTCGCGGTTATCCGAGGATATACGACCGCCCTAACGACTCCTTGCTCGGTTCGTGCGAACCATTGCACAAACGACCCCGTTCCGAGTCCGCGGAACGCCACTGGCCGATGCTCCACCATTATGTAGTTTGTGAACATTTTATATTATAATGTACTGCTATTGATTGTAAGCTCGGGCTATTTTAGGACCACTGGATATAGCCATACAATTTTGTTGACTGGGTAAACTTTAATGGGTAAACTTTACAGCCTCTATTTAATTAAAATAGCTTGTTAAAGCATCGACCTTAACTTGGTTCTCGAGGCTCGTAATAAAGAACTACCGCGTAATGGAAAATCCGTGTGCTGATGCAATCTACCGCGAAGCTTTTAGGCTGGCCGGCGAGCTTCGTTTTTCACTTAGTCGATGTGCGCGCAATTACTTGCTTCGCACGAAACGAAAACACATTCTAAACGCTACCTATAATAACATAATATACCTACTGTTAATTAACTGTAGGTAGTAGAAGTATGTTCGATAATACCACGAATAGCGTCACCTGTATGCTCTAATTAATATGAGTAAAGCTGAAATGGGAAACCTATTCGAAACTCGCTCTATAGTCATTTAATTCCATTTTCTACGTACCCGAAAATACCAGACATTGACACAACAATAGCATTAACAGCAGTTAAGCTGCAAGGAAGCCTTCGCGGTGCTGACGTTAATTTGACAAGCCGTTGAATAGCGGGATTGGTGGAGTATGCTCACACGTGGGCAGTTGGTACGGTGGCGTGGCGGGTGCGGGACGGCGGCGGGCCGGCGACGGGGCATGGGCCGCGCGGATCACGGACGCGTGCTCGGCTAAACACAAATCAACACCGATTCTCCATTTGTTAGACACGGGAATGTAATTATGGCCGGAACACTTGGCGGGGGAGGGGGCTGCAGTGAGGGCCTCACGTCATTCAAGCTTTTAGTTCGTAGCTCGACAACGATCGTTACTTTGGATTCGTAATATACGTTTCGGAAACCATCAGATTTTTCCATAGGTAGGTAGGTACCTACCTACATTTTATTAATGGGAGGGTCATCTAAGGTATTTTTTAAATCAACTCGCTTAGCAATCTTGTAAGTAGGTACTACCACAGATTACACTACTAACTACATAATAAACTGCTGCACAGCTTTCAGAAAAATTTATAACTAACAAAATTCCAACGCATTTGAAGTAGTATCGTTTATAAATTTTTATGTAGCTATGTATCAATATTATGCAACTTATAAGTTCACAATTTGCTATATCAATTTATATTTAGAGGATAGCTGATGTATGTAGTAGTTGAGTGTTAAATTAAAAAGTATGGTTAATATAGCGTGCGGGCTAGCGCTAGGGCGCCATACCGTGGGCCAGTGCCGTGACACGAGTTAAACTAAATTAATAAACTTGCACCAGTCTCCGGCTTTATTAAAAAACACTCATTAAAGCAAAGGAAAAGTAGGTGAAGTCGCCGGCGGGCGGCGGGGACAGCGCCGCTAATTGCGCCGCCTTTATTGCTTAAATAAAGTTTTAGTGGGGGAACACAAGTTTTAATTAAAAATGTGAGAATAGTTTTTAATAAAGGACGGGCTCGGTGCGCGTATATTGCGAAACTTTAAGCGATGCGATACGCCCAGCTTACAGGAAGTCCGGCGATATAGTATCTTGCGCACGCCGCGTCCGTCACGAGCGCCGCCAGCAGCCGCCCGCGCTCCGGCTGCCAGCCTATTGTTTGCTGTGAGATCAATCGTGGCTTAGCTGATACATTGTGATTCTAATAACTTAGGATAATATGAATACTACACAGTTGCGTATAGGTAGCTATAACAAGTGGTTCTGTAAGTATACCACCCACCTACTCCCACTCCTCATCCGATCGCTTACACTGATCGATTATCCCGCTTTAAGTGAGAACATTATTAACTTTGATTTACAGTTATCGGCGAGCAGCCTTAATGTTTTATGAACTTTTTTCCAAAACGGTATTCTCGCATCAATATAAAGTGACAAATGGCACGAGT
Organism: Agrochola litura; assembly: GCA_949152395.1. Classification (NCBI taxonomy): domain Eukaryota; kingdom Metazoa; phylum Arthropoda; class Insecta; order Lepidoptera; family Noctuidae; genus Agrochola; species Agrochola litura. The sequence goes on from OX424496.1 coordinate 12,834,295, forward strand.
AACAAGAGAAACTAATAATGCTAGTGATTTACGCCCGCCCTTGTTATTACGACTCATGTGAAATGTAATTTCGGCATACTGCGTGTAGAGTAGCACACACACACGGCCACTGGGCGAGTGTGCAATACGTTTAATAAAGGAGGGACGCGGAGTAAATCCTTCAATTTCGCCGGCACACAACGGCGTATTCTCGTTAACCGTGGCAATAAGTTAAACGGGCGGGCAGCCCGCGCCGGCCGCCGAGCCCGCACCGCGCCCGCGACGGGAAATTAAAAAAAGTCTTGAGCCACCGACGTTATATTTGCCACTTCGATGTTTTCTCTCATTATTATGCGAAACCATCTATGACACATGTGCTTTTCCTTAAAAATATGTTTACTTATGCATCTCATATGGTCATTCCGGTCTGTTCGACTGAACCTCGCTCTGTTGTTCATTTTTGCCACTGAATCACGTCTTATAAATTACCAAAGCCAGACAACATACATTTTAATATTATCACATTTTTAATAATATCCGATTTCAACGAGAAAGGATAGGCAACCAATATCAGCTTCTTGTACAACCTTATTGACTTTTAACTCAATATAAAACACAAGGCTGTATCGATATAACATTGCGGAGAGCGCCATATATGACTAGAATGTTAAGACATTACGTACATTTAAATTGATACTTTAGCGGCAGTGCAAGCGGTCGATTTTAATCAAAGTTCGTTCATTTCGAACTTAGCTGGGGAGGCAGTGCTTCGCGGTGTAATATAGGCCGAGTGTAATATCTGTGGAACAAAGAATACACACGTTCCCACCCCGGCACGGCTCGGCTGCACTCCTAATTAGATGTTCGATGAAAGTGTAATCAGACGTTGGCCGGATCCGGGACGTAATTAAACGGCGAAGGCGAAGAGTGATTTATTAATAGAAAAGCTCGAGCCGTAATGAAATACTGGGCGGACAATGGCGACGAGGGCGGGCGGGCCGTGGAAATTAAATTCTCAGCGACGGCGGCCGCTGGACATACACTTGCCGTTTCTTTGCGGGTCACCTCAGCCGGCGCCTGCTTAATAATGTACGGCGGAGGCAGCGTCGCCGACGCCGCCCGGCCGCTGCTGAGCCACCGCCACCGCCGCCACCCATTACCCACGATGTATGGAGGTGTATAAATTTGTCGGCAAGGGAATGTAAAGAAGATTGGTTTCCTAGTCGAACGGGCGCGGAGAAAAGGGGTGGAATTGAATTTAGGCCGGAATTCACTAGCGAGGTTGTGTTTGTGATATTTCTTACCTATGTAGCAGTAGTGGGACGTGACGCACTTGCCGATTACATTTATTAGGTATCGATTTCTAGCAACATTTATATGATATCAGCGTACGATATTATGTACCCATGTGTATTAGGTGTGAGTAGGATCTTGATATAGGTAATCCACAAGATCTAATTAACCATATGCCTAATTATTTTTAACCGAGTTCTTGCCAGTATTTTTGTTGGTAACTTGCAGAAAATAAACCTGTTTTATATAGTTGTTCTTGTTAATCAACGTCATCTGTATTAGTAATTTTTGGTGGTATCTAACTATCCAAACCTTGACCACCCCTCGTCTTTCTTTGGGTGAAGAAGAATATGGTTGATGGATGGCGTAGAGCAACAGGCAATGGCATCCTGAATCCTGAAAAATTCACCCCGCTGCGCGTTCATTTTGCATTTACTGTCTTTATGTCATTATTATCACCTTCAATAAGTATACCCTCGCGATGACGGGTTGTTGTAGCAGATTGTTGAGAATGTTCACTAGTGGTAAGAAAAAACTAAAAATGTAAGTCTTGCAAAACTGAAATTTCATCTCAACGCCGGAAGAAAAGCAATTTCATATCACAAGCAATCTAAACAAAGAGCATCGACGTAGAATCAGCATTTTCTAGTCAGTAAAGTCGCAATATGGAAGCGTAACCTTAATTACACTTAAAAGCTGTCGGAGTATACTTTTTCAATTAGAGTATTAAAGTGTTCCGACCCTGTCATTATATTAGAGTGTTGTTCCATGCCACCCCGGGCCGGCGCGGAGCCTGCGACGCCGAGAGCCGCCACAGTCCGCCACCCGCCACACGCTCGCCTCACTTCGCCGCGAGTCCTCCTCGACGCTGCACGTGCAGGCTTACCTCGCAGACTTACAAACTTTACACGAGCTGCCGACTCGCTCGTACAAACGTTCCTTGTCGTTTAATTACAAGTTTGATAAATCATTTTAATTGGCCGCCGCTAGTCTAAGGATAATATCTCACGATCGACTGTTACCGGCGACCTGCCGCCGCTAGACATTTACATAGAAAAGCGAATTTTCAGGAAATCTTTCTGAAGTGACAATTGTTAGAGTGGACAAGTATTGTATCAATTTATTTTGGTGCTTTAGTTCTTGACTGTGGATTTGTTTATCGTGGTTCCAGACTAGAGTTTTTGGAAAATACTTGTTTTGTTTGCTGTTTTCACCGGAAAATACAATTTAAAGGTAAATATATACTATTTAATAAATGCTTTCTTTCGCTTTATTTCTAATTAAAAAAAAACCCGCTTGTCTTAGTTAACTATGTTGTTTCCTTTATTATTGCCTAATTAAATTGCAAGATAGAGCCTTCTGATATAAATATTCATTAATATGATAATCATAATTAAATTTGTTTCGCAGACAATATAAATTACTCATATTAATCTTGACAGTTATTATCTAATTCAGCGACCAATTAGGTAGAGTGCGCTTTCAAACGAGAAAGTTAACTCATTCACGGTAATGTTTACGTGTGTGCGTTACGTTATCACGTTGTGATATATTTTGGGCGTGAGTGCGTGTCCATTCAGTGTAATTGGAAGATCCGATGCTACAGATAATTGCTTAATTATGTTTTTACAAAAGCGCGGTGTTTAAGGAAAATTGCGTAGAGCCAATTGAGTAGAAATAGACATAGTAGGTTTTGATTCCGTTGTGTTGTTGTTTTTATATAGGTATGACAAATTCCTTGGAATTTCGTTAGTAAAATAGTTAATACATTATCTTCTTTAATAACTAAGTTTTAATCAATTTTCATAGAGGAGCGCTCTACCGTGTATATACAGAGTAATCCAATGATTTGTTTTCATAACACTATCACGTGACCTTCGCTCCGACCTGTACCAATATCATTGTGAACAAGATTGAAGCGTCAAGCCGGAGGGGCCACACAATAGCTTCCACCAGTATGTGTCCGGTGGATTAGTGTCGTGTATGCGGCCCCACGGCCCCACGGGCCCACAGCCGGGGCCCACGAGCTCGCATACTGATGCAACACCACGCCCGCCGCTTGTTATTTTAATTATTGTGTCTTAATTAAAGTTGGTGGAGCCGCCCCAACCCTTGCCCACCCCTCTGACGAACATAAGATGATACAATATGTAACTCGCAAGTTTTCAGTAGGTGCAGGAAAGTTTTACGCTGTGCGTATTAAAATTCTGTCTATTAATAATCAACCCTCTTAATTAGATGATAGCATAATATATTCCCCAGATGTCATCGATGCAACATACAACAAGTAGAGGTCATTACTACTTAGTGTTATCTCAGCTTTTATCTCAGAATTTAATTAGTCTAACATCATAAATATATGTAAAGTGGTAACCTAATTCAATAGATAAGATACTTTATAAGATTTAAATGTTAACATATTTATGATGCTGATCGAATATAAATTACAATATTTTAATATTACAATTTTAAAAGGAACGTAGGTAGCTATTGCTTCACATAAATTATATTTTGTTTGCTTATGAACATTGCTGTTTGTAAGATATTAATTACATCACGATCATATCCTAATTGCAAATTAATATGCATTAGGTAGCGTAGCGTCTCTATTTGTGTTGCGAGGTATATTAATCGCAAAAAGAGCTGTTTTTATAATATTTATTTGCTCTAGTCTAAAAGCTTTTTCTATATTTGGAATGAGCGAGATTAGTTTTTGAGAGCAATCAAATAATATTAAATAACTACTAGACATTCAGAGTGCCTGTGTATATTTATGACTAGCGCTTCGCCCGCATGTAAAAAAACCATTTTTTTTTAATATAGCCTATGACACTTTATGATAATGTAGCTTCCCATTAATAAAATCATTTTCAGAATCGGATCAGTAGTTCCGAAGATTACCCCCTACAAACAAACTCATAAATATCGCTTTATAATATTACTAGCTGCGTACCGCGGTTTCACCTGCATAAGTCTCGATCCCGTGGGTATATCGGGATAAAAGTATCTTATGTCCTAATTCAGATCATGGTTTACCCACGTGCCAAATTTCATTCAAATCCGTTCCGCCGTTTTAGCATGAAAGCGTAACAAATAAACATGCAAACATTATAAAAATCAAATATTTTCTCTTTATAATATTATTATATATGTAAATATCCTATACTATTAAACGAACAATATTTGCATATATATATTAATTTGTAATCACGTTCTCGAAAACGGCTCTAACGATTTCGATGAAAGTTGCAATATAGGGGTTTACGGGGGCGAAAAATCGATCTAGCTAGGTCTTATATCTGGAAAAAATCGTTTTCTCCGTATTTTCACCCGAGCAGAGCTCAGTCGCCCAAAGTTTAGAACAAGATAATGAATAATAATATGAGAATAATGACATTACCTACTATCATGGCAGCTTGGAATTAGTATGTACTTACTACACATAGGATTAGTATGAACTATCCTATACTATTAAATAAGCATTCTCTATTTTCAGTTCGGTCGCCCTGGTACTTATATATTGTACTAGCTACTACTAGCTTTCTGCCCGCGACTTCGTCCGCGAGCCAATAACCTTTTTCTAAGCAATGCAAAAATATTTTTTTAAATCTCACTAGGTAGATCCGGAGATTACCCCCTACATACAAACTTACAAATAAACAAACAAATTTTACCTCTTTGTAATATTATTAGTATATTAGTATAGAAGATTAAAAATGGACAGAACTGCATCCACCTGTATCATTTCTTAAGGACACGAAAATCGCACCAAAGGGTTGTGCTAATCACTCTGCGTAAAAATCAAAAGCTAGAATGAGCTAAGACTTACTTTCTGATTCTACACTGCTAGATCTTTTTGTTCCACGCATAAGTGTAAAATTAAAATAAATATAAAAAGTAAAATTGGTATTCAAAAAAACGTTTAAGAATATAAAAGTTCCAAAGAGGATAATTTTATTACGATTAAAAGTAAAGCTTGACATAAAGGATTCGCTACAAACACAAAGTACCACGGGTATCACCAGTACTGTTGTTACAATCACTTGCTTAATTAGCACTGAAAATATTCAGTGGCATTAAATTCAATTTCGGTTACAACAGCACGCAAATTAACATTTAATGAAACCTACTTTAATGATTGTGATTTACATAAGTGAATTGTTATTACCCATTGAAAATTAACTGAAATTCAGTCTGTGTAGTAACGCGATTAATTAGTTCATAAACAGCCCCGCAGTGGCCTTGGGAGTGTCGATAAGGATTATTATTAGGCGTACAAGAGATACTCATTAGAGGCATCCGTAATGATTCGCTGACGGCCTACGTAATGGCAAACTCTCTATAATGAAGACAGTAATATCTACTCAACCGACACGGATGAAATGAACACCCAACGTTATTCGTTTGTTTATTATCTTCGTACCCCTACAGTACTATTGCGAAACATTTTTCTTTCTATCCCCGTTATTGTTTGTATGAAAACAAAGTTAATTAGTTAATGAAATCGATTGTTTCTACGGCTCAAATAGAATTCATTTCATTGTGTCCCAATTATAATTGATTTCATTAACAAAGCTTGGCCCATAATTGAAAGTAGGTATACAGTTTCAGCAAAAGGGAGGGTAAGGTAATTACAAGATCCAATTTAGAATTGCCAAGTCTACACTTTGCTGTTAGTTTCAAACAAAAGCTTAATTAATTAAGTCGAGAACAATTAAGTTCACTGCCGTAATATTCTCAGCAATTACGCGGAATTCGACGTATTTTGTAGTCGTCCGTAATTGCCGACGAGTCTCGAATCAGATTGTATCCGACGCTAATACAGCACACATCCATTAATTATACAGCGAACACTAATTGGGAAATCTATTAATTAAATTACCTATTAGTGCATCACGAAATCCCTGAGAATGCTAAATGAACTGATGGTATTACACGTTCAATTGATATTAATTGTCGCTAGAGATAAATACGGCTAATTACTATACGGATTTGTATTTTTTTGTGTGAAATCGACATTGTAGGAGTCTTAAAATGGTTTATTGAATCGTATAAATTAAAAACTACAACGGACGTTAATTTATCTCGATCTTTCTTAACCTTTGGAACGACCACTCTAATAAAAAGCGTAAAAGTGGCACCTACAGGCCACATCCGACGCAAGCAAGACAGAAATGTCACAACAATTACCATGCGACACAAACTGGTCGTAACATTTAAATGTCTTTCAAATTAGTGCAAGTTGTTTTTGTAAAGAAATCTTAATGACTTATCGCTGAATGCGGCTGGTGTCCTGATTGTTCCTGTTGACATTTTCGCACGAGCAGCGGCGCCGGCCGGCGGCGTCGGGCGGAGCGGTGCGGTGTCGTGGTTGTCGGGTTTCGTCCGAGTTTCGGCTGTCAATTTGAATGTATTGGCTCAGATAAATCAGGGGTGTCGTTAGGTGAGGTACAGGCGTTGTCGACGGCAGGTAGGCGCCGCGTGTAACGAGACACATTTCCGGACGTATCCTTCCAATTAGTGCGGTGCTGCTGGGCGCACTGGTCACCGCCCCGCGCCCGCCGCGCGCTCGTTACGCCGCCTCGTTAGGAGAATTGTTTGTTCGAGTATGTAAAAATGTGTTTATTTGCACGTACGCTTCAGGGTAAAAAATATATGAAAAGACCCTTTTAAGACTTTTAATGATTTCCCGGCAAAGGGAAATTGGGTTAGTTATTTTCCCCGGGGTTGCCCCTCGTTAAGTTTTAATGGGGTAGCTAGCTACGACGTAATCAAACGTACTTATTTAAGTTAACGACGTTATACCAGGGGATGTGTACTTTGTTGTCAATAGCAGTTATTCAAAGACGCTCTTCGTGTGTTTATCACACGGCTCACAAACAACTTTGATTCGTGGTACAACACTGTTGTCCGGTGCTACTCGTTCGTGATACTAAGTATACCGATGGGCAATGGCTTTTTAGCGTCACACTTTCCAGGAAAAACGCGCAGCTAACACGTTAGAAACAGGGGCCTTCCGGCGCAACTGAGGATACCTATCTTGCCGTATAGGTACAACGCCTAATTAATCTTCAGTAAAATGTCGACGGTGCTTGTTTTTGCCAGGAACTCGACTCATTAGACCGGCGAAGCATGTTGATTACATTCTGCAGTGCTTATTAGCGCAAACTCTCATTAGGGGCCACTATTGTTGTAATTAAACAAGAAGCTGCATCAGTACGGATCGCTAAGTGCGGGTTGTGCTGAAATCACCTCTATGTAGGTGTAATAGCGACTCGCTCGTGCCGGGTTGCGAGTGGCCATTATGTTGTGCGAATTTAATTAACAACTCAATAGTTACACAGTAGAAGAATAGAATGGAGGGGTGTTCTTGTGGTGTCTGACATGATTCCATTGTTAGCGTCGGTGCAAAAAAGCGGAGGTTTGTTTTTGAAGTGGCTTACGCAATTACGAGGTGGTACTCGGTTCCGGCGGCGTCGGCGGCGGGTGCGCCGTCGTCAGCGCAGAGACCGGGTTTAATTGGACAGCCGAGGGGCGCGGGACACGGGAGCACGGACGAGGGCGCGGGTGCTTCGCCACCTCCTAACTCTTCTAATTGGCTCGCCTACACTAACAGGCGCTTTCCTTTAAAATGTATGCTCATCGTCATTACGTATAATAGGCTCCGACTCCACAGGAACACCTGACGCTTTGCCAATTTCTTTACTTTAATATAAGCGAGAAATATTTTCTTGTTAAGATCAAATGTCGCTTGACTCTTGTGTGACGGCTTGCTGACGCTTTCTGTTAACCTTGAGCTTCAGGGAACTTATTGAGAAAGTATATTATGTAGATTAAGAAATTCACGTATGTACAAAATCAACAAATTCTTCAAAAATCCTCATGTATCCTCTTCTAACTGCATAAACCAAACCCCGCTGAACACTTGTGACTTGACGACTCCACACAAACTACAATAGTTCGTTATCCTCTTTATTTACAAACTTCAACATCACTAGTGGCTGAAATCCGGACATGAATGAATATTTTCTCGTGACATGCGTTTCTATCCGATAGGTAGGTACCCCAAATGTCAGCCAGTCAACGCTATCATTGTTTCATAATTTATTTATCTAAGTGAATTAGAGAGGTTATCGATGTCAAGTTAGAATGGAACTGCCTACGTTATCTTTCTGTTTGTGTCCATTCATTATAAATATCTGTTTTGTAACTTTACTTATTTATCTATGCACTTAAGAAAATAAAACAATTTTAGATGAACGCTTTAAAAGTTTCAAGATAAGATAATTAAACGACATTATAAAAACGTTTCTGATATTATTTAACTAAGTAGTTACACAAAAAGAAAACAAAACGAACAGATAAAAACAGTCTTATTTTGAACTTATAAATGATAACAAAAAGTAGGTAGGTACTTACCCATTTAATTAATAATTATCTGCCCCACGTTATTAGTGTTTTATCATTGTTTGTTTTTCATTCACGAAACTAATAACTGGGCATATCGATAATTAGTCCAATTAAGAAAGAATAGCGTTTAAATTAGCATCGGTTTGAATTGATTGGAGTGTACCGGTTGATTGGCAACTCACGCTCGTTGCGCGTGCGTATGGGTACGCCGTGCGACTACGCGGCCAAGCGCTACGAGCGATAGCGGGAACCGCACGTTATGATAACAATCCCTAATTAATATTTTACGAGTACCTTGTAGCTGAGGGTAACGTAACAACTATCTACTTATTTGCGTAAAACTTTAAAGATTCGTTCAGCAAAACACTGTTAAGACACTCTTAACTGAGATTGTATCATTATTTTATTTCACTTCAAGCTCAGAAATGTACAGAGGCGGACTTAATGCCATAGGCATTTTCTACCAGTCAAACTTTGGGTGATGCAGAGACAAACTGTGGTAGGTGCAATTACGAAAATGGGGGAATAAAAAAAATAATAATTCAAATATGAGGATACACATAATACTTATTACAAACTATAAATATAATATATAGGCCTAATTACATACATAAAATAAGCACAAATAAATATACATCATCATATCATTATTTTACTAGGCGTCCAATTAAAATCTCACAATTTTTTATGTTTTTTTATCATAGTAAAGCTATTGTTAGTTCGTAAACTCTAGTTAACATAGCTTCTAGGTCTTAAATTAATCTCACATAAACAAAATAAAGATATATCTCGACCTTTATCACTACAATAATGACAATGTGGCCGGCATTTAGCCTTTGCTCAGTTCTTATTATCGGATATAAGGGTGCATGCAACGCCGGTTATTGGTTGTCAAAGCGCTTGTTAAAGCTTATTGTGGAAACGGTTTTTATTTATGAAATCGATCGCAAATAACCATGATAATAACTAATTAGAGCCTTTATTAGGAAGTCGACGGGGTAATTGATCACTAACTTATGCACTTTGAGTACGCTTCAAAAGAAATACGTTGAAGGTTCATTTAGAGACCATACACATTTCATATAAAAATAAAAACCGGTCAAGTGCGTGTCAGACCACGTACAATGAAGGGTTCCGTAGTTGGGATCAATTTATCCCAAGAATAAACATTGTAGTTGAAAAACTTGTTCTCTCATACGAAATGTATGGGAGAACATGTTTTTGCAACTGCAAATATAAGTTGGTCGATTATTACTCGTTAACTTGTAGGGCCTACTTAGCTGTGATAGTTTTCCTTTTAATTTTGTTATATAAACTACTGACGTGAACTTTTTCACATATCCAAAAACAACCATTTAGCTGGCAGGGGGGCGGGGGGGGGACACTTGCAAAAATTAGCACTTTAAAGGACCAACGATACCCCACTCCATGGGATAGAAAAGAAAAAAAAACATCCCCACTTTACGTGCAGGGGAGCCACCCTAAAAAATCATCATTTTATTTTACCACTTTTTCGGCGTGATGATATACCCATGCCAAATTCTGTAATTTGGCATGGGTATATTAATCACGCCGCTTTCTAGTACTAAGAGTCTCGGACAGATAGACGGACATGGCGTAAGTATAAGGGTTCCTTGTTGACTACGGAACCCTATAAAACCCGACATAAAACTAACGTTTTAAATGCGTCGAATAGTGCATGTTTAATCATTTCTTATATGCCGCGTAGACGACTGCGTAGACGCAACGTATGATAATTTCTTATATGCTGCGTAGACGTCTCGTATACTGCGTAGACGCAACGCATGCTCTGCGCTAGGCGAGGTAGACTGACACCACTCGAATAATAAACACATTAGATTTCGATGCGGTTATGCTGTTGGTTTTGTTGCTTAAAACAAAATTATTACGCATACAATGTGCGGCGTAACGTGTCGTAGCGTGTCGTAGCGTGGCGTAGCGCGTCGTAGAGTGTCGTAGCGTGGCGTAGCATGGCGGAGCATAGCATAGCGCGTCGTAGCGTGGCGTAGCGGTGTCATACCTGAGCGTGTCGAACCGTCGCGTAGCACGGCGTAGTAGTTTTTGTAGTGTGTGTAGTGTTTCAGTTTGATGGTTAAAATACATTAAATCGATTAGGTATTATGTTATTACACTTTTGCATTTTAGCTTAAAATACTACCTACACTCGCATTCAAAAGTTTCAAGGCCCACATCTAATAAGTAAATTGTTAATAAATTCACTGTGCAATCGTTCTTCGTTACTGTCGATTGGCTGGCAAAGCTGTACAAGCCAATCAAAAGACGGAACGCACATAATAGCTAATCAGTGGGAGAACCCTTGTGCAAGCGAGCTTTAATAATTACCCAGTGTAAAAATAGTATGTAGATCCTTTGTGCTCTGTGGTGAGTATCAGAGGCAAGTGGGTGCATGGTGTCTGTCGGAGCGCGGGCCCGACACGACACTTCACCGCCCGGATATGAGCGGCTATTTAATTTCCGTGCTTTCAATGATCGTTTCATATTCAACTATATAACTCTTGTCAGTTGCCAGCTTTGCACCTGAACGTACTTTGAAGCTTCATGTGCTTATATGATGGATTGATGCTAAGGGAACAGCGCTGTATATCATGTTCAGAACGCTTTAGAAAGAGATGTTGGTGGATAGATTAGATACTTTAATATTAAGGGAAAATTGATTCCAGGTTAAGTTTTAGAATTTATTAAACGGGAAGACAATAACACAGTTTTTGCCAACCCTTTCCGTGAGTGACCAATCAACACTAAAAAGAAGTTTTAATTAAGTGAAATTATTAATTTTCCGTATTCTCATCAGCGAATAATCAAGAAAAATACACGGAATGTTTCAGTCATAAGTTAATTGTTATTGTTCTCTCGTTAGACTGATTGCCAGCGCATAGTGATCCACTCTGTTTAGGCAATTAAATGCATTCGCAACGTCTCTGGAGATTGTTACTGAGCTGAGACTGTATTATTTCTGATTGTTCACGCAGATTACATTGTTTCGGCTCTTATAACGGAGGTTGGTCAGGATGTGTGGAAACCTAGTTATATTACATCCAAATTTACAGTTTTGTGGATAATAAAGCACGATATTTTTCACTTTAAAAACTGTGGTCGTTAATAGGATTTCATAGAATTTCCATAATAGATATATCACCGGTATTGGAACGATTTTAATTATGCATATGAAACTCCATTGTCCTTACTTGGAACACGTTATGTTGCGGAAACATTTCAAAACAAATGATTAAGGTTTGTTTCATAATGTGCTTGTTAATTAATTATGAGCTCAGCATAATCATCTAACAAATTAAAATGTTAATGCAATTAACTTAGCTCATATCCATCTTTTATTTTATTAAGGTTTGTTCACATTGCGCAAACATTTGCTATTTGAACTGTACAATTAAATGTGGCATCATTTGGAATTAAATTAAAAGTGTAATAACAACTTGCACACGTACAATTACTAACAATAAAGAATGAACCTAAGCAAAAGGTTAAGAAGTGCATACCGAGGGGTGTATGGGGTGTTACGACCCAATCCATCTTGTGCGATAGCAATCAGTGCGTCACACACTAATAGAAGCCACTGTATGTTTGTTTGCCATTAATTTCGTGAATCCAGCCACGAGCCACGTAGGGCCGTGTTGACACGCTTGCAACGATTGATACAGAAAAATAACATTAATTAAATGTAAACAAGTTATATATTATCGTATTCATGAGGTTTATTTGTGTCTTGTAAAATATGCTTGTTATAAAATATTTTTTTTAAGTTTAATTTCATGAAAGGTTTGCTTAATATGGTTTTTAAATGAAAATGAAAAAACGGCTTTAATAAAGTAGATAACTAACCAAACATAAAGCAAAACAACTTTAATATCCACACCACACATGGTTTGATTGCAATATTTTGCTGTCAAATGTTTATTTTAGCACTATTGTGAGGGAGAGTGTTGCGCAGGGGTGGAGTCGCTGTGCGTCGGCGATAGCACTGTGTCATCACTGTTATCTTGCATCGCAAGGTAGCCGCGCCGCACGCGGTGGCTCCGCGCTGCCGTAAATAACGTCTAACGTTGACGCACTGATTGCAACCTCCACTGTAACACCCTTGCTACATCATTCATTAACACGGTAATAAAATGAAATGTTACCGCAAATGTAATTTCCATTTATTCAAATTAACTTCCCAGACGTTTGAGAAACTATGATTGAAGATTGATACATTATCGTGTAGACTCAACTTAATTGCTTCTAGCAGCGCAAGGGTTAACAGATGAGTTGTTAGTTTTACACAGTCCATGCTCAAACTCAGAATAAAACGATACATTCATATCAAAACTGATAACCTTATGTTTTGAGTGACAAACCAATTTTATTCTCGACTGCCCCTCTCAGGCGGGCCGCCCCTCGGACCGATCAGACCTTATCCAAATTGGATCTTGAATAATAAAGAATCGGGGCGATTGGATTTTATTCCTTAAATTCAATTAGCACACAAGGGTCGTGTGTGACTGCAGACGAAAGATAGAGGCATATTATCGTATTAAAAGGGATCGTGAGGGTATATTCGATCGGGAAGAAAGTGTCTAATCTACTTACACATGGAAATTTAAAATGCGTCTCTATCTTTTACTTAAACATAAGCTAGTTCGTAGAATTTTTTGTTTGTTTTAATACTTACAACACTTCGGTATGTTAATAACAGCACTTAGGTACATTACTTCGCTAGAACAGCTTTAATTTAATTATTTGCATACATTTTTGGTAATGGGTTAAAGTTCATAGAATTAGTAGATAGACATTTAAGTGAACCCCGCATCGCCGGCGCCACATTCAGTATTTAGTAACACAAGTCTGCAAGAACCACAGTTATGTAAATTACAGCACTTACACTACTTCGCTATTACAGCTTTGATTTAATGGCTGATAAACTGCAGTACTTTTGCTAACAAACTATATCGACACGATATAATCTCTTACTTACTTGACACTCAATACGAATAGCTCCGATTTAATCGTGAGAATGGACGTAGAAATTTAAAGCGATATATTTATTGTTTAAATCCGGTCTCCAGTGTGGGCAGCGATTCCGTGAATAATGTATTATAAAATATGTATGCGGAGAAACTTTTAAGAGTCTGTTGTAATAGATATATTGCCAAATGGACTGGAGAATTAGACAGAAACGCTTTTATTTACTTACGCCACGTTGACAGAAGATGTTAACATTTGCATAAGTATTAGATATATTACGTGGGTATTGAAATTAAATTGATACTACATTAAATAATCCACATAAATTAACATAACATTATTATTTACCATGTAAAGACCATTTAAAGATTATTTACCATGTAAAGACCGTATCTAAACATTCAAAGTATCTAAACAAAAAAAGGAAACAGTATGGACAGTGTTATGGTAATTTTGTTATACAGCAAATTATGCGCTTGTGAAAAAATGCATTAGCAATAATTAATACGTCATCTAGGTATTATAATATAATCCGTGTGAGTATCCGACCTGCTCCCCATTAGAGTGAATGTGTTAATAAAATAAATTGCGATATTATCGTCGCCGCGTTTGACATAAACATCGAATTCTACTTAAAGTAATGGAAACGATTTAATGCAGCCGAATCAGGGCGAGCGATAAGACCAGTTTCCTTACTAATGTTCACAAATAGATATTAATTTTCAAAGTGTTTGTCGTATCTCAATATGTTTTACTTTAATATGTAAAATGAAAAGCTATAAGTTCCTTTGTTTGTTGATTGCTCGTATAAAATATAAGTTTTATTTTACAAAAGCTCTTTGATCATGCTTTAAAACGAAATCTAGCTACATATAAAAGTGGAAAAAATTAGGTAACTAAAACCAACACGCTGTATAAATAAAGTTAGTAATAAAACGTAATTGCTTTATTAAGTTTCGTAATACGGGGCTCTAATTGAAACCACATGCTTATCCGTAGGTAGCTATGTATATGTGATATAGCTAGAACAATACAATGTTCTAACGTTTTTGTCTATTACCACGACGCTTTATGTACTCGTACCATATGGTAATAGTTAGTGGTGGGAAAAAAAATTTAAAACACGAAACATACATTAGACATTTTATTAAATTCACACGTCATAAAATTTAATTTAGGTTTGAGCATGTCTATCTATTACGACAAATCAAGAAATTACCATGAATTAATTAATATTATGCCCCGCGGTTATGCTTAATGATGTAAGATTATTCAAAGATGTTTAGGAGGTATCTATTATTTAGATAGTTTGGGCAATCGTGTTCGATTAATGGTGATATTATAAGTACATGGCCTACTTGAAATAAATGATTTGACTTTGACTTTGACCTTACAAAGAGAAAATGAATTAATGTAGGTACTTACCTATGTAAATTGAGCTGATATTGGAAGAGATGAAGTTTGAAAATAAGCTAGCTTTTGTGAACTTTTGGGAAAACCCTTTTTTCCTACAATTTTTTTTTTATCCTTTTTATTTGGCTTCATGAAATGCACTAACAATCATAACATAACATAAACATCACGCCTTGTTTCCCCGAAGGGTTGGGCAGAGGTGTACCTGTAGTAGGTACACCCACATTTCGCCAGTTATGTTTAAGTCCCATGTAATAGGGGGCGAGCCTATTGCCATCAACCGGGCACAAATCCAGACTCCGGGCTGCTACTGAGAAATTCCAGATAGAAACACCCAATAATACTTTGCCCGACCCGGGAATCGAACCCAGGACCTCATGCTCAGCAGTAGCGCTTGCGACCACTAGACCAACGGGGCAGTCAATCGTAACAGATAAAGAAAATTCATTGGATAATGTATTTTTAATACTAAAACTTTTTACAAAAAAAAAACAACCGACTTCCAACAAACACTACAAAGTGAAAAATAACTTTATTTTCGGAAGTCGGTGTCTTTGGTTTTGAATTTTCGTTTTTTGTCACCGACAGGTTTAAAGAATTTCTTTGAAATGGCTTCATAGTCGACACATACACACGTGATTCTATGGCGTGAAATTATTACTGCTTTGAAAATTATATTTATAGACTAGCTTCTGCACGCGACTTCGTCCGCCTATTACCTTCCTCAAAAATTGGGCTATCCACTGCAAAAATAATTTTTCAAATCCGACTGGTAGTTCCAGAGATTACCCCCTACATACAAACTTACAAACAAACTAATTTTACCTCTTTATAATATGAGTATAGAAGTATAGATTTCTTTGTAGATTCCTTGAAATTTCAATCAAATATAGATTTAATTTCATGGATGAGTAGAGAAAGTCCTACATGCATGAGTCGTTTTGCAAAAGCTACCAACTATCAGAAAAATACTATCGTATTCCATGGTGCCATATAAACAAACAAAGCTCCAAAGTAATGCGACAGTTACATTATCCAATATTCATAACCATGTCAGCGTATAAAGGTGAGAGTAGAATATAATTAATAAAGCGCATGTGTCGGCGCGCCTCAGTCGCGAAGGTGCCAGGAAGAGATTGCGTCGCCGCCAGCTGCTCAATATGAACCAGATTAATGTTTTTGCTCTTAAAATTGTGGATTCCCCACGTTACTGGACAAATGTGTCCAGCACCTTACAGCGTTTCCAATTAGTTGGGATTATAGCTCGGGTTCTAATAATTCCCACTTTTCGATTGTGTGATAATGTTTAAAATGTCATTGTCGTTCAGTTGACATTTCGTTTGCACGTTTTGGAGCGACATTGAGGTTATATTGGTATTGAATGACATTTTCGGTTGCACGTAAATTATTTTTATGTTCGTAAATAGGAATGAGTGGTATTAAAAAGTTACATGAGCTTTAGCAGTAACCACTCTGTGAAATTAAACCATTATCTTCTCTCCTTACATTCGTCATACGCGTGTTTGTACGCTCTCGGTCGGTTCACGTGTAAATTAAAGTGCTCACAGTTGCCGGCTCGGCATCGCTCTTAAATTGACTGTCCATCAAATCGCATATCCTCCGGGACGCGGCTGTCGGTGGGATCCGAACCCACTCGCCCTACGTTTTCCGCTACAGCACTGGCCACTATGCACTCGCGTGATATTGCTTAATTAAACTTTAAGCTTAAGGGAAAATTTAATTTCCGGAGCGGCTCCAAGGGATTATGTTTCTCGTATTTTTATTTGTAATGATGCCGACGTTCTTAATGCAGCTCTTATAAGGCTTCTGATCGTTCATTTTGTTCATCTTAAATTAATATCAATTTGTTGGCGGCTTAGAACAGCTTTTTGATATTAATTCGGGGAAACGGTGTTCCGAAAATAGAAGCCTTCAGATGACGTAGAGAAGTTGCGATGTGAGTCACCGTTTAATTAAAATGTTGGTGTGATTGTGAGTGGGTCGTGGGTGCTGAGTAGCGAGTAGCGGATCGTGTAGCGGAGCGTGTAGCGTGGCGTGTAATGCGCGTGTGTATGCGGGCGATGGCGTGCGGCACAACCTTAAAAGCAATATCCGGCGCCGCGCGCGCCGCCCGGAAATGAACCGGAAACGGCGGTGTATTAAGCCGCAGGTACCAGCCCTTCAATTTATAAACGCTTGCGGGCACACTCCAGCCTTTAGCCGCCTGTGTTGGCTTTCTACTCTTTTCTCGCGACTATATCCGGCGCGGTTAATTTGTAACTTGCACTTTTTGCAAAGAAAACTGCGGTCACCAGATCTAAATCGAAAAGTCTTGCGCATTTTTAATAAAATCTTCAACTTTGTGGAATACAAATATAAAAGAGACTTATTCAAAACATAGACGAGGACAATATCTAAAATTACATTCTCTCGGCCTGAACTAACAGTGAAATGAAATAAAGTCCGCAAACAAAAGTTTGCAAATCCAATATGATTTGGCGCGTCGGTAAACATCGGCAGCATCCCGGTGATATCGCGAACGAATAACATTAAACTTTGTATGGATTGAATGTAGAAAACCAATTTCGGTGCTCGGCGAGTGCGAGCCGACGGGATGAGGGTGTCAGAACGCTTTGACAGCTCTCTGATTGAAAAATACGGAAACCTGTTTATGGAGCAAGTGAGCTCCCGTGCGCCAGGCTCAGCTGTGGACGATCACGTGGCGGCACGCACCACATTTGCAATTATATGGAACCATCTCACAAAATATCGCTCACAACGGGACTAAACAATCAACGAATTATTTATTTTAATAGCAGTTTGTATGCTGTTGATAGCACTTTAGCAATTTTCACATGACTGTCAAAAGCCGGTGGCGCACGGCGGTCATACTTTTTGCCGAAACCGTTTCATTAGCGACATCACAACATTGTGTGCGAACCATTAGCATATGGTTAAGAAATATTTTCTTGTTCGTGTTAATTGCTTGAGTTGACATTTTGAGGAACATTCGTAGACGTGCATGGTTAAGATTATTTGCGCGTAGTTTTTACATGGCTTGCTATTATTTACTTAGTAACTTTCTACCCATTGACCTCTTGGTACCTACTAAAAGTTATTGTTAGGTGAGTACGAGTAGGTACGAATGTTTAGATATTCCAATTTTTATAACGGCTGATGTTAGCCTAAATAATCTCCTTGCATTGCGAAAATTTTGCTTTGCATACTATCCCCGCAGTAAAGCTGGTCCTCGATATAAAATCAGTGTTGATAAATGATCGAAGAACTGTGCACGTTATGAAATATCTCATAAACAGGCGCTCCGAAACGATCTGAGCCACGATATATCACGATTTTGGACATCAGCAACCAGCTATTGGAATTCTGCAGATGATTTTCCTTAAGAATTTATACGCGCGGTCGGACGAACCAATCGTAGTAAGGATTTCGGGATATGAGATCTGCGATTCATTTAAAACGGCGAAATTAAACGTCTAGGAGATTACCAGTTGGGTCGTTTGGGGATTACACAGAGATAACTAAGACGTTTATTGAACTACTTTGAGAAACTTTTATTAAATTTATATCTTATCAGTTCCCTCAGATCATTTAATAGGAAATATAATTTACAATCGTTTCGAAAGGCAGTTTGGAGTTTGCTGGAGTTCTGATTTAGTTTATTAATCTAACTACAGTTTTATTATAATTTGTTTGCCATAACTCTGATTGAAGTTTACCTACTTTAGATAAAATAAAATCCTAGGTACTTACCGTTAAACACTTAAATTAGCTCTTGTTTTTATTACAGTGGCGTTTATTATGAACCTAAATTAACACACTCGTTACAAAACACGAATTTCCTCTAAAAAACACTGACGAGTTCGGTCATGTAATAAAGCTATTTATAATAAATTAAGGTATTGTGTAGAGCGCCGTTCGCGAGTAATGTGCATGCATTTAAATTACGCTCAAATGCGGCATATGTGACGTACGGGAGGGTCGGCGGCGCGGGCGCGTCCTCCCTGCATCGCCATGACACCCACATGAGAAAGATTTGATACAGAGAACACTCGGGAACACTTACACGAACTTCTAAAATAATCGTTAAACAGTAATGAATTCAAAGCTTTTAAGCATCGAGGAAAAACATATGAAGGAAGAGATAAGACAGAAAGTCGAAGAAAAAAATATATTTTAAGTTATAATTAGTTAATAATGAAGAGCGTAAGTAAAACATTAATATATTATGTGAGTATATTTATGTTGGTAAGCAAGCATTCAATGAAAACGTTAAAGCTGTCTCCGATTTCTTTGGAAAGCGCCGCACAAACTCCATTGTGCTCAATTGAATCGCGTCTTAATTACAAAACGGGTGAATATTTAATTAAAAACTTTCCGCACGCGAGTAATTCCTTATTCCATGTATACGAGATTGAGTCAGCGTCGATTCCTCTTTTCTGCGAAGCCGTCGACATTCGACAAGGGTTTTTAATTGAACGTCGACCCATTGTGCTCGTTAAAGCGATTCTGAGTTAATCACCACGTTTTTCGTTCGGCGTAATGGAAGAAAGTAATTATCAATTAACTGCTCGATAATGGATTGCGGCCGCTTATCCGCCGGCTTATCTCGACGTGTAACGACCCACTCCCCGTTTTATCTTTTTAATAATGAATTTAAATCATCAATCATTTCCATGGGTTGTGTCAATATCGGATATTATGTCGTTGGGCGTCGTTGTGGGCCATTTGCACGCGCTTGGTGCTGTGCCAATAATGTAATTAACTTGGATATTGTAAAAAAGTAGCGGATAGTAAAATGTCGTGGTGACATTAGTTGAATACTTATTTGGGTGCGGCGGCATGGCGGGCGGCGCGCGGCGTGGCGCGGCATGCCATGCCATGGTGCGGCGTGTGTTGTCAGCGACCGCGATTGTGAAAACGTGAAGCGTGGCGGCAGATGACGTGATATTGTGCCGTGAATTAGCATTGTAAATGCAATCACAGGTGTCAACCCGACACTCGCTCGTCGAATTTATGCGCCTTCCGCTCCGGCCACTATGAATATAACAATTTATTGTCTATAAATAACGATTAGCATCCAACGCCGCCCTTCTAATGAAGCCATTAAATTATTCAGTTATTTCAGAGGTTTCGGTGGAGGTATAATGTGTGATGTAAATAAAACCGCTTCGCTTCGCTCGATGCTTTGTGAAGGTAAAATGTCAGTCTCTCGTTTCCGTTCAATAGCCTATTTGCCTAATGACAAGAATGTCTAGTGACAAGTGTATAAAGTTTCACATCAATCAGAATTATCGGCGTAAGAACCGGATTTTGTTATTGTGTGTTGTCCGACAAAACAACCATTAAGCGGATTAAACATGTACGGAACCAATTAAGGCCTTAAAAGCCGACAGCGTTGCTTGTGCGCTAGCTGCGGAGCCGCTGGCGGGCGGCTAGCGGCTGACAGACCGCCGCTATTAAATCTCTTTAAAATACCTAGTGGACGACGATCACGAACATTTATTTACTACACTGGAGCTAAGTTATTGCAGCTTAAGTCAACGTACAACGCTGCAGCGCTACAATCAGCCTCGCTCGTCTGCGCGTTAATTAGCTACATTATCGCTGAATCTACAGCGACGTGTTACAATGACAATTATGTGGGGGAACTGTACCGCAAGCGATCTATGCGCTAAACGTGTGCTCCGTCTATTCGTTATTTAGCTGTTGTGAAGTGTTTAAATGGATAGAGTGAGGGCCGATGCACCTTTATATACGAGTTTCTTTTTATTAATTTTGGTATTAAAGTAAATTCAAAAGGGTAACCCAAAAGGCAATTAAGTATAATTCCTACTGACATGTCAGTTATTATTTCAATGTTGATTACCTGAAAAACACGTAATCAAAATTGACGGTCAGCAAGTAAGCAAGTTCAGTTGATATCTAAAGTTAAAGGATACAAGTAATGTTAATTAAGAACGGCCCTTTTAAAATGTTATCATTATAACAGACTTAAGTTGGTTACTTGATTCAATGGTTTCTTAATGCCTGAGTCATTTAAAATAATTACCTACATGAGTGAATAATCAAGTTTACCTTAACAGTACAATATAGAGTCTCATATATACAACATGTTCGTGAAATAATTTCTAGGAAATTATCCAATTAATTTTAATTATTTTACCATGTTTTTTTTTACAAATGAGGTCTTTTATGTAAGCTAATTTGAGCAAAGTTCCTGTTAAAAATGATTAGAAGCGACAGGTTGTTAGGTTTCATTCATAATTATTGGTAAGGAATTAGTCTCTACACACTGATAGCGTAGTTGAACACCCCTCCCTTAGCAGAGTGGCCCTCATACAATATTGGTAATTAGGTACATACATTGAGTTTTGAATAATTTTATAGGTAAAGGACAGAGAGTATGCGACCCAAATATTAAATTAAGCACAACATTAAACGAAATCTTTGCCGACATTACACAAGTTGTGTGTCACGGGTGAATTGATGGCGTGAAACACACCATTACGTCCGGTCCACTCAATTATAAGACTCCGGCGTATGGCGGCGAGTTTCATGTGCTAAATTATGTAGACTGTCTGGCTTAATTTGCGCAAATTACATTTCAACCGGCGCGGTTTCGCGCTTCGCCCGCGTCCTGAGCAGATTAATAAAGCAGGTTCGATTTGATACACTATGCACCTCCTTATACTAATTGGCGGTTCGTGAACGGCAAATGTCGCGGCTTAGAAGAGTCGCATTATTATTGTAACATGCAACATTTTAATAAAAACAGTATCGCCGTATGCGTTGAAAATGTCGCAATCGCAATTAAACGAACCTTTTACCTTTTTAATTACATACCTAATCACTAATCAACAATAATTATTGTAAACTTTTAATGATATAACACAGCAGAAAATGTCAGCAGAATAAAAATACATTAACGTAGGTTAATTAAAAAGTCAAAACAATTGTCTGGAAAATGTATTCTTTTCATGAAGTAATTTTAATTACACTTACATATACGAAGTAAATAAACGACAATAAACGTAAACAGTGCATTACAAACAATGATGAATATTGCATTAAAACCTTACTCTTTGTTATCGGCTTCATGAATAACGAATTAGAGTTCAAGTCGAATAACATTTAGAAACATTGAATAATACGCAAATAATCGTAGATACGATCAAATCGGGCACGCAACGTCGCGAGGCAATAAAGGTAATGTAGGCAAGGTATTTGCCAATATCCTCGTGGAGTGGCCCTCCCAAATATCTTGAGATTGTATTCCCCCTACATAAAAATTGTTCCGGAATAGAGATACTACCCGGATAAATATTCAATTTCACTACGGACGAAAAAGATTTGATACCTTTGGTACCTACCAGGTTTATTGGATGATAGCCTTTGGAATGGTGTGGATAATCATATTCATAGTTTTTCGACAAAATATAGATGAGTTTTTAGATGAAAATAGTTTTTGTGCGCCGATGGTGACCCCTGATAGTGATCTAAATTCCATCACGGGCGAGGCGACAGCTATGCCGTGTAAACGCGATTCTTGATCGAATTTACAGGCAAATGATTTACAATAAAATTGGCGAGGAATAATACATTTTTTATTTGAACTAAGTACCTAAATATCAAACGGATAATAATAAGCAAAATTAACTACTTATTTAAATTGTTCATTAATTAAATTATTAATGAAATGATTGACTAGTAGTTAAGAAGGTCAAGTTAACAAAGCTTCCTGAAAATTTATATTGCTATAAAGAAAAACCGAAGGGTGGCACAGTTTGTAAGAAACGCTCGTCTGTCCGCGGCACATCCACTAGTCGCGCGACCCTCTTGAGAGGTAAAGAGAGAACGACATGTAGATGAAAAGGGCAGCTGAATCTAATACAATCGGGGAAAGCGATACTCGCTACTATGTTAGGGTTGACGACGCTCGCCGTTTCGCAGAATGATATTGTGTATTATTCCGAATATTCTGAAAGGTTATTGAAAAAGTTTTCGTTGCGTGTTTTCTTTGACCCGTCTGTTTACCGAATAATCTAAAACGGGTCAATATGAACATCCTAATTTGCATTACAGATGGATAGTTAGCCAATGTGGATATAGCACAAACTGTGTAATAGCTTCTACCTTTAAGTTGATCGAATTACTTTCAGCCACCCTATTAAGTTAGCTAGAACAAATTCAAACAACAAACAATTCTGTATTTATACCCCATTTCGTATCACACGCTGATAACTACAGGAAAGTAGTTAAAGAGGAATGTAAAGTTTTATTGCGTTCCGTGATACGGGCGCGGGCGCGGGCGCGCACAAAGTATCGCATTGTTAGCAACCCTAGCGCGCAGGGGCAGGGGTGGGGGCGGCCGGGTATTGAATGAGATTGCTTCTTACTTCGGCAAATGGATCACGTAGTGGATGAGATGTCACAGTGTTTTAAGATCCCAATTCGACCGATCCGTTAGATAGTTATAGCTTCTACTTATATGTATACGCTAACAGGCTGCTCTATCAAAAGCTCGATGTAAGGTTATGTTGTTAGTTCTAATATGTAGAGTCAACTCAAACGAAAAACTAATATCTTAATTATACGTAGCATGTTTATTTAGGTGGCTACATTACAAATTAGTTTTAGGATAGTCGTGAAGAGCATTGTACAATTAACAAGTTGGTACAACACTATAATACTTAAACGTTCCAAGTTGGGTGTTTAAAGTATCCATTACGTAATCAAGTAGATACATTCACACCCAGTAATTGGGAAATTCCCGAGCCGGGTCGCCGCCGGAGCCGCGTCGGCGGCGCGGGCGGCCGGGTGCTGAAAAACAATTTCACGCCAAATCTTAGCTTGTGTTTTCCTATTTCCTTTTTATTTATCTTTTAGTCTTTCCTTTTCTCGAGAATCAATTTCACGGATGAGCGTCGCGATGATCTCAGTTCAAAAAGCGCGAGGGTTGTACGTTGGCTGGGTGCACGTGTGCAGGCCGGCCCCGTCCGCCGGCTGGCGCCGCGTCCGTGCCGTCCGTGTGCCGGCCCGGCCCGCCAGGACCGCGTCTCGCTCTGCTCATTACCCGGGTGACGCAACGCCGCGTCTCGATAATAAGCTTTCTGCTCGCTGCTCCTTGTGATTGGATGGGTTATGCGTGTGTTATCTGCGTGTGCTACTCATGATATATCTCGCCCAATTTTCTTTTACATCGCTTCTAACGCTTTTAACCATTTTTCAATCTACGCTCTATCTGATGCCTCTGTATACCGACAGTTAGATGTAATTAAATTTTAATCGCGAAATCGCTGAATTAATGACTGTGAAACAATGTTGTGTAATTTACTGTATCGTACAGCTAAGTACTGAATAACAGTGATTGTTTTGGCGCACTCCCAGATGGCAATGCGCATTTTGCTGACGTGTAGAGCGTGAGCTGCAATACTCGTACGTACTCCACATTTTATTTACTTGCATCTTTTTAATTCGGATCTGAAAAGTGGAGACGGAAGTTGTTACTTGACTGTTTGTAACCTACTTCAATAATAATGTTGTGAAGAAATCAAAATAAAGTGCTGACATGAGATGCCTTTTAAACATTGAATCGGGCCGGAGCTCAGCGGGCCGGTTGAACCGCACGCTTCAAAATTGTCGGGCCCAGGCGCCGGCGCTCCCTCGGAATTGACAATTTTACGGGCGGTTTATTTCCGGACACCGAACTTCCTTGGTCAGAGCCGCTCCCTCTAGCCGCCTCCCCAGACACCCCACAACCCCTTCGCTCAGCGCTGTTTGTCTGCAGATACACATTTCTAAAACAAACAAAATTAGTGATAACACCACTTTGTCTATTCAATGTATTTATCGAAATTTCACTTTGTACTAGAGCATTAAACGGAAGGACTATTTTAAAAGTTGCTAAGATAAACTCACAAGGTAGCTATCTACATAACATTTACATTGTATGTAAGTGTCTTAAGCGAAAGCTTCCCACTTAAAAGCTCTACAAATGCACTGAAAGCTCTTTCGCGCACTAATCCCAAACCTTTTAGCTGCAATCAAAAGCCCCGAGCGCTGTGTGCGGGGCGCGCGGCGGCGGCCCGGCGACGTCATGCTTGTGGAAGCGACTAGGAATTTAATTTACATTTTTAATTAAGTTAAATTTTGTTCGAAAAGCTTTCACAGAATAGGAGTTTTCTTGATTAGAGTTCAGCTCAGCCTGAAGTTTGAGATTGATTAGTGGAGCTTTAATTGCTCTCCTCCGGTGAATAATGAATTCGATCAGCGGAGTCAGAAGGGAGTGTCTAGTAGATTACGTTGATGCTAATGTATTAAAATGATTTTGATTCCTTACATACATTTTCTGGGCTACAATATTTGTAGAGCTATTCGAGACTAAAGAAAAACGGTGGGTAGGTCCATGTTACGCCTCACGCAGTGTTTGACGACGCGCCGGCCGGCTGCCACGTAATTGATGGCTGGGGTGAATTTTAACGTAATGCTGCTTAATTGATCGTGTTGATAACATAATCATAATGGACCTACCTGCTGATAGTCAACTACTAGTCACCCTCCCTCAACAAAGTGCACTAATGGGCTTTTCCTTACGCTTACGCCCTCTAGCTTCCCTAACACTATTAGCGATTTAATTGATACTTTTCTCTGTAATGGCAAATATTTTTTGATAGTGTTATTTTGTTTAATGTTCAAGAGCCTCGGTAATTAACACAATTTGTATCGTATAATTTTTTAACATCGCTTATCGCTTGTCAGACAAACGACCGAATAAAATTAGCCGCTATACGGCGTGGTGTAGCTTTCTCTCAAATTATAAAACACTTCGATGGGCGCATATAAATCGGAAAGGGCACAAAAGAGCCGTATTATAGCTGACGTAAAAGCGAATAAATAATCGACTTCCGCGAAGTACTCTCGGCGAGAACAAGTCGAGAGTCAGTGACGTACGATTTGACGTAGAATATTTTATCCGGTACTGCGACGCCCGTCATCCATTCCACTTATCCCGGCACTCTGTTGAATTTTTGACACGTCGACGGAGTACTGCCCTTTTCTTCAGGTGGTTTAGTGGGGCAAAGTCCTTTAAATTCGCATTATGTGTTGGGCGCTGCCGCGGGGATCGTTTGTCAGCCTCACACTACAAGTAGCGACAGATTACCGCGGGGGACGCTACACTCTTTGTGTGATTGTTGTCACGTAAGTCGACAAGACGCGGTTGTTTGCGATGTAATAAAGAATTTATGTGGGTGGTTAAACTCGAGGTATTGTTAAAAAGATAACCGGCAGCATTACTGATTGGTGTGGCCCGAGAGCGGCGCAGCTGTCCGTCCCCACCCGCCGATCGGACCGAATCCGGCGCACAGCAATCCATATTAGATTTGCCCGCTCTCTCATATCCATTCTGAGATGTTCATATTTTATTGGGGCCAATAAAACGGATTCATGAATATGAGAAATGCATAACGAATACCGTATTTATGGATGGAGGCGTGCTCGCTCCGGCGCGCTCCGCGGATATGTCGCGGGTAATTTGATAGCCGCCTTTGTAACAGGTGCTGATGGGAATTTCGATGCGGTTATAAAATTTTTTCATTCCACTCAAGTTTGATAGCGTATTCTGTTTTATTTTATATTTATACATGATGTTATTTTTGACAGATGATTTTTAACGTTTTATGTTTAAATCTTTTATTATTGTTATGTCTTAATGTCTTAATTTTTATAATCTAGAGATTATAAAAATTGCTTCCGAATAGCTTTGTAGGTAAAACTTGTTGCAGTACATTTCAGACTTAGCAGCACAACGAGCCTTGAAAAATGTATTGAAAATTGAGATCTGATAAACAGATAAGTCTTTGATGTTAATCATTCTCAAAGACTCGAATTGTAACTTCGCAGGTAGGTATATCAACGAATGGTGCACAATGCACATGAATAACCGATGTGACGTGGACACGCCAAGCCATACCAAGCATTCACCAAATAACAAGTGTCACGGTGTTACCACAATTAATGGCACTTTGTTCAACACATATCTACATAGGTAACATCAGGACGTATGCGTCGAGTTGGCACAAGGCACTTGACCCCGCTGACATCTTTACTATGTCAAGCTTTAGTTTTTTGCCAGATTGGCGTTAAAATCCCATATCATGACAAAAATCGAATGTTGCATCTGTATCCTGCGGTACATCCCTATGTACATTCGATAGATCAGTATTGTCTATCTATTAAATATACCAAAGAAACTCGTAAGTTGCGCCGGCGCCGCCGGAAGCCTATAAATTGTTTGAAAGTATTCCAAAGATGGATCGCTTCATTGCGACCAGTGGCCCAGATGATAAAGAAGGGTCTTCCGACGTTTGTGAGCGCGTTCCTAGTCCATTTAGTTTATTTACGAGATGATTTTCTTTCGGTGGTCGCTTTGTAGTCACCAAACATGAAATACACATCAATCCTCCAGAGGTTGCCTTTTATTTGAAGATTTAAATACTTTAATTAAATACCTATTACCTACTTTACATGTCTCCTTTTTGATCAATTCCTCTGCATGCTATAGTAGGTAGTGGAGTTTTAGGGTGGTGTTGACCATTTTCTATTTTGTTAAGTGCCTGGTACTTGTTGAAAGACCAACACTGTCCTCCCATGCCGATTAACGCTGTTATTTGAAAATATTGTAAAAGCCAGTTATTTTAAAAAGAGTAACCGTGGAGTTTTTTGCCGACTCTTCTCCATAGCAAACGACCAATTGGAACCGTGCATCTACCCTCTGACGTTTCATAAGTGCCCATGTAGGTTATGTGAAATAAAATAATTTGAATTTGAAATAACAAGCAAATTGGTCGAGACTCTCTCAGATACAAGATTTTGACCAATTTATCTAGTCCAAGTCCCTATACAAAAGCTTGTACAAGTTACTACCATTTATGGCGTTAGAAAATTGATGACATCCAATATGCACACGAGACAAGCCGCAAGAGATATTAGTGCCTCCCCAAGTTTCAATTTACAGCTTTGCTTGGACGTCTCAACCTTCACGGAATAATACCACCAGATAGTGCGTTTGTTATTCATGTTACATTTGAAATTGGACTCTACAGCGTATTTCTAAGACAGAAAATTATTATGTGAAGCTCCAGTTGTGTTCGGTTATTGGAAACGGGACCCTAGTGTGTAGTTTATAGAGTACAGTTCATGTAGGGTCCTTGTTGCTTGGTTGGTACCGTTTGACGGCAGTTTGTCGGAGTAATAAGGTCTCGCGGAGTGGACGTAAGGAGAGGATATCGTTTATTCTAATGAGGTTTCGTAGCTAGACGCGTGGTGCTGGAGCTCGCTCTCAGCGTAGAACCTTCCGTTCCGCTCTGGGTGGAAATCTTTGTAAATAAGGACATCTTTTGCATACAACATCGATGTAGATGCACATATACAATTTGGACGTAAAGGTGCTGCAAACTGTCTTGGAGAATTTAAAATTTTGGAGCTGGGTACCGATTTAAATCTTGAAGTCATAGATTATGTTTGTTTTGTCCATAATAGAAAATTATATTTCCACTTACATACGTGAAGAAGTAAATTATTTGCACATTTTGCCTGAACTGGAGTAACGTTAGGGTGCAACTCGGTCATAAGCAAATGACTTACCGTGCACTGCAAATAACTGAATAAATCGATCATAATAAGTAGGTAGTTGTGTATCAATTAAACATTATTAAAACAATTATTTGATCCTCCTCGACTCCGACTCCACGACGCCACTGCTGAGCATGAGGTCCTGGGTTCGATTCCCGGGTGTTATTGGATTTTCCATCTAGAATTTCTCAGTAGCAGCCCGGAGTCTGGATTTGTGCCCGGTTGATGGCAATAGGCTCGCCCCCTATTACATGGGACTTAACTGGTGAAATGTAGGAGTACTATAGGTGCACCTCTGCGAACCCTTCGGGAAATACAGGCGTGATGTTATGTGATG
Organism: Agrochola litura; assembly: GCA_949152395.1. Classification (NCBI taxonomy): domain Eukaryota; kingdom Metazoa; phylum Arthropoda; class Insecta; order Lepidoptera; family Noctuidae; genus Agrochola; species Agrochola litura. The sequence goes on from OX424496.1 coordinate 12,863,381, forward strand.
TATGTTATTTTATCCTATACGAGCTGATTTCAGTCGTAGATAAACTACACTTTGGTATTTGTGTAATATTTTATAAATACTAACGATACTCGGGTTTAATTTAACAAAAGGCTGATCTAGCCGTTTGATCTGTAACAGTTACGACACAGAAGCTCGATATGATATTTGACAGTTATTTGCTATTGTTTCAGGACACAAGTATCATTGTGTGATGCGCGACTGACGACCGCGCCATGATTCGAGATCCTCCGGCCATGCATAAGCCCGACAGTGCCAACAGTGAGTACCTACACACCTTTATTAACATAATTTACACTCTACAAATAAAATTACGTGGCGATAAATCTGCGTGTGTGATCCTTAAATGTAGGTATGAAGACGATAAAAAATTCACTTCGTGTCACAGAATGATATATTTTTTTGTAACTTGGATAGGGTAAGGTAGTGCAGGAGTGCGCACTTTTTAAACAAGACTTTGTGTACAAAAGAGTATTATAGTTAAAAAAATCAAAGGAGACGGAAACGATTACATACACTCTTGGGCCTGAATGTAACGGGATGAAAATGGTGTGAATTTATAGATTCAAAGTTTCAAACATACATTAGTGTATTGCAGTGACTAGTTGCTATCCCACAATTCACACAGCGATCCATAGTTTCAACAATATCCAATCCAAAAGAACAATTCCACAAGTCAATCATGTGAGCGATCTTCGGTGTCCAGTGTGAAAGCAAGGGTCGTACAAGGTAGGCAGGGTCAGAATCCGAAAAAATCAAACCAGTGGTCTTTAAAAAGAAAAATAATTGCGAAAGCACTCAAAACACATAGGAAAACACGAAATAAGTGGCAGCTGTCTAGTAGGTAGCGTGGACGTTGCGACAACGAACCGTTTACAAAAACCGTTTTGTAATGATGAAACCGTTTTACGTCCTGGGTTCAACTTCAAACAGTCTTCATTGCACAAACCAGTCTTCGAATTACTTGGTGCGATTTTTTATTTTACATCTAAGAATATACAGTCGGGTACAATGATTAAACTATCTATCACACTCGTAAAACAGTCCTTCCAATAAAAAGTGAACTCTTTGAAATTAAATACAGTCAGTAATGTATTACCAGTTGTCAATGCTGTCGTTCGTGATGCAAAAAAACCATTTAATACATTTCAAATCGTTGATAGTTTTAAGAAACTACGCTCGACGAAAACGCAATTCTATTCCATGTTGGATAAGTTTCGTCCTTTAACCGTATTTTGCAACCGTTTTCGTCGTCAGGAAAACGGCCGTAAAAAATTCGAGAACGACCCACCACTAATGTCCAGTGTCAAATTGTCAATGTCAGTCAGCTCATGCCAGTGCAGATTATGCGCTGCCAGTGACATAGACAAAAAAATAAAATGATTTTAATCGATATGAAATTGATAGTCATAATTTTGATTTTTCAGTAATTAATAATGTTTTATTTAAATTAAATGCACTATATTGTATGAAAGTATATATAGTGCATATAATTACTTTGAGTTCATTATATTACCAAGTGCTACTTCGTGGGTAGGTTTTCTTTTTGTAGTAATCGATTACTTTAATTGATAATCTCACGAAAACTATCTTTATCATATTTTTCCGCTTCCAGACAAAGAATTGAGCTGATTTTTAATGTTCAAGGATAAAAAATATGACTAATTTTTTTATCATATTTGAACTTATTACATTTGGGCCCAACATTTTCCATCTCCTTTATTTATTTTAATTTTCTATCTATCTTAGAACAAATTAACATGAAGTTAAACAAGTTCTAGCTATTGATTGAGGTATAAGAATCACATTTGAAGAAAAGGGGAAATAAGCACTCTTATATACAACCGGTCGTATAATGTGTGTGCAGTACTTGCTGAAGGCTAGATGCGTACTCTTACCAAACGCGCACTCTTGCACCACCTTACCCTACTTTAAAAATGTCTCGGTTCTCGATCATTTTTCTTCCCTCACCTTAAATATAAACGTGCAACTGTTGCGACCGATGCAAACATAATAACCTGTCGTGTTTATGTGAAGCACCCATTTGTTAATACAATGCAAAACTTTAATAGCATAGTAGTCTCAAAGTATGTATTTATTTGCATACAATACCTATGTTTTTTAATTTAAAACCAGTGTTTACGAGCTGTTAACGGTCTTGTAAACATTGAATACACGGTATGAATATTTAAGGCAGAATGGAGTTATACCTACTTACGTTAAATAAACAGAGCTAGTGCGCAAAAAGTAAATCAAGGAACAAAAAATATAAGCAGAGACGTTTTCGTTTTGCCGACGTCAATTTTTTCATAATATTAGGACAAACAGGTCGCGAATAAAACGCGGGAAGGGTTGTGCCATAAACCGCCCAGTACCGTCCGTCGCGATATTAAAAAGGGGACGAACGATATTGCAATATCACATTTATGCGAAATGTCCGACACCCAGATCGTATTGATAAAAATAAGCGATTTTTTATTGTGCCCCACGAACTTGTACGGAGTATGTTTTCCACAGTATTGCTGATTGTAGTCTGTGTTCTTGAACGGCTGATGGCTGATATAAAATAGTAAAGATTCTTTGATATGTATGACAGCATTAAACGAGATCCCGTTTCCGCCAGCCAGATGGAACAATATAGAGTTTATTTCTCAAGAAGTCGCACGTACTGAAACACATTGAAATCTTATAACGATAAAAGATCTTATGACACATTATTGAATTATTTACGCTGGTTAGCAAACATTTTTGAAGGCATAATTTTTTTTTTAAATTTTTATCCTGCTTCCTTGACTCATGGTTCTATGGCAACAGTGGTTAGCCTTTGTCCGGATTCCGAGTTAGACTCTAAATATTCGAATTAACTTTTTAAGTAGTAATAAGACAGTGAAAGGCTCTATTGCGTAGAAAACTTCAATTCAATATCATCCGAGAGTAAACACTTTAAGTTCTTTTCAACCTTTGGGATTAAATGTACCTAATAATGAATAGTGTAAACATGTCAGTGCCGTAGACTGCCGCATTGGACAATTTCGCGCACGTGGTTATTACCTCATATTTCACGATAACGTAGTTATCCATGAGGAAAATTTCAATTTCTTCAGAAATAACAAAACAAATTCACATGAGCATCAAATGCAGCGCGGGCACCGGCGGAAAATTGCGGAGACAGTGCGGGTGCGAGGCGGAGGCGGCGCGGCAGCGTGGCGTGGCGGCAGCGGCCCGGGCGGCGCCCGCGGCTGCTCTGGGCGGCCCTGATAAAATTTATGGCCACTTCCCCTTTAAAACAATATTGAGGGCTCAGTTGGGATTTATGTCTCGCCGCTGCTGCAGCGACTCAATTTATTCTTCAATTTTTCATACAATAACTCACACACGTATTACGAGTGATGGATGAAAAGGACTAACTTTCGGGCTTTAATAAGAGCCTCCAGATGCGAATCTCCAAATTGGCTGAAGTTTATTGCCCACTTATGTCAGGCTTAAGTTTCGCCCGGAGCCTTTCTCTGAGAAAATAATTTATGACGTAGATTGTCTCGACTTTGTATACGTTTGATTGTCGTTTTGGGATACGAAGTATCATCTAGTGATGTGCACAATAAACTTACTTTTAACAATGGCCCTCACATCTTTGTTTTTTAATTTATTATTCTCAAGGTTTAATTTTATCTCTAAAAAGCAAAGTTTTAAACATTAGCAAAATGTAAGTAGCACTGGAAACAGTTAATCATAAATTATCCTCTGTAACTAATAAAACCAACTAGATTTACTACTATAATATTTAATGAACAATATTCATGTAAGAAGACGTACCTATCATCTTATCGATGAACGCTGTGAGTTATTAGGTAGGTACTATACCTAATACATATAATAATATAATGAATATTATCATTGAGTAATAATTTATTATGAGTGACGGATATAATACAATGACTCTATTAGAAATACAACAGTAGCGATATTGAAATAATATTTCGAATGCTATTTTATCGATACCTTGGTACTCAAATAGTACAACACTAAAAGCGGTAGTGAAAGCGGAGAATGAGTGCTGAATATAAACAAGGAGTTATTATAACTGTATGATATTATGTAAGAATTAAATGCCTCTTCACAATATAACGTGAATGATTGGAAAACTCGTTCTTCAGATTTGAAGAAACTACTCGTATGAGAAGCTGTCTTCATCTACCGTACTAGATAGAAAATAACATACATCTACTTCTTAATTGAATATGTAGATTGAAGATCTGCAGACATTGTTAACAAGAAGGGGAAATGATTATAAAAGTAAAGAAAACACATTTCTTCATGCGTAACTGTTCAGTTTTTGTGTTAGATAACAACTACGCAGTCTTTGTGCTCTGCTGCATTCATCAATAATGGAACTACACACGCTTATAATCATTCATTTCCATAATTAAATCTATTTGTTTAGACAACAATTTCCTGCTCAAGTTGAAGCTGATTAATCTTCGCAAATTGCTAAGTCGGTCTCTTTTTATACCAGTAATGAAAAGCAATTAAGATACGGGTTTCTGCCATCAAATAATTGAAATTTTAATTGCTGAAAACTCTTTCCTTAGAAATCGTTTACCACTGCCATTAGGCTTAATTCAAAAATTAATTTAAACTTTCACAAGGTTGAGCTGGGAAGCGAGCACCGGCGTAAAAGCAATATCAATTTCATAATTTTAATTAAAAAAAAACTAACTTCTGTGATGACAAAGTCTCGTACTTTTTTAATAACGGAAATGTTAACGATGGTGGCAATAGGGGAGGGTGGGGCTTGTTGCAGGGTGCGTCCCGTTGCCATAGGTCAGTCGGAATTTTAATAAGGCGTCTGCACCTTTGCACCTCGTTATTTGCCGCTTTACGGGCAACTTGTAAGATTTACAAGTAAGGTTATTCTCTACTAATTACCATAACGAGTTCGATTACGATAAGGTAAAGGACATTAAATATATTCTTTGTTTGGAAATTGGCTTAATATTTTGTTTGGTAATTTGCATTGCCACTAGAGGTGATAGGGTTTCATGTCTACAAAGTAATTCGAATTTAATTACATTTAATAAGTACTAGGTACCAAGAGTTTTTTATTTGGCAAGTTTACCTATACGTGATTAATGGATGGAGCCTGAAACGGAAAAACCTTAAAAAATTTGGCTGAAGTGTATAAATTATGCTTAGTTTACAGTCTCACACATGTGGACAAAGTAAAAAACCATGCTAATATGTTTGAAAAATTATCTAATCTCGATTGAATCTCAATCCGACCGACTTTTACGACGAACTCATTCGTGCTTCTAGAAGTGAGATCAAAAATTCTCGACTTGAATCCCAAATCAATGCCCGAAAAACGGTACTTTTAAAAATAGACTCTACGCTGAGGAATATGTAACGTAGCTTAGTCTGAAGACGATTAATGACTGAACGATTAATCCAAATGTACGAACAAGCAAAGATTTAAATCGCTAGATTTGCCCTCACCGTACTTAGTCACACGAAAAAGTGTCCATACTGAGAAAAATGAGCTCACACATGACTAAATAGCGTTTCCAAGACAATCTAGTCAAGTTACTGCGTTATTGTGTGTTAGAGGTGTCAAAGAGAAACACAAACACGACTATCTTTGCCAATAAGTTCCTCTTTTAACAAACTGAAAAAACATGCATTTCTGATGGACAAGTTTGTCTAACGCAATAGATGCTATCGCCTGCATTAGTAACGAGTGTAACGTGTTTAACGTTATTCAGGGCGAACATCCTGCTCGTTATTTTTTTACATTTTAATCGCTATTAATGCAAAACCCGCATTTGGTTAAATCTAATTACAGCCCGCATAATGGATATCGCAACAACGCAATCAACTCCATTGTTTAATGAGTGACCGGCGACTAAAACTAAATAAACTGTACGACCATTTAGAATAGCTGCAACCACAATTATCATACAAATCCATTAGAATCGTACTTTAGATTATACCATATGATTATATATTTGTTTTTGTAATTAAATTGAATAAGTGGTTTCTGCTATAGCAATTGCGTTTGCGTTAGATGGAAATTTAATTAAATATGTGTGTTTACTTTATCCGTAGAATAGATTATGGTAATTAATTTCAGTCTTCGTATCGTTCGCCGTCATCCTTTCGTTTTCCGGAACGTTGCCAAGGTCCGTCTGCTGAAAGGAAGTGATCGTGAGTCGTGCACCCATTAGTAAACATATGCTCACTTTGTTTATCCTTAATTACTGTTTCTGAGAAAACTGAAGAACTACGCTGTATTTAAATATAGTATATTGCTTGAAAGCTCATAAGATCACATAGCCAAAAGTGCATCAGCGTTAAAGCAATTTCTTGCATAATAACGTTCAAATGTATCAGCGAATTTTGTATTCGCACATCTTACGTAGTTGTCATAACGATGCAATTTGGCATCTTATTGTAGTAGCGAGTAGTTAACAAAGCGAGCGCGCACTCTTCTACAATGTCAATATGCTAATAGGTCCACGACATATATTCCAAAATGTTGATTGCGTACTATTTCGATGAATTATGTCGTGAGATTATGTAGGAAGGAAACCTATGGTGGGCATACATATTTACTATTGCTTATCTAACTGTAAATAACTGTTGCAATAACCTATTAAAATGCGTTTCCAACATTTATGATATCAGGCAGGAACCACTTTATTCGTGTTAATCAAAGTAGATATGTATTCCGATGATTTACCACAAAACCTTGTAGAAATCTTGTTCCAAGAATGATGCATAGTCAATGTAGGCATGTAACGTTAGCATATAGGGATAGCAACTAATTGCAAAATGTAATGAACGATTGTAAATTACACGGAATGTACGCGGAGTGCTCGTGATTCTTACTAATTACAATAATAACCTGGCATTAATTAAACCCAAGGAATTTATGTGGTTTATGGAGCATTACTAAAGAACAAGTATTTTGAAAATGTGGTAGTAAATCACATTTTTGTTGACTTGCCTGTGTGTGTTCGACCTAAACCAGCTTGTCTGCGGACTGAAAAGTTTTTAATTTTCTTTTGATTAAATTCCAACTTTATAAATAAGGTTTTAAAGAAAGTGTCATCACATTATCGATTCGAAGAATCATTAGTATCCCGATATAACAAACTGTAAATTGAATCGAGTTTTATTCTCCTATAATAGAGCTCGATCCGACCAATAAAGAACCCAAGTTTGAAGTTATGTTCCTGTTTTCTTTGTTTGCAATTTCGTTTGCAATACATACGTATAGTGACACCTATAATAACTAGAATTCATGTGAAATACAAACAGGTAATAACTAACTCTCGCATTCTACTCGCGCTTCCAAAACAAACGGAAATGAGTTTCGTCGCTAAGAAAGGATTTTCTGAACGAAAGTCCATTACGGATTCCAATTAGATCCCATGTTTAGATGTAATTTCGCGGTGAAATTAGAAAATTAATATTGTGTTACCGGAGGCAGGGGAGTATGATAGAGGGGCTCGCCCCGCAGCGGAGGGAACAGTATTCTCCTGCGCACAAAATAATCGCCAACAGTGGAGATGTTCGGGTGATAAGCTCCGCAAAAGCAGTTGTAAAGTTGTCACTTAAATTATGCATTGTTATTATTATGATAGGTAGCTGTTTTGTTACTCGCACTTGTCCAACATTCGGAGTGAGGGGAGGAAAAAGAAGCATGCCTAACACTCCATTAACTTCTACTCCGGACTCCTAGGACCAAAAATGTTACTATCAACTTGTGCACCACCGTTGTCACCCTACTCGTGCTAAAATAAATTACTTTTCATCCATTTCCGGGTTTCTTTTCATTTCGGCGCCTTAATACGTTGGCGGCGGCCAACCGGCTGTGTCGGCGAAATTATACTGCCGGGCTAGTGCGGCAGCCAAGTCTCTATCAAATTCTCGAGCCGAAGGTAATAAAACGAAAATAATACGAAACGCCTTCCCACCAGCGGATATTTATGTACAGTCCATGTTATTAACGTGCCTTTTATTGTTTCTTGATAGTGTCCGGGTTGAGTGGACAGGGAGTAAGTAGGGTCGGTTCACACAGGTCACAAACCCTTTGATTGAAGGCTTCTATTGCAGATTACGTCGCGTTAAAAAACTATAACGTGATGGAACTTTTGAAACACCCACAATAATTGAGATATAATTACCGAGGCAAAAAAGTAAAGTAAACATGTCCATTTACAAAGTAAATGATAAAAATCGATGTGGCTGTTAGAACGATATGCAGTGCTTGTAATTACGGCACTAACAACATGCATACAACCTGAAATGGTCAAAACACGCCAGTAACCGCACGCCTCGCTGTCGCCTCCATGCAGCATTCCGAAGAAAAATACTGAGATTTTTAAATAGCTCCAGGTAAAACGGGGCAAAATCGACATTACACGGTAAATTTTTTTGCCGTGAAGAAAACTTACCACGGTTGTACATACTCGTTCTGAGAATATTAAGGGAAACGACATTGAATTGATTAGCTATTAAAACGTTTCGCGTGAGCGCGTCTGAGTAGAGTTACCGGAAATTATATAATTATTAGCCCACCTAGGCACGTTTACCAACAGGTAATTTCATAGAAAAGGTTTCATTTGATAAGTTTTTTGGACAGGTACCTAATTATTTTTCAAGAGTAGTAATGAGCTATGTCAATATATGGGTATCGTAATAACAATATATCTCAGTGCCCCCTGGGCGATTAGGTTGTTATACGACCTTACCCGTTGCGGCATCATACCGCACTGCTAATTGTGAATAGTGACGCCCGAAGGCCACACGTCATGTTTATTATTTTATTAGTAAAGAGCCGTCATTAATATACCCCAATTAAGTTTATTGTCGCGACGTCGGCTCCAATAAACGAGACGTATCGGCGGCGGCGGCGGCGGCGATGCGCAAGTGATCGATTGCGATGAGTTATGTCCACCTAGTTACCCCTTCAATTGGATCCTTGATTGGTTTGACGTACGCACTATTATTATGTGGACCGTATGCCGATAAATTGGAACTGATTGTTTGATACATGTCCAAAGCTTTATTTATAAATACCAACGTACTCGATATCGATTTTAAAATGTCGTTCAAAATATGTTCACGTACCTAACACTTTATTTGTTTAAAAGGAAATAAGAATTGTAGCTTAGCCTTTTATGGCGCGAATGCTTCATAAAGTTTTATTGGGTGCTGTTAATGTACATAATGAGTCCGCATGTTTCAATGTTGCATTTTTTTTATGGTGTGAGAAAAATGCGTATGCGCATCTTAATGACGTCAGCGAGCAACGGCTGCATGTCACGCGGCGCGCCTTTGCTCGAATTAATTGACGCAATTACACAGTAGAAAACAATCGAGCCTAGCTTAATGCCATAGCGACGCGTATTACGAACAATTACTAGCATGTACCAGCAACGTAGCGAATCATTAAATCAAACCATTACTTTTTCCTTTTCTGTCTAATATGCATACCTGCATAAGTATAACACTCGTAATTGACTTTCTGTGTTGCACGTCAAATGGTTTAGAAGTTTTATGCTTTATTAACAGGTCAACAAGATGACAACAAGTATGGGCTCACCGTTAACAGCACGGTCACCGGCAGCACGGGGGGCGCGCGGCTGTGCGCGCAGTGCGGGAAGGTTATCACAGAGAGGTTCCTTCTGAAAGCCATGGAGAGGTTTTGGCACGAGGACTGCCTCAAGTGCGGCTGCTGCGACTGCCGTCTAGGAGAAGTCGGCTCCAAACTGTACTACAAAGCAGACCTCATGCTCTGCAAAAGAGACTACCTTAGGTAACTGACCTGAGACAATTTATAGTGACATCACATTTTTATGCTTAAATTGCTTTAATGTAAAGTGCTTTTAGTATTTATAAGTCGTAAGTATTTTATGTTTATAGTCTTGTTATTTTTAACAGGTTATTTGGTGCCACAGGCAACTGTGTGGCCTGCAACAAAGTCATTCCCGCCTTCGAAATGGTCATGCGAGCAAAGAGCTTCGTTTACCACTTAGAATGCTTTGCCTGTCAACAGTGCAATCATAGGTGAGTGGAAAAAATAAAGCATTCATTAAAACTCCGTGATAAACCAATTTTGTGAAGTTTTAGTACATACATGGAATAGCTGGAGTAGGTACTACATTTAAACTAAAAGCATTCAATGTAGCTTGCACCACAAATAACAAATAATAAAAATCCTTTTGTTTCTGTCAATCATTTGAAGATGACAGAAACAGAAAGGTGGTATAAGTATGTTTAGCGTATTTAGTGAATTATGGTGCAAGTAAGTCTTTTTTTAAAGTAATAGCAAGGAAAAGTACGGAGGGAAATAATAAACTGTTACCCAACTTTAAATAAATCAAATATCAATCTGCCTAGCCTTTTCCCAACTATGTTGGGGTCGGCTTCCAGTCTAACCGAATGCAGCTGAATACCAGTATTTTACATAGAGCGAATAGCATCTGACCTCCACAACCCAGTAACTGGGTAATACGATACCGTATATGCGTTGTCAGACTTTCGGACGATTCGTAACGACTGTCAAAGATCCACGAAAGACAGCCAGGACCAACGGCTTAACGTGCTTTCCGAGGTACGGAGTAATCTCAGTATGAAAAGATGGTCACCCATCCATGGATCAACCCCAGCAAGCGTAGCTTAACCTGTTGAATCGACCCGTGCGGCTGTTATTACTTAGCCACGAGCTCCTCCAACTTTAAATAAATATCAGTAGGTGTATCAGGGCTGTGTATCAGCGACAAAATGATTGACAGAGTCCTTAGATGATCGTTGGTTACAGGTTCTGCGTCGGCGACAGATTCTACCTGTGCGACAACAAGATCCTGTGCGAGTACGACTACGAGGAGCGACTGGTGTTCGCCAGCATGGCCGCCAACCCCAGCGGACTGGCCCACATCCGCCGCCAAGTAAGCGGGCTACAGGTGAATATTTATGGAATGACTATTTCAGCAACGTCTAGACTGCTTTCATTATGAACGGATTTATCTACAACAACAAATGTTTATTGATTGACCCCATTCATTGGTGTCAATAGCTCCATTTAGCTGCTTTGTTCGTGCAGTAGGTGATTTTATATTCCAACTGTTGTCGTTCTCGTGTCTCAAATAGAAACGATCATGTCTTGTGCTGTATAATTATCTAAATCGCATGTATTGTCGGTTCCCGTCGACCGACTGTGGTGTACGTGGCTCAGCCAGAACGCGCTACGTTGCACATAGCGCCTGAAATACTGACGTGGACCAATACGCAGTGTGGGACCACAAGCCTGAACACCACACGGCGGTCCAACACTCGCACTTAACTACTAAATTATTATTAACTTAATAGCCGCAAATTAGCTATTATAAACCTTCGCAAGGTGCGACTACACACCATTTACTTTATTATACGTTTATCGATTTAATACGGATTCGGTTATTATGTACGTAACAGCTTTGCACTTTATTACAAAATGATGAGATTGTATGCTTTCGTCTCTACCGCTCTCGCCTTTTGTTGTAGTGAGCATAATTGTGTTTGCATTTTGCTATAGCCGAAAGGAATATATTTTTTCAAACGTCTCCATTCGGAATAAAGGGCACGTGAAAAAGTCGACTCGGCGGAGTAAATAACTCCCACAAGGACACTGTTAGTGGGAGATTCTATCTCCACTTTATTATGTTTCTTTTGTGATCATTAATCTTTCTCGTACGAACGCTTGTCGGAATGCGAATGTGGGGGAATCTATTTCATTTTATGAGTCGCGCGAGTGGAGGAACCCATTCAGCCGCGCGACATTTCTAATCGACTTTTTGATTGCGTGCACGGTCTTCTGTTGGGCGCGTAAGTGAATTATAAAATAGATTATGAGCACACTTATGACATCTAATCTGATGCGCCACTTTAGAACCTCGGGTTTCGTTGTGGTTCTTTTCTGGGTCAAACGCTCCCTTAACTCATTCAGGGCTCATGTTAAGGTAGTCCGCCATCGTCCACAGTTTATATTTAGAATCCTGAAATCGACACCAACCTTTTACGTTTGGAAAAAATATCTTCTTAACACATTGAATGTTGTGTACAGTCACCAACAAGTGGTGGTTACGTGGCTGGGGTGGCCGGCTGTGGCGGCGGAGCGGCCGCGGGTGGCGCGATGGTCGACAAGGACGGCGGTGGTTGCGCGGGCGCCGATGATGCGTCCAGCGGCTACGGCAGCCCGCCCGACCCCGACGTGTGCGATGCCGCACGATGACCGACGGTGCAGCGCCGACATCTCGCCTCGGTTCGTGGTTTTCTTTTCTTTTATTTCTTCTATTGCTGGTCAATAAGCAAAGTCTTTGCAAAGTAAAACTGTTTAGAAAGAAAAAAAAAAGAAATAAAGAAAAATATTTTATTTGGGATCCGCAAAGGAAAAAAAAAAAAAAGGTTTTCAAACACCTTTTGCTTAATGCATATACCGTTTTGTTAATCCCAACAAAGAGTAAAAGGACAGAATGAGATTTGGCATCACAACTTCACAGTTTTACTTAACCTGTCTATGTCCCTATTTTGAATTTACTTTCCCGGATAGTAAATGAAAGATTGTATGATAGCTAAATTTTTTTGGTTCAAAATATAAATTTATTTCTGTTTTATCCAGGTAAAACCTCAGTGAGTGTTGGCGAGGCGCGCAGGCCTGCTAGCCCCTGACGTCGGGCGAGCTCCTCGGCATCGACGAACGTCTTTCTAATGACACAGTTATAGACACTAGCGTGACGTTCTGTTTCTTCACTCCACATACAAACTAGCCATCACCCTACAAAACTACCTTACATAGAAAATAGACTAGTGTGTAATGCTTTATTTTTATATTTAGTTCATAATGAAGTCTTGCGAACCTGAAATCTGTTATGAAATCTCGAATTGTACTTGATATTAAGGTATTTATTAATAACAGTGTGAGGTGGCCAGGTATTCCATGTCGTAAGCCGCCTAAGTGCAGATCTACACGGAGATGTCGGGAATATATTAGTGGAGCAGTGCGCGAGAGTACATTAGGCTAGACGGGCGGCGCGCGGGCGGCGGCCGCGTGTCGTGGATATGTGGCCACTTTACAAAGTGTCCGGGATGAGTCGCGATAACGTTGTTAGAACACGATATTTCCATTATGTATACGATTTGAGCACTTGTTTACATGTTAAGATAGCAGCGTCGCGTGGGTAGGGCGCGCGCTCTCGCTTCTACTTTATTGTACTTTCTGTACCACATCTTGCGCTTAGCCAATTTAGACACGCCCCGTACCAATAAATAAGACAATGGATAAAATGCTCATTACGTGCCCACAACCTTAGGTCTTTATTTGAATACATTATTTTGAATTTTACTTAGGGAGTATAGTATTATCGGTAATATATTCCGTTCGATGTACCGGGTAGGTTCACCCTCGGTTCAAAACGAACAGATTGTTTATCGATTGTACTTTTTATCGTGATACAACGATTCAGGTCCAGACACTAAAATATTAATTGATAAAATCGATCTCATTGTTATGGATTGTATGTACATGTACTAAACATAAATATTGTTATCATACAAGGTATGAAGTTTTATTGATCGTAATTTCTTATTTTTATTTACTTTTGATTGGTTACGTATGTTAATGTTATTTTTTACCAAAGATAAGTTTCTGTAGAAGGGTTTTCTAAATAAGAGTCTACACAAATGAGCTAAGATTGTAGATTAATAGTGATATATTTGGTACTCTGAAGTGGTGCAATGGTTAGTTAGGTACCTCTGTATAATATAAACGTTTAACTGTTTAACATTTTTGTAAACACCCATCTTACTTATAAACGCTGTCTGCTAAGTACGTAAGTGATTATTTATAATAAGAGTCACTTGCGGTTGAGAAGCAGTCTGTGCTACTACAAGGCAGGCAGCAGGCAGCTAGCTGTTCAGCGTGCGACGTTTATCAATAAGGTGGGTTTTTCTTTCCGCCACAGAGCTTCAGTGAATGTTGTTCGCGCATTAAATTGTAACAATCTTGAAATACAGATGATTTTGCTAAAACTTTATTTTGTTTAATAATAAAAGAAGTTGGAACCTCTATGTAGATAAATGCTAAAATTTTCTAAGATAGAATACCTAATGTAAAATAAAGATTTCTACGATAAAATATGTATTTATGTAAAAAATTGAACTGTCGTTACTTAGTACCTACCTACTATTGGCTAATGTAAAATGTTCCATGAATTTTTAATACTAAATACTTACCTTCTTACCATAAAACCGATTTAACAATATTTTCAACTTCATAAACATCGACAGAATATAATTTAATTTTGCCGTTAACGTGTAAATAAATATATTTATTTAATGATTAATGTTGTTGTTTTATTAACTTCCTGTAGTGTCTCGTTGATAATTAAATCTAACCATCCTGGATATTTACTTTTTACTTAACTCCCACTCAATGTCTAATTTAAAAAATCCTCTTTTCTTAATCTATACTTCTACAATATATAAAATTGTCGTGTCACAGTGTTAGTTGCCATACTCCTCCGAAACGGCTTGATCGATTTTTATGAAATTTTATATGTATTTTTGGTAGGTTTGAGAATCGGTTGTAATCAATTTTTCATACCCCTAAAAGATAAGGCTGGTCCACCCCAAACATAAATAATTTATATGGCAAAACAACGTTTGCCGGGTCAACTAGTGATTTCTATAAAGTTCATGACTAGGAAAACAAAACATTAAATGTGTCAAACAAACATTTTATAACGTTTGTGCAGCATGGTAGAAAAAGATGACCGAAAGCCATCAGAAAGTGCTTAAGTTCTGCGAATAATTTCCCAATTTCAATGAGTCAATAATCACTACAAATATTACACGAACACCCACACGCATACCTTACAAAAAGTCAGTGTACATTATTATATTACAAAAGCTTTTAAGTTGATTGCCGATCAAATATTACAGCCCCGTTCGTGAAAAGCACTTAAAACAATTCTCATGCGCAGTGCCGAGGTGTTTGGGCACTCCACAGGTACTCCGGGGGTGCTACACTGTGCTAATTGGCCAGAGGCCTTTACACCGAAACAAACATCTTTTTAAATTCGTTTAAAAATACATTATGCTGTCAAACAAAAAGCGACTATAAACGGTTTCCGTGGAAACCTGTGGACACGCCATTTTAATTCTCTTTGTCGGAACTTGAACTGAACCGATTATTATCAAGTCTTAATATATTATGTATTCTAGGCATCAATGTAGAATAATTGCTTTGGTAAAGTTTTCATTGAGCGACGGACAGTGACGGCCATCTTTCCGATAAAGAAAAGGGCTTATTAATGTCAGTCCAAACTATGATACCTACCTTTCTTAACTAACATAGCTTGTAAAGTTATCCAAATGTTAAATACCTATAATGGTGAAAACGGTTTACAGAAGTAGATAGAGTTGTTAATGGCATGGTATTATTATAATGGCGGGACATTCATATTCTTCACTTGACAAGCTAAACTAAGTTAACTCGATTACATAGGAACATAATCAACTTATACATACCTACATTAAGTTAGATGAATATCAATTTTATATTGATATTTAAATTTCGACATTAGGTTTCTGAATATAATTACCTACATAGTACATACTTAAAAATAATGGAAACTCTACTCCTGACACCGCTCTTAGGCACCTCTCCCACTGCCGGCGATTAACGAGAAGCTAGTAGAGCTAGCAATCGAGCAATGGACAGCGAGTGTGCGACAGCGACGAGCGATTACTCGCTGGTATGCGTATGTACCAAGCGTGAGTCTCTCAGCGAGTGTTCTGCCCGCCAAGCAAGCGTCGGTGAGCGAGTATTCTCTTGTAGCTGCGACAGACAAGTATTCGCCGGCGCAGTGTGAACAATCAGCGATCAACTAAGTATTAATATTATGTATCTATTTTACTTACAATCAGGAACGGACCTACAATCTTTTGTACGTTTCTTGAGCGAGAAAAACGTCGATAGCTAGTCGCCTCCTCGTCAGCGATGGGACTGGTGCCTTAGAATGAAACTGTAGCTGTTAAGTTCACGTAGTTTTCATGCAAAAAAAAACAAAAAAAATATGTTTTGGCGGAGGTACAGTCGACGAAAGAGATAAGTAGGTATGTAGGCTCTAGTTTTTAATCATGTTCTGCTTAAAAGTTTAATCACTTGTTTGTACAACTTATCATATTCACTAATTGGAACAAAAACCACTTACTTAGGTAAATAATTTGTGCGTGTACCCCCCTTAGGGTGTAATTTAAGATTACCAGAATAAACACTTTATAAAATGTTGTGGGTTAAAAGCCCATTACAGTGCAATAAAATATTTGGCATTAATTAACTTTATAAAAATTTTCTCCGTAACAATTAATCGAGTGTATAACAAGCTTAATGTTTTAGTGTTTGCTCGGGGTGGGATTGTCCATAAAATTCTCAACGACGAGACGCATTAACGAGCGTCGTTTAGTTGTTTGCTGTTTAAATAAGAGCTGTAATGTAATTTTAATGAGCTCACAAAAATGTGTGCGGGTTCCGAGTATTCACGGACGTCGTCTGCGCAGGCGCAGTAATGACTGACGCCGTGCTCGTGTTGTTGTCACACACGCTTATCTTTACATTTAAGACGATTATCGTACTTTATTACACGTATGCTATATTCAAGAATATTTATAGTATGTTTATGCACGCATTTTGTAAAGTTTTTACGGCCTTAATGCCAATGTTGTGGAGTTTCTTGCCGGCTCTTCTCCATAGGAAACGACCAATTGGAACCGTGCACCTAGCTTCTGACGTTTCATAAGTGCCCATGTAGGTTTATGTGAAATAAAATATTTTGATTTTGAATGTTATCGTTGTGAGCCCGGCATCATAATATCGTTATTTCGTCTCCTGAGTTTTTTCATTAAGGAAATTCATTTCAATTACGATGAATGTCACAAAGCCGCGTATCGGTTGGGATTAAAAGGTTAATTACAGTTCATAGGCAATCCCAAAAAAATTTGGTTGCTGAAAGAATAGAATTTGCCTAAATTATTGAGAGCCGCGGGCGAACGCTCGCCCGTGAAAACTCACTTAAACTTTTTTAATTAAATTTTGGATTTTTCTCGTCGACGCCGTAAGGAATCTTATCCCGAAGCTTTACTCAAAACGTTGTATTAATTAGTCCGCGCACTGAAGACTAATGACCATCGTAATCGCTTTTACGGAGCGGTGCACCCTGCGACGTCGACAGCGCCGTACAAACTGTTGATGAACAAGAATTTACTTAGCTTCCGTATTTACACATGCCGTACAAACATTTGGGTCACTACAAGTAGGTATGTTACGAGAAAAGGCTTTGAGAACTCCACATAATGGATTAAAACTAGGTCCCATCTGAGTAAATACATTACAAAAGCAATGAATTAAAGCAAGATCTGGTTCGAGGAAATAGCTATAAGTGCGAGCAAATCCCCGCTAATGTGTTTGATCATAACTAAGTGAAGTCAGCCGTCTTTGTTTGCGTTTAATTAACGAAAACGCCGCGCCACGGCTGGTCATTAAGCCGACCGATGGATTATTATAAAGTTCGTGCAGTCAACGTTGCTTGCCCTCATATAATTAACTAAACATTAGCAAACTCATTAAAGACTTTGTAATTGTAAAACACAGTAAACGTGCAAGCTAACAGACAGATTCTGTATCGAGGGGCGATTTATTATCTTAACTAATAGGAATGACATTTTCCAACAAAATAAATAGGTAATCCATAACAGATTAGATTTCGTTCTGAAAATGTCAGACTAATTAAGAACATGATGGCGGAATATTCCATGTTTTGTAAATGCTGCTCCTATGTTTACTACATTACTTGGAGAGTATTTAAAGGATAATTTATTTACTCATTTAATCATGCGTACACTTAGATATTTACTATATTATATTTACCAAAACTACAAATGCAACGTGTTTTTAGCTCTAGATAAACATCATACCGGCAAAAAGTGCTGCGAGTGTGCACTTAACACATTGAGATCTAAAACATATAAGATACACGAGTCGACACTTGATAAATTGATTCTATTTATGGATGCATTGCTTTTACACGGTGTGATGTGTACGATCGATCAATAATAATAAATACGTGCAAGCAGAATGTTCCAGCAACCAATTAATTGGTACACTTGTGGAGTAAATTGAGAATGATGTTTATTTTACTCTTTTTATGATCACTCAATATCCGCCCGACTATTAATTAAAACGTCCCGGCCTCAAAAACCACTTTGAAGTAAAATCAATTATAAAAAAATTAAATTAACAAGCAACAACTAAAGACTTTCAACCTTCGTACGCGAGTCGTGAATGGGCCATTAACCCTTGATTTATTTAAGAAACAACTAGGTACAAGTGTATTGTGAGGCGCAAGAAGTTTCCGTCGAATCATTTAAATAAACGAACTCGCATCATTATGTCAGATCTAAGGATCGAACAAATTGCCAATTAGTGGCACCGTGGCGCGCGGTGCGGCCCTCAAGGTGCGGGACGACGCGGCCACGACGACGAGACGACACGCGGGGTGAGAACGCGTTGCTACGGAATAGCTACGGTGCGGCTACGACGCGCCTACGACGCTGCTACGGAACTGCTACGAGACGGCTACGAGCCGTGAGCATTATCCAGTACACTAATGCAAACGGAAAACCGTCCCGTACTTCCCGTAGCCGTCGCCACGTTAACGTCGCGTCCTCGCCTCTTGTCACTCTATTCACATCGCACTACGATAGCTCTTAAATATAACGACCATTAATGCTTTAATTTCCTTGAAAGCAGTTTTAAAAGACTTTTCCGTTCTAAAACTTTCACATGAAAGACGATGACAAAAGAACAATGACGTAGATAGAGACGAAACTTCGAACGAATAGCAATCTAGTAATAAATAGCTGTGTACCCATAAATTGTCATAGCCATAAACGACAATAGGTTTCAGTGAATTCAGTTCCTTATTGCTCTGTTTCCTTATTATAAAAACTATAATAAAAATATACTGAGTAATCCAAATGCTAAAGCATTGTTTAAGTACGTCAAGCAATATGGAACATTTATTTAATTTGTACAATAATCCAAACAATATCTGGGTTTATTAATACCACTCCACTTCAATCTTTGTGCCACCCCGGGGGTGGCGCGGGGCTAAGGGGAGGGGGGGGGGGGGGGGGGGTCCAAGAGCGCTCAGTATTCAGAGTATCGCAAATGTAACTTTCGGTTCTTTTCATGGCTAAAGTATGTTGGCGGCAATCCATAATGGGATCGCCATTATTCTTGCCATTAATTCGCATGGCCCGGCTTCCGTGCATTAGCGGGCAGCGACGAGGCTGCCAATCCACGAAAAGGGTCATTTCTGTACGACGTCAACGCTTTCTGTTGTGCAACTTCGTGAAAACAACTTCACTTTGTTTTCGTTACTTATGCTGCACTTTGGTTTCAAGTAAGAATACTTTGCTGACTTAAAATGTTTATTTTACATATATTTTGAAATATTTTTAATCTGAGACGTCGTAAACTAAGTGAGAAAACAATCTTCAGGTGTTTCAATCGTTTTTATTAGCAGACTTGTTAACTTTTAAAGATATTATTTATTATGAAACATTTGGAGTTAATTGTTCAGTAAAGCTGTGTCTAATTTAAAAACGGTTCTAACTTTTTTAACGAATCACAAACCTAATATGCAAAAGCTGAAACAGTTAATGAACAGGGCACAAAACATTTCAGACTTTGTAAAATTAATTAACAGTGAACGCATGCGGGAAATAAATCCTTCATTTTCCTGCGCAGATTGCATAAAAATAATCAAATAAGTGGCATGGACATTACTCAAAGCGTTGCAGTGCACCGCGTGAGACAGAGATGCAGACATGCAGGCGTCCCGCTCTCACGCGCCTCCACATCCCCCTTCCTGAAAGAAAAACTCTCGAAAAACTAATTACAAGTTGTAATTGAAATTTTGCGTGTTATATAATCGGATACTTGAGCCGAGAGTAATGTATAAATGCGCTGGGGAGATGAATGGACGACGTCGTGGGTGGGCTGGACGAGATAGGCGGGCCTCCTCAATTTTTGGATTAAGCAACTTTTATACAATAATTCGCAACAAGACGTTACAATTTGGAACTTTCAGAAAATCCATTTTTTTTATAAGTACGTAAAACAGTCCATTACACAATTAGGAGCAAACCGGTTTTAAACTCTTTCTTTAATTTTATTGGAACTTTACTCAATCATAAACGTTTCCTTAGTACTCGTTTGCTAAACATCTCGGAAATATAATTTTAATGCTTGCTTTTGTGAACGATACTACATTATAATAGTAAAATACGTCTAATTGTACATAAACAACCACAAACGAAAGAAACCATTGAGGCTCTCTCTGCAAACATTTTTAATTAAAACCCCCTTCAAAACCGCGCCAACAAAAAACGCTATCACAATAGCAACAATCTAGAAAGCGATCTAACTGTATAAACACGCGAATAATGCGCAATCAAAAGGGCAGCGGGCAACCACTGGAGGGCTATGCAACTGGGGAGGTACACCCCTCGCCCCTTGATTCCCTTTGTCTCTTTTTGCGAATTACAGTTTTGATTGCTTTGCCACACAACAACTACTTCTCATTTTCGTTATCACGGCCCGAGTACCACCAGGTGTTAAACGGTGCAAAAATGAAAATATGAATAAAGTTCATTTCTATTTATTTAGGAACTCAATTTCAACATGTCATGCTGAAATCATACGAAGCTTTCGGTCAAACTATTATACAAAACGTGAGAGGGTGTGGGGAGGGGGTGACGGGGAAATGGAAAAAGCATTAACGGATATGTCAGTGACGCATCAACGGAGAGTGGATGCTTTCTAATGCTGAATAAATACCATCCACCTCCCCATTCAGAGCCGTCAACACAGCCAAAGATTCACACAACAAAGCTTCCACTAAGTAATGGTCTTTTTGGAGCACTTAAGCTCAGTTTCCTTGAATAGTTTGATAGTACGAGTATGTCTACATTAATGTGTATCTGGTGTTAAAAGTTTCATTATTTTACAACTAACAACTAAATTTTTCATTTTTTTTACTGACTACGAATGAGTTTTTAAAATTAAGTATGTCAATCGGAAGAGCTTAACCGTTGTTAACAACAATTTTAACCCCACACATGAGCACTTTTATTTAATTTACCGGTCTTCAAGACTCGTTTTAAATGTTGAAATGTAATTAAACTCACTGCATGTATGTAGTGTAGAGATTAAGATCCAACATGCAAAATCGATTAACCATTCTTGAAATCAACATGTTTAACGTGGAACATGTTAATAAATAAACAATATACATGTCAGTTTGTTTAATTCAAAACGCTCTTTCGTCGAACTACAATGCAACGTTATTAGCAAATGTAGGGTAGTCATAACAGGGCGGCACATCCCATTTCCTGTTAGTACTGAGAGTTGGACACGGATCCGAAATGTTTTAGCTAAATCGACTCCCCGATTAGATGGATATTTTTAAACCATTGCCTCGCCTGATCCATTAGCAAGATTTCATGAGTACAGCCAGTATAATGTTTTCAGGACTAAGTGGTGCTTAGTGTTAAGAATATCTTTAGGTGATTGTGGGTTCCTGTTTTCCAAAGTGCTCTACTGGTTATTTAGATACTAAAAAATCCAAAGTAAAAGTTATATGAAGTGACCCAACGTTCCCATATTGAGGATCAGAAGCAATGTAAATTAAATGTTGCTTATTACTGTCAAAGAAACAAGAGTTTGTCGATTTATTTTTTAATAAACGAGCAGGTCAAACTTTCTCCACAACCTATATTGTTTCTTAGTAAAGTAGACTGCAAAACTCCATTTTACAGCAATCCAGTAAAAGGAATTCTATTAAATTTCCCATTCGCGTTTATTGGAAAACTTAGGCAGTGCCTGTAGTTATTATTGCGTAGTTTTAAGCGCATAACACCACTATCTGGTGTAATTACACGAGGGCTGGTGTCAGTGTCGGCCGGAATTTATACACGCCCCCAACTTATGTTATTAACTTACTAGTTTCATGCATACTTTCGCTATCACTACCACATTTTATCACATACATGATATTAACTACACTGTTTTGCTAAAGTGTTGGTACGTACTGAAAGGTGGTGGTGTCTAAATCTGTAAATACAGCCTTAATGTGAAATACCGATATGGATGAGTTTACAATAGGGTAGTTGCCTAGGTAAAAAAAAAAATTCTATTTAGTCCGTCTTTAAAATAATAAAAAAATATTAGACACGTATTTTTTGCTTTATCATATTAATCAAAAATAACTTAGAAAACACGCATTAAAGTTGGGGAGTGGGGGCTCGCTACGTCACAATGCACTATTAAATCTAGCAAGGCGTGAAGTCATGCCACATTTAAACTCAATGTATCGCCGTAATCTTTTGATAACGTCAAAAAAGAAAAAATACGTGTTCAATATTTTTTAATAACCTACAAGACGGACAAAAAAAATTTGGTCATAGGCCTATTATAACAACTTCGTTGCTTGTTCACAGTTCATTGATTGGTTAACGTTGATCAAAACGGATCACCGTTTACTGAAAAATGATCAGCCGGCGACTAGAGAGTCGTTCTTCTGGGAAACCAACTCATAGAAGACGAGATATGGGAAAGCGTTTGGATTATCCAGTGCTTAATAAAAGTATTTTGATCCTGTAAGTACTTGGAAATTGACGATTTATATTTATTCCAATATTTTAGTTCCAGGTAGGTATGTTTTTTCAGTCATTTTATTCGCAAGCAACAACCAACAACAAGCATCAACCGTCTGTCGTCTGCGACCCAAATTAGTGTGCATATTTTGAGGTTAGATAAAAGGATCTCAATCTGCATGAACAGTGAGCAGCCAGCTAAAGATATACATTTTCTAAACTAATTCAGACAAAAGTATATAGGCTGTCCTACCTGCTATAAAATTGCACCCTTTAGGATCTACGCGAAAAAAAGAGTATTTTTTTAAACACAATTTTTTTTTCACCTTTGTATAGACAAATTATTCAGAATGCAGATCCTGTAATTGTTACAAATCCGTATTCAATAAAAACTTTTCTGAAATTGGTCTGTGCCGCAAAGAAAGTATTTATAACAAAATTAAGTATTTTTTATTAAATTCAACGAGAAAATGATACCCATTAAAGACGTCAGAGTTAATAAATGGTCAAAACATTTCATTAAAAACATTATCTTTAATCGCGTTATGGCTTTTCGCTTGTCGTAAAAATATGCGCTCACGCACTCTTTCCATTTTATGTAGATAGTTCATATCAGCACTCTTTTATGGTTTGGTGTAATTAAACTCCACTCAAATTATTATGCTTCCCTTTAATTCATCTATAGCTTTTCATAGAACTTAAAACATTTCAACAAAATAAACGCGGTTTTGCAATAAACGGTAACTTGGAACATTACATAAAAACACAATAAACAATTGTTATGAACGGCGAATAAAACATCAGTAACAAGAATGGATTGTTGTTACTGACTTAGCTTAATTAAACAAGCCGGTAGTCGACACTCAGACGCATAATACTGCTAATTAAACGGGGGTTTACAGAGATCCGAAAAAGAGCCACTCAAACACGCTTAGCCGGTATTATTACAGTGTATTCAGGAGGCTCGGCAAACAGGCCCTCGTCGCCGAGGGTGCTACTCTCAAGTTTCGCGTTTAATTAGACAGATAGAGGCGCGGACGGGCCTTATTAGTATTGTCTACGGGGGCCCAATTAACACTCGGGAGGCGCCGCCGTGGGTGGCTCCAAGTTCGTTTTAATAATCAAGGGATACCCTTGGCTTCGTTAGCCAAATAATAGGATCGGGTGGCTTCGGCGGCTCTCGTGTCGCCGTGTGTCTGCGACCGGTTCCGCGGCGAGAGAACCCGCGAGGTAATCATAGCTACAGGTGTGAAGTAGCCATTTATTTTGTCAGTTCACTAATCGAACATTATATATTTCACATTGCTGATGTAAGGCGGTTCGTGTTTCTGTGCTAATTTTTGTTCTAATTTATTGTAACTACAGCTGTATAAATTATAATCATTGTTATCCACTTTGGTTTAGTGGTTATTGCTTCATTCGAGGCACTTGCCTACTAATTCTAACTGTAGGCTATTAATACACTATGGAAATAGTTACTCTATATTTATCAAAATAATTGTTTTCATTTAACACCCAGTAAATCCCGCTTTTATGTCTATATTTCCATGCTATGGTTAATTTTCCGCGTTGGAGCATATCTTTTTATTTTAATGTAAAGTTATTATAAAATAATTAACACGTGACATATTAACATTTTATACCTGTATATTACTTCGTACGTAACTAAAATATGAATATTTGGTCAAGTGAGGGGCGTCTGTGCTACGCGCGTTCCGTAGCCGTTTTCAAAGATTTTTTTGGGACACGTTGAAGCGCTGTTTTCTTGACTCTGATATTACTTCTTCAAGAATTTACATTTTACATACCTAGTTCTAAATATATTGGTAGACTCGTTGGTATCATTTATTGTTATTTGTTGAATTATTATTATGACAATTGTAGAATGTAAGTACCTACCAACTTTCCACCAATTTTGTTTTGAAATAAGTTTTACACATTTAAAATTTTTAATTGTAAAGGTAAGTTATAAAGTTAAGGAATGAACCCTAGAAAAAGCTTAAATAATTTATTTAATAAGAACAAAAAGCCTGTGTACCTAATAATTTTTTATGTAGGATGTAGGTATTAATTAATTAGGAGCTAGCTCAACACGGATGGCAAATTGCGCTATGAGTCTTGCAGCTTCCCGCCATCGCAGCCTCGCGCCAGTATCCCGCTGGCCATAAAACTCTCATTACAGAACGAGCAATTTCTCTCGTTAATTAACGCTGCACAACCATGTTGTCAATTAATGAAACGGTCAAGTTCTTCGTAAAAAATTTGCTTCTTTATATTTTACAAAAAGTTTTTTTTTTTTTCATTTTGACTTAAGACAACATTCTCTTTTAATTTACAGTGTACACATAAATGACAACCTCAAACAATACACGTTCTTTAGTAGTCAATCTACAGGTTCATATAATTTTACACAAATTAATTTGACCAGCTCTATTAAGTCATCATTTTGTATTGGTCAGTAACGAGGGCCTTGTGAACTAAATGCAAATTCTCTGCATCTGCATTTTGATCCAGAAAATTGCGGAGAAAAATGCAAACGCATGCGCACCGCCGCCTCGCATGACTTGTCGGCACTAATAACTTTTTCTCAAAACACTAATGAATAACTTGCTCCTTATTACTGGGCACGTTTTACCACTTGGGTCTCTTTGAGCGGACGAGACGGACGCGGCCCGGGAGCGGGCCGGAGCGGAGCAGGACGGAACGGAGCTGAGCAGAGCTTCGACACTGTTCCGCCGTTGGCGCCAATCTTACAACTTACCATTAAGCAATTTTCATCAAGATTCATGTTTTACTTAATGAACTTCTTGCTTGTAGTAGAGACGCATTTTCTTGGAAACATTACTCGTGGACGGTCACGGTTGTGTGCCTTGTTTTTATGTTGGGAGGAAAATAGAATTTAATGCTAGCTTAATTATGGAATTTTTTATCTAGCAACATTATTTGATAATTTAATGAGTTAAAGTGCAATCGCAATTATTATTTTTAACCGTTATTCCCCGCAGTTTCTAAGCTATCGATGCCATTAGATTTTAAATTGTTACTGATTATCATTAATAACAGCTCAACTATGTGCACAGCCCTATTAAACGTTTTGGACGGTACAGAGAACAAAGTTACTAATCAAGCTAAAGTAACCAGTCTAAGTTGAACAGAACTCGTAACAACCGTGCATTGGAGTATTTCTTTTTTGTTCCTAATTGATCACAAAAAGAGCAAATTAAAATCATATTAGCAAGGCTAAAATACAAATTAATTCTACCCACAAAGAAGACGATAATTCTTCCAAGCGTTACACGTAATTACATTCTATTACATTTCCATGTCAACGACCATTAGTTTAGTTTTTCTGTCTCTCCTATCGTCTTTAGCTTCTCGTAACTGTTGCTCGCATTCTACAAGATTGTTTATACGGAAAATGCTATACACATGACATTTAATTAGAGAACGTTTCCAGTTACATTATATATTTAACTAGATACATATAAGGAATTAATGTAATTGACGCCACTTTTAATGGAGCATTTATACAGAGCTGGTGATTACGGGGGCCATAAGAAGTGCAATTCACGGAGTTGACGTAGCGCGGAGCCAATTTAATTTACAAAGTTGTTGGTCAAGTCCGGATTAAGCTCGGATCGGCTCGGAACAGCTCGGCCGCTCTTAATAATGACATGTGCAAGCATCTGTCTCAGATTTACGCACACCAATCATTGAACAGCCTATCACGTGATGGACAAGAAAAAACTCGCTCTCGTTACGTAACCTAGCGAGTTTTTCTTTTGGACTCGTTAGATTTAATTAATACTAATAGTAGAAATTCTGAAATATGTCTTCCTTGTTCATTTATTGGAACATAAATTTAAAAAATGACCTCTTGATTATAGCTGTCCTCAAGTACCACAAAACATATCCCCAGGCTATGCTTGGAGCTACTCGCTAAATATAACCACCAAGAGCCTATAACGGCACTATCATATATCAATAATTATAATTTCCTAAATTGATTATGACTTCCGTAGTAAGATTAAAACTTTATTAGGTACTTACTTATACTAGCAAAGCTGCTCTCTCTATCTAGGCAAACAGTTTCTCATTTTTGTGTGCTAGTTCATCACTGTACACACGACCCTACCAAATATAACCCAAAATGTCGCACATAACAGTATATCATAATTCCCAATCAATCTAATTAATGATGCCATCGTTATCTGCATCTCGTCGTATATATGACTAATTAGGTATCAGCTCCGTTCGCCAGCGGGCCGGATGCTGGCAGTGTCTCGGCGAACACTTCCGGCACTCGATCCTAATTACAGATAACGCTGAAGGCTTTACCGTCCCGTCTCATCTCGTTTACTTGTCGGGATTGCTCGCTCGATGTGCCGTGTTCCTGTTATAACAGCACCAAGGTTATAAAACATTGTAGGTAGGTACTTTAATAACGTATGAATTTCTTGTTTGTTTTCAGTTTACATGGGTAGGTATGATGAAATATTCATCTCTAAGTGCAATAAAAACAATTCTTGTCCGATTTTAAATAGGGTGTTAATTTACATAGTCTTACTAAAATGGAGGATCGATCACTGATCATTCTGAAGCTGTTGATTTAAAATCAATGAATCAATTATGTTATTGATCATGAAAAACAATAATGTTTTATACGCAAAATGTTGAATAAAAATAATATAAAACTAAGTTACGTTTATGTTTATATTTTATTATAAAGATATTCAAATTAGACTCGTTTTCGTTTCAACAAAACATCTTAAATAAAGTATCAGGTGTGCCACAAAACTTAAGCCATAAATATGTTGTAAATTAAAATGATCATTCTGATGCAATTCTAATTACGGCAACAAAACTCCAACATCTAATTTATTTAAGGAATATTTATTGGTATTTTTTATAACACTCGTATTAATTAGTAAGTTAAATATTAAAACGGGACGTCGAAGTTGTAAAGCTGTCGCGGTGAACGTGTTGTAAACACGCCTCGGGCGTGACTGGCCGATTGCACTCGACTGTACTACTCGTATAATTCCAATCAGTATTCAAATCGATGCAAATGGAAAGATTAATCGGCGTTTGCACCACCGCGGCGTCGACCGCAGGTAAGGTAGGCATTACATGATATTTGTTAGTATAATCTAATTTTTTGTAGATTTTCTTAAATATATTATGAATGATCGACTGCATAGATTTTATTGATACTTCCGTTCGAAATCTACATTTTGTTTTGAGAACAATTTCAATTTATTTGTACAGACGCCAGCACTTCAAGCTACTACAATCTGTCAAATTTATTTAATAGATTTTCAACTTTATCGCTGAACAATAAGGTTCAAAGTTGATTGGGAAAATTTGACAGTTTCGGGTAGCTTGATGTACTGGCGTCTGTACATTGTGTTAGCCGTTTATTGCCGCGGAAATAATTGCATCAAGTGCAGGATGTAATAGCACTCTGTCAAAACTCAATACATTATTTATAATTGCATCAATGCTCCATCTTTTCTTGCCACTTGCTGCTCTCTTGATTTCTCGGCAAGAAACCGCGCGAATTACTTGTAATTCAATAACATAAGAGCTATAAAAAAAAACATAGCGTAGACGCATCGCTTTTGTAATTACGACAATAAATCGATGAAGATAAACTATTGACAACGGATACAGTTTTATCGTTATAAATCAAAGCTCAAGAATAAGGAATGAATTAAAGAAAGTCTATCAAGCTTGTTATTCAACTATAAAGTGTTACCGTAAGTACCCAGCATCGCCCACGTTTTAATCCGATAGAAATCAATAACAAATATAGCTGATTAAAGCTCGCGAAAGAAGATCAATCACTCACAAATACAAAGAGATACAAGTAAAATAAATTAATCCCAGTAAGCTGGAGGCTATTGCGTTTTGTTAGCTTCTTAATAAGCCAATTGCTGTCAGAGCAGAGCCGTCCGCCCACGCGACGCAAACTGATTTCAGAATAGTCCCCAACGCAATCCCACGATTGATTCTAATTAACGATAGCAGTATTTATTGGAGCAGTTCGCAAACGAACCTAATTGATTTCGCTGCGCCGACGTCAGCTGACATGTTATAGACTCGACACCGGAGACTGCTGTTTATTGACTATTAATGCAGCCGGCTACGGATACGTCCATATAGTGTCGTGGAAGAGACCCACTCGATACTAAATGTGTGTATACAGAGTGTTAGTTAGTTAACGGAATTATGAACACAGACTTATCTGATATTCAAGAATTGATCAGCTTGGGATACTTAAGATAACATAACATCATGCCTATAATAATCAACACAGACTTATCTGATATTCAAGAATTGATCAGTTTGGGATAATTTAGATAACATAACACATAACATAACATCATGCCTGTAATAATCAACACAGACTCATCTGATATTCAAGAATTGGTCAGCTTAAGATACTTAAGATAACATAACACATCACGCCTGTAATAATCAACACAGACTTATCTGATATTCAAGAATTGATCAGCTTAGGATACTTAAGATAACATAACACATAACTTAACATCACGGCTGTAATCCCTGTAGGGTTAACCAGAGGTGTATATAATAGGGGTCCCATATAATAGGGGCCACATAAGATATTGTTCTGATTCCCAATCTTATTTACATAATGAACAATATTTTTAAGAGTCCACTTGTTTTGTAATCATAAGCAGCGTCCGCGACGATGGTTGTATGGAAGGTACATTTTTAATTTATTTAAATAAATTATTTCTTTAAGTGAGATGATATAAATGAACAGAGCTTGATAATAATAGAGACGATTAATTACTAAATCAACAATCAGGTCGACTGTTTTAAGTGTTTTAATTAATCTTTGAAACTGTTGAAACTTTTATTATTAGTGGGATCACGTCGACTCAAATAACAATGCGGTCATGGACTTTAATGTTAAGTTATGTAAAGTAACAGAGAATATAATTCTTTAATGTATCTAGGTACATATGCAAAATTGTTATTTACAACCTGTAAATATAACTAAACTAAATTAAATGGCTTTGATTAACTTTCGTTTTCATTAGTCCTATACCTAGATAATTTTAGTATTCACAAATTAAAAGCAATTTGCATATTCATTGCAATCTAGATTATATTTTAGATTCATTTATTCACACTAATAAGTAAACTGGTAAAATAATTACTATAGGAAACTATCAATCTGCGCCTAAATTATAAAGTTTAGCTTTCAAGATTGATCGTTTCCGAAATTATAAGAACAACTTGCTGTTTTACTTCGGTAACCGATAATTTAACTAAACCTTGTAGTTATTTCACTTAAATAAACTTGAAGAAAGAATACGCAACAACAATTTGATTTAATATAAACAATTATTTAAAATACACAAGTACGAAATAATAACTCTTTTCCGTTTCAATTCAAAATTCAAAAAAAAAAATTTTTTTTTTTATTTCACATAAACCTACATGGGCACTTATGAAACGTCAGAAGCTAGGTAGGTACACGGTTCCAATTGGTCGTTTCCTATGGAGAAGAGCCGGCAAGAAACTCCACGGTTACTCTTTTAAAAATAATTGGCTTTTACAATAATTTCAAATAACAGTGTTAGTAGGTATGGGAGGACAGTGTAGGTCTTTCAATAAGTACTAATTACTTAACAAAATAAAAAATGGTCTACAGGTCTACAATTCACTAAACCTACAGCGTTCTCACATTCACAAAATAGAAAAGAATCTATACAAAAATAAACAAATTAATAAAAGTAAAAACCTATTTTAATAAGTCGCAATTATATGATTGCTATTACAATTGTAATAAATCTGAATAATTATCATGTCCACAAAAGTCACAAATAAAGAGTGGAAATGAAATCGTAGGTATATAATGTCAAATAATAGAATAAATATGTCAAGGACGAATGTAAAAAGTAAAAATTAAAGATTAAAATAAACATGGTAATTCGGGAGCAGTTAATAGACTCTTACTTATTTATGCCGTTAATGAGGTACCAGGGAAGCCACATGTGCAGAAGGAATTATTGCCAAACTTCCTTGTCTTCAATAAGAACCAAGTCTACCAATTAACAAACACCATGTAGATATCCGACGAACAGATTAGATAATTTAATAATGTAAAGGTCGTGTCACATGGACTGGCGTTGCGTTCGTGCTGTATCCGGGAGCGGGCCATATCCGCCGGCCGCGCGAGACAGGCATCTCTCTAATTAGGCCACGTTTCGTCTGCCCTGTAATCCACCTGACTGTTAATTAATACAGCTGAATAAACAACCGCCAGCACACGGGATGGGGATTAACAATTCTGTGTAATAGACCTTTATTATGTTCCACCTATTGCGTTCGTGTTAACTAGTTGGGGGCCTAATTATAAGGTTTGGGTGGGCGTTGTGACCATGTTGTTATTAAAATGTATTATTTTAATAGGCCCCTCCAACTGTTATTCATCCTGAACTCTCAAAACAATAAATAAAACCATAAGGCTGTCTTTGTCAAAACAAAGGATCAAAGTTCTGCGTTCAACTTCAGAATGTTTTGTTTTCCGTTAGTTAAGTCGTGTAAAATCCGTTTATAGACAACATGGAAACACTCTCAGAGAGCTGACGATACCGTGAATCAAACGCCATATTAAGTTTGTTCGTGCGGGTAATTAAAACCGAGCTCGTAATGAAAGGCCGCTGCGCACACTAATTAGGCACCAGTCACCACTGCTCCAGAAACTGAATACCTAACTTTCCCAATTAGCAGCTACGTCATCGCGTTCATTCCAATTACAATGGAAAAATCCTTAAGCTTGATTAATACACTCCCGGACTCCTAAATCGAGCTACCCTGCTTTTTTATGTTTAAAAAGCCTAAAACATCAAAATAATTATAAGTCGGAGATAAAGTTTTTATGCAGTTTTGAACCTGACTTACTGGCCATCATTTCGGTATCACCATTGTTCTAAATTAGAATACACGAAAATTTTAAAAATAGCCGCGCGTGCTCCGGCAGTTCTTTGATCAGTCTGGGCTTGTTAGCAAAACGTAAGTGCACAACTTCATGCAAATCATTCTGCCGTTCAAAGAATTCACTATCGATACCTGGAGACTGGCGGCTTCGTGTGCTGTCTAGATGAACCATGAAACCGGGTCACTACAGCATGACAATATCGGTTTATCTTTACCACCAGCTTGCGTAGGTACTCATCACCTGACCTCAGTACAGGTTCAAGAACAGCTTCGAGAATTTTATGGACTGACTGTTTGCGCTCTAACTGTAAAAGGAGACTTGAAGGACGTGGCCTGAAACCTCATAAGCCAATGGTCCCAAACTCACACGACACGAGTTCACAGAATGGCGCGCTTACAGTTTGTACGTGAACATTTGCATTGGAGTCAACATCAATGGACCCATGTTCTTTTTACGGATGAAACCAAGATTATGATGTATGGCAATGATGGCAGTAGGACACAAATGAAAACGTTCTTTTTTCACAAATGAAGACGTTTTCAGCAATGTTGCATTGAAGAGATGGTGAGTCTTGGCGGTGAGTACCGGACCGTCTGGGGTGGAATTTCCACCGAAGGAAAAACTGGCCTTGAGGTTGTAAAGGGTGGGTTGTAGTGGTGGCAACCACGGGGTTGCCATAATATGCTGAGTTTGTGGACCAGGATTTCATTGTTATGCATGATAATGCAAGAGCGCTCACTGCAAGAATTGTACGAGAATACCTGCATGACGTTAGTATCGAAGTAAAGTAATGACCAGCAAGAAGCCCTGATATGAATCCAATAGAGCACTTATGGGATGAGCTGAAGAGGCGTGTTCGAACTAACCAACCAGCTCTA
The DNA here is from genome assembly GCA_949152395.1 of Agrochola litura. Classification (NCBI taxonomy): domain Eukaryota; kingdom Metazoa; phylum Arthropoda; class Insecta; order Lepidoptera; family Noctuidae; genus Agrochola; species Agrochola litura. Next base: position 12,896,018 of record OX424496.1, read on the forward strand.
GAAACTTTGCACAGGAGCTAAAAACTGCCATCTTCGAAGCATAGGAGAACATTCCACAGCACGTCATAGTGGCATTTATGAATTCCATCCCAAACCGTATGATGGTCGTCGTAAATACCCTTGCAGGTAACACAAGTTACTAAATAAAAGTTTTCTCTATGTAAACCATTGTTTTCTTCAAAAATTCCACGCTAAATTTAGTCCCTGATAAATGCGAATTAAGACGACTTACTGCAATTAAGTTGTTTTTTTTTTTTGTATTCTGGTTTCAAATTTGGAACAATAACAAACGGAAATGGTAGTGAGTGACAGGCTTCAAATCCACGGTTTTTTTTCTTTGTTCTACCATTATTTTAAAAGATATGCAGGGTTGCTCGATTCAGGTGTCCGAGAGTGTATGACGGTTCAGTAGAGTCTAATTTGCTGTACATTATTACAAAAAAAAGCCATACAAAAAGTAATATTAAGGCTAGCTAAAATTTTACGTTCAATAATGTTAATGGATCTATAGTTAATAAACATCAACTCATTTGGAAGATTAACATAGGTTACATAAAATAATACTCGGTGAAATTAGTTTTCTAACCATTCTTCCTCCATAAATATAATTGCGTTCCACTTATTGCCCATAAAAGCAAGGGAACGTGCGAACGGCCCTGTTGCAAAATTGTACAAAAGGAAAGTAATATTAGGTAGAAGTACATAGACGCAGTGCTACCCCGGGCGCGTTTCGGTGACTGGGGCGGGCTTTCAGATAAATTATTTATCAACTGTATAGCAATTTTCTTTATGACTCCTCCGACGGAGCAGAGCAATTTACTCGTGAAAGAGATGCGTAAACTTGCAAGGACGCCCAAATTGAGAATAGAACAATGAGGCCAGTAAAGATTTCAATAAGGATAGGTGCTGGCTGCGCGACTCCCCGCGACTACGCCTCGGCAAAAAGTACACGACAAATACTGGTTCCGAGACGTGAGCCCACATGCTTCTCATTAGTAAAGCTTTTGAAATGGACTCCTCGTCGTAAGAATTTAATTGACATCGACTCAACCGACCGTTGGGGCTGGGGCGTTTCATTAATGTGTAGGTATGCATGTTGCATGTTATGAGGTTTTATTGTGAATTGAGTCACGAGGGATTAAATATAATTTTATGTGTGCATTAAATCTGACACGAAGGTTTCGTGATAGCGACGTGTCGGGAGAGAGGACGGCGCGGGTGGCGGCGGCGTCGGACGGCGGCGCTACCAATTTCCGTAATTGTGAGTTCATCAAGGAAATTGACTGGCAGACAACGCAACGCAATCCACTCTTTATTTACATCACGCTCGCCATACAACGATAGCTTCGTGTGCTCCGAAACGGAGTGACAACATCAGGTCTACCGTCAAAACAAGTTTTATTGAATATTTTAACAAATCGATGCAATATATATAGGTTTTTATGGCTTTTAGAAGTGTCAAATAAGTTAGATAGTGTCGTTTGTCTTCATAATTATGATTAACTGCCATTAATACTCAGGTATAATTAAAAGGAGATAGGGCGATTTTGCCCTGAAATCGAATAGCGTTTAGATATACCAATGAATGGGCACTCCACAATTGCGGCGATAAGTCCCCTCTTTGAGGAGTGGCTAGAGAGGCGCCATGGCATCCTCACCTTCCGCCTGACGCTGGTCCTCACCGGACATGGTTGTTACTGGAGGTTCCTGTTCAAGATAAGGCGGGAGTCACCACTGTGTGGATCGACCGCAGGACACGGTGGAGCATACGGTGGAGACCTGCCCGGCTTGGGCGGAGGATCGCCGTGTTCTCGCGTCCGGCCCTAGTCCAGGTCATGGTACGGAGCGAGAGGGCATGGGAAGCGGTCACCTCCTTCTGCGAAGCAGTAATGCTCGCGAAGGAGGAGGCGGCGCGCCTCGGAGATATCAGCAGAACTGATGGTTGCGGTTTTTTGTACGATAGGGTTACCGTGGCCCCTGGCATTACAGGCAACTGAAGGAACACAGGTGGGTTTTAGTCAGTAAGAGTCTGACATGCCCTCCCGCTCCAACCATAGCGGGAAAAGTTATTTGATCATATACCTAGTAGCACCCAAAAAAAAAGAAGATAAACTTACCAATGAGAAGATCTCTTTAAAAGGGGAATATTTCGTGATATGACGACTTCTCTCCCATTGGTTCTTCTTAAAAAATTATTTCCATTGTTTGTGTATCTTATGGTTTTTGGGTGTCAAAAATTCCTTAACTACGGTACCCAACTTGACACCTATTTAGGCCATTAACTCCGAACTGACTAACAATTGGCAAAAGTCATGTTAGTAACAAAGTTTCTCCTTGAAAATATCTTTCCATTGTTTTATATTTTACGGCTATTGGGCGCTAAGAATTCGTTAACTTCAGTGCCCAAGTTGTCACATATTTAGACCAATAACTCGTTTACTGACTAACAATTGGCAAAAGTGAATTTTGTAGCAAAGGTTTTCCTTGAAAAGCTCTTTCCATCGATTTCCATTTTATGGTTATTAGGCACCAAGAATTCCTTAACGATGCTCAACTTGTCACCTATTTAGGCCATTCCCTCCAAACTGACTATCAATTGGCAAAAGTCGTCTTTGTAGCAAAGGTCCTCCTTGAAAAGCAAGTTTTCCATCAATTTATATCTTATGGCTATTGTATACATAGGTAATTATAAGATAATTTTATTGATTTCCATGTAAATTTTTTCTAATGAAAACATCTTTGCTCCCTTTGGTATTCGATCGCGAATGGAACAATTTATTAGCTAAATGCTTCTCAAACCATCTCGCCGCCTTCGCCGGAGGCCGGCTGCGTGAAAATCATAAGTTATCTCTCAGTTAGTTATCAAAAACACTCATGTGACGATCGGCGTCTAGGCGGGCGGTGCGTATACATCGCTGGCGGGTCAATTATGATGGTTAGAACAAGAACAACTCATGTGGAAAACAACCTCAAAATCGTAAACAGATAATTTATTGTGTAGTAACGAGCTTGTAAATGTTGGTATTTAAAATTAACACTACAGATTTAATAACTATCTATTAGCTTATCCTAACGCCAACACAGTCCAATAATTTATCTTTATTTCGATAGTTTCTAAAGCATTACACATCAGTCACAATGATACACGACAACAAAGTTACGAGTAACAATAACAACAAACTAATAAATCTATGTGTTTGATATATAAGAATCAAAAAGTCGTAGGAGATGACGCGAAAGCGGGTCGGTAAATAAAAAGCTGCGGCGGTCGTGAGGTAATTGATGGCGGGTGGCAATCAAATTAGGCTCCGCGTCGCGGGTAATCGGCTGAAAGCTGCCCGACGGAGCTTTTGTGGGTCGCCGGGACGGGACAGCGACGCCCGTGGACCTGCACACAAAATGCAATTTTACTTTTTTTATAACTAAGTAATCAACTTAATAAAAAATCTTAATTTAATTTATTCGCAGACAGACAACGCACTGCCTAAACGGTAAACCGCTGGGTCACAGTACACTTTTATTGTACTGTGGCTGGGTCTAAGAGCATGAAATTTTGCACAAGAGTTCCTTATGTTACAAAAGTGAGCACTAATGCAGGATTTTTTTAAATTCAATTCCTAAAGGCGTTAAATTGGTGATGAAAGTTTGTATGGAAGTTCACAATTTTTGCTGATAACGCGCGCACCGATTTGTAACTAGTATAACGTTCGAAGATCAATGAAAAACAAAAAGACGTTTGCAGAAAGAAAATTAAGAACATCAAATTATTGTAACATTAGTAAAACAAAAAAAATTAAACTAAAATTATATTTAGGTATACTTTACTCGATGAGCTCTAAATTATGAACACCCCACATGCCAGGGTAAGGTTTATTTTTTCAAAATCAAATGTTAATTGTATTAACCCTTTAACTTTTAACTTTATAATTTTTTTATTATTTTGAAAATTTCAAGTGTCTACCTATTACGGTTCAACAGCCCACTGACAGACAGAAGAACAGCGGAGGCTTAAATAATAGGGTTCCGTTTGGCACCCTTCGGGTACGGAACCCTAAAAAAAGACGTTCGCAGAAAGAAAATTGTGAGCTTCAAATTATTTGAACGTTAATAAAACTATAATTTCCACGCATTTTTTGGATTTTGCATTATCTGCCATGTATCCATCAATATTCCAGCTAAAGGTAAAACTGATGGAGGTACATATCGGCTAAAACTTACCCGACGGAGCTTTTGTGGGTCACCGGGACGGGACAGTACAAAAAATGCTCTGAATTTGTATGGAATTTTACTTTTTTATACATCCATCACTACGCGACGCTGCGCACTGTTCGAAATTCAATGTTCTGAAGATTGCCGAAAATAAAGTCAACCAACCTGTCTAGCCTTTTCCCAACTATATTGGGGTCGGCTTCCAGTCTAACCGGTTGCAGCTGAATATCAGTATTTTACGTGGAGCGACTCTGTGAAATAAATTCGATTGCTGAAAAAATAAATGAGTGCAACAGATTTTGGTAATGTGTGAGTAACCTAAACACGCATATTTTTTTTGGATATCCGCCTTCTGTCTCAATTAAAATTCCAAATAAAGGTTAATTGTGGCAGAGCAAAAGTAAACAGAGCTTTTTGTGGGTCGCCGTCTGTAGACCTGCACTTGCGCCCGGCACAGAAAATGCTGTGGAATCGTTCGGAATTTTACTTTTTATTTTTATTACTGTGCTGTTTGAATTGTTTTAAAGATTAATTAAATAAAGTCCTTTCCAGAGGGCATCAAAACAAAGCCAAACGTTTAATTTTGCGAAATCTTTCCTTCAAAATTCCGGATAAAACCAAGCAGTATACGAGTACACTGGAATGTAATCAGCAAGAAAATTTGCTAAAGAAACTGCTGGTCACGCGTTTGCAAATGACCATGACCATTATTTATTAAGCGATGCAAACTCTGGCAGCACGCCGAGCAACTACTGGAGGAGGAAGTTTAAGTTCAGGGGGCCTACCACAAGCTCATAAAGCAGTATTATTTTACTTCAGTGTGGGAAAGAGATGAAGCTCTACAGGACGTATAGCTCCATCTCTTTCTCTCACTGAAGTAATATTAAAATAATACTTGCTTTTGAGCTGGTGGTAGGTCCCCAGAAGTGAATTGATAGGTACGTCCAAAACCACATGATTACATATAAATTAAAATAAAAGGGATAGGTACGTGTCTTAATTCAAATAATTAAAAAAAACTTGATCGTGCCGTTTCTTTCTATGAATAAATCGTCAACTCACTTCGTGTATATCGGTACTTTACTTGTACTATAATAATGCGAAGGTGAATGAGGCTGTTAAGAAGGAAAAGACAGGCTCATCATTAACAGGTCGAAGAGATGCGGACGGACACGCAGCATCCGCCGCGAGCTCTTTAGCTTTTATCATAATTTAAGTTTTCCATTAGCCGTAATTGACGCGAACATCGTTCCTCGCTTACGGCCGCGAATCGTCGCAATGATTGTTATTTTTGGATAGATAAACATTCCCTATTTTCAGGTCTTCCGAATGCTATTCCATCTTAATTGACAATATTGTTAATAATTAATAAGAATTATGGCGTACAGCTTTTACCTTAATGTGGCTTTTAACGATACATTTGTATTCGAAAGACCATTTCGATGTAATTTCAACGGCACTACCGCTCGCTAATGGATAAATATCGACTAGTTGTTTAATTTTAAAATTTATGAATAATTCAATGAATTGGGCGTTCTGTTTCAGCGTCACTTAATGCTTAGATCACGGCGTTTGATTTAATTTGGATAATGATGAGATCGATAGTTTCCATTAGTGTAATTGAGCGGCTGCCCATGAGACGCTCGAGATATCAAAGTGTCGTCCAGCGAGCGCGACTCGCCACTCGCGCCGAGCTGAGAGCGAGCGACTATAACTACACAATACAAATTATTAAGAGTGCTCGGCATCACGGGAACGCTTTCAGAAGTAATGAATTAGAAAAGTTGCGCAGCACTCACGCGGATTGAGCCGCGCGGCGGCGACGGCGTCGGCGCGCCGCTCGCTACAACATTACTTTAATTAAATCTATTTGAACAACAAACTTTAATTAAATTTCATCCAGCAGTTAGGCGTCGCGGAGGAATAATCGCGCAATTAGAGCGGCCGTGAGCGTCGCCTTACACGCTCCCAGTTAATTAACTCACTTGGGCCGACCTATCCGACTAACAGCGCGCTGTACCCGACACTACACCCTACACTACTACGGAAATGTGTTTATTCTCATCTCGTACATGCATTTTTGGCAATATACACGAATTAATTGCAGTATTTGGCACTATTTTCATAATATTAGACAAGTACCGGTAACACTTACTAAGTTGTTTTCCTTACACTGGTCAAGCAGTTTGCGTAAGCTTAAAAAGCACCCAATTTTGAGAACATTAAAAATCTACATTTTCATTCGATTAATCAGAAAATAGTGGTCATAAACCGTTGAGAAATGAATGTACTGAGTGGCACAGCATTTGCACACTCCACCCTAAGCCGGCCGACTTATTCGATTAATACTCGAGCTACACAATGGGTTGGCGCTTAGCACTATGTGTAGCGCTTTCATTGTGCAAGTTTAATTGTTTTTACAGCCGACATGAATTGTGTGCGATGGAATACTTAGAAATAGCTTTACCGTATCATGACGAGCTGGCCATTCCATTTGGAATTACTAAAACACTTTAGTGACTTTAGCATGCGGGGCCCCCAAAACATTGTATCGATTACGAGTGTTTTTATATCGAGAATCGAGAAGAATGCCAATAATATACAAGTATCGCATATCTACTAAGTGTTCGTCTGCTGATCCATTATGCGCACATCGTAACGTATAAATAAAGGCAAAAACTCACAAGATCCATTAAAAGTATTGCTGCGATAATTTGGAATGGTGTGGATACGTCTTCGGCGCGTATATTTTTTATTTACCAAAGTCACAAAGTGAGAAAGTTTCGACGATGAGCGTTTACGTAAATTAAAAATGTTTTTTTTAAACTAACCTAGCAGTACCTACCGACCCAAAAAATACCTAATCTCTAATAAGTTGGTTTCAAAAATGAGAATCGAATTCAAGACTTGGAAGCGCACATAAGTAACTGGCCTGCACCATTTTTGCTTACAACAAACATACAACAGGAACGAATTTTTCGAAAACATCTAAACCTACCATTTTTCCATCGTCCTTAAAAATAGTTCTCGTAACATCCAGTCTATTCTATCGTCGCAAAGCACTTCCGTAAGAGAGTGAGCGCTATAAAGGAACTGAGTGAGCGCGTTGACCGACACTCCGCTCAGCCAAGATTTGACCCCACTCACTTAACGTAACTCAAACATGAATACCTAATACCCAATTATGAATTATTCAATACTGCATTACTTTTTTATCATCAGACGTATCATTATTTTACTTTTATTGTTAATTAAATCACTCATATTATTATGGATCCAGAAGTGAAATCGATAAAAACGAAAGAACGAGTTCAGAAAATGTCCTCCATATCTTTTTATTTTATGCCAAAATTTATTAGTCGTAAAAATAAATATATCCTTGCTTTATATGTATTTTTAATGATATGATTGGACTCATTTTAGAATCACCGTACTCGGGTGTATTAAATATACTAGCTGTTATCTCAGTGAAGCTGTTTGGCAATTTTGTTGAATTTATATTTAAAAAATATATTTTACTTGACATCTTCGTGGGTGGCGATGGCGCATAAAGTGGACGCAACCTTCGTTTTACTGCGTGCATACAAATTTTTGTACGTCTTCTAGTTACTTTGGTGAGCACCATCCAATATCTATAACTGAAATGGCCAATCTAAAACGAATTTTCGTCTATGAATGACTAGTGCATTCAGTAGGAATTGATCAAGACAGACTACCTACTAGGACTTCCAACGACCGATGCTAGGAAACTACTTACATGAAATGTTTTTTTGTAATACCTAATGCTATAGTGGAATAAATTTAGGAAAATATCACGAAAAAAAATTGCCTTTACATATTGCTAAAATTTAATGAACTAAAGAAATTATTTTGCATACTCACACAAAAATTATTGCGGTTCCAAACCCAAAGTGTTAATCGATCCTACTATAATCACGGTAAGAATTTTAATGACGCGCATTATATCGCACATAAACACCCACAATACATGAAAATCACATTTGCACGCGGGTGCTATATTAACATTAATACCTAATCCGACTTAATTAGCGTGGCGGTGACCGTGGCAGTAGGTACTGCAGTGCTTATTGGCGCCGCGACGTGTAGGCAGCCTTATGAGAACCCTCTGGAATCCACACGAGCTCATAATGCAGCCGGAATAAGATGAACATTATTCTGTTTAATAACATTGCAAAGTAGACACACAACATGCCATGGCCGCTTTTAAGTTTATGTACATGGACCGCATATTAATGCCAGCTGTAATTTCCCTGTTAACACAAGTCTGTATGTTGACTCGCAACTTGATGACATCCAACTTTACTATATTAATCTGAATACATAGTAACGTTATTTCGTAAATGTTCATTAGTAAATTCCTCTTTGAGTATAATAGCAGGCTTGCCTCTCAATATTCAACAGGGCGATGCTCTAAATTAAATCAAAAGGGTAACAATAAACAACTCCAAATAGTTAACGAGATATGTGGAGCTCAACATTTCAGTTGCGAACTTATAAAAAAACTGCAGCAGAGTCGAAATGCAGGAGTTTCTAATTAAATCCGACGTTACTGCACTGAATGCCGTGGCCGTGATAAAACGTGGCACTGCGCAAACGCACTCGAGATGGGAATGGAGAGGCAAAAACTGTCGGCATCAACAATAAGTGGGTGCTTCAATAAAATAAGCGGTTCCTAATCACGTAGGGCTGCGACAACTGTGCCCGCAACAGGTACACCTACCTATTGAATAACGGCTACTGGCTCTTTCACAGGAAAACTGTGGAGTAACTTTACAAGTATTTGTATTGGAACCGAGTCGATAGGATTGGATGAATCTTTGGTAGAATGTAACGTCAAGTAAAATAATAAATGAGCACTGGAAAATACATTTTCCTGAGCTTCGTCCGACTTCGATTTAGAGAATTCGTATTCAAATCGTTTATGTTTAATGTTTGACTTTTCTTTCCACGTAGTGTTTGAAAGCTGGCAGAATGGATATTAGACAAGTGGCGCTGCTCCACGTGACAGGCACAGATGCATCTGCCTGGATCATAAATTGTTTGATTGAGACTATTGAATCCAAACGTGCTACACAAAGAAACTACAGATCAGGATTCAGGATGTTAAATAACTTTTAATGAATAGCTACAGCAAGCAGTCGTAAAAAAGAATCACTTTATGAAAACTTTAAGCAATGTCAAAAAAAAGTAGGAAAAGGGTGCAGGATTTTAATATTCAGATGTTTTTGTCTGTTCATTTTATCAATATTACTTACCGAATATTTTGAAAACCATCTGCACTATATTTTAGTTAAGATTGAAAACTTAAATTGCTTTTACTTTTCTCATCAACTTAAAGTTTTATTTATAACTAAATAGATTGTGCAGGTTTTAAAACTAATTTTAAATCGATACGTAAAAGGTATTTTTATTCGCTTTTTTGTTCAAATAATCAAAGTAATTTTATGATTATTATATTTATGAAGGATAAAACAATAAAGCTTTCTAGAGTCCTTCCTAACGTGGACACAGCAACAAGATCTACAAAACTAACTAACAATTAACGCAATTCATCTTTTATTCTTGATCTTGTTTCATTCTTTGAAGTAATCAAATCCCCTGTTCAAAGGCAAGCAGTTATTTCAATCTTGTTAGACAGTATAGCGCGCAAAAAGCGCGGAATCCGTCGCGCGCGCGACATTTGTGCGCTTGCGACGGCCGCGAACGTGCGCGCGCGCTCTCATGAATTTAGATCAATGGGAAAAAAACGAAGAAAGCCATCCTGCTTAGTCTCAGACGACGCTGTCATCATTCTTGTAAGAAACGATTGTTGGCAGTTAGGCCGTCTGGATATGGCATCGGGAATTGCAGTTCTAGATTGCTCGCGCAGAGGAATGTCCCCATAAAAATAATTTAGAAGTAATTAAATCAATCGTTTCTTCACACTTTTGTTGCCTCTTTTCCTATACATTTATAAGAAAAAAACACTAATATGATGGAATAAAGGTACATTTAACATGATGAATTGATCTCTAACAGCAATGAGGCAAAAAGTTTTCTCATGTCAGTGAGTGATGTGCGACACTTTCTTTGAAAGTTAAGTACTACAATTTATTTTTCTCGTTACTATTTGACACGAAATCGACATTCTTTATCTGTTAGTAAAATGGAAGCGATTTCCTGATTTGCAGTGCAATAAAACATTATGTCTTCGACTGTTGATATTATTATTTCTAATCTGTAGTTCGAGAGGAACCGAACCGATTCATCTAATCAGAAAGAATTTAAAAGACTGTCTAATATAAATCAGGTGCCTATTTATTATTCTGTCTATATACTTGTAATGGCTGGCAGACTAACGCACTCGAGATAGCGCACCAATTAAACGCACTCCGAGAATGGAAAGTGGTTGTTTTTGCCAGGCCAGACGCGCTTTGTCGAAGCCGAACGGTTCTGGCAATGGCAAACATTCGGCTGCTTTGAACACAGCCATTCATTAGATACATTTTTGTTTTAAAGTATTTCGAGCCCTAATAACGTTATTGTTGTTTGATCTGATTCTGTTTTGCTTGGGTTGAAGGCCTCAGCGTACACACTTTCAAAGAAAACTTATTTTTGTTAGGTATTTTAAAAGCATTCGTCACGGTTAGTATCAAAAGACATACCTGTATAGGTATTAAAATTAATAAGGTTCTGCATTCATCACACTGCTCTCAAAACGGTGAAGGAAAACATCGTGAGGAAACCGGTATGTACTACTAAAAACCAAAAATTTGAAGGCATGTGATATCTACCTACCCGCACTGCCCGTGGATTACGGCCCACTCCCTCGCACAGGGAGCAGGTCTGTGTCCCAGCAGTGGAAACATTATAGGCTGATTCAAGCTTAAGCTGCATTC